>NW_004624795.1:9616002-9665071 GCF_000247695.1 Heterocephalus glaber | reverse complement strand
CTAAAATCAGGAACAAGACAAGGATGTCCACTATCACCACTCTTGTTCAATAGAGTTCTGAAAACATTAGCCATGGCAATTAGACAAGAGAAAGAAATAAAAGGAATAAAGATAGGTAATGAAGTCAAATTGCCATTATTTGCAGATGATATGATACTCTATATAGAAGACGCCAAGGACTCCACCAAAAGTCTTCTAGACTTAATAACCAAATTCAGTCAAGTAGCTGGTTACAAAAAAAAAACAAAAAAAAAGAAATGTATCATGGAAAATTACTAAGCAATAAAAAGAACAATGGTTTGATACAAATAACTATTTAATCTCTACAGAATTAAGCTTCGCAAGAAATATCAATCCCAAAAGGTTATCTAATGCACAGTTTCATTTCTGTAACATCCATAAATGACAAAAGTAGTAAAAAGAACTGGTTAGTGCTTGCTAAGGGCTAAGTAGTGGTTAGGAGCAGAAGGAAAGTAAATGTAGTGAAAGGAAAATATGCGAGACCCTGAAGTGATAGGAATGATCTACATCTTCATTGCATCAGTGTCAGCATCTTGGTTGTTACAATGTACTATAATTTTTCAAAATAAGACCACGGGGGGAATTGGGAAAATGGTACATAGGATTAGTGTACATTATTATTATTTTTTTTTACAATGTGTGAATTTAAAAGAAGGAGGAAGAAGAAGGAGAGGAGAAGTCCAGGGACCATTTCACAACAAGTTCCCTAGTGCCATGGCGATGGATTCCTCAGGTGTTTTTCAACATTCAGAATATCTTAAGTTGGAGCTTGTTCTTCTGAGGTTGTGCTTCCTTCTAGATGAGAGAAGAGGCTCAGGGCTCAGGAAAGACTGTAGTCCCCTGAAAAAGGATGATTTCCTTGAGAATGCCTTCAAGTTTGAGACTGAAACATCAACTCCCCTGTTCTACTGTCTGCTGGAACTAGCCTGCTAATGTTGGACTGCCAGCCTCAAAATAATAATAAAATAAAAATAATTCCTCCTCCTCTCATTTTCTTTCTCTTCTCCACCTTTCTCCACACATGGGCGCACGCGCACGCGCACACACACACACACACACACACCACTATTGATTCCGTTTTTTGAGATAACTCTAATACAGAAGCCTGAGAATGCTTTGCAAAATTAAATACCTTGAGTTCCCAAATAGCCCCGTGATCACATTGTGTATTCTTTGTTCTGAGCTTCCCTCTTTCACTACAATTCATTCTGAGTAGCCAGGAACTCCATTTGGTCAAAGAACAGTCTTTTCTGAAGGATTTAATCACAGCCAACATATCTGTAAGGGACATGCAGAGAAAGACTGTTATTCCCAAGACTTATTAATCTTTTTTTTTTCCTGAACCTTTTCTACATTATCGATTATTCATTCTAATCATTGGTACATTTTAGGTATACAATATAATGACATTCATCATTGGAAATTTGTACCTTTACATATTCTCTCTTGGTTCTTATTTTTCACCCTTGCCCAGCCCTCCCTTCAACCCCTCCAGTCCTCCCTATTTACAAAGATTTTGTTCCTATTTTTCCATTTTCTCATATTAATCCCATTCCCTTCTATCCTTTCCCCTAGCCCTCACACTTCCTTCGCCTGAACCTTTTCTAAACAGTTTTCTGAGTTCAGGTAGTTTTCTTTAGGGAGGGAGTACTGTAAATAATCAAAGTTGCAGAAATGAGCACCTGGACAGCATACAAGCCTGAGAGGTATAATAGAAACAACTGGTACACACCAACAGAGACAGAGAAAAGCCAGCATACGTGTGATTCTTTTAAAACACATGCTCATATCCACCCACAGGAGCTTGTCTGCTTACACACATAGACTGTGATGGGACCCCAGAAAGAAAGATGCTATACAGTTGGCTCTGGCTCTGAAAAAGAACTATTGTGAAAGTGAAGGATGGTCCCTTACTGAAAGAATGAAAAACACATAGAATATATTGAGAGTAAAATCCAGGAGCTCCAATAAGTATATATCACTGAAATGCTGAGGATTTCTCTTGTCTAGTAGGTGGCAGTAAAGGTTATATTTTTATCTATATAAACAAAATGTTGCTAAGAAACACCTTGTTTCTGGAACATCTTGTAAGTTGGTTCCGAAAGAAAAAAAAGTCAGGCAGCTCTGGAAGAGTAGGCGAGAACACAAAAACAATAGAAATTTTACCGATGAAGTAATGTGAGTGTCACAAATACACACTGCAGAATTTACACATCTACATGGACATTGTTCTACAAGCTGACTTTTCTGTGCATGGCTGTGAAAGCTGGAAGAAAAAACTGTTGTTATACAAAAGATGTTTTTGCTCCTCTTTGGGAATCATAGCTGGAGACAGTTTGCAACCAGACAGGCATGTTAGTCACATTATTTATTCTGTGATGTACTACAAAGAACATGGGCTTTGGACATTATTTAACCATCTTGGGTCTTTGTTTCCTCATCTGTAAAATGAGTTTAATACTAATCTCCGATATTATTCTGTTAGTCATGGATAATCACAGTAGCTACTCTTTTAAGTGCTTATATGTGGTACTATCTTCAGCATCTCAGCTTGCTGAATCTCACAAGAGCCCTGAGAAAGAAAAGCTATTAATAATGTCCATTTAATGACCTAGGAACCAGTCTTTGAGATGGGAAGAAAATTATCCAAGGTCACAGTTCAGTAATAGGCATAGCCAGAGGATGGCTAAGTCAATATTCTTTACCACTACATCATAATACCTCTCAGTTATTAAGCTGAAAACGAGGTATAGAGTTATCTGTCCTGATGTATGTGTGTATGCGTGTATAGTAGACACTCAAAGTTTATATATAATGTTCCTCCATCTCTACCTCCTTTTACAAGCCTGTATCGGGATGTGTTGATTAAGCATTCATTTCAAATGTAAAAATACTGGTAGCAGTGATCAATCTTAGATAAATTTCTAGGTGATTGCTCAGAAAATAAGATTCTCGGGCAATTAAGGTAATCCATACAGCATATCAACAACCGTAGCAGGCAAAACAATTTGGCTTTCCATCTACCTGCCTTTGTAAGCAAAAATGAAAAAAATCTCTTTCCTTTTAGCTCCTCTCGTAGAGGTTTGTCAAGCACAGAAAGTCTCTCTTCTCAGTGGGTCTGTCTACAGCTTGGAGCATTTAATTGCGGTGGTCTGGTCCCTTGTATTGCACGTTTGTATTTCTAAAGGAAGATCCCGATGGCACATCTTTCTGAAACTGAAGGCACCGCTTCATCTCTAAAAGGTGGTAGAGGTGGGTGGTGTTTATATCTTAGAATCTAAATTTATTTTGTTATTATTTAAAGGCATTGCAAAAATAAATTCTGGTATATGTGTGGTGACTTGCATATAAAATAAGAATTGCTTCCTTGTGTAACTGGTGCCTCATCACTGGGAAAAGACATCAGACTTCATCAACACCCTAGTCATCCTCCATGTAGGGTTGCTAGTCATCAAGTAACCAGGATATGAGTGTATTAGATGTTTGGGGTTAGTTCCCTGGTTGGTCATTTCCTGAGACTTACCAGTTGCTAAATATTTTGAATAGGAGTAGATACTGTAGTCAAACATTGACTTAAGCTCAGAGGAGAGTAGATTGCTGGCTACAAAGAGGGTGTTGAGCTGTAAAATATGAGGACTGGCAAGAGGATGACAATTCTGTTTGACCCATTGTTTCATTTCTACTTCACTAAGAGATATAGTTTCTATTTATTAGAAAAATAACTTCCAAACTTGCATTGTTCTCACAACACAGAGGAAAAAGCTGTTTCTACTCATTGTCAAATGGCAAAAAGGAGAAGGTGTCAGTTCATGAATCAGTGGCAATAGTATAGATGACAACCAACAGAGTGGTAGCCATCCCTGGGGTGGAAGTGGGGTTAGGCAACAAGCCCTGTGGGAGACATAGGAATGGAAAAGAAGCAAGTAATTCTGCTGCCTGCAGTGATTCCTGCAATTTTTATCCAGCCAAAACTATGAAGAGACCATGCAAAGTTTTAGTTCTAGGTTGTTTGGTGACCAGAGTGCATATGTTACACACTAGGTAATATTTACAGCTCTTTTATTGCAGTAAGCCAATATGGTTTAAGACACTGGTGCTATAGTAGCACACTGGCTTGTTTACTAGGATTATTTTCTACAGTATCCAGGTGGATACTACATAAACTAAGTGAGGGTTCAAACTAAATAAACACATGATCCCATAAAGTAACCTGGGCCAGGGTCATTACTGACTCCATGAATCTTTATTCTACCAAAATCCTTCATTTTACAGCCAATCCAACCCACTTAAAAACTGTGAGTTACATGGCCAATTTAAACTAATGTTGATATGCCAGCCTTCTTCTCAGAACCAACCAGGACATGACACAATACTTCTCATGTATCTGTTCTCTTTCATTTTTTGTCCTTGCCTTTATAAATCCCTCTACTACCCTTTGTGTTTATCTGTTGATTATTGTTTTTCTTTATATCCATAACAGAAACCTAGGATATCATTTGAAGTAACTTCACATCATTTACTGATATGGAGTGGCTACTAATTTCTACCAATTGTGCTGAATTCAGTAGAAATACTAAGAAAATCTTTAATGGTGTCTAGTGGAGCCAGCTGTGAGTAATGGGATAGTGCAGGCTTTGGAGATGGACTTCACCTTTTTCTGTTTGAAAAGATGTAACTAAAGTTGTAAGGCACATAGTAGGGTGTCAACATCCAAGGCTGATGTAAACATGCTTTGGTCTTGTCTACTGAAAAATCATGGAACATTTATTCCAGTTTAGTTTTTCACAGAACATTACTGAAACTTTAGTATGTCACTTGATATCCCCAAAGGTAATTTCTTTATCTGAAAAAATGTGGTTCGATTAGCCAGCTCCAAGAGTACATAATTCTAGTGACTATGTATTACTTTCCATAGTGAAATACACCATAAATTTCAGAAGTGACTTAGTACAAGAGAGAATTCAGAGATGACTGAGAGAATCTAGACACAGGGCAAACAAGAGTTGGCTTCTGAGGTATTTTGAAACCCAATAGTGTAAAATATTGGAACAAATGTGCTTGTGATAAAAAGCTGAACCAAAAGAACAAGGAAGAATACAAGGTTGCATGCAAAATCAATTTTATATTGCTTTCCTAGCACTTTGCTTTCTACTTGTACCTTGATCTAGCTGATATAATTTCTAGCTATTGTTTAAAACACGTTTCCTAATAATATATTATTATAGCAAAAGCAAAATAAAAAAATCAATAGACAAAATTTTAAAACTATAGAGAAAAAATAAGTTCTTCAGGATGTTCTCACTGCTTATTGGGACCCCACAAGACAAAAATATTGCATTTTATTCTACAAATATGAACAGACAAATATGTATTGATTTACTACTATGAAAGACACTTTGTCAAGTGCCAAGGACATTAGAATACATCAGAAAACTATTGAATATTGATCCAATGTGGGGTATGGAGGAGTCCACAAACAGCTACTAAACCATGTAGTACATTCTGGGAAAAGAGTAATCAAATAAGCCTTGGAGCATTGAAGGAAAAGCATATTGTCTAGATCACTGGTTCTCAATCATGGTGATTTTACCTCCCTGGGTGCATCTGACATGACACGGAGGTATAGTTCACTGTCACAAGTGACAGACTGGAGTCCTAATGCAATCTATTGAGTAGAGGCCACAGTATAGCCTCCCACATCAAAGGATTATCCATTTCAATATTTTAATGCTGTCAAGGTGAAGAAATCCTGATCTAGATGTGAAGGGTTAGGGAAGGCTTCCTAGAGAAAATGATATTTGACCAGTAGAGTAGGTGTTAGCAATCTATTACATTTAGCAAGAAGGAGGTTCTTAATGGTAGATAAAAGTTGAAAATAGTTTGAAGACTGACTGGGCAGTGAGAATATGAAGACCCAGAAATAATCCACTCAAAATACTTGGCTAGGAAGGAAACTGTAGAAGCTGGAGTGGGGCAGGATGGTACTAAGGCACACCTTATTGTATTTGGCTTTAAAGATGGACAGAACTTGAGTATGCAAAATGCTGATAGAAAAAAGTAAACACAGGAGTAAAAAAGAGAGTAGGGTCCTCCACATACCATATAATTCCATTGATATGAAATATCCCCAAACAGGTAAATCTATAGAAAGTAGATTGGGGGATATCTAGAGATGGAGGTAGGGAGTTATGTGTTTAGAGGGATGGAGAGAAAATTTTTCTTAAATATATTGTATTAAAGATTGCACAACTGTGTAAATACACTAAAACCTTAAATGGGATGATTGCATGGAATGTGACTGCTACTTCAATAAACCTCCTATTAAAAATACAGTGAAAAGGTGGAGGTGGAGAGAACTCATCAGAGGGGAAGCGATGGATTTTTTGGTAAGCACAGAGATAGCTTTCACTTGACAGTAAAGGATGGGATACCTGATGGGGGTCCAGGTGGAGATGGGGCCTGAATGGCACATGAAGATAAGGGAGGCTGATGGCGTTTTATTGATTGTTTGTGGAGTAAGTATTTAGAAGAGAAGCCTGACTGAGAGAGAGAACATGATGAGATGGGAGATTTGAGCCCAGGGTATGAGTGTAGCACAAGAGCAGCATGTGATGAATAAGGAATCAAAGGTCTCACCTGGTAGCACCAAGAGACTTACTGAATGTGGAGACATGACTATCACGGGCCTAACCTGGAAGGTCATGTTGCTTCTACCCCAGGAAGTGCAGACTTAGTTAGTGTTAAAAAACAAACAGTAACTATGCATGACTCAGACTGAGGGAAGGGTGTGTGATAACCTACTAATGCAAAATGTGCAGGGAAGAAAGTGTGAGAGGAGAGAGCTGCAATCCCATTAGCAGAGAGGTCAATTTCTTATGGCACATCTCATATCACTATAGCACCTAAAATCTTACCAGTTTAGATTCACATGACGCACCACAGTCATAGAATATGCTTAGATGCTTTATTTTTGTCTTACTGTAATAATACTGTCTCAGTCTATTTGGACTGCTATAACAAACTGCTATTTACCTGTGTTGCTTATAAACAACATGAATTTATATTTCTCCCAATTCTAAAAAGGGGGATGTCCCAGGTCAATTCTCTGGGAGATTGGGTATGGGGCAGAGGGTATTCCCAGGATCACTGGTGATCACTTTTTGCTGGGTCCTGCATGAGTAGGGGAAGTTCAGATTCCTGATTTTTCTAGAAGGTTGCTACTCAAATGCATGGGCTGCTCTTCCACCATTTTCTATAATGGCTGTCTTCCCATGTGGTGCAGATCCTCTGCTTTAGAACATAGTATTTCATTCTTTTTCTTCATTTTTCCTCTAAAAGCAAAAGTAATTGTCCCAGTTTGCTTGTATTTTAAAGTAAAGGAGATATACTATTTTTAACAAAAAGGAATTGCCATATAGCATTAAGATATACATCAAGCGAACAAGTCCCAGATGCATACTTTTTTGGATCATCTGGCTTCCCTCAAGGTCTTGATCCCTCTGTGGCAATTGATACACAGCTGTCCTTGGCCCAGGACCAGGTCTTCAGCACACAGCCAAGAAAAGGAAAGTAGAAGCCAGTGCTCTGGTGTGGAGGTGATATACTAAGCTATATACCCTGACCTTGACTCGTCTGGCCTCTTTCATTGTAAACCAATCTTTAGAGTTGGAAAACACTCACTCAGCATGTAGCAGGATCTCTAGGTATGAGCCCAGACATAAGATATCACCACACTTTCAAGTCAGGGAGTTGGGAGTGGTGTATTCAGCCACAGCAGGACTTTGGAAGCAAGACAAGGGTTTGGTTGCAGCTGGTGGGATTCTGGTCAGCCTTCCAAGCAGATAGCTCTGGTCACTAACATGGAGCCGAGATGACACGTAACAACCAAAGGGAACAGATTGCACAAGAATAATACATTGTCATTTGTAGTCTTTTATTGAAAGTATTTTCTAAAATCCCTTGGATTAAAAGCCAGGATTACTGCTCTGGTATATAAGCCGTTCTTTGGGACAATAGAGGACATATCTTTTCCTAGGCATTTAAAATGACTAATGATATTTGTGGATATACAGCATTTGTATATTATAAAATTGAAAAGGTCCTCATAGGAAAAGTATGTGAAAGCCCTTTGTAAAAAAAAAAAAAAGACTATAAATTTGTAAGGGTCTTAAATTTTTAAACAGAATTGACTCCTACATACATGCGCTTTCCTGTCTCTATGCCAGCCTTCTTGTCTCTATGCTCAGCTATTTGTCCTAATCTTCTCTAAATGTGTTAACTAATAATAGCTAGAGTGTGATCTCTCCCTGGGGTCTAGATATATAGTCTCATATTTATTTAATTATAATTATTATTCTTTTTAAATAATTAAAGTGATGCATGCTTATTATGAAGATTGGAAAACACATAAAATAATGAAGAAAATAAAATTATCTGTAATCCCTCTACTTCAAGATAATCATTTTCACGTCATTTCTTTCAGCTCTTTTACTGTAGATACTAGAATATAAAACATATTTCAAACATTGTGATCACCCTGCATATTATTTTTGAATATTGCTTTTTCATTCAAGATTATGTGGGGAAAATTTTATCTTCTGATTAAATGTTCTTCAGCAACTACTTTAGTGGCTTCCTAACAGTTTGTCGGGTAAATATACATAATTTTAACACTAATTTTCATATCCATGAATATGTTCATTCTCAATTTTTATTATTATCTAAACAATCCACTTAAATAATATGTTACCATAACGTTTGTTGCAGTGTTTTGTTTTCATAAATTTGTACTTACACTTTTAAGGATCATGCCTCATAGCGGGTTTTTAGCTGATGCGATATCAATCTGTGCATATATTTAGTAAGATACTATTGAAGGTACAAATGACTGAACATAGTAGGCGAAACTTGAGACACTCTTTCAAGAGCAGTGGTGGGGAAGATTTGTCATAACGAAAGTCTCACATACTGATACGGCACATCCTGACCACCAGAGAAGCCATATTACGCATCTTAGGCACATTCCAAGTATTTTGGACTCACTTTGAATAAATTATTATGGGTACCTGGCTTATATATCAACACACAAGTTATATCATTTTCTCCTTTCTAAGACATTCAATCCTTCTACTCCTAGGAGCATACGAACTTCAATTATTTACTATTTGTAGCTTTCACTGTTACTTTTAGACTTATGGCTCTTAAAGGTGACAGAATCTGGGACTTGCTTCTTATAATTGCCTCTGGCTAGATTAGAAGCTACATACCAACAGTGTAATTACTATTTTGAGAGGATCCTTTTGAGTATTATATCCGTATTTTGATATTTTCTTGAGTTTTCACCTGTCCAAGGTTAAAGAGCTGAACCTTTCCCCCATGAACTCCAGAGCCTCTCACACATACACTGTTTGACACAGCATAAACTTAAGTAAATAAAGATGTGGGGAATAATAATACTGGCTTGTATGTGTGTGTTTTCCTGAGGATTAAACCCAGGGAGCACTGAACTCTCTCCTCAGCCTTTTTTTTTTTATATTATTTTGAGATAGACTCTTGCTAAATTATGTGGGCTTACTTTAAACTTGTGATTCTCCTGCCTCAGCCTCTTGAATAGCTGGGATTACAGACATGCACTAACATGCCTGGAAAAATATTGACATTCTGAATTTGTTATTTACTTTTTGGTAACTATATCCACACAACTATTAGAGTCTGGCTAAAATTATTCATTTTCCCTGGCTGGTTCTGCTACGCAACCTAGCAATTAAATCACTCTTTCACTGAATATGAATAGGTAAAACAACTAGAATGATTCAGGTTAGGGTATATTTACTTTATCTACATCTACATATTACCTATATATGTCTCAAACATATCCCCAGTGATGATTTGTTCATGAGATATGTTGCAAATAAATAAAAATTTTGATACTGTTTCTTTTTTGTCTCAAATAGAACTTTGACTCATATTTCAGAAATTGTTTAGCTTTAATAAATCTGTGTTATTTTATCAGTTTTAGTGCCTTTTCCCCAAGAATCCATTGGCTTACTGCATGGGGATTCAACTGCATGAAACTGGGACAGGAAAGAGCCCAAGTGGACCAGCAGCTCATTCTACTTTGATGGGTACAGAGCAGCATCCTGTATGTTTTCCTGGTAATGTGAATTATGCTATGTTCTGGTTTCTCCAAATTGGATTCTGTGATACAGGGTATTTATTCCTGCTTTGGTTTTGATAACTCAATGCCTACTTTTTTTTTCTGCCTCGGTCTCAAAGTGTAGTAAAATCACAAAAGTCAATCATGATGAAATGAGGGAGGCTTGTCTGCCATCGGAATGTGAGCCCAGGTTAGTCACAGGAGGGTGTCAGAGAAGCATTAAAGTCTCACCCGTGGCAAGAAACAAAGTTGGAGTTGAGCCACAGTCACACAGTGAGTCAAACCGCAAGGTGTGGCAAATCTTAACAAGACTGTGCTTGACAGGAAAAACATTCGTGTGCAAAACAAGTCTAAGCCTGCATGGGTCAATAAAGAAGTAAATATGCTGAAATGAGAATCAGCCAGAAGCACATTTAAACCACTATACTTAGAGGGTGACTTGCTTTGGTGCAAGAGTCTGTGAATATTGACTTCCCTTGGTCAGTGACAAGTCCTCAGCTGGTCTTTAAGGCACACCAATTAGAAATCAGTGCCAGTCCGGCCTAAGCCTAACATTTCCACTTTGACTCAATAGCAAGATCAAACCAGCTGTATGATTGGAGTAGAAGATAGAAGTCTGGTAGCCTCCATTTCTCACCTTGGTCCTGCTAAAGCTAAGCCTTCAATGGTTTAGTTTTCTAAGTCCGAAGGAAAACTCTGGAGTAAGTATGGAAATACATAAAAACAGCCCACTTGAAAACATAAAAGGCTATTTAAAGTTAAAAACTCTTCCTAATCTGGTGGTTTTAGATGTTGTGTGTAAGTGTTCCATTGTCACATGGGGTCTGGCTATCGTCTGTAAAATAAGTATTTCAAAGTGCACGTATTCTAATTTCTTATCAGGCAATTTTAGTTAATTAATATATGATATGAATTAATTCCAATTTCTCACACTGCTGGGCACAATGTCTCCTTTCAAAGAGTTTATAATTCATTAAACATTTCATGGTAAAGTCTATAAACAAAAGCCTCTAGGAATCCAAGTGGAGGTTATTAGGTCTACTTTTTGGACTGGATAAATTAAAACGGCTTCAAATCAGGTAGAATTGATCTGAGCCTTTAAGAATACTATACATAAATAGCTCTTTAAAGTGAAGTGGGGGAAGAGAGGTGGGGAATAGTTTAAGTTTGAGAACAGCAGAGTAGAGAAGTAGGAGACCTAAGACAAGTTTATGGACTTCACTAGTCTGTATTGATCTGAACAACTCTATTTATAATCCTTTTATTGAGTCTTAATGCCTACAGTGCAAATTCTTGTGTAGGATTCCATTCCCTCTTCTTGTTTTTCTGCTCTGGTCTCAGCCAATAGCTACCATTTTTCCTATGCAAGTATATCAAATGTTAAAGCTTCAATATATCTAATATTGCTTAGGTAGAGTCTTACTGAATTCTTTCCAGAAAAATTCTGCAAAAAAAATGTTTTCAATGGATTCCACTAATGCAAAGGTCAGGATAAATCTGCTATAAAGGTCCAGTTTGGGAATATTTTGGCTTTATGGCTCAGACAATCTTGTTGCAACTCCTCAAGTTTGCAATGGTAGCACAAATGCAACAATGAATGGATGTGAAGACTTCTCCCCATGATGCCCTGAATTTGGTTTGCAGGCCAGCATGTAGTTTGCTGACCCCTCCATTACTGGATGAAAATTGTCCAAAAGAGATTTGTTTTGGTGAAGCAAATGGGAGAATTAAGAAAATGTCAGTTCTTTGGAGGAATTCCAGAAATATTTCACATATATTTATCAATTGCCCTCATGCAACCTTATCTTTATATTTCTTCTTTTTTTTTTGTACCAGGGATTGAACTCAAGATCTTGCGCTTGCAAGGCAGATGCAGTGCCACTGAGCTAAATCCCTGGCCCTATATTTCCTTTTATTAACAAAATGCACAGTCCCTTATTAAGAGAAGCAAGGGATTTAGTACCTTCTCTTACGAAATACACACTTAATTTAATTACATTTTACAAATGTGGACTGGAACTCCACTACTACTGTGGATACAAAGAAGAGTAAGATACAGCCCTGCCTTTAAAAATCTTGTAGACTAATAGTGGGTTAAAGCAAGCATAAAGATAGAAGTACACACATAATTTATAGAAGGAGAAATTATACACGTGAACAAAATAATTCTTCAGCTTTATGAGAATTTGAATGGAATTTGAAGTCTAGGTAGATGTATTAGTTAGGGTTCGCTAGAATATTCTATCTATATATATTCTGATTATCTGTTTATCTATCTATCAATATATCTATCTATGATTTACTGAATAGGATTACAATGGCCACCTGTGGAATCAGAGGTTGGGGTATGCAAAATGGCTATGTGCACACTGGAGGACTGGTGGATCTTGTCAAAGGTCGAAGTCCTTGAGCTCACTACAAAGTTTGGTTGCAAGCCCATGCATCCATGTCAGAAAGCTGAAGGGTCTGTACTGAAAAGCTAAAGAGTCTACACTGGAAACTTGAAGGAACTAGATATGAATGTCAAAAGTCAATGCAGAAGAAATAAAAGGAAGACTTCTTTTTTTTCTTTTAATTTCATCCAGGCTACAAACCCATTAGTTGGTGCCACCCAGGTTCAGGGTGGATCTTCCCTCTTCCCTCTTCAGTTTGTGACCTACATGTCATCATCCACAGACACTCAGAGCTTTACTAATCTTCTAAGTGGTTCTTACTCAACTCGGGTTGATATGCTGTAATTAATGGTCACAGTACAATCAATGAGAGAAAAAATAGAGAATGTTAAAGATTTAGACAAAGACATTAGGACATATGGGAAATAGTACATGATCTGCTTTAAATTTCTCTTAGGTCTCTAAATCTGCAATGTCTCAAGCCTTCATCTTGACTTTTCTGTAGGCTTGACATCTACCATTTTATTAATATACCTGATATCACCTGATTATATTTATACCAAATTGTCCCCAGAAAGACGCTGAAGAGAGTATGTTCCACTATCACACCAGTTGTTTAAACAAGAAGCCAGTAACTATTAAGTCTCTCTTCTTTAGTTACCAACTCATTTTCCCTGCATCCAGAATATGTTTTAATTCTTTTCCCTTTCTCCATCTACACTTCCAGCCAATTGACTCCGAGCACAGTAATCTCATGCTTGGGGCTCTGAATAGCTCTTACTACTTCCACTCCTCCCCAGTTCTGATCTCTTCACGAGCTGTCAGAATAATATTTTTCAGTATCATACAGTGGACAATTTGAATGCCTTATGTGAAAACCTTCAGAAGCTCCCAATTTTGTTCAGGCATAAAGCCAGAGTATTAGCACTACAAGCCTGCAGCAGTCTTCCCTGCCTGAGGGGCTTCAAACGTGCTCTTCCTTCTCTTGGGAGCATTTTCATTCTTATTCTTGGATGATTTATGCTTCTAGGGTCTCCATTTTTAACTGTACAGAGTCTGTTTCCCCGATTACGCTCTTAGGGAACCCAGTCTGTTCATGAATTTCATAAAAGTATGAGTAGTCTAATTTACATATTAGCCCGAGAGTCCATGAAGGCAAACATAAGATATCCAGCACCCAATACTATGTCCTGCATGTACACATATTTATTAAAATAATTTTCCCAAAACTATTTCTTCAGAAATATCCAAGACAGTTACATCCTTTGAATATTTGAGTTAAAAGTAGTGACATAGAGTCTCAATAAAAATCATTTTCTTTTTTCACATAAAATACTACACTCCCATGAAATACAAAATAAATATAAGATCGCATTTGTGTCTTTTAAGATTTAATTTCCTTCAACAAACATTTATTCAACTGACACTAACTTGCCATTTACTGTGATATCAACTACTGAGTCTATTTTTAAAAATAAGTATATGATTTGGAGATTATAGACTTTGTAAAGAAATAAAACAGATAATTAAAATATAATGCTAAGTATAAGATAAAATGAACATACTGCAAAGCATTTGGCTCTTTTAAAGAGTTTGGCCAGCTCAGCTGAATCCAGTGAGGTCTTGGAATGAACTTAAATCTCTCCTTAGCATCTACTGGGATGTTGACTGCCCCAATTCACTGAACTCTGAATTTGATTTCCTTATTGCAGTGTGAACACAATGAGAATCACATCTTTCAAGGCTGTTGTTAGGTATCCGATAGGTTACAGTAAGTGCCCTGTTACATTCTAAGAGACATCAGGTAAGGATTTACCATTGTGAATCAAAGGAAATATTCTGAAAGTTGGCAAAAGATTTGCCTAACTGTACCAGCACAATAAAGGAATTGTAGAACTACCCATGCATAACATTACTACCCAAAGTACCCACCGTGGTGAAAACACTTGTTAATAATTATAATCCTAGCCTTGATTAACTAGAACACAATCTTAGACATGCTCTTTAAATAACTAAGAAAATGATAAGAAAGTAAACTGGTAACCGAGAAATAAAATAACTCCAGGTTATGTTTCACACATAATACACTTTCAGATCAATCTTTAATATCTTTGTCATTACATTTCCTTGCTCCACACATTTAGAATGTTGACTCTATAGTGACATGAAAACATCTTCAAAGAACAATTCTTTCATGTTCACAATACATACAATATAGCAAAGGCAGGGAAATGGATAGGTATATTTAGCCCAGATTTTTGAAAAACAAGGTTTGGAAAAAATATTACACTGATCATCTTTTTGCTAAAACCTGATTTAACAACATTGAAAATAAGAAATAAGCTTAATAAGTGATTGATTTAGACATCTGGGGAAAGGAAAAAACTCTTAGACCTCCAGTTTTTCCTTTAATATCAGCAATTTTTAAAAACTATTTTAATATTAAGAAAAATGTTATCATTTAAATGTTTCTACTTAAGAAGAGTATCTGGGTAAAATAATTGCCAGGTTGAATATTTTTGACAAATTAAAGATAAAGCAACCATGAGGCAGAAGATAAACTAATTTCAAAAATCTCACAAATGTTATGAACTTCTCTGTTAACTCTTGAATTTTCCCATTTCAATCACATTTTAACATTCAGTTTAATGTTTTCCTAGGTGAGGCTTCTGCTTTCCTTGCTATTAGTACTCTTTGTCATTACCATGTCTAGTATGAAAGTCTTTGTAAAAGATGTGTGTTTATGGCAAAGAATCCCCAATGTGACAAATTCATAATTGAATAATTATTTAGTGAATTTATATTTGGGGGGAACATGGCAGCCAAATCCAGCCAGCTATTCCAGTAGGGGGCTCCCTAGTACTGCCTGCTGATATATGACTTTGCGTTTAAAGGATTGTCAGCATAAGTACTAAAAATTCAAATGTAGAATTTGAAATGCGCCTGAATTCCCCTGCCTCTCAATTTCTAATGAACTACAGCCCAGTGCTAGGTTGCTGCAGGGTTTCACTGTTGATACAGTCTCTCCCTTTATGAAGCAAATGACACAAAGAAGTCTGTTAACAATTCAACAAAATTATAACTGAATAGCTACCCTTGTGATTGTGTGGGGGACTTAATTGATATTACGTGTTGCATAAATAGGGATAATAAATGTCCAGGGGACTGTTTCCCTCCTGGTTGTTTATTCAAGGAGCAAACATTCTTCAGTACTTTGAATGACTATGAATGATTAACAGGGAATGAGAAGTGGGGGAAATAGAATTAGAGGCTATGTGTGTTTCTGTTTTATCCTGATGACAAATTTTCTCCCACTCCTTCAAATCCTTTAATAAAGAAATTTGTAGAAAAAAGAATAGACTCATCCTTTTGGTAATTTCCTGTTTGTTTCATGGGAGTCAATATGGCAGGGTAGACAGAGTCACAGAGACAAAGATAGGCTGTTCATTTCTGGTCCAGCAATTATTACCTGTACAGCCTGGGGTAACCTCCTAAACCTGGCTTTTGATATACAGAATGGAACTTGCAAATACCAATCTGGAGGACAGTTGAAGAGATCAGAGACAATTTCTGAAAAATGCTTAGGATATGTCAGATGCTCAATAGAGTGTGGTTATTATTTTCATAAACAATCATATTTAATCGTCACTATAATCCCATTTTTCTGCAATTTATTGTTATTTCAGCTAGCTTTGAAATATGCAGAGCCAGACCTTGATAATTTCATTTAATTATGAAGGAAAAAATAACTCTGAGAATTTAAGACATTCATTTCTAATCATACAGCTAGTTTGTCTATGTTCCATTGTTATGCTTTTGTGAAACAAAAATCAGAAAATAAAAACTGGGTTGACTCTTTAGTTTTTATCCCAGAACTTTTTTTGTTTGTCTCCACAGTTGCTGTCAGTTGCTGAAAATTTAGGAAAATTAAACCTTAGCTTTGAAGGACAAAGAAATTAAAACGATTTCTCAGATTGATAAGTTTCTAGAGCTCTCATATTTTATATGCTACTATTTTTCTTGAGGAAAACAACCATGGTTGAAGTAATGTAGGCATGAGCTGTGTAAGGAACTTTAACCACAGCATTGTAACAGCCAAAGTGGAAAATTCAGTTTTTTAAATTTTATCTTAATTAGCTGTTTCTCTGTAAAGAATGGTTACCACAAGTTAAGTCAGCAATTCCATTTATTTATTTATTTTGTATCTGAAAGATTTCCTTTAATCATCTTTTTTGGGCAACAGAAATGTTTTTATTTCTACTATTTTCCTCTTCGACTTTTTACTTTTTAAAATAATGTTAAATATTTAAGATTAGAGTACTAAAGGTCAGAGATTTAGCTCAATGGTTCTGCCCGCCTGCCTCCCAAGCACAAGGTTCCGAGTTTGAGCCCTAGTACCAACAAACAAACAAACAAACAAACAAACAAACCAAAGATTAGAATACTAAGGTAAATGTACTTTTGTGGCTGTGGATGGGTTCAGAGATCATTTCTTTTTCTTTTTGTTAAACTGTATTATAGAAAATTCTGAAGGTATACAAAACTGGAGAGAACGGTAAAATGAACCCATGTATACCCTTTATGCATCTTTAACATTCATCAGCATCTTGTAAGTATTCTGTTTCATTGGTGATGATTGATTGGATCTTATGGATCTTTCATAGGTGATAGGTTATTTCACTGTGTAATCAGCATAGGATCAACAATGACAAGTAAAAAGTTAAGTCTTGTATTCTTTTTTTTTTTTTTTTGGCACAGAGATCGAACTCAGGTCCTTGCACTTACAAGGCAGGCAGCAGAACCACTAAACTAAATCTCCAGCCCAAATCTTGTATTCTTATACTATACTAAGACCTTTGAATGCACTGTGAGTCTTCATACCATTTTGCTTCCAATCTTAGACTTAACTGTCAGAGATAGTCAGAGACTATACTTTTGATTACAGTAATCAAGCTGTGCCTTGTCCAGTTAATCCCAATGTGTGCTGCTTCTTCAAATGCCACGGGTTCTTAAATGAAGTCCTGTTTTAAGCAGAAGGATTGCACTGTTAATTTACAGTGATACTGTGGGTTTTCAGAGGGTAGCACATTTTCTCAGGAAATATCCCATATATATATTTAGTTAGTAGACAGATTTGCATCTAAGCTCTGATACTTATTTGTTTAGGATCTTGTTGTTTAGGATCTTAGTTTTCTGTGTCTTTCTAACTTTAGGGATGTACCTATTACTCATAGCCTATCTACAAAATTAAAAAATAATGTATATGCAAAGGCTGTGAAGGCAAAACTGATGTGGAAAATTATATGAGTAAAAACTAGAGGAACTTGGGAATGGAGAAGGCAGAGGAAGGAAGTAGGCAGAGGAATATATTCACTGTTTATGAATGAAAAAATGATGTGATTCTGGATCTGAAAGAAGGAATCAGGCAAACTTTCAACATCAAAGCAAAAATACACCAATCATAGCAAGGGAACTGGAATTTCTTTTCGAATGAGTTCTGTGGCATTTCTCTAGGAAGATTTGCTTTACTAAAAGATAAGCTATGTGAGACAAAATATTCATATTTGGGCAAAAGAAGTTTCAGTTGTCTAGAAGAATCTGGGACTGCTGGTCCCGAGCTGGTCAGAGTATTTAGCATGTATTTTTTCACTAATGTCTCTAAGGAAATGATGATTACTACCAATTTACTTTTTAAATTTAATACTAAGTTATCACAAAGGGAAGTTATTGCTGTGGTTTTTGTTTTTATTTTTTTCCCAGGAGAACACTTAGAATTAAATAACCCCTGGAAGATTGCTCAGAAGAAACTGAACAAATTAAATCACATGCTCCGATGTATCTCAGTTGTTCACTATTCCTTTGCTTTAGGCTGCACTGCAACATTTAAAGAAACTTGTTCACAGAAGTTACTCTATGTGTGAGAAAAAAATAGCAAATCAGGTACGAGCCAGTTCACTTCCCCTGTTCACTTCAGTGTGAAGGAAGAATGTAGGGCTGACTCAGGGTCAGAACTCTGTTAAAGCAGTTTGTTTTTCCTTTTTCCACATTAGTTTCCTTTATTTTTCTAGACCATCAGATTTAATTCTAGAACCTCTAAATAAATGATTAAATGAGAGGAGCCAAAAAAGTAAAATAAATACAACCAAGTTGAAAATATTACATGCCTCCTGATTACAGCAACTTTCTACATTTTTATCAGACAGACACCTTTGTATTTCCTGTTTTTGGCTTTATTTACAATGCATTCCCTGGTTTTAAATGCTGTCTATTAAGTCTGTCTATTCTTCTTCAGTATGGTCTAAGAAGGAGGTACTAAAGTCACTCTGTGGTGATGTCTAGGTATCTTCTTGGAAGTGTACATAGAACCTGACACAGAATCAGCGGATTAGTTCATTTTTGTAGATGCCCTTCAATGTTTGCATGCTACAGGTCAAACTAATTAATAGCACATCTATTGAAACTTTTTCAAGTTAATGGGAACTGATTATTGCACTGTAGAGTCAAAGACTTGGGTTTAGATGTCAAACAAAGGATGAAATCTGTAACTATGCAATCTGACATAGCATCAAATTCTGAGACGGAGTTTTCTCTTGCATGATACTACACAATAGTATCAATTTCAGTAGAGTGTTTTAAAGATAGATTGAGATAATTTACAAAAAGTATTCTGGTCATGGACTAGCAGCTGTTTCTTGGTAGGAATGAGACCAACCATAGGTACTTCCTTTTGAAATGATGACATATTATCTGGGAAAACAATAATTAGGATACAATGTGATTAACATCTCCAGTGGAGATACATATGCAATCTTCTATGGAAAACATAAAGAGATGAATCTGTTCTTTCTAGAAAGAACCATTAAATGAAGATATTTATGCCAGTTGTTGAAGGGTCAGAAGTATTCCAGAAGAGAAATGCCAAACACGTATTGCAAGTAGATAATATAGAAGGTCATTGGTTATTTTGAGCTGTCATTACTACACTTTTTTCATAACTCTGTTGTAGCACATGTTCATACCATATGGTGCATTTCTTACTATAAATAGCTTTCTTTATATCTGTTCACTTCCTTAAGGTGAGGATTATGTGTATTCATTTCTTATTTCTAGCATCTTGCATAGGACGTGGCACATGGTATATATTAATGAACAGTTTCTCTAGAGATAACTATACAGGCACACAAAGGTCAGGAAAGAGAAGATGTGTTCAGGAATTACTGGCCAAATAGCAGTAGAAGTGAAATTAGGAAGGGTCATCAGTGTCATGTCACAGATTGAAAATAAGTCTTGTAGGTCTTGACTACTATGACAGTTCTTAGCCAGAGGGAATAAATCACTTTATTAAAGCAAAGAAAGTATGAAATATAATCTTTCATTTCACTAACTTACTACTTTACTGATTTTTAAGATATATTGGATCAATTTGCTTTTTAAATTTTTTTAATAACTCAGTGTGAAAGTGCCTAAATTATGCTTAGCTGTTTTAATTTTGTATCAAAATCTAGGGTGGATTGCTTGGACTAAACTGTGAGTATATAAATGTGATATTAATTTTTTCAACAGGACAAGTATAGCTGATGAAGGAGCACAAATCCAAACGGGACTCTAATTAGGAAGTAAGGAGTAAGGGACAAAATGCCCACTTGCAGTTCTACCCAAGGTGTGCTTTACTTACACCCTTTGCTCACATCAGACTGCGGGTGTGATAATTTTCCTCCTGCACCCTAAATCCATCAGGTGTTCTCAGGGTGCACATAACTAACAAAGCTAAAGCATCCACCACAATCTTTCTGGGTCTGGAAAGATTTCAGCAACTCTTCTTTTTGTTTTGCTTCTTTGTTTTAAAAAAAGTTAATTGAGTTTATTGCTACAATTTAGATATACATAATGATCACTGTCATCATATGCAATTTGTACCTGTACATGATATATCTTGATTTTTATTTTTTCCCATTCCCTTCCCTTCCTTTCAACCTCTCTTCCCCTCCTTATTTACAAAATAGACTCAGAAGTAATAGTAGAGACCAAGTTCGGATTCCTTTCTACTACAAGTATTGCCTTTAAGCATCTCTCTGGCAGTTGGTCAGCCAGTTTCTGACTATGATGGAGGAACTCACCTTCACAACTGCATTGGTGAGTTAATTCCACTTTTGGAAAACCTGAGCTGTGAGGAAGTTATTTTACAGTCTGGAGAGAGAAGGATCAAGCCTAAAATAATGGTTACATTTGGCTGAGGTAATGTAAAGTCAGGGATTAGATGTGGTATTTAAAAGAAACTTTTGTTTTAACATTTTCTCTTTTAAACAATTTTCATATATTAATCATTTAATTAAAATAGATTTTAAAGAGGTTAATCTTTCAGTTGATCAAAATCATTCTCCATTTATTTCCTATACTTCATATAAAAATACACAAATAAACCAGGCATTGTGGTGTGGGGCTGTAATCTCACAACTTGGGAGGCTGAGGCAGGAAGATTGTTAGTTCAAGGCTAGCCCTGTTACATAGCAGTTCAAGGATAGCCTGGGCTATGTACCAAGACCCTATCTCAAAAGCTCAAACTAAACCAAACCAAATAAAAACAAAAACAACAAATCCCCCATAAATTCCACAAATAAATCTATGCCCAACTTAAAATAATAGAATTGCAGATGTGTACAAATAATTACATTTGCCCTCAAAAATATTTCCAGGAGGCATTTTATGTTTACTTAACTATTCTTTTTATCGATCATAGAAAATATTGGTTGAATAAGACATAATATTAATAAGTATTTTTTTGACAAGATAGACATAAAAAAGTTATCTAAATATTTCAAAATCTGTCACACAAAATCTCACAAAATATGAGGGCAATCATCTGCCTGGGAGAATTAAAGGTTTCACCAGAAATTGACATTTATAAAAGTCAGTTGACTAAAGCAGGAGCAATGGCAACAGAGGGAAATATTTTCAAAGGAAACTTCTAAGAAATGACAGAATTTTGTGACTGGTTAAAGAAAAGTAGAGGGGAAAAAAGAGAGAGAAATATGAGTGTGGGTGATATTAATTTTGGTTTTATACATGGAGGAGCTGGGACAAAAAATGTTAACTAATTGCACTTTGGTTAGGTAATCATTTATATGATTAAAATGCAGAAGTTTTAAAAGGGAGCACTGTAAAATTCTCTCTTTCTCCTAGTGCCTCAGTTTGTATTTCCATAGGCAAGGGATGGTTCTCACATTTCTTTAATATACAGCTCTACTCGCCACATGCCTTGCAAGTGTAAGGTCCCAAGTTTCATCCCTGGTACCAAAAGAAAAAGAAAAAGAAAAACAAAACAAAAAAACCCTCTATTGAAGTTTTATAACTTCTATAAATAATACAAAATATATATATAACTTATATAATAAAATATAATATATTATAGAATGAATTGCAGAATTTAACAAATTGTAACATACATATATACCTATGAAAGAATCACCATGATCAAGATAACAGAAAAATAAATGCTCCTTAAAATTTCCTGGCCAGTCATGTATACAATATACAGGCAATATTGGATCTGCTTTTGTAACTATAGATTAGCATTTATTTTAAATATTTATATATAAGTGGAATCAGGCATAAAATATTCTCTTTTTTCTGGCTTTTTTCACTAGGCATAAGAAATTTAATATTCATCTATATTGTTGTCTCCATCAATATACTTCAGACTTTATTACTGCTGAAAAACAACTCATTGTATAAATATATCAAATTTTCCATTTTTTCCTTTTCTCATATTTTTTCTTTTCCCTTCTTTCCTTTCCCCTTCCCTTCCCACTTCCCACTTCCCTTCCCACTTCCATTCCCACTTCCCCAATTCCTTTAGATCTTTTCTTCCTATTTCACATTATCAATTATATCATTTGAACCTTATTTACACTTTTAGTATTTTACACCAGAGAAACTATTCGGTATTTACACGTGTCCTATTTATTTCACTTGAGAGTATGGCCTCAATGTGCATCCCTTTAGCTATAAATGTCTCTAGTTTCTTGTTCTTTATGGCTATTACTCCATTTTATATAAAGACCCCAACTTCTTTATCTAGTCTCCAGTTGATGGGCATTTGGGCTGTTTCCAAGTTTTAGCTATTACAAATTGTGCCACTATAAACATGGGTGTGCATATATCACTGTGGTATGATTCTTTTAATTCTTTTGGAAAGATACCCAGCAGAGGGATAATCCATATTTGCTTTCATATATCTTTAGTATATTTCTAGGAGAAAATTGCTGGGTTTCATAACAGGTATGTTTTTCATTTTTAAAGACAGTGTCAAAATTGATTTTTAAGATGGTTGAACCTTGTAACATCCCCATCAACAGTACACGGAACTCCAGTTGCCTTATATATTTGCCATCATGGGATCAATCTTTTGAAAGTTTAGTCATTTTAATAGATATTTAGTGGTGTGACACTGGGGTTTGAAATTGCACTTTCCTGGTGACTAATGGTGCTGAGTAACTCTTCACACATTTATTTATCACCTGCATATTTTCATTGGTGAACTTCCTGTTCACATCTTATGCCCATTTCTCTTTTGAGTGGTACATGTTTATTATTGATCCTTGAAAGTCATTTTTCCCTTTTAAAAAGTATTCTGGATGCAAAGCCTTTATCAAATATGCATTTTAAAAATATTTTCTCTAAGTCTGTGGCTTGTGTTTTAATTCTCAAGTGTCTTTGGAGAGATGAACAATTGTGAAGAAATATTGTTTATTAATTTTAAATAGATTCTGTTCTTGGTGTTACAATTAAGAAATTATTGCCTAACACAAAATTTCTTCTATGTTTTCTTCTAGAAGTTTTATACTTTTTAGTTCTTGAATTCAGACATCTTCTTCAAGTTAATTTTTGTAAATCATTCAAAGTATGATTGAAATTCAATTTCTTTTAGAATATGGATTTTCAAAAGAGTAATATTTGCCCAAAAGACTATTCTTTCTCCACTGAATGGTCTTTGCATCTTTGTTAGAAAATATTTGGCCATAAATTCGTGGAACTAGATTTGGATCCTCCATTATGTTTCTTGAATCTATTTGTCCCTCTTGATGACAATATTGTAATTTCCTACTTAAGCTTTAAAATAACTCCTAAAGTCAGGTAATATAAGTCTTTTAGTTTCTTCTTCCTTGTCAAATTTATTTTGGCTTTTCTAGGTCCTTTGCATTTCTGTGTATTTGAGAATTAGCTTTCCAATATTTTATAGAATTTTGATTGGGATAGAATATATGAATTGGAGGAAAGTGACATTTTAAAAACACTGAATTCTTCAGAAGAGAATTGTCTCTCTTCATTTTCAGTTGTGTCTCATTTAATTTTTCTCAATGAATTTTTCTAGTCTAGTCAATGAAGTTGTGCAAGTATTGTATTTCTTTTGCCACATTTCCAGCATTTCTCTAATAATAATGACAGTGGCCAAGAAATTGTAACTTCAGATTCCATCATCTCACACAGGAAATTTGTTAAGAATAGAATGTATAAATTTATAGCCAGGTGACTCCTTATGAATTGACAACTGATTTTGAACTAGAATTCCCTCCTACTTTTCTTTTTCAAGAGAGGCTCTATTTTTATTTATTTACTTATTTATATTTTTTATCAGTACATGTATGCAGTACGTGCAATTTACAGTCCTCTTGGGGAGTTGGTATACCTACATAATACAGCTGGGGCTTTTTTCTTAATCCCCTTCCTGCCCTCCTCCCTCCTTCCTTCCTTAACTCTCCTTTCCCACTTTTCCTTCTGGTACATATTATTCTTCTTATTCATGTTTATGTCATATGACTTCCACATTCATTTGAGGCTACTAGTATTCTGTACATGGAATATCGTGATGTTTTCTCTTTTCATTTCCAGTTTTTTTTAAAGCTAGGCTGTGTAGCATGCCATAAATCTTCAAAGTGAAAATATTGACATGAATCCTATAAAAGTCTCATTTTGAACTTTATTGTAAATTAGATTTCAGGTTTCATGGGAGACAGAGCATGTACATGTGAATTATCTGCATTTTTAAGTGTCACATGACAATTATGAGGGATTTTGAGAGCAGGGAAACAGGGTAAACTGTTGATAAGTGGTTGTGAAATCAACGAAGGCACTAAGAAGATAGAAATTAAAAAGTAATATTAAAGAATTAATGATTCCTTGATCAGGGAATGTATTGATTAAATTGACAAAAATAAACAAGAACTGAGCCCAGCATGGTGGTGAACACCTGTAATGTCAGCACTCAGGGTCTGCATTGCTGCAAGTTCTAGACCAGCCTGGGCTATATAGTGAGTCCAAGGCTGACCTGAAATTCATAGTGAGACCCTGTCTCAAGAAACAAACAAACAAACAAACAAATAAAAATGAACACGAATGAATTAAAAGAGAGTTTCTGAGTGAAACAATTTTTTTTTTAACATTGGAAAATGATCTCATTAGGAAGAACTTTAAACTATCTATTGGAGGTTTGTGGTTACAAAGAAATAAAATAACTTTCACCCCCAAAGAAATAAAAGCCCCATGGCTGCAGATAACTGCAGACCATGACTGACGAACGCCCAATAAAAAATTGAAAAATGCTTTACTAAAAAATAAGCTTGTCCATCTTATTCATTTGAAATATCCAATGTCCTGAAAATTTTTGTTGGTTATTTGGGCAGGTATCATCATGATAATCCTTTTCTTTGTGGTATGAACCAGATTCATTCATTAAGAGCAAGGTGTGCACTAGAATTCACATATCCATACAAATCAAACCTCCAAGGAAAGACTTGAGAATAGTAATTATATGGAACATTTTCTTTAAAATGTCCTAAAAATTGTTTTATTTGTTAGACTTAATGATGGATGATATTTTAAGACATGTTTTATCTCTTATATCCTCCTTTTAGTATTATGCACAAGAAATGTATGCAAGGGCTAAGAATCACTCTATTGTTTATAACATTTTCATGCTTATCTCCAAGTGAATTTGGTGAGGCTGAAGTTGTACATAATAAACTGCCAAATCAATCATGAATTATTAAAAAGTGTAGAGAGAGAGAGAAAGAAGAAAATTTGCTAAAACTTAAACAGTAATTGAAGATTCATATAAGTTATTAGTATCTTGGAAGACTTATGGAAAATCTGTCCAACCTAGAGTCAGTTCCTCCAAAATTAAAATATCAAGATGTTTAAAACAATGGGGTTGTAGTGTTCAGACGTGGTTTATGTCAACCTAATAAAACAAACTGGGGTAAATATTTTCTGCAAAAATCCTTGTTGTAAAGACAGAGAAGCTATTTTGTTTAAGCTAATCTGCATTAATTACATGTACTGACTGACTTCATGAGATAATGACCTTTCTGATTTTGCCAGAGTTGAAAAAGCCTGGATTTCTCTATACTTAGCAATAAGCCTTCCTGGGGAGATTGCTTACTCTGCAGCCCCTGACCTTTAGGTTGTCACTTCATGGAGAGGTTGACAAGGCTAAATCTGTAAAATAGAAAGAAGAGGAGGAGAACTTAACTCCATGAATTCGATATTGAAGATTCAACCTGGAGCTTGAGTGACTAATTTGAGAAGATTCTTGGAAAGAATACCCTGCTAACATTGAAAAGAGAGAAACAATAAGAAAAGAAAAACAAACAAACAAGAAGAAACAAATGTGGTCTTGGATTTCCCAATTCAGTTCAAAATCCAGAACGGGAAAATGACATCCAAGACCGAATAGAATCTTGTGCTCTGACTGTCAGCATTGAAATTTGTTTAGCTGCCCTGTGGAAGTTGTCACAATGTGACAGATTTGCATTATGGATCGAGCAATAAATGTTAGCAATAGGGAAAGATGAGAAAAATCAGAAGATACAAGAAAGTTCACTGGTTTTGCATACTAATATCTTCACCTGTAGAGTATTTTATTTACAAAATGCTTCTATATAAAAATCTTCACTTTGTTCATCTTACGAGGAGCCTTAAATAGCACTTTGTGCATCTAAATCAACCTGAGCAATCTCTAAAAGCCACAACTTGGAGCAGATGCTTGCAAGTCACAGCTAGGCTGTTTAAGCAAGAATTTTTTTTTCAATTTTTACTTTCTATTCCTTATTTTGAATCATCTTCTCATAAGCTAGATGGTGTATCCATGGGAAAACATTATGAGATTTTAGGCAAGTGAACAGCAAAATATGAATCAGAGTGTCTACAAGCTGCCGGATATTATTCAACCTGCTGAGGTGTGGTAGATAGAATATGAAAAAGAATCTGCAACATTCCTTAAATTGTATCTGGCACATGACAACTGAAATGGATGAACGGATGGATGAATGGTTGATATTCTTCCTTTGGTTTGATGTTCTGATTTTCATCATATGGCTTTGTATCTACATTATCTATTTTTTCCTAGGACATTAGGATGATCCTTTCTAATCAAGATACTGCCTGAACTTCAGCTTAGAATTTCTTTTCTCTGTTGCCATCTGTTTTTTAGCTAAGATCCCTTGCTCTCAAGTTCAGCTCAGCATTGCTTTATCATTACTGAATATAGACGCAGAATTCAGAGAAGAAAGAACAGGATGTCAAACTGGAGGAATGGCAAGAACGGAAGTCTAATGATCTTTGGAGAAGCTGGATAGAAAATTGCAGCATGAAACAGGAGGAGTAGAAGTGTAAACCACGAGAAATGAGAATTTGGAATAGATTTAGGGAGGTACAAGGCCATGGGCAGAACCATAGAACATGGGGACAGAGCTATTAGCAAGAAATTTGGAAACATGTACAAATGTAATGAAGTAACGATGTAGGCAACACGAATAGGATCACATACTGTCCTTTATCTGAGCATGATTTGGATGCAGATTCCTGGTGTTTAGGTCCTAATTGAGGTGAGTATAGCTTTTGTCATCTATTGAAAAAGCACATTAGAAAATTTAACATTTCTATTTCCAGATGAAATTTAAAGTCCCCCTTAGAGTGAGTTAACTTCAATTTAGGCTTGCACAGGTATTATTTTTCTTAGAGGCAGTAAGAATAGCACAACTACATCTCTTAGAAGATTATACTACACACATGTGTTAGACAACACTAAAGCCTTTTATCTTAAAGAGTTGTCCTGTCACTTAGAAAAAGTTTTAATTGAAATAGAGTAAAAGTCTATACAGGGAATGTCTTAATTCCAATAAATTGAAAACTGCTCTAAGACAATCTGCTATTTCTTTAAGGTCCACTGAATATTCTACTGAGAGGCATCACCATAATACTTTACCTGAGATAGCTCCTTCTTCATTTTGAGACAGATTCTCCAATATTTTCTAATGTTTTTTAATGTGACATGAAAGTTTTCTAGGATTCACTCTCATCTGTTCCACTTCATTCTTCTCTCATGGGTCAAAACTCCTTTCTTGCTGAAAGCATCTCCTGTTTAATTCAATCAAAATTGTGTATTTAATTACTTTGCCTTTCTTTAGTTCTGATGTTACAGCTTGGTGCTAGATGATTCTGTATATTCTAGAGTGTGCCATGAATGGGAAGTATATAAATGGTGCTGTAAGTGAATCTATTCATTGATTTATTTGGCTCTCTATGGAATCAGGTGTTACAATGAAGAGATGGCTGGTTTGGGATTCAAAATTATCTGGAATTATCAGTACAGTCTTCACTGTACTGTGAATTGTGTAAGGTAAATGCTTTATCTTCTTTGAGCCTTTGGTTTTCATCTTCATGAAGCCCAGGTATGCAAGAGCTTTTAGAAGTCAAGGTGGCTGATCCAAATCCCAACTCCCACAACTATGAGCTGTGCCATTTTGATCAACTAATAATCTCTCTGTGCCTCAATTCTCCACCGGTAAACCTAGCATTAAAATAGTGCCATCCTTTATGGGAATTGTTATTCTCAATTAAAAATACTGTATGTTTCAGTATAGCATATTTCTAACACTGATTGTGGTTACTTTTACCTGTGAAGCAGGAAGATCTAATACTCATGTTTAAGAGTTTAGCATGAAAAAGTGTGGTAGGTTATCAAAACCACAAAGATCAAATGCTCCATTTTAATCTGATCCTTCTCTCCCAATTCCCAACACAGACCTACAATTCATCTTTCTCTCTATTTCATTTTTTAAACTGCAAAAGAACAGAATTGATATAGTAGTGTATTCTACTTCCACAACAGAATTCTATTATGAAATAGCATATGGATCTAGCAGTTTCTTTCCTTGCTTTGTTCTCACTGTAAAAACGTATCTCCTATTGTTAATGTACACATACAGAAATCGATAGCAGGAAGTTCTCCTTCATTATATGGTCATGTTTTTTTCTTTCCACCCCAAACCTTCATATCCAAGAATGTATCCCATAGCCACATTCACACCAGCTTTATCACCTCCCGTCCCAGATTTCCTAAACTGGTACTGATTGTTTAGGAGGAATCCTCTTGATAGGTGCTCTGATCCATGTGCTACTGAGATCTATTCCCTTGGTAGCAGGAAAGTCTTCATGTGGCCCATCTTCTGATTGTTTAGAAGTTGAAATTTTCACTTCTAGAGATGTGACCAAAAACAAACATTTCTGATCTGTTTGAGGAGGCTGCAACATTTTCCCAGACATGAATGAAAGGAAAGGATTAGAGGGGCTCTTACAGTCAGATAGTGGCTGCCCATTTTTGCGTTGGGTAGCAGGGAAACCAGCAAGAGCTGGCTGACTTAAATGTTTACCATTATAATTCAAGGACATTAGTCTAAGCTTTTATTATTGCTGCTGGAGCACACTCCAATAAAATTGAAAGTGAATATTATTGCATTATCCCCAGGACTATAAAAACAATATCTGCAGCATTCTAGAATTGAAGAACTTCTGGAAATACAAAATTCAAACTATGCTTTTCAGAAAAGAAGCAAATATTAGATTTGTATACTTTTTAATTGCCTTTAAACAATGGCCTCAGAAAGTATTACAAAATTTCCTCTCAGGAGTGTATCAGATACACAAGGTGGGGACAAGCAGTATGTCTAGCACTGCTTCAGGAACTCAATGTCAAACAACTCCTGTGATCCCACAAGCTAGATTTTATTGACTGCCCAAGGATGACCTGCTTGTTACACACACAGACTATATAGTTACTAAGCATGTATGAAGTAATAGGTCTCAAGGCTATAAATCTTTATATACTTCTTATTTTCTGTAACTGCCACCAGGGTTTTAGCTAATAGGCTTAGCTAAAGTGATAATTGCAGCAAGAAGAGAATGTTAGTAGTTAAAAAGCCACTATAACACAGTAATTGTTTATTGTACATTTAATAATTGGTTAACTGTACATTTTAGTGTTAGACAAGTCAGTGATCAAGGTTTCCATTAATAACTATTTATCTTGCACAATTACTCAAGCTGTCTGGGTTTTACATTTTTTTCACTTATAGACAAAGAATTATAATGTTTCATAGGATTGTTGTAAAACTTAAATGATATTATGAGGAAAATGTTCAGTAAATATCCATTGTTGTTTTTATTGTCATCAAATTGAAAGCTATCTAAACTGTTTTGCTAAAATTACAGTAAGATACTATAGCACAAAAAGTTTGTTTACAAAAGTAAGATAGGTAAGATTCTTATACTCCCAGAAATATCGAGAATTTAAATTTCTCAAGAGAAAAGAAAACTGTATATTTGATAAAGGAGGTTAAGTTATGAATCTAATTTGGAAGCACCAGAATGAATAGGCATGTATTCATGGTATATTTTATGCTTGTGGAGAAAATATACTTCTTAATTTAGTCCACTGAAAAGATTTTAAAGACAATTATCAACTTAGTAGAAATGAGCAACTGTAATGAACATAATGAGCCACCAAATACCATTTGGTAGTAAAAGCAGCCAGAGCTTCTTGGGTGTGTGGCACAAGAAATGTATGAGATGAGCCTGGATTATTTTGTAAAGCCCAGAATGCAAACAGAATATGATAGGCTGCTATTTTTACTTTTCAGCTATGAGGAGACTGCAATTGGCCAACCATGGGACAAAGAGGCCACAGAAAAATAAAATAAGCTTAAAAATGAAACCCATAAAATATATAAACCTTAAAATGACACACATCAAATATGTTATGATTTATGAGATCATAATAATAGTAAGATAGGAGAAGGAATTGCTTAATAATGATTTTATTTATTACTTAAAATTGATAAAATATCAAACTTTACCCTAACTTTTATAGGTATTTTCACAATGAAACAAAATAGATGAGATTTTCTCTTTATACATACATTTTAGGCAATAAAAAATATCACCAGGTCACAATTCTAATGAATGGATCAATCTAGGTATTTATCAATACTTACTGAAAGAAAAAAGAGGAATAACCAGACATGCATGCCTTCTGATAACAAGAAAAGGCGCCATATATGGAATATCTTTACCACAAATTAATTAATTAATTAATTAATAAAACTTGCTTATGATAAATCTTCTAGATCCAATTTAAATATAAAGGAAATACAGAGAACAGAGTTGATGTTAAAAACACAACAGGATTTAATAAGCGAAAAATGGAGTACAGAAAACTGTATATACCAACTTGGTTTCTTTCACAAATAAATGACTGGGTCAGAGAGGGAGAGAGGAGCAAGAGGAAGAAAAGGGAGAAAGGATTCGGAGGGAGAACCGGGGAAGAAGGAGGAGACAGGAGAGGGAAACGGATCAGCAGCAGGAAGAACGATTCTGTAGACTGAAGGTTTAATAGTTCACCAGTGAAAAATTCAAATGTACTTCTTTCTAGATAGTACAAACTTTAAAGACTTTCTCATTTTGTCCCAAACTCACTTCCTTTTTTCAAAAAAAAATCGGGTAGTTCTCACCTAGGCAATAAAAACAAACATAAGATTTACAATAAGAAAAACAATTTTTCAGCAATGTGCTTGAAATTTAGTAATACTTTCATGATGTGCATTTTTAGTCAAGCACTCAGCCACTGAGCTACATCCCCAGGCCATGATGTGCATTTTTAAAGGACTTTTGCTTGTTGTCTTTTAATTCCCAAGCAGCAGGAGAGGTGGATGGGATTTTTTTTTTAATGTTTTACAGAGGAGGAAATTGTGTAGGGGTTGGAAGATACTAGACTTAGAAAGCTTAGCTCAAACATGGCAAGGTGGGATTCACAGTGAACTACCCGACTCTGCTTCCCGTGTATGCTGCTTCCCATTAGTGAACTGTATACATCAGAAGTTCAGAAAGAGGGGTCAGACTCCCACTCTCATTGAGTGCTGAGCTGAGTTCTTCATGCCAATGTAGAAATCTTTGCATATCAGAGAACCATGAAAGGTTTGGGGTGTGTTTTGAAGAAAACTATCCCAAAAGATGGAGTTGATTCTACGTTTATAGCCATGGCAGACCATGATATTGAGTTGTTGCAAAATCACAAATGCAAACAGAATTAGAAAAATATATACAGCCACAAAAGTGTGGACATATTGATTTATGAGGTCGATTTGCATCATGAATGAATTGTAAAGGCCATCTTTCCAGGAGGCTTATATTTAAAAGCACATTTTTATAAATATCTAACCTACTCATAGCATAACCAATATTATATCTGAATACAATTCTCCAACTAGTCGTCTTATCATTTGTTAGTTTAATTAACATCTACTTTGCTTTACTTTCAAAGAATTTTGGAATGTATTTATTAAATTCCACAGTACCTTCTCTATGCCAGATAAAACAACTTGTGATTTCATCTTCCTAAGGTACTGTTGATTGTTAGGAAGATGTCTCTCTCTGTGCTGAATTCCTTTCATAGGAGATAGCTCTATCTATATCTAAAGGTTTTACCTACACTTGTTTTTGTTCTTTGTCCATTTCTCTATGGTGCCATTAGGAGATGCAACGTGATTACAGTGTTTTCTTCATCTTGGTGTTGCCACACAAAGAAACATCCTACTTTCTTTTTAGGGTGTGCTTAACAGCAACATTGCTACTTGCTGAATGTCTCAGCTTGAGCAGGAAAATATAGTTCACAGTGCAATAAAAGCAATATTCTTAATTTAAATCTGGGGTCCCTGGGGCTGTGTGTTATTGTTCTCAATTCTGGATGATGTTTAAATTCTGGATGAAAGTTTAAATGCTAGGTTTTTTTTTTTTTTTCAGCATTGCTCCTCTGCTGTGTATCTAAAGATTTGATCTTCCAGAACAAAACAACCCCACACCATGGTTCAAATAAGATAATGCATGCTGAAAAATGTTTCATAATGAGTAGTTTATAATCTCGACTATTTGGTTTGTCCATAGAAAAGCCTCTACAGATCAACCTGTGGTTGGAGCTGTGGCTCTTATAGAATTGTAAAAAATGCTACCAGGTTGTCAAAGGAAATGATGTTCAAAAGACAGAGTAAAACAAGCCAGACCTAAGTATTACTGAATTTTAAGTAACAGTTGATTAAAAGGGTTAACTGCTTAATAGCACGGGAGTTTGACTTCAATTAAAAATGTGATTATCTGCATAAATTGACATCTCTCAAAAGCAAACACCTTTCTTCACAGAGATGCTGTGTCCTGCTATCATACTATATAGTCAGGGCTACATTTGAGCTATCCTTGTAGGAGGATTTCTCTAGTAATTCTGACAACCCTGATCACTTGGTAGATTAAGCTGTTATAACCATATCTACATTCTGTAGCTCCCAAATAATTTGGTGTTAAAAAGCACTCCTAGAATTCCTTGTATTACTAGCTTTCACTTGGTGGGCAAGCAGATCTTTCATTTAAATACCTTGTGTCAGAATTCCTCTTAGAGAGAGAATTGTCTTAGATTTAGGATCTCCATCACCAGCCTTTGAAATGGTAAAAACAAAAGCAGCAAAGGCACCAAAAGCATGGCGTGGAAGAAGGCAGCAATGCAAGAGATTATTAGAAACAATTCCATGCAGCAAGTTCACAGGACTACACATGGCCTGCACTTATCGTGTGTTCTTTCATGATCTCAACACATTTGAAAAGTTAGTTATCTGTATATAGTATTCCTCCTAACTTGGGTTTGCTCAATTTTTCTTCAATATAAATTCCAGATATGCATTTGTAGCAACAAAGCAGAGCAGCTGTATCATGTCCTTGGTGCATTCTGTCACTAGGCACATGCTGCTTGTAAATCTTATTATTACTGCTGACTCTACTTGGTTAAGGTGGTGTCTAATAGATTTCCTATAAGGTAACTATTTTTTCATTTGTAACTGATAAGTATATGGGGACATAATTGGGGATTATTCAATTGTCTTGTTTCACACCACATTTCTTCCCAGGAACTATAGCGCTGCTTGTGATTCTGTGGTTTTCTTTTTGGGTGTATTTTGAAGTTCAATCATGAGTATGTTCCTGATAGATTAAATGAAGGCTGTGAGTGATAGGGGATTTAAGATCACCCCAAGGTTTATGTTTTGAAAAATGAGAAGGTTTGAACTACCATAAAGTGAGATATGGAAACAAAGTAAAGCAGGCTGAAAGGTGCAGTATATAAATAGCATCCTGGCTCTGTTACATTTAAGAAAACTGCTCAAATACACAGGTGGAGCTATCAAGTAGGCATTGGATAAATAAGCCTGGAGTTTAGGAAGAGAAATGAGACAAAGAGATGAATTTGAAAGCATGTGCATGTAGACATCATTTAAACTCTTGAGACTGCACAAGATCTCAAAAGAGCACAAGTAAAGAGAGAGAAAACCCAATGACTGAGGCAAGGAGTCACTCAAGGTTAAGAGATCAAAAATTTTGGAAAATCAGAAAGTCAAAATAAGAAGTGGTCACAAGAATTTAAGATTCTTAGAAAAGAAAGCTTGACAAGAGCATTGGAATTCAAGAAAAAGGGGCTGGAAGGTTTAAGTCAAATCTCATAGAAAGGGAACCTTATTTGATCTCTTGGCCCTATGAGAAAATGTGAATTCATTGCTACTTTCCTTCCGCACCAGCCATTTGAGTTGAATACCAGTGGGATGAAGACAAATTATTTGTGTTTGTAATCCTGCCCCAAAAGGCAGGGTTATATGTGTGTGTCAAAGTCAGCAGTGGTAAACTCCTCAAATGCCAGAAAAATGTCAATTTCCTATAACTTAGATTTTATTTTGTTTTTCATCAGATGAACCAAAGATATAATTTACTCAAGAAGCAGGGAACATTTGCTGTTGTCCTGGGGTAAGGGGTGTCATTCCCATTTCCCAGAGTTAATTGACAGGGAAAATGGGATCCAGGCATGATAGGTAACTCCTGTGAAGTTTCAAAATGCTACGGAAATGATGAGGTATTTCTATTGACATTAAAAGTTATTGTCATTATTTTAGCATCAACTCAAAACTTTTCAATGTATGATTCTTATGGGGAAAGGAGTACCTTATTTATGTAACTTATGAGAATTAATCTATAATCCAACTATTATTCAACTTTGATTACATCATTTTAAATCCATTTCTTGTTTTATTTCAATTCATTTACAAGAACTAGTTAGCCTTTAGTTTAAGGAAGATGGAATAATATATCTTGGAGTAAGGCAAGTTTCTAGATTAGATATACAATATAAAAAATTTTTAGGGTTTGGTGACCAATATTCTTCTTTTTTTTTTGGTACCAGGGATCAAACTTGGGTCCTTGCACTTGTGCAGCAGGCGGCAAAACCACTGAGCTTAATCCCCGGCCCCAATATTCTTCTTTTGGGCAGAGGGATAAGTTAAAATTCATTAGAGGAAATCATAACCATATTAAACAGATGAAATTATTCCTTTTTGTTCACCAAACACCTTCAATCTTAAAATTTTCCCTAATTACCCAAAGAAAACTTCAGGACTAGACATTTTTATTACCATCCAATATTATAAAGCTGAAAAAAGCACATTTAAAAATATATCTTCTTAGTGTACTAATCTATTTTATTCTTCATTTTAAAATATCCTGTACTGTGTAGGTTTAGCATAAAATTATTTTCTACCAACATACTCATACATACTTCCTTCTTGTCATAATTTAAATTTGTTAAATTAGCATGTTAGGCAATTTGGTGAGAAGATGGGAATCTTATCTGAAATATTTACTCAACCTTATTTTATCCAAAGTCTTTTTTTTTTTTTTTTGTAGATTACTGGCCTGATTCCATCAGATATAGATCCTTGGGATGGAGCTGGGCTTGGAAGAATTAACTAAGGCAGATACTTCTCCTAAATAGAGTTCAAATTGGGATAGATGTGACAAGGTGATGACAGGCCAATGTTTTTAGAGTGGAATTAAGGTCAATTAAGGACTTTAAAAGACTATTTAATTCTCTAAAGTTCAGTTTCCCAGTGTTCTGAATCTACCATGGGGCAAATAAATATTTGGTATGAATTAACACATGCATATGTATATACAATGACACAAAATCTGAGGAATGATAAATGAGGGCTTTATAGAATTTTGAGGCAGGAGCCATAATGTAAATATATAATCAAATCATCAAATCAGAAAGGGGATTGCACATTGTCATGAGAACCACAGGGATATCTATGATTTGTTTTATTGGTCTGTATGTATTGTGTCCCATATGCTTATGGGTAGAGGGCCAATGTAATTAAATTATATTACTTGTTTTCTGCACTTTTTTCACCTTGGCATGTAAATTCATTACAGCACAGAAATTTTGAACGGTGCTTATTATATAATTATGACATTATCAGCTATATTAGCTTTGTAAGTATAAATGCTTCTGTGAATTACAAAATATATTCCTTTAAAGAATTCCAACTTTTGAATACATTTTAAAGTTGTCATTATTTTTTTATCCTTCTCTTTGGATATAAAGCTCCTTTACATCATGTCTATCCTAACCACACTACAATTATCAAAATCAGAAAATTAGCATTGACAAAATGCTATTACCAAAGATTTCATTTAAATTTTACTAACTGTCCCATCAGTACCCTTACAATTTATTTTTCTGGTCCAGGATCAAATTCAGATCACACTCAGAATTTACTAATCATACATCTATACTGTAATCTCCTTCATCTAAACTCCAGTTAAGGTTCAGCACTTGCATGAACTTGACATTTTTGTATTTATGAACTAGTTATATGGTTGGATGTCCCTCAGTTTGGGTTATCAAGTTTTCCTTCATGGTTACACTTACATCATAACTTTTCAGCAAGAACATAAAAGAAGAGATGTAGTATCCTTCTTGTTATATCATATCAGGAGATGCAGGATATCAATTCGTCCATTATTATATGCCAAATGACATGGATTGGTTCTCTACCTTACCTCCTTTAGTAAGAAGGTAAGACAATTTGAAAAACAATTAGGTTTATTATTTCTGCTTGTATTACATATCGGGTATCCCTTTCATTTTGGGGGGGTACATTAAGACACTATATAAAAGTCACTATTATGCAAGATTTTACAAGTCAGGGGATCTCTGTGAAGATTCTTCCAGTGAGCCATGGGCAGGGCTCCAGTCTTCATTTGACCCAGTACCCAGGCATCCCTACTTTAACTGTGGGAGCACCAACCTGGACCCTGTATCTAGTGACACTCAATGAAACTGGTATTCTCCTTTCTCCAGGGTACGGTTGCCTGAGTAACAAGTCAGAGTTCCTTTTGGGGTAAATGACACCTTTGTATTCTTACCATGGTTTTGTAGTGTATTTCTACATTAGGAGGCAACCATGTCTTCAGCAGATTGGCTCTGGGTCTGAGGATTGGTCAGGTCTAGAGGGTATACAAGGGATTTTGACTTTCTACTGGGCAGCTGACCTCAATTTTAGGCCCAACTATTCTTGGTTTCTTTTGATTTTATATATTAGATAGTGTCCTTTTTGATTATTTTATCTATCATGCCCCTAAGAACTGCATATGTGTGGAACTGGATTGCCCTTTTTGCTATCATTTTGATCTTGCCAGTAGTACTGTAATTATGCACACCTTGTTTCTGATGGTAAAGAGCAGCCACCTGGCCTCTGTGTTGCTCATCCTATCATACCCATGTCCATTAGAGAGCCCAGTTTATAACAGTATCTGTCACTGTTAGTGTTACATATATAGAACGGCCATGCTCTGCATCGAAATGCTGCTGTATGCTGGCTCCCTTTCTTCAGAATGTTCCTTATTATTTTATAAATTGAATGGAATGTATTCTAGAACCCTCATGAGAAATTTGTTTTGGGATGTTTCTGTTTTGTTTTATTTTGTTCTGCCATGTAAGTAGACGTGCTTTAATAGATTCACTTTCTGAAATTTGGTCTTTGTCTTTATGGTATACTCTGGAGTTCTGGTATTTATGTTTCTTCTTTTCTTTCAAGATTCTAAAAGCAAGTCAAGAAGCAAATTCAGATCTTCCTTTGGAGCTCCTGCCAGGAGGTTAAATTTGGTGTCAAAACATTGCCCCCACATCACAAATATATTCTGACCTTCTTGATCCAACACATTCAGAATTTATTCCTATATGTAATTTCTTAGCTCCTCAAAATATACTGGTCAGACTCCAAGTCTTGTATGGTAGAGAGTTGAGCCTAGGTATGAGGGTGGTAACCAGGAGGGAAGCTAAGAGCTTTGTGAGGAGGGTGGACATATGCACAAAGTAAATGTCTCTTTTGAAACTTCTGTGTAGTCTTTTAGCAGGGTAAGAATCTATCCTTCAACAAAGTAGAATGGGCCACTTCTTCCCACACAGAAGTATCAGGATGATCAGGGATTCAAGTTTAATGCCTTCTACACATACGTTTCTATATTAGTCAGCTTTCTTGTCGCTGAATCACAATACCTGACACTCACAACTTAGAGGGGGAAAGGCTTAATTTCGCTCACAGTTTCAGGAATTCAGTATATGGGTGGCAAGCTCTAGAGCAGAAAGAAACCTCATGGCAGAAGGCCATGGTAGAGCAAAGCTGCTTAGTTCACAAAAGCCTAGAAGCAGAGCAGGGGAAAAGTGCCGGAGAAGAATGGGTGTAGAACCACACCTGTCCAAGACAGCACTCTCACGACCTACCCAGACATGCTCAGGGGCACGCTTTAGTCATCTTCGGGCTGCTTCCCAATCCAGCGATGTTGAGGTATCAGATTAACAGTCACAGTCCCCATCCTGGCATCAGTGCCTGAACCCTTCCATTCCCTATCATGACCCTGACTTTGGCATGCGAGACTTACCTAGACTGATAATTCAGCCTGTCTGAAGTTCTACATTCCTAAACAAGGGCTTGAGCCCAGCCTTCAACTCTGTCTTTCCCTCAACTGTAGGAGATGGGAAGAGTCTTCTAGAACGAACCCAAAGAAGCCCTTCTGACCCTCACAATGTGCTTTACACTCTGGACTACTTGATGTGAGCTTGTTATTTACACTTTAAGTGAGCCAGTAGTATCGAGCTGCATATATTCAACGTCACAGTTTGTATATTGTTTTCTTTACACTTCTCAAATTAAAGAGACATTCTCCAGATAGTATATTCCTTCCCACCTTTATCCAATCCTTTTTAAAGAAAGGTGAAATATTGAAAATCACACTGATTCAGTACACATGCTTCATGCCATCAATACTTACCTATGATCTGTGAAGGAGTTCTTATGACCAGCAATCCAACTCATCTTTTTTTTTTTTTTTTTTGGTACCAGAGATTGAACTCAGGTCCTTGCACTTGCGCAACAGGCAACAAAACCACTGAGCTAAATCCCTGGCCTATCCAACTCATCTTTACAACTCATCTTTAGTCTGCTACCTAAAATCAGTCCTGGTACCAACTGCATTAGTTCTTAGAAGCAAAGCAGGAGACAGGGATTTTTGAGTGATAGAATTACTAAAAGCATGTTTGTAAGAGAAGTTGTGTAAAACAGGATGGAGCAAGGAAGAAAAAACTAAGCAGTTGTGTGGCTTCAACTCGACAGAAACTTTAGTCTGTTCCCACAGGGAGCTATAGAGTACTAGTTCCCCCAGGAAGCTGATTTCATGAGGGAAGAAGGGGGACATTTTGTATTCCGGTGTAAGTCAGTCATTGACTTTTGGCTATCCCTGGGGACATGGGCATAACTGTCTTGGCAAAGTGACTTGTGCTTAGTTGATGCCAGTTGTATGAACAGGGACAATTGTTAACTGTGAATAATTAAAGCAAGTGGGATATGAGTCCCCTATTTTAGTAAAGGGGATCTAGGAAACACATGCATAGACTCCACCATTTACAGGGATACACCTATGGAGTACTGGAGAAAAGTAGCTTAATATCACTCCAGGATTCTTTTCTATGCCAGTGCATCCTATTAGCTAATTGTGGCTTCAGGTGGATGAAGAGGTCTCCTATTGACGCATACAAGAAAGCCAGAATCCCAGGGCACAAAGCAGAGATGAAAAGGTGAACATGATTCAAGAGGGACAAATAAAAAAGATTCTACTATCCCAAATAACATTACAATTAGCAACTATTTGAATATATGCTTTATCCTAGCAATTAAATACTTGAAAAATATAAACAAAATTTATAGCAGGGCATGGTGGTTTACACCTATATTTCCCACTTGGGCAACTTAAGGACTTAGTAAGAGCCTGTCTCAAACTAAAAATAAAATAAAATAATAAAATAAAAGGCTTGTGATTAGTTCAGTGGGGAGACCCTGGGTGTATACACACACACACACACACACACACACACACACACACACATCACTTTTCAATCTTCAAATGGCCAAGAGGATCAGCAAGTGGGGGAAACTGAGTTTTCATAGACATTGATGGGAGAATAATTTTAAAAGATTTTGCAATCTATTGCAGATATTTTAAAATTAGATAACTGTTTAGCTCAGAAATTATGCAAACATGAACCACAAACATTTTAGAGAATCTTAGAATTATATATTCAAATGTAGCCTGAGAAAAATAGCATAGAAGTTGACAAGGACTTACCTCTGTGAGGCGTCATATTATTGTCTGTAATAGGAAAATAATTCATAGTATATGTTTAAGGGGCCAGAGCAGGTTTAAGTTGTCTACATAGAATTACTCACATTTATTAGTTGTTTAGGTGCTAACTTTTCTTAAAACACTGGCTTACACACAAAGACGATAAATTGGTTTTTATGGTGCAAATTTGTATACTTAGATATTAGAGGGGGGAAAAATAAATGGTACTGACATAAAATCAATTGAAACAGTTTTTGAGACCTCCCAAGCTCAAATTTGAACATTTGGTAAATTGTCTCTTATAACATATGATTTCAAAAGAAGTCTCACTCCATATGTAAAAGTATGTTTATCGGGACATGTGCAAATGGTTCACTCTAATCTCAGAAGCCTACAAAATGCCTTCTTCACTTTCCAGTTTTCAAGATATCACAGGGGCAATGATATTTGTATTTTGCTGAGAACTATTTTTCCATCCTTGCTCAGAAAGTAGTTACACATCTGTTCTGAGTTCCCTGACCTCCTTGATCTTGTTATTTGCCTAGTGGAGCTCGCTTGACAACAATCATATGGCCTTTCATCAGAACTACTTTCAACCAATGATATCCAAAGCAACACAACATGAAAAACTTCAGATCCACTTAGTTTCCGGTCATGCAACTCTGCATCTGCTTAGTAAATGTCTGCTATGTTCAGGGTACTGTTAAAATATTATTAAAACTTGGGAGTTGACACAAAAGATTATGATGTGATCTTTTAGTGCAGTACTAGGTTTGCCTTTTGATTGCCTTTTTATTGATTGGGCTATTCTGCAATTTACAGGGGGCAAAGATTACTTTATAGATTTACATTAGATTGAGACACAAATAATCCTCCAGTAGTATAGCTAACAAAAAGTTTATGTTTTACTGACCTCTGGATCTTAGCTAGTTTTGTATCGCATCCAGCAATTATTATCTTAACACCTCTTTATTAAATTTTCTAAAAGTAGTTAGCTCAATATATTCTCATTGAACCAGTTTTAATATTTGTTCATTAATTAACAACCTGATGATATCTTTGACATGTTCATTTTATCTTTTTATGAGAAGTATGTTGTTACATTTTAGAAATTACAATTAGCAGCACTGTTCTAGGCACAATACTTATTAAAATTGAAGCAATATAGAAGCTATGAGTGATAATAGAGAACAACTATCATTATTCTCAAAATAATGATGGTAGTAGTTGGGTTTTTTTCACTTCAGAATAAGAAAAGGTAAAAATAGTAATTGTTAAAGATTTAAACAAAATATTCCAGGTTGGAAAAAGTAGGGCATGATTCTTATTAAAAATATTTAAGAGATATTATATTTAAAGTGTACATATGAGCAGCATTTTATAGTTATCATTGGATATTTATAAATTATATCTCATTTTTACATACAGATTTTCTGTGGTGTTGCATTCCTCAAAAGCTTTTGAGACGTAGGAAGAAGATAATTGCATCTGCATATGGGTGAGCCAATTAATATAATATCAGGTTTTCCTCACGTTCAGACAAAGGGAAATTCTGTGAAAAGATATTGCTGCTATCTTTAAGTCAGCATAATTCATGATGAAAAGAAGTCTCCACAATTAAATTGTTCAATGGGAAGTTATTACATTCCTAGATGATTTTGTGTGCAGGGATGTTAGGTATGGAAGATTGTACTCTAGGCCTTCATACTGAGTTACATCCCCAGTCCCTTCAATTTTTTTTCAAGACAATATCTCACTAAGTTACTATGTTGCCCAGGCTGGGCTCAAACTTGCAATCTTCCTGTCTCAGCCTTCCACAGTGCTGAGATTATAAGTATGCACCCCTATAGTTGGCTACTAGTTAATTTTTAAAGCAAAAGCCAGAGTTAAAATTGTGTCCATAGAAATCAGCTTTGTGAAATAATTGCATAGCCCTCTATCTAATGCAATGTAACATTCACATGAACTAAAATCTAATGATATCTCATTTCCATCAGGGGTAGCAGACTGAATTTAGTGCAGAGGATTTTACTATATCGTAAGCTTGTCCACTTTGCCAAGGGTTTAATACCAGAGATTTTTCCATGGAGTGATTACAGCTGTGTTTCAGATTTATATTTTTCTTTCTGGATAGTTAACTATCAAAATTGCTTTTAATTTAATGACCTGCCAGTTCCTGAATATTGCATTTAGTCTTCTTCTAGAGGAATAAGGTACATCTGCATAGACTCATTCTTTTCTATTTTTGTCAGGAGCCATTCTACATAATTTTTGGGAAAAATCATTTCACAATTAAATTATGATTAGGCCTAGTCTTCTTGCCTACTGGCCAGCTATAACATGCCGAGACATAGCTCCATTTTTGCCTCTGGTCACAGCTGAGACCTCAATGGTCCCATGATGCTGTGACACTCAAGGGCAGGATTACACTAGCTGAAAACATCCTGGTTCCTTGAGAACTCAGTAGTAAGAGAAAGATTTTACTTAGGGAGGGACAAATTCCTTATCAGCTTAATTCATCCCATCTACTGTTGTAGGAAAGTCTTTGCTCATTTTACTGTCCTAATCAACATAAGATCCTCATCAGCATGAGATCCTAATGGTCATAGGCTTACCAACACCCTCTGAGACGTCTGGTACTTCCTCTGATTATAAAATCCCTGTCAATTTTGGATTATCACTGCCCTCTGAGTCATCTATTACTCTCTATGGATCTAATAAATAAGGGCAAGCTCAGGATGCCTTCATCTTTGCTGCTCAGAGCAGCATTGATCAGATCCAGAGCCCAGCTTCTTCTCTAAGTCTTGTTTCCCATCTTTATTCTTTAATTCATCTTGTGCTGTCGAGGCTCACAGGAGACCAGGACCCAGTGCAGGGGTTCTGGTAATGTCTGCTTTCCCTGTTCCCTCATGTTTTAATAATTCTTTCAGCATAAAAGGATTTTTTCCAAACATTTGCCTGAAGAGTGCTTGATTAGACTATTTTAAAATTCTTATTTTGCAATGATCTTTTTTTCCCCAATTTTGCTACCTCTTCCTATTAGACAGCTCTTTAAATGACATCTTTTAAAACCTTTAAATATTATATAATAAACCAGGATGTTTCGATATAAATGTTTAATAATTTTCTTCTGTTTGTCTAGCTCAGGCTTCAGAGACTAAAGATTTAGTTTTATGATTGTCTAAGATCATAATATTATGAATTTAGGATGTTGCTGCATATTTTGTGAGATCTTTTCCCCTTATTTACTGCTTCAGACATCTGGCAGAGACAGATGACAACGGACTGACAATTAAATCTGTGAGAAGAAAAAGTCGTTGATGAAAACACAGTGCCTCCCAGAGATCAATCATGGGGTGAATAAAAGACATCTAGGGGACAACTGTTATCAGGTGCATTTCAAGAAGTTATTCTAGTCACAAGAAAAGCTATCAGGGTAAAAAGAAAGGACTATTTAGTCCTTCACATTTAAATTTCAGAAGAACAATCATGAGACAATTTTTTTCTTTTGCAAAACATCAGGACTTGATTCAACCCCCCTCTGGTCACACTGAATCACTAACCTTGATAAGGTAGAAAAGAATGGTAAGTGATTAGAATTTCAGTATTTTGTTTTGTGACCCTCAAATCATAAATTGTAGTCTTATAGTCTTTGTAGAAATGCCAGTATTTAAGCTTGCATGAAAGTTAAGTAATAATCCAGTGATTTGTGATGATTCTAGAATAATATGAAATACTTAAAAATTTGAAGATTAACTCTAAAGGTCTCACCTTATGCCATGCTGGATCTGATATAAAACATCCCTAATAGTGCTGTTTTTCTGACAGTCTCTTTGTTGATCCACAGTCTACCTCTTTGTAAATTCTTTCCATTACTTCTGCTTCTGTGGTCTAATTGCTCTTGAATATTTATACTAGATTATGAGTCTCAGTGCTTGCTCCACTCATAACACTTTTTAAAGAATATTGTATCATCTATATATTTACTAAATAGGTTGTCCACATAACTATGTCTTAAACTTCAAATATTTGCATACCTGATCATTAGGCAAGTAATTCATAAGCTGAACTATTAATTTTTGTATGGTCTCGTACCAAAAGGCAAGTGAGGTTAGCAGAATTCTCAATCTTGAATACTTGAACTGTGAATCATAAAGTAAATGAAGTAATTGGTCATGAGAATAGACATAGAAGTATGTACATAGTCAGGGTGGGACTTAAGAGTGAATTTCATAAGAAGACTAAATTATGGAAAGAACACCTTGAGTACAAAGAAACTTGAAGGTAGAGAAACAAAGATGGAGAGCAGCTGTGCAAAGGGCTAGTGGATGGATGGTGAAATAAACAAGAATACACGTAAAGGGATCCCAAAGATGACAGAGGAATAATGATCATTACAGTAACAAAGCACACACTGAAGGGCAATAAATTCATGTTCCAGTTTCTGGGTTTAGTTTGAGATTCAGTGAGGCCCAAGGCATATTATTATCCTTTCTTAGGTACTTTAATCTTGTCTTACATTTTGATTGCTATAACCACTATCCCTATTTTACTGTACTTAATTTAAGAAAGCGTGTTCTTCATAATCACAAAGACCTAACTAAAACACCCTGAAAACTACTTCTGGATACTAGCTTTCATGTCTCCATGGATTTTCTCTGTCCCATATTAAATATTTCCTGTTAATCTACTCATCAAAGATAGTTTGATATTCATTGAAATGGTTCCTCCTGGGTACTGTTTGAAAATATCATTGAGAATATTGTTACAAATTCATTAAAATGTGACATTTCGTATAACACACCTCAGACCTTTTTGTTCCCTGAAGACCAAACTCTTGCTTGCAATTGTGGTACAAAAATAAAAGACATTTACAGTAGTAAAAGAAAAATAAAATTATTTTAGAGGTATGGGATAGGGAATGATAAGGTAAATTACAAACTAGAACAAGAAAGTCACTGTAAAAAAAAGTCAAGTGTCCAGCATCTTCTTTCATATTTCTGGCCCAGATGGAGAAATGGAATATCTTCCCATTTGAAAAAATGGAAAATTACAGGAAGCAGTGATTTTTATAACACGTAACCTCAGTAATAACTGATGACTGTCCCAGGTCACTGAGTTTCCAAGTTATCAGACAAGGAGGGGAGATATGGACAGAAAGTGGGCTCCTCTCAAGTCAAGGAAACAGAGTATGGAGTACAACAAAGCTCATAGTCCTAGTGTCACTTGACAGGGTCCAAAATGTTCTGCCTAAAAAGAAAATGGGGATCTCAATTAACCCTGGACTAGGTTCTTGCCTCTCATTGCAGATAAAAATACCAATACCAGTCAGTGAGAGGAATAGATTTATTAGGCAGATTCAAAATACACATTCTGAGAGAAAGAGTATAGGCATTTGAGGGGTGAGGCACACTATGGTCTGAATGCAGTGTTGGGTATTTATTTGGTCTTGGGTTTTCTCGAGATGAAAGATCTGGGATGTTAATTTTTAAGCTCTTCTTCATTTACCAAGTGTCTGTTTCCTTACGGTGCAGATTGCTCATGAGTGAGCTGGAGCAAAATCCATTTAACAACCAGGTTAAAATATATATGATTCGCTTGTGTTTGAAGTTGGAAGATATGGTATCCAATTAATAATTCTCTTTCTTTGAGAGTGGGGATTTTGGAATTTATGGATTTATAGTATTAAATGGAAAACACCGGCCAAATTTATGAGCTTATTTTATCTTAGGCATTTAAGAGTAGGGCGCTGGAAGGGGAAAAGGGGTGAAAATGGTATTGCACCCTTGTGTAACTTTGACTCTGTCTTGATGCTGTATTTTCTTTAAAATTACAATTTTTAGGGGCACTTTCCCACCTTGGCTGCGGGCTGAGGCCCCAGGCCTGGGAGACGTCTTGGCACCTAGGCCGGGACAGGACAGGGAGGGGCGCAAGAGAGCGAGGCGACCCGGGGCCGCAAAGGGGTGCTGAGCAGGCCTGGCCGGCAAGCACCGCAACCCAAGGAGGAGTCCGGGGACACCTCAGTCTAGAGGCGAGGACAGAGAGGAGAGGGGATAATTACAGGGGAATGGGAAAAAAAATAAAAACCAAGATGGATTATGTAAAGGTCCAAATTTCCAATGATGAAGGTCATTATATTGTATATCTTAAATGTACCAATAAGATTAATTAAAAAGAAAAAGAAAAAAAATGTAAAAAAAAAAAAAAGATTGTGTTAGGGCTAAGGGCCTGGAAAGCAAAAGAAGAAAGATAGGCATCCCACTAGAAGTCCAGCAAGACTTCACAGAGGAAGTGGAGTCCGGGCTAAAAGGAAGAGAAGTAGCGGGAGGAGGACCCTCTGGGGCAAGGGAGCCTGATGAGGCTTGCAGGACACCGGTGCCTCCTTCCTCCATGAAGGAGGACCAGCTGGAGCTTAGGAGATGAGAAGGAGTGACTGAGATCAGGTCCTAAGGAGCCTTGGCTCTTCCAGAGAGTCTGGATTTTGTCCCCACAGCGATGGGGAGCTATGGAAAGATTCTAAGAGGAGAGTGGTGTTACACAATGTGCTCCCTCTCTGGAGAAAGGCACAGTGTATCATGCAGGGAGGAATCAGGGAAAGCAAAGCTGTAGTCCCTGGGGATGAGGAGGGCGGAAGGTGATGGCAGGGAGGGCAAGACATAGATATTTAGGAGACAGAACAGAAGGGCAGGGGCATCATGACTGAGGCTGAGGAAGGAAGGAGCTCCACGTGGTCAAGGTTCTGGCTTGAGTGAGTTAGTGTATGAATCACCTGGAGGATAGATGTGGAGAAAGTATGAGGAAGAAATGGTTAACACTTCAGGTCACTTAGCATGGGCCAGTGTCTCTGCCGGTGTCTACCTGACATGCAGTTTCTTTTCATCTCCATAAGAGGCTTCTGTTTCCGGTGGCTGTTAGTATTGACCCTGTTTTATAGCTGAGGAAGTGAAGCCTAATTCAGTTAACCAACGTGCCCAAGGTCCTCCAGCTGGATGATTTAGTTTGGGGCTTGTGACATTTGAGCTGTCCCTGAGACAAATAAGTGAGGACATCTAGGAGGCAGCTGGGTAAACATGTGTGGAGTCAGGAGAGAAGGGAGGAGGAGCCTTGGTGTAGCAAAGATCCGGAAGGGTGGGATCTGGGTCCTTTATTTGCATACCCAACCCTCACAGCAAACTCTCCAAAAGATTCCCTGGTTTCAGCTCTGCCCCTCACTGACCCAGGCTGCAGCTCCCATGGAAGCAGCACTCCCCAGCCTCTTTTGGGGTGTAGTCAAGGAGGGCTCCCTCCTGTACATTGATCCCCCTGTGCTGCAGTCCAGGCCCTGATAAAGTAAAGGTGCATTATCCTGGGTGTAGTGTTGGTTTCAGGGATGTAGATGTGGGCCAAAACTCACACTGTACACTTTAAATGCATCAGTGAGTGCATATAATACTTTGATGAAGTTGTGAATCAGTCATTTCTAAAAACAGAATATTATACATAACACTCATGGTTCATTTATTAATTTTACTTTTAGTATTTAAAAGAATATCATTTCCTTTGTAAGGTCTCTTTCTACATGACATTTACCCTAAGTCTTATACATTCATGAATTTAGTCATACATTTAAATATTCAACATCAACCATATTTTCTGTAGGCACTGAGGATATGTTTGTTGAATGAATGAATTACTGAATATTTAACTGGACAGAAAATAGTATGAATTCATTTGTGTCTTTATTTCTGGTACATATCAATTGGCTTTTGCATGAAAAGGGCTCTAAAGAAAGCTGCTATTTTTCCCCAACTGGCTAGTTGTCTAGAATAAATACTTACCCCCCCACACAAGTATTCCCTCCACAGAATTTTGGATTTTTAAATTTTAACATATTTTCTTATTTGTCAAGTCTTGGCCATATCTCTATGGCTTATGTTTAACAAGGAAGGAGTTCTATTCCAACAATTACATGTTGTTGGATGATCTTGCGTAACTGGTACAGGTTTGTGTCTCAGCTGCTAGAGAAAAGCAAATAACCTCTTGAATGTCTCATGATAAATAATTTATGTCTCGTCTCCATATAACCCCTAGAGAACCAAAGGAATTTTAAAAACTGTTTTTCTTCCTTTCCAATGTATTTCCCTTGTGGCCATGGTATAGAGAACATGATTTTAGAAGTTTCAGTCTGCCTAGAAATTGTATGAGTAGTTTTTGAGAAAAAATGTGAAATATATATACATATATGTATATATATGTGTGTATATATACATATATGTATATATATACATATATGTATATATATGTATATATATATGTTGCTGTTGTTGTTGTTAAATTCTTTTATTGGTACATTTTAGGTATACAACACAATTACATTTCTCACTGGGAACTTCTACCTTTACATGATGCATGTTGGTTCTTATTTTTTCCCCATTCCTAGCCCTCCATTCACCCTCTCCACCCTTCCCTATTTACAAAGACTTTATTTCCAGTTTTTCCATTCTCATCATATTTCCTTTCCCTTCTTTCCTTTTCCCTGCCCCTCCTACTACCCCTACCTCTTTGGACCTTTTCTTCCTATTTTGCATTATCGAGTATTCATTCTAATAATTGGTACATTTTAGGTATACAATATAATGACATA
>NW_004624795.1:9550413-9615863 GCF_000247695.1 Heterocephalus glaber | reverse complement strand
CCCTCCCACTTCCTTCCCCTTTGCCCCTTTTCTTCCTATTTCACATTACCTGTTGTACATTTTAGACCTTATTTACACTTTCAGTATCTCACACCAGAGAAGCTATTTGGTATTTATACATGTGTGTCCTATTTATTTGACTTAAGAGTATCGCCTCAATGTGCATCCACTTAGCTATAAATGTCTCTAATTTCTCAATTTTTATGGCTGAATAGTACTCCATTTTATTTAAAAATCACATTTTCTTTATTTCTATATTTTCTATATTTCTATATTTGAGGCAATAGAGTAGAGAGAAATAGTTGTAGTTTTAATTCAGAGGGAGTACTCTCATAAGAAGGCTGTGTTGAGTATTTCATTTCAACAAACATTTATTGAGCAGCTACAGTATCTGCACAGTACTGTGCATCATGGAGATACAGAGATACATCCAGACCTTTTCACTGTCCTTAAAGACTGACAGTCGAGGAATGAGTGATAAAATGAGGCTGCACAGAAGAATGCAAACAATTCAGGTTTTGGAGTGTGAACATCTGAGTTCAACTTCCAGCTCAATGAACCACATGCACTTCCTTTTAGGGTAGTGGGCATTTCAGGGAAAGTGACACTCAGGTCTCTTCCTGCACCATAGAATGGCTGCAATGCTCTCATCTTCACAGGAAAAGAAAATAAGCACAGGGTTAAATCTCAGGATGCCAACAAGGTATCATCAGTTGGAAATGAAGTAAAACTGACCTCCCATCTGTGAAGAATCCATAGACACTTATATTGTATCTACCCGCGGCCATTTCTGTAGGTCAGAGAAGAAGCGGCAGCTTCGCAGACTGTTGCCTGTATTGTTTGAGAGTAAGAGTTGAGATGAAAAGAGCAGGGAAAAGAAGATTAATTCTCTCTACATTATAGGACTTAGAATATAAGATTAATAAATCATACCATTACGATGGTATATAGCTTGAAATGCAACATATTTCTTACCAAATCAGAGAAATCCCAACATGGAAGTTTGAATTTATACTTTTTTCTCTCATTCACAAAGTTGAACAACCACAGGCAGAACAAATATCTTTGACACGTGCTCTCTGTGTTTGTCTTCCCCAGAAAACAGGAAGCTCTATGACACCAGCAATTCTGTCTATATGGTTGACACTTTTCACATCAATTTTAGTTAAGCTATCTGATCCTGAATAGAAACTCACTGCTTAAAATGAAGAAGAAATGCAATAATATATAATGAAATGAATTTTGCAAATTTCATAGTGCCACAACTATGTAAAACAGTACCAAACTGGAGAGGTTAAACCAAGAAAAGCTTTACAATTACATATTTTTTACTATTTTTTTAATGGAGAAAAAATTTAAGTAGGTTTAAAGAGAGGAAAAAAAGATGAATTCCATCCATGCAGTTTGAGTGGGTGCAAAAGTATAGGGAAGAGATGAATCATTCCTAGAAAAGCAAAATAAAAGAGACCTAATTTCTCTGAACTTTTGTTCCCCAAAATATCAAATTCCAAAACCATTCCTTAATATCTTGAAGCCTCCAACCTCTGAACGTTATTGAAACCTGGAGGGAAAGTTTTATTTACTTTCAGATTAAATCATGGTTTTTTTTGAAGTAAATCATAAAGTAAATCTAAAAGACAAACCACTTAAAAAGTTTATAGCTAATCACATTTCCCTGCCCTATTTTATAACTCAACTTCCCAAACCAATTGATTTTTTGCTACTTTAATTTTGCTGTTTTTTCTTGTTTACCTTTATTTGTACCTAAATAGTGTACTTAGAGCAGTAACATCTTATCAGTTTTAGACATGATCAATTTGATATTATTCACAAATTTTATTCTAGCTGAGGAAATGCTGATAAATATTTTGATCCATCATTCACCTCTACCCTAATCTTCCCTTTCTTATTTTTCCAATATGGTTCTTTTTGCTTTTATTTTATTTTTTTTTAGTATGTCAAAACTCAGTGGCTATATTATTACGAATTTTTTTGAGGTGAGCCAAAAAGCATGCTACAAAATATTCTCTTTTTCATTAGTCACTTTCTCCTTGCCCCAGAAAATAGCAAATATCTGTCACCCACAACTTAAAGGAAGAAATTGTTTATTTGGCTCAGGATTTCAGAAGTTTCATTTTATGTTCAGCTGGCTCCAAGACAGAAACCTCATGGCAGAAGACTGTGGCAGAGTGTACCTACTTAGTTCATGGTGGTCCAGAAGCAAAGGAGAGGAATAGCATGAGAGAGTAAGAGACCAGGGACTGGAGATAGTACCCAAGGTCACACACCCGCCACTTACCCAAAAGTGTGTGTTACCATTCCTCCAGGTGGTTTCCAAGCCAATCAAGTTGGCACAGTTAAGCTTAACAACCACATTCTGACTTTTGTCAAGTTGACACCTAAACACATCTCCTTAAACCATATTTCATCTCCAAATACACACAATAATAATAATACATCTAACATGTTACAAGTCTCCCACACATAGCTAAGAATGAATAATCTCTTCTCCAAAGTCTCCATAGTTCCATCAATTTTCAAAAGTTCAAGTCAAATTCTCTTCTGAAATTGAATGGAAACTCTTTGCTGTAAGACTGTAAAAATAAAGAACAAGTTACATAATCCCAAGGTTCAATGGTACAGGGTAAACATTACCACTTCATGGGAAGATAAAAAATAATCAGACAGAAGGAAAATTAAAATCCAGCAGAACAAACACAAAGTCCTGTAACTCCAAGTCTGACATCTTGGGCATATGATGGTAAGGTATGAGTTCCAATGGGCCTGGTAGCCCCATTCCTATGGCCTCACTGTTTGCAGCTCATAAGTCCTCACTCTTGCGTGGGCTCTACTCACTGCTTTAGGGTTTCCTCACCAGATGTTGCACATTCCTGGCATCTCTAACTTGGAGGGGATTCCACTGCACCTTTGGTAAAATCAGCAAACAGTAACAGTCAGGTCCTCTTGGACCATGGTAGCAACAGCTTCTGAGTACCTAGATCACTGAACACAAAAAAATGCATCCCGGGAAACCAATCCTCTAGGATGTTCTTCTCAATGAGGGGCCCTACAGAGCCTTCTCCAGTGAAAGGTTGACATTTTTTCACACTTGTGCCTGTAATGCGTGGTATCTTACTGGTTCTCTAGAATCAGCACCTTTCTTTTTGTTCCTGTAGAAAACACTTGGTGTCTTTTTAATGACACTAATCTCTTCAGCAACCATACTTTGTTTGGCCTCAACTTTTTACCCAGTTTCTTTCTGGTCAAAATTTAAAATTTTCAAATATGTATTCTCTTCATTTTGCCCTCAATTCTCAATATAAATCTAGCTAAAATCAGCCAGCAGTACACATACCACACCCTAAATGTTGAGCTGCCTTGTAATTTTCTCTACCAGATAAATCAGTCAACTGCCTTTAATCTCAGTCTCCTGGAAAGTCTCGGAGCATGGGCAAAATACAGATAATTTTTTTTTGCCAGAATGTAATATCCATGGACTTTAGTCCATGAATTTCTTATTCTCCACTAAAACTTCCTGGGTCTGACCTTAATTGTCCATATTTTTATCACTATTCTAATTTTCTGAGCTGTAGTAAGAATTACCTTTTAGGCTCTGCTTATAATATTCTATGGCTTCTTTAGCCCACACCTTCAAACCTTTCTAAACTTCTGCAAACCAGTTCCAGACTTCTAAATCACATGGTCAGGTACAGACACAGCAACAACCCACTTCCAAAGTAAAATTTTTCTGAATTAGTCATTTTCCCCTGGTCGGGGCCCCAAACCCAACACTTATAAATCAAAGAAAAAAATGGTTTATTTAGCTCACAGTTTCAGAGGATCCAGTCCATGTTCAGCTGGCTCCAAGGCAGAAATATTACAGTAGAAAGGTGTGGCAGAGCAAAGTTCCTTAGGTCATTGTGACTAGGAAGCAGAGCGGGGGAATAGTGAGAATAAAACTGGACCATGGGCCGTATACATAGTCCTCAAGGTCACTCCTGCATAACCCACCATTCACACCCAGACATGTGCTCTATGAATCCCCTAGGCAGCTCCTAAGCCAATCAGATTGACACTGTTAGGCTTAATCACCATCAATGTATTTTTTTGTTTGCTTTCTCTTGAAGGTATCTAGTATGTTCTTCGCCATATGTTTCAATAGGTTTCTCCAGTGTCTATCAATAATTTCTCTTCACTCCAACTATTAGTTAATGGTTTGTATGGAGACTGCTTATTAGAGGCTTTCTCTTTCCTAGTCTAAAGTGAACTGAATATTCTCTGGGTCCTGATTGACATACAATGTTTTAGAAGTTTTCTTCATTATTCTTCTGTGGTAGAGCCCTGATTTCCAGAATTTTGTGTTTTTTCGGGGAGAGTAATGAAGTTCTAGGTCTGAACAAGGTGCAAGAGAGATAGAAGAGACTTTGGAAACTACCTAATCCAATTCTTTCATTTTACTGATGAGAAAATTAAGGCTTATGACGGCAAAGTTTTCCCCATGATCTCAAAGATGGTGACCGAAGAAATGTGTCTCTATCTCTAAAGCTTTTCCAATGTTTTTAGAACACAGATAATGCATTTTGCAACAAGGAAGGAGACATGTTTTCTCTCTTGTCCAGAGCATGGAGATTCTAGTCTTTTCTATAGAATTTACTTATTGTCTTCTGTATCATGGTTTCCACTCAGTTCTTCAGGGATGCTCAGATGGATATTATTTTTTAAAGAAGGTAAGCAACACTCTTCCCCCCCCCCATATTTCTATAGTGAGAGGATTTCCTGCGATACTGTGATATACTTCCCTCTTGAGTGGGTTGGTTGTACATTTCAGGAAACAATCTGTTAATGTCTCTGAGCCAAACAAGCCTACAGAGTGACAAATTGAAACTTTTCATTTACTTTATTCTTTTCATAAGCATTTGAGTTTTATATGATGCAAAGCAAAGAAATAAACAGTGTGACTTTCTGAGTCAACAACTCTCGATACTCAAGACATGAGCCCTTCTAGTGTGCCTCCTAAATAAGCATCAGTGTGGCCATGATTAACAGAACTAGAAGTGTTACAAACAGCTGTGCAACTATTATACCCACCAATTAAAGAGTAGCTCCAGATGTTCTATACTCAGAACTAGAGTTCTACAAGGTGGCTGCTGCATGGAATTTGTTACATTAAAGCTGTCAGTTTTACCATGGCTTATTAGTATTTATACCAGGCATCAGTTACCTCTCATATACTTACAGCGGTATTGGCCAAGTGAACTGAAACCATAGCTCATTTAGTCCAGAGAAGAGGGGAAAAAAACACTTTTTAATAGAATCCATCCTTCACTGAGGGTCACAAAGAGTTCCAATAAGGATAATAAAGCCCTGGAAAGCAGCCTTTCAACACCTTCCTTGTGTTTCCTGCACAATTCTCCCTCCTTCCTGTCTAATTCATGTAAAAATTTCAGAGAATAAACAAATTACACACCAGAAGTGTGTCAGGATGGTGAATATATCTGAAATATTTCACTCATGAAATTTGAGAGATTTTTGTACTATGTTCACTGTCTTACTTTCCTTGTTGCTGGGAGAGAATACTCGACACCCACAAAGTAAAGGAAAAGAAGTTTATTTTGGCTCACACTTTGTAGAGCTTTCAGTAGGTAGTCAGCAGGGTGGCCTAGCAGAGGAGAAACAGCTCTTGGCATGGCAGCAGGTAGCAGAGAAATCAAGGGAGAAGGGAGGGAGAGAGACCCTGCCAAGCCATGCCCCAGTGAACCATCTCTTCCGACCAGACTTCACCTCCCAACGGCACATTTACCTGTAAACTAATCAGTGGACTAATCCACTGATAAGCATCACAGCCTCATAACCCAATCATCTCTTAAAAGCCCTACCTATGGGAGCATGTGGCTTTGGAGGGGCATCTATTTATAAACCATAACATCCTCCTAAAGACAGGTGGGAGTGGGATTGTTAACTAGGAATTTAAATAGTCTAAGAAAGGAAAAAATGTTACTTTCAAACATTTTATCTCATTTATTTAAGTACCAGCAGGCACATTCTGACACTCGTAGATTCCAGAGCCCAGCCTCCAACTCAGAAAATTTACAGAGCAGATGAGGGAAGGAGGTGTGTGCCTATGGGAACTGGAAGGCACTGGGAGTTCTTTGCATGATAATATAGCTAAACTATGGTTCTTATTGTGAAGATGAGCCTAAGTATATCCACGGCATTTGAAAAAGATATTATTTTTGTAGATCTACACCTACATTACACAGTCACTGAGAATTGACATTTGTTGTATGCAACTAACATTTTTTTATGTTTTGTTCTATATTTATCCACTGAATAAGCAGAAAGAGTTCTTATTCTGCACTTTTAATGTAGCATGCTGGACTGTTCTGCTCACAATTTGGATGTCCCTCTCTTTCCACCACCTTTCCTGGCATTAGTACAGATGCTCCTTAGTTTACAGCAGGGTTACATCCTGATAAACCTATCGTATATTGAAAATATCCTGAGTCAGAAATGCACTTAACACACCTAATGCATTGAACACTATAGTTCAGCAGCACAGTACAGTTTTCTCTCATGATTGCTTAGCTGACTAGGAACTGCAGCTCACTGGTACCACCCAGCATCATGAGAGAGGATGGTACCCATGTCACTATCCTGGAGAAATAACTGTATTCAACATTTAAGATATGGTTTCTATGGAATGTAAGGTCCATGGAGCAGTAAAAAGTCTAAAAGTCATGGGTTGAACCACTTTAAATTGAAGAATGACTATATGGCCCATATAACTTAGACTTCCTCTCAATTCCACCAGAGCATGGGTAGGACTGGGCATTGGAAATGTCCTGGGTAGGAGAGTAGCTAAAATGGCATGGTATTTATCGTGAGTTTATTTGAAAAGGAGAAATGTGTTGAGGGCCGGGGATTTAGCTCAGTGGTGCTGCTGCCTGCCTTGCATATGAAAGGTCCTGAGTTTGATCCCTGGTACCAACATTTTTTTAAAAAGCAGAAATGTGTTGATGTAGAAATAAGAAAATAAACCTAAGAAAGGATTTCCTAATAAAAGGAACTGCCATAAATTAATTTGTGTTCTTGCACTTCGGTTTATAACATTGAAAAGTTAAATATATATATAAAACACACATATATATATTATATAACATATCATATATGATTTATATGTTATATATAAATACAAATACATATATTTATAATCATATATATGAATATCTAACATACATATATATCTATAATGTGTTATTTTCACATAACTTTATGTGGTACTGTGGGAAAGAAAATATCTAGGATGTACAAAAAAGGAATGTTTGAAGAGGGGGGAGGTTTACAGGAGATCTAGGCAGAGAGCAGCAGTGCTGCGAGAACTTCCCCCAGTGAGGCTGACTCAATAGAGAGGCAGCATTTACTGAGATGCAGACACAATCCTATACCTCCTTCTGCACACTGGACCAACACTTGAGAGCTCAAAATAAAATGTGCAGTCTATAGTGAGTGTCATGAGATATTAGCTGAATATTTCCAGAAAGCAGAATATATTTTTCTAGATAAAAGAAGCATGAAGTTTTCTATATTTTAGGTTTCTATTCTTTCACTGGTTGCCGAAGATATCTAAGTTTGATGAATTTCTTCTCCTCTTAGTGAGGGACTTGGAATTCTTTATCTTGCACTGCTGAGATTGATACCTGATGGCTTAAGTGGGGATAAAAACGTAACCCTGAAATAAATTAAGATAGTTCATGATGACTTCCTCCTTGCAAGGTTAAGATGCTAAGGAGCAAATGAAGTGATTTTTTATGTTCCAGTAATCTATTCCAAGAGTAAGAGCTCTATGCACGCATTCCCAGAGTTTACAACAGCTCCTGCTTTGTTGTATGTATTTTACAAGCCACTATCAGGAAGGGCTGGGACTCACAATGCTTCCCATCATTATCTCCATCCTGAGTAGTCTTAAATTCAGCATGCATTGCTTTTTACTTTGCTGCTATAACAAACTACCATAGATTTCATGGCTTAAATTACATATATTTAATATACATTATTTACATATAAATTATATTCATAGATATGTAATTTTACAGCTTTGTAAGTTAGAAGTCTAACCTGAGTCTCAGTAGGATAATATCAACTGTTCTTTTTTGTGGAGATGTTAAACAGAGATTATCCCTGTCCTTGCCATTTCCAGCTTCTAAAAGGAGTTGTGTTTTCTGATTCCCTTCCTCATCCTCAACCCTGTGTGACCAATTATGAAGGTTCATTATTCTCTTTACTACAGACTTTAATTTGCCACTACTTTTTGCCTGAGGTGCAAATATCCAACAGCTTGCAGGATCAACCTACCAGAATGGCTTGTCAACTCTTTAAAATCAACATATCCAAATTGAACTCATGATCCAATGTATCTTAGGGAAAGTCCTCTCCCTGAAAAGGACTCTACTTCCTCAAAATTTTCTTTTATTGATGGTGGTATATCTTTTTTCCCCCATTATTTTAGGATTAAGGATTTAAAATCTTTGGGGGTTTTCTTTTTCTTCATTTTACAACCAAATTGTGAAATCTTTGTTGACTTCTATACTGTTTTTGAACTCCATCTCTTTAAGTTCAACTGTTAGAACTAAAATTTGCACTCTCATTATGTTTAACAAGTTTTAAAGGAGTTTTAATTCATTTCTGGTCTTTCTTCTTATATCTGCTTCCATACTGAGCTTTAGAGAGAACTCTGATCATGTCAGTATCTCATTCTCCTTTTCAGAGGGCCGCAGTGGCAAACCCTCAGTAGCTCTTCACAAAACAGTCATGACTTACTTTTCGCTTAGATCCACTTGCCTTAACATTAATCTGAACATTTTCTGTATTTCATCCTCCAAATGACTACATTAGGTGGGCTTTTTATCTTCATTTGAGGCCCAGAGAGATTAAAGACCTTTTTCATGGTCACCTGGTACCTACACAATGGAATTGAGACAGATCTTCTGGTCCCCAGGTCATTGCTGTTTGCATGACTAGCTTAATGCCTTTCTCTTCTACTGTCCCTCTCATGTGCAGACCAACATGGACCTTAATTTCCTCCCTACTCTCTCCAAGTTCTCAGTTTTATCCTGTTGACATTTATTATTCCTAGATTCCTTTATCTTTAAGACATTACTGCATACTAAAATAAAGTCCATTCTTCAGGCCAATTTCATAAGATGCAATCTCCACAAAGGCTTTTCTATTTGTTCTTAATTTGGGCCTTTCCTCAGTCTGTCTTGTTCTATTGTTTTGAAAACATTTATTGAGACTTATATATCAAAGTTATTTGACCCTGTGACTTAAAACACCAATCTCTTCATTGGCACCTCCTGTAGAAGTTAGTACATTGACTCTTGAGTGAGACATTCCTCATTTAAATCCTGATTTTGCCTCTTACTGCTTGTGTGGCCTTCAGCAATATGATCAATATTTTTGTGGCCCATCTACAAAATAAAGTGGCTGAGCAGTACCTATTTTTTGACTACTCTGATGAGCAAGTGAGTTAATATTCATACAACACATAATGATATATCTGGCTCAAAATAAACATTCAAAAATTTTAGTTTACAGTTATAGTTATATCCTTTCTAGTGATTCATTGCAGTTGTCTTCAACACATATAGCACTTTTTTTTTAATCAAAGATAAGAACACATATCTTACCAAAAGGTGGGAGCACATATACATATCCTCACTTCACATGAAGTATGAATGTGGTGCTTTAGAGTCTGTTTCAATCTCATTTGAAAATAAATAGGAGCTAATTGTGTACATAGAAATTCCATTCACACTACATTCGCCAGAAGTTCAAGGACCATAATGATAAATGAAGTGGAGAAAAAAACTTCCAAGCAAGAGAACTAGAACTCTATCGCAGAGCTTCCAAAATTAGTTAAGTTAAAAACCGGAGCTTAGTTAATACACACAGGGGGTTTATTTTTGAAGGACTAATTATAGACCGCTGATCAATTGATTTCAAGAGTTTGTGGAGATTTAAAAATACATCCGCAGATTTCTTGTCATTCCTCTCTTCTAAAGGTGAAGGACAACTCCTCTTTCTTCCTGAGTGTGGCCTGAACTTAATGGTTCAGTTCTAATGAACATGGTAGGAGTGGAGACATGTGGTGTCCAAGACTGTCATAGAAAATGTCATGGCATCCTCCTTGCTTTTTCTTGGATTACCTGCTAGGGTGTAGCTGATGGGAGGAAATATCCACAGCTCTCCGAGCAGTATGGCACTGAGACCTCTGGCCAACAGCCAGCCATCTGTGTGTGAGTCAGGGAGAGGCCTTGCCCTCCAAAGCCTGCAGCTCCAGAATTCTCACGAGAGCACTGAGCCAGAGTGCACAGTTCAACTGCTCTGATTCCAGACCCACAGAGACTGACGGGGTAAATGCTTTTAAGTCTTTATGGCTTGGGCTAATTTGTTATGCAGCAGCAGATAACTAATTCATAGTTATAAGACATAGTCTACTTTACTGGAACAAAATTTCCTATTGAAATGAGAAGTAAATTATTAAAAACACTTTACATTAAAAAAATAAAAAAGCGATAGCATTGCTTAATTAGATTCCTTTCTTTTTCTTGATTTCTCCACTACTTCTGGCTGGTTTTCTGCTTGCTGTCACGTGGCCATTATCTACTAGTTTTATGCATTTATGGAGATAAAAGCGCCTACCCTTTCTTCATAGGACAGAAAGGTAGGAAGGATCACTATTATGAAATAAAATCTAATCCAAGTTCAAACTTACCATTACGTAATGCTGACTAGACTCTAGTAAAATTTGTTATGAAGAAATTCAAAGCATCACAATATTTGTTTCATTACTTAATTGCATATATAAAGGATAGGAAGCTTTGACTCAGCAGATATTTAGTAAAAATTATGTCTAGAAAACTAAAAGGTTAACCGGCACGGGTATTCTTTGGCCAGTCACCCTTCCTGTGACTTGTTATCTGTCAGGGAGGGGACATTTGGGAAAGCAGTTTGTTTTCTTTATTAGTAGAGGAGCTGTTGACAGTGGCATCCACTTTCTTTTTTTCTTTTACATTTTTAAATATCTCAGTGGTTATAAGGCCTAGATCTGAAGCAATAATCTTGTGAGCATGAGGGAGTTGGAGTTAATATTGTGGAGATGTTGAATCAAAGCTCCCAGCTGCCTGTCTCAGGATTTCTTGTTATATAAAGGGGAGGAAAAATCTCTCATTTTAATGCCACATTTATTTGAATTTTTCTATTACTTGAGAACATCCGTAAAGAATATAACTATTAAATTTAAAATAATCACATAGTTAATCACCTGCTAACTATTAAATACAACCTTAGGTTGTATTGCTGGAAGTAAAATAAATAAATGCTTGAAATAAATTCTATAATAATCACCACATATTACCATCTACAACACTGGAAAAAATTGGAATGTTGGTTTCCATATCAAGAAAGATAAGAGTAGAAAGTTAAGGACTTCTGTTTGATCTTATACAATTTATTTTTTTATATATTTTTAGAATAAGATTTTCATATTATGATTGCAAAAAACAACCAGGTAGAATGTGTGTATTTAAAAATTCTTCTAAGACCCTCACTGCCCAAACATATAGGTAGAAGCATCACGTTTGAAGTCATACAGGCTGGCTTTGAACGCGATGTCATCATTTTCTACCATGTGAGTTAGGGCAAGTTATCTGTTTGCTCTGAGGCTCAATTTTCTCCTCTGTGAAATGAGAGTAATGACAGCAATGAACTCATCCTATTGCTATGGAAATTAGTGAAGCCTGACTATTGACTGCTCAGTATAATAAAATAGATTGAACTGTTGGTTATGGGGGGAATGATCTCCTTACTCTCTCATAAAGGATTCTATTACACATCTTCCTTTCTCCTCACACCCCTACACACCCTCTATCTTCAGCTACTTACCGGAAGACCCCACTTCCTACCTTGCTGAAAACTCTGAAGCAAACTGAAGAGAGCACTTAGAGACTTCTTCAGCACATCTGCCCACCATCCAGCCTCTGCCTCCAGACATTCTGCCATCTGACTGTTAGCATAAAGGAACTATCCGTGCTGCTGCCTGAAGCCAGTCCTCTCACTTTTACACTTGGTGCTCCTCCTTTTTCACCTTCCAGGACACTGCACTGTCAATCCTTCCTTCTCTCCCACTGCCTCAAAGTTTCACTCTCTTCTCCATGGGTGTCTAGTATTTTGGTGGCCTGGGCTACCAAGGAAAAGAAATTGTCTTGTGCTACATGTAAAACATAAAATATAGCTGATGTATTTGTGTGACAAAACTTCTTTTTTATAATTTGACTTATTAAATTATTTTCTTATTCAATACAACCCCAAGTTTAATAATTAAATAGGAAGACTCCTTGGTGTGCTTAGAAACAATAAACTCCTGCCTTCACAGGAGCACATATGTGTAAGTAGGATGAAATACTATTACTGGTAATTGTTCCATTTTACCTGCCAAGTTGCACAAGCACATATAACATCTGTTACAGCTCGATTTCAATTCTACTGTATGTTGTGGGGCCAAGAAGCTGAGTTAGCAGTACACTGCACTTTTCCTTACTGACCAAACATTCGAGTCATGAAAAATATCATCAAGGATTGCATAATAGTGTTAAAAGTTTACCACTTTGTAGGTCTGTATTACTTGCTGTCCAGGGCCCCTGGCTTTCAGGTTGTACACACTTGGTGTAGTGGATCACTTTCAAAAACACACATGCATACTATTTTCTACCGTATTAAAACAAACATTTTGTGAGACCTTTTTCAATATGAGCTACCTTTCCAGTCAATTGGTCCATCTGGAAGCTATTTACCCTACTCCCGATCTTTAAATCCTCCTTTCCTATTCTCTCTTGAGTATACTCCAAGGTGATGGTCACCAATGGCTTCCACATTGCCAAATTTGGTGATTAACTATGGCTGCTCATTCTACATCACCTATCAGCAACATCTGAGCCGTGAGCTCCAAGTACCCCTCTAGGTGCATCTTCTTCATTGGACTTGCTGATAGTCATGCTTCTCTCCTTTTCCCCCTAACTTTCCTACACTCCTCTTCCTCCTCATTCCCTAGACTCCTGGATAAGAATGACCAAGAGCTCAGTTCTCTTTTTGCCCTCTCTGTGCACACACTCCTTTGGTTTTGTATCTCATAGTTCAAAAACAACATTTATATCCTATTAACTCTAAAATTTCTCTCTTCTACGCCATTTTCTAACCCCGTATTCACACCCAATGGCCAACTAATGCCCAACTAATGGCCAACTGCTCTTCCTACACAATCATAATAAGAATACCAGTATGTCCAAAACTATACTCATAGCCTTTTCTCCAATAACTGTTCCATACACAACCCTCCCCATCTCAACTGATAGTAACTCCTCCATACCTACCTTTGCTTAGGTGAAAATTTTGATTATTATTTCCCCTCTCTCTCATAGCTCATATCCAAGCATTCAAGACACCTGTTTTCATGATGTATCCCAAGTATATTATTATTAACATTTAAACTAAGTTTTGTTTTTCTGTATAAATGCACCAGTCCCTATCAGATTTCCTACTCTTGCCCACCTCTAGCCAATTTTCTCCCCAGCATTCAAAGTGATTTGTTTGATTTAAAACTTTAAGTAAAACCATGGCACACTTATATTCAAAATCCTGCAAAGCTTTCTTACTTCATTTCAAGTAAAAGTCATTGAAATGGCCCTTACCTTGGTTCTAATTTTCCTTTTTTTCATAGCAATGTTTACACTGTAACAATCCAGAATTTATCTTTGTATTATGTATGTGTTCTGTTTGCTGCTTTCTTCTAAAATCTAAAATAAGATCCTTCCTGTCAGAGATCTTTATCTGTTTGATAACTTACGTATCCCAAAGAACAATCCTAACACATAGTACAGTTTTAAGAAATATTTGAAAATGAGCAGTGAATACTACTGTAGCTGATTGACCCAAGTAGGTAATAGGTTTTTAAAATCTTGCCTTTTTTTGTTTATTAATATGAGACATTGCAACTACGTAAGTGTTTTGGAAGCAAATTTTTCTAATCGGTGATTTTTAAAATAATTAACTAGAGGGAAAATTTAAATTATGAAAATCTTTAAAAGAACCCTATTTATATCATATAACTATTGTAATAGGGGATAGAGATTGAACTCAACTCTACTGAAACAGAAGGCAGAGGATACTTAAATGCTAGGGTAGGCTAATACAAAAGTCCTAGAGGATGGGAAAAGTTGGGCAGTAGGATAAGGCCATTTGTATTTGCCAACTTTCATTTACCTAAGTTAGGTTCTTATCCTCCCTAAAACACTGGAAGAAGGAGCCACAGAATTCCATGATTTTGCTTCTGACATCCTGGATGTCAGAACAACATTCCTAGACTGTAGCATATTTATATCCCAGAGAGGTAGAGAAGGAATTTATAATGGTAAGTACTCTGAATCCAATACTATAAGAAAAGGGAAGTCAAAGGGCTATAGTCAGGAAATCTAAAGTTTAGTCACACTTAGAAAAATGTTAACACTGTCTTGGTTAGGAGTAGTAGGAGAACAAAACTAGAGATGATTTTGAGTTTTGCAAAGTATAAATTTTTTAATACTTCAAGTTTACATCAGTTAAGGAAGATCTATTTATACTTGTTTATAATCTTCTATCTGTGAAGACTGAAACTCTCCATGACTTATTTGCATGTCCTTTTGTTTTGAAAAATAATTTGGGAAAATCTTAGAAATAAAAATGTAAACTTAACAAAATGTTGTGATTGTTATAATAGATAGAAAGTGTTGTGGTGAAGAATTCATCTGGTTTTGGACTTACCATTTGGGCAATTATATAAAATGAAAATACATACAAAGGAAAGAGATAACAGCATCCTCAGGGCTTGGGGATATCCCAAGGCTGCCTCACAGTGCAGTCTGGCATGTATTGTAATGGAAATTGTAAAGATTTGTTGGAGACTACTGTAATGTCAGAAAGCATTTCAATCATTTTTCTGTCAATTTTGTACCAATGGGTCTAAAATTGCACCTATTAAACTGAGCTATTTGTAGCACCATTTGAAATTTGCATGAATGCTACAAGATCTAAATCCTAAGATAGGCGAATAACTGCCCATTTAGTGATTTGAATGCTCTTTACAGAGCACATTGAAAATATTATAAAAATTATTATACCTCTTTTGGCTTCCTTTCCCCTATACAATAAAGTGCCAGCTCTTTAGCACAGATCACAAAACCTTTCACAGACTGGCCTCAACTTTTCTTGTAACCTGTATTTGCTACTTTTCTCAATGCCTTCCCCATTTCAGCCACAAAATATTTCCTATTTTATAGCTCACCCCTGGCCTCCATGTCTCTGGATCTCACAGATGGTTCCTCCCACCTTGTGCTCCATCCCACCTTTCTCTGCAGTGGGAATTTACATCATTCCCTGTATGTCACAGACTCTTAAGAAGCCACTCAAGTTAGCAGACAGAATGAATTGCTCTGTCCTCTGCATTCCTCATTAGCTTCTGCTTGATCATTACAGCTACTGTCATGTTGTAATTATGAGTCCCCTCTCCGTATTTGACAGGAGGCTAAGAGGTCCATGTGGAGAAGGATTGTACTTATTGGTGTGCATCATGGGACATATACACTAATCCAATCATCATTCCTTCATTCAGCATATATTTGAGTGTCTACTCCTGGGGGCATGGAGGTGAGCATACACAATTTTCAAGGATTGTATAGCTCCCCAGAAAAAGCAAATGGAAGAAGATATATGAACGTGGATAAGAAATTGCAACTGAGGAAACTGGTAGAAACTTGCCATAGAAGAGCAATTCCACTGGCAGTCTGAAGAAAAGACATGTTACTGAACAAGCAAGATCAAGTTCAAAGTAAGCCGGGACAACAATGGCAATAGGGAGCTTGGCCCCCAACACAGGGTGTGTGACCTTATACAGGCTAATTTCTGTACCTCAGTTTCCTTCTCTGTAAATCAAGTATGATAGCACCCACTCGAAAGGTTGCTATTAATCAAAAGAGATGACATTTGCAAAGCATCATAAATTGTGTCTGTCACTTAAAAACACTATTGGAATGTGTGCCGTGAAGGAATTCAGGACATGCTACTCCCAAGTAGACTGCCTTGGGATCCTGATTTCTTCAAACCAAGGGCACTTGGTGAACAGTAAATGCAGTGAGAGTTTTTCTGAACATTCTTTGGCTACATAAAGACAGATTCTCCAAAGGGACTCAGTTGTCATGAATCCCTTTCCATGAGATCTCCTTAAGGGGGAATATAAATTTGCATCACAGGAGACCAAACTGGAGATCAGTGCCTTCCATGGACAGACTCTGTCACTTATTTTGCTGAGGGTCTATTTATCTTTCCAACAACCATTTACTCTTCCCTAAATTGCTACATCATCTCCCCTATAAGAGGGCATATGAGCCTCTAGGTCACACTGGGTTTTTGAATATTTTAAAATAAATTTGTATAATTTCTACTCTTGTTAATCTGCCTCCTGTCAGTTTATTTCATGGACTCAATCATCAAACACTCAGTGGGTAGAAGGAAAAATTTTTCTTCCCCTTAAACTATATTGTAGAATATAATAATCCTAAGAATTGAATGACGGTCATGGTAGCTAGAATGCTCCTGGCAATTTCAAAAAATTGTAAGTTTAGTTTGGAGATGTAGGAAGGAGACAGACCCTATTAGGGACTTTAGTCCTAATTATGAAAACAAAAGGAAGTCACGAAAAAATTTTAAAGCAGATTTACCTTATGAGAGTATCATATTGAATAAAGACTGGGTGTTTAAAACACTTTTGTTGAAGAAATCAACAACAGTACAGAAAAATACTGAAGTTATAAGCAAATGAACTCCTTCTTAGAGGCTATGTGAAGGATTCAACAATAAAATGTGTGCTAAAATATAGAATACAGAAACATTCTATTGGGAAATTTCAAGTCGGGCTTAGTATATTGTGATGTTGGCCATTTCACTTCAATCTGTTCTTTAAAATTGGAATGATGAGGCGAGATTTCAGAGTTGCTTGTGCAAATATTGTATATTGTTACACTACCTGTTATTTGTATTTTTGTCACCTGTTGTCATAGTGCACAGTCATGTGAAGTAGATTTTTGGAAAGTTCTGTTGGCTTTCAAAGGAAGGAAATAAGAGAAGTAATATTTAAGCTAGGACTTGAAGGATACATAGAATTTTGATTGGGGAAGAATAAGGCAAATAGTTTTCTAGATAAAAAGAATATATGGCAGGGTGGAAAAAGAATAGATGGTGTATTTAGATACAGTTTGAATCAGGACTCCACCACTTAGTGCCTATGAGACTTTGTGCAAAGTTCTTAATCTTGTGGTGCCTCAGTTTTCTCATCTGAAAATGGTGGCACTAATGATGTGCAATATCTCAATGAGATGTTTTCTGTTACTAACTGAAAATAGAATTAACCTTGAGAAATATCTAGTAGGGTCAGCAGGAATAAAGGGTTAGAAACCTGGCTTTGAGTTAGAGTTGGACTCTCATATGCCATTGTATTAATGCGAACTTTCCACATATTATTGAATCTAACTCTGTTGCCACATGTATGATTATCTCATATTCCATAGTGATTATGATACTATGTATGAAATACAAAGCCTAGTGATTGGTACTAAAAATAATTGGACCTTTTGAAATAGTTGCACATTACCAGCAAAATTTAGAAAGTTAGGAACACAAAGTAATATGACAATAATGCTTTTCTCTTCTCGTAATGAAAAACAATGAAATATTTAAAGCATTGGAAGACAGTGGTGACCTCCTTGCCAAACATAGAAACAGTGAAGAAAAAGAGAGAGAGAGAAAAAAAAACTGAACTCCATCTGTGTGTATATAAATCTGGAAACAACCCATCATAGTTCAGCTCTGTAACACCTCACACAAAGCCCTTTATTCAGATTGGGAATGTCTGATGATTGCACTCAGAGCTTACTGTTACAATGTCATTCCAATTACTTATCTCTGGAGAGGAAATCTCACCAGACAATATGATTAGAGCCAATCAGTATAGGTGTCAAACACTTGGAACATATTAAAAATGACATTTCCACTTATTTTACAGCATAAATGTTTGTCTTCTGGCATTTTTCACATAGGGGCATTCAGAGGAAGTCTTTGAAAGAACATTTCAGGAGGGAGGGTTAACGATGAAGAGTGAACTAGACCTAGGTTGCTCAGTGTAAGAAAATCATGTTCAACAATTACTTCTTGATATCTCAAACAGTGACTTGTACTTTTCTGCAAAATCTTTCCCAAATTTTCCTTTTTTTTTGAATGAGACAGAAAGCAGTGAATAAAAGTCCGCAATGCCTGAAACAGCCTTAAATAGAATGTAATTATTGCAACCAAGATGAAAACACCCTATTCTACAAAAGAAAAGTTCAGTCAAAATCTCTAAGAACCTACTATGGGCCAAGTTTTAGGGATAATTTGCTGAGCTAGGCACAGGGATTATTGTGGTTTGTTGTTTAATTGTAATTTCTGCCACTAAAGTATGAAAAATGACAAGATAAAGAAAATGAAGGGCTCGACAGAGGCACAGGAGAGGGTGATACTCAAGGTCTTTGATCACCTTTGGGTTTCCACACACATCTCCACTACATGTTGTTGCCCCATTTCCGCATCTTTAATGTACTGACTGAGGGTTTCTATAGCATCCTCAGCCTATCCAAACTCAGGCTTGATAACCGACCTTTCAGAAAATGCATGAAAAATGAATTGGATGTGGAGGATGTGAATGCCAGCTTCCTGGCTACTTACGTTTGGCTATTCTGAGATGTATTCTACATTATATCTCAAAGGTCTCCAGTGGGATTGCAAATAGTGGTAGCAAGCTCATTGACACATGCTCTGTCCTCTTCTTTCCTTTTTGTTTCACCCACGCTCCTACCATTCCTCCTGAGATCATCTCCTAAATAAATTTCTTGCATTAAAATTCTTGTCTAAGGTTCTAAGAAAGCCTAAGCTAAAGCTTCCTGGCAAGAAGGAAAAAGAATGCATCATTCTGAGCTGAAGGAACAGCATGACAAGGATCACAGAGGTAAGAGATCACATAACACAGTTGAGAAGCTGTCAGTAAGACTGCATCATAAAGTGTTAAGGGACAGAGGCCAGAGTGGCAAGTGTGGACAATTCTTGAAGAGTTTAAAAATGGCACGGAGAAGCTTGGCTTCATACTAAAAGATTCAGGATCAGGATGGCATCTGAGATGGAGAGTTGCATTAGAAATTGAGAGGAGGTAGAATGGCGAGGAGTTTAGGAACTGGAAATGACAGCAATTAGATGTGATGGAGAAAAGAGCCATGCTCAGATAATCAGATTGATGGCAATATTGTATGTACATGGGGCTGGGGTACTTTTCCAATTGTATTTTATGTAAACTATCTCCCATACCCACTGCACAGTGGAGGGTGGCTTGAAGCTCTTCTCAGTAGGGCCCCACTGGCTACTTAACATTCAGATATGGGACACGTGAAGATGAACATCTTGGGAAGCAGCAGATGAGTTAAATCTTATATGTGTTGAATCCAAGATCCTTGTGGAAATTGGAGCAGCTGTAATGATCTAGTGCCCTAGAGATAGATTTCAGTTTAAGAAAAATGGTCTTGAATAATCATCAAGAGTATTAAAGGTCTAAAATGATATTAGGGAGAATATGCAGAATGAGAAGAGGATCTAAGAGAGAATTCTGGAAAAAACTAGCATTTAAGAACACAAAATCTTAAAATAAAAAAGGAAGCAAAAGAAAAGCCATACAAACTATAGCAAGAAGGAAGAAATCAGGAGAATAAAAGGTTAGAGAAAATAGAAAATGATCAGTAATGTCAAAAACTGCTGAAAGTCAGATAACAAAGATCGAGAAATATCTGTTGGATTTAGCAATTGTCTTGGGAAGAAGTTTTACTGAGCATTTGACAACCACTTGGTCTCTGAATGGTGGAGAGTAAGATGGAAATTAGAAAGTGAATACAACTTGCATTAATACCAGTTTCAGGACGTGTAGCTTAGATAAACAAGAGCTATTATAATATACAGTATGTATAATCCCATAAGGTCAAAGGCATTTTTAATGTTTCATATAAGTTAGTATTTAGCCTAGGCACTGAAGCAGATTTTGCAAAGGAAGATCCTGCAATTAGGCGGAGTTGTTAAATGACATGAATTATGACTAAATAGTGCATGTAGATCTGGGGTCTAAGTCAAGCAGCCTGGCTAAGAGGGGACAGGAGTTAGAAGGGATTTGGGGCCAAAAGGGATTTATGGAAAGAGACTAAATACATTTATTTTTCTAATAGAAAGAACACTTTAGAAAGAGAATCTTTGGAATGATAATCAAAGTCCAGATCTTGGCTTCAGTGATGAATCATCTGTAGGAGAAGGACACAGGAGAGAAGAGCAGGGTAGATGCTGATGTTGATCAGTAGGGTGGAAGAAAATTGAAAGACTTTTCAGTTGATAACTTCCACTTCTAAAGAAAGGAAATTGGCTGAGTCAGAGATAATGAGTGAGGATGTTAGGTATAGAACTCAGTAGGTATATTTGATATAGTTTTTGTAGTAAACAGGAAAGAAACACAACTACCAAACCATAGGAATATTGTGACAAATTGAAGTTTCATTGGGAACTGGAATCATAAATATTAGTGACACTAATCTAATGAAGATACTGTTTGTGTACTATGTTTACCAGCCTGGTGCTGAGAAGGCAGAAGGGTGGAAATCGAATTTCCAAGTGGTTTTGCTGTTGTTGTTGTTAGGGTAGGATACAACATGTCAAATAAATGAGGTTTCTGAAGATATTGACCAAAAAAATGTTGTCTAAATAAAATTTCTGTTACATACAGGAAATTCTGTTGGAAGGAAAAGGATAGAGAGAATGTGAACGTAGGAATGTATTAGAGGTCCTAAGGAAGTATGTTAGTTACTTTTTTCTCATTGCTGTGACAAAATACCCACCTCCCAAAGTTAAAGGGGGAAAGGTTTATTTGGCTTACAGTTTGTAGAGGTTTTCATCCATAATCACCTGGCTCCAAGGCAAAGTGGCACATGGCAGAGGGGCATTGCAGAGGAGAAACAGTTCATGGAACCCACACTGTAGCAAAAGCAACAAGGGAAACTTAACAGAGTCTTTCTGCCCTTTTATCTTATCCAGACTAACGGGAATAGGGGGATTAGGGTGGTGCCAAACCAATCAGTGCACTGGTTTAATAATCACACACCCTTGATCCCAGCATCACACACTCTAGATTCAGCCATCTCTCAAAAAGCCACCTATGACCACATGAGGCTTTGGGGGGACATCTAGACCCAAACCATAACAGGAAGCCACACAACTAAATACCTGGGAGTAGTTTAGTAAAAGAACAGGAAGTTGTGGTTGAATATGTGCATGCCTAAATTTATGGTTAAAAAGTAGAATAGTATATATTCAAAGTTATGCAAAACTCAGGGAGTAGTTTTGCTGTAACTGAGCCAGTTGAAACTATAGAGATGTGTCACACTTAGAGTCAGATTTGAGTCAGTGTATTTAAAGCCAGTGACCGAGAGAGGCTAGTCCCCGGAAAGAACTCTCGATGCCAAGGAGAAGTTTGGTTTCACCTTTTAAACAATGCTTTCAGTTGGGGAGGTATCAGGGGAGAGCCAGTGGAATTCTACAGAAGCAGAACCATGCCAGGTTAGTAGGGGGCAAGAGGAAGGTTCACATACTGGGTGAGCTACGAAAAAACATCTTGCAGCTGCAGCAAGTGTTTTTGCCAAACAGGATGTGGGTTTTTGGGTGCTTTGTCCAGCACAAAAAAGGTGGTGAGGCCCAAGATGGAGTCAGGTTGGCTATCACAGTTTTAAAAGTAAGTCACAGACCTGAAGAAAGACAGAAAACTATTATGGAACAAAACAAAACTGGTGGTCATCTGATATGGTGGCACATGCTTGTAATCCCAGCACTCAGGGCTATTTAGAAGCTTAGTGAGATCCTGACTCCAAATAAAAAATTTAAAAATTGGTTGGGGATGTTGCAGTGCAGTGTGAAAGCCCTCAGTTCAGTTCACAGTACCACACAAATACACACACACATACACACGCACACACACGGGAAGAATCCTGATGATCAAATTATTAAATATCACCAGATGGACACTGGCATTTAAATCATTAAAATAGTGATAACAGAAAGGCTAAAGAAGAAGGCTATATACCTGGAGCAATTCTTAAAACAAAGAATGAAAGACCAGGGAATTGGTTGATTATGATAAGGAGATGTTTATGTATAACAACAAAATTGCTTTATCATAAAATTTTTTGTTGCTGTTTTTACCAGGTCCTAAAAGAAATAGGATGATAATAAAGAACAGCCTTATCCTTTCTGGCCATGACCAAGTTCTTGGCTCTGTTGGTTATCCTGCCCCAAGCAATGTCTTCATTCCTGAGAGAAAATACCCGACTCCCAAAGTTAAAGAAGGAAAGGCTTATTTCAGCTCAGTTTGTAGAGGTATAAGTCCATAGTTGGCTGGTTTCAAGGCAAGGTAGCTTGGCAGACTGGCATCACAGAGAAGGCAAGAAGGTAATAAACCACTTAGAGCAACTCTGCCTGTCTCTTTTCTTCTGTCCAGGCTCCAAGCCTTTTGGGTGGTACCTCCCACACTCAGGGTGGGGCGTCTGCCTTCAGTAAATCCCTTCAGCCACAGCCAGAACTATGCTAATCCCAATCAGCTACTATTTTAGTGCCACACACCCTTTCTAAGTATCACACACCCTAGATCCAGCTAGCTTTGGAGAACACCACCTATGACTGCCTGAGGCTTTGGGGGACATCTAGATATTAAAGCATTGGCAAAATATAGAAAACAAGTGGCTTCCGACAGTGAACATCCAGCATAGGGGTGTGATTCCAGAGACAAGACTGCCTGAGGGGAGCTTTGCTATTGTGTTGGTTTTCTGCCTAGGGACACTTGGGATCTCTGCCAGCCAGGGACCAAGGTGGAATGGAGCATATGGTGAAGTTGGAAAGAGATCTAAATGTGCTTACTGAGGAAACTGGACATCTAGCTGGACATTCTAGCCTCATAGAAAAGGGAAATCTAGAAATCTGCACAAGGGTTGTCATTATTCTTCCATGAAATAAATATGTGTATTAAAATAGATTTGCCTGTTCAAATGTCTCTTGTGGAGATGTTTCTACCCAGCCTAGATAAATGACCCCAGTCTCTACCACTACTCTCTGCCCCCGTAACTGGTAGTGTTGCCTTTGTGGAACTTCTGTCCACTAAACATTATGATTTGTATTGGCTGCATCTAAGTATTAGAATGAGAGTCCCGTGAGGGAAGAAATTGCATCTGGTTAGTATCTACCATGTCTTGGGTACCTGGAACAGTGCTCTGCCCATGCAAAGAGCATGATGAATGCTTATTGAATGAACTGTTTGGTTTATATAAGAATCTTACTGTGCAGCAATCACAGTAAAAGTTTTCCAATCAGAAAAGAGATTTTAGAGAAGTTTCATAATTTCTCCAGGGTTACACATTAGGACATTCAGGATTAGAATCTAGGTCTTTGGATGTTAATGACAGCCTAGCTCATTAATTTATGTCTATGCAAAAGGGTTAAAATATATTTGTGATTTAGGACACAGCTATGAATTTAAAACATGAGAAATGGTTTTCTTGAATGAAAATATATATGATCAAAAAGTCTTACACAATTTCATTTAAGTTCAATTATGTTTTAGTTTAAGATAAGAATTTTTTCTTATTTACTGACAGATCATTCCTTTCTAGAACTATGTTGGACAAGAACCTATAGTAGTATCCTTACATCTATGGTTGTAACACTCCCAATAAAAAGAGATTAATTGAAATTGTTTTTAGTACTGACAGGTTGAGTATTGGATAAGTTTATGTGGCTTTAAAATCAGAACTACTCACAAATAAGATTTAGAATAAAAAATAGAAAAAGAAAGTAAACTGATAGTAAGATGTTATGCCTAAGTATTCATATTATTTTTGAGATAGTAGTCTCATGCTCCATTGCTAGGATACCCCAGAAGCTGTTGCTTGTCCCCCTAAGCTTCATATTTTAAACATTAAAAATGGAATTTGTACAGTGAAAATACAGAATTATATTATCATTCTTCCTGAAACTGTCAGAATTTTCAAGTTTAAATTTTTTCTTACTACTTCAATTCTTAATAACCATGATTATTTTTGTTGTCAGAATCACAAAGGTTGGGAATGATGATCTCAATTTTATCATCTACATTTTGCTTACATTATTGTTTCCATAAAATATAACATTTATTAAGCACACAATATGGCAGCATGACTTAAAAAGTCATATGAAATTGAAAACCACTGATCTAGTCCCATTTCTTTACTTTGAAGATGAAGACCATGAGAAGAACTTGTGTACACACTTGAGCCCAGTCACGCACTTGGTTAGAGAAGATGTGGCTCTTGACCAGAGATATCTAGCTTTCCATTCAATTGTCTTCTTACTAAATCATGCTGCATTCTTAGTCTCTTACCTTCTGAGGTCACAAAGGAAGACTCAAAATAGACACATTTGGCAGGGTTTGGAGAACCAAACTCCTGTTCACGATCCTGAGGGTAGTCTCTTATTGATGAGTAATAAAGTAAGGCTAGACTCATGCACAAACAACCTGACCACCAAGATCACTGATGACTTTCATGTTCTACAGTAACCTCTCTATTTTTTAGGATTTAAGTACAAGTGTTTCAGACCTTAATGTCACCTGTGATAAACCTCAACATAACTCTATGTATGGGGGACAAATAGAGGACTATTTACCTCCTTTAGTCATGTTCTAATTTTATTTCTGTTCTGGTAAATTCTTGTTTTTCCTCTAGCCTCTCCACGTGTTAGAAATAGCCATGGTCCATGCCTTGTAAGCTCTTTCCTTCTACTCTCTTCTCATCATAGCAGGTGTTTTTTTTTTTTATTTCAAATCATTATGCGAAAGCTTCATCACCACAAGTTGTCAGTCTGTGTCCTGAACACTGTGAGATCAACTCAGAGGAAAATCTACATAATTTTCTTTGCCTACTGAAGTAGCTGAGGTTAGTTCTAAATATCAATTGCCTCTCTTTTTCCTTATATTAGCAGAGTAATTCTTCAAGAGTTCATTTACTTCATTCACTTTTTGCCCTTTCCTTTCCATTTTTGACCACTCTCCACATGGAAGTGCTTTCCTCTTATGGGATATTTACTTTGCTAACAGATTGGAATCTTAATTTAAAAGGATGAAACCAGGTGAGTGGAGGTACGTGGGGATGATTGTGGGGGTATTTAATTTACAAATTCGGGCTCCTCTGTGATTCTGAGTTCATATCAGAGATATAAATTTAGGGTGAATATTTGTCTTATGTATTATTCTTAAATGTCAATTTTTCAACCAGTGTAATTTATCCACTTTATCAGGAATGATTCTAATATAAGTTTCAGTGTGTCCATGGTCAGTTTAATAAAAGCATGAAATTGAATTTCTTACTGGGATTGAATCTTCTCCTTAAAGTAAATTCACTTTCCAAGTTGTCAATACACTAGAGAATTTTTAAATTTTCTGAAACATCAATGATTTTCAAGGTTTATCCCATTGACATGTAACAAATTTTCCCTAACTTTAACCCTATAGCTGTAGGGAATAATGCTTCCCATTCAACTATGTTATTACTGTGTAAAATGAAGCAGCCCATTTAACCTATTACAGTCTAAGTTTCGTCATCTATAACATTCAAGAGTTGGATGAAATTAACTCTTAGCTCTCTTCAGATTTCTGGGGTACAATGATTATAATTTGTTCTTTTAGAGATGGCATAGGATGCAAACAATTATAACTTTAAGATTTTATACTTGCAAATCTGAAACTATTGCACATTAAGAACTTTATCCTTAACAAAAATCTTCAGACATGACTTAATATTTTCAGTAACCATAAAAAGCATAACACAATACATTGACATTTTCAAATAGAAAATAAAGTATCTGAAGAATTGGTTGCCTTGCCAGACCTCAAAGAAAGAAGAGTGACAAACTGGAACTCAAAGTCGTGTCTGCTGGTGCATGCAGTCACCCCTCCAAAGCCTTGTGATTTACTTTCCAACATAAATAGTCTGTCATAATGATACAACATGCCTAAAAATCCAGAGAGAAAGAAAGACAAAGAAGCAACTTGCTGCAATGTCCTGGGGTGGATTGTATCATATACATATGGTACAGGTGCTATGGGGGTGTAGAGGGGATACATTACTCTAGGACAGTGGTGGTGAACCTATGCCATGCCTGACGCAGAGAGCTGTCACTGAATGCTCTAAAAGGTTGTCATCACTGCTCTAGGAGTTGATCACAGTAGCACTGAGAGAAAAGTGTTTGAACAGGTTTTCAACAGAAAGACAAAACAGAGAATAGCATTCTAGGCCCAGAAATGAGCAGACTTCAGAAGCATAGAGCCACATCCTGGAAAGGTACATGTACCATAAAGTATGGAGGGGTGGGATACTCTGGCACTGTACATGACAAATGTTTGGAGAGATCTTCCAGGACTTGATGATTAAAAATGTACTCATGTCATGTTCAGTTTGAACTTAATAGAGTACAGTCTTCAGGCTTTCTGCAGAATAGTGGCAATTATAGGTTTAGATTTCAGAAAGATCCCATTGGTAGTAGAATGAAGGAATGATTTTAATGGTTGAAATATTAAATATATAAAGGCTATTTAGAAAACTATCATAATAACAAAAATATGCCACTCAAAAATCTGCACAGAAATGTTTATAACAGCTTTCTTCATAATGTCCCAACACAACAATAACCATGATATCTTTAAAAGGGTGAATGAATAAAAAATCTATTGGTACATGAACTAGAACATTATTCATAAATGAGCTATCAAGCCACAGAAAGACCAAGGAAACTTAAATATGTATTGGTCAGTGAAAGGAGCCAGTCTGGAAAGTGTACATACTGCAGGAATCCAACTAAATAAAATCCTGGATAATAAAAATCATTACAGACAGTAAAAAATCAGGGGTTGTCAGGAGATTGGAGTAGAACTGAGAAGGAATAAATTGGTGAACCGCGTTAGATTTTTAGGCTGATGAAACTATTCTGTATGATACTATAATGGTAAATACATGACATTTTGTATTTTTCAAAGTCCATAGAATTTGCAAAAGCCCACAGAAAGTGTGAACTTTGATGTAAACTATGAACTCTAGTTGATGAATGAATATTGGTTCATTGATTCTAAGAAATGCATCAGGTTAATCAAACATGTTAATAACAGTGGAAACCATGGGGAGAGTGGGTATATGTATCTGTCAAATATGGAAAATAAAAAGAAATAAATATAGAGGAATTATAATCAATTTGAAAGGAATTTATAAAAAGAATTAGAGTTAAGTAGAGGGAGAAAGACAATTTTACTAGTAAAAGCAGGAATCATTTTTGGTATCAATTTTAACTATGTATAAGAATAAAAGTAGGAGCATAAGTGAATTAGTTGTGTTCCTAGGAGAGATACAGTGGAAATTTCATTATTCTTTTTTGTGGCAATTCATTCTAAATTCTACATAAATAGAAAATTCTTATTCCTATAAAAACACCTTATATACCATGTTTCAGATTTCAATATATTCTTTCATATTACTGTTTTATGAGGAAATGTTTGTATGTGTAAAGAAAATACTGTCTTTAAGACAATGTCCACAATACACTTGATTTGCAATAACCTGGGTTACATGTTAGAAATTCAGAGATACATGTCTCATTATACACTTTTGAAATTGAATTTCTGGGCCAGGGATTTAGCTCAGTGGTTCTGCCATCTGCCTCGCAAACGCAAGGTCCTGAGTTCGATCCCCAGTACCAAAAAAAAGAAATTGAATTTCAGTGTTGGACCTAGGCATATAAATTTTAAGCCTATATAAAAGATACTCTTATTCCATGATGTTTTATTGCTCTCAAAGTGTGTTTTAGATGCTGTGTATACAATGGGACAAGATGAAAGTGCCTACTCACGTGGCAAATACTACAGATGATATACACACAGACAGACACAAAAGATAATTTTAGATTGTGAAAAGCATTTATGATTGTGTTGAGGTTTCTTAGGGCGAGGTGGTTAGGCAAATTGCTCTCTTAGGAGATGCCATTGAGCTAAGCCATAAAAGATTGTAAGTAGCTAATCATACAAGAACAGACAGAGTATGTTCAGTGGGAAGAAGGGCAGGGCAAAAGGTCTCAAGAAGTACAAAAGTCTTTGGATATGAAAACCTTTTCATAATCAAGGAGTCAAAAGAAACCAGGTTATCCACTGCATGGTGAACAAGGTGATAAGGTTGAAAACAGGCTGATCTGGTTACTTGTCACTATTTAACAAAGCACCCCAGAAAAATAGTGTAAAACAGCAAACATTTTGTTATGCTCATAGATTCAGTGCACTTTGGGGCAAAAAATAGAAAGGACGGCTTGTCTCTTGTGCAACACATCTGGGGTCTCGCTTGGAAACATCTTGGAATGTCTTCATCTACTTGTCTGGCTTTTAGGCTGGGCAGCCTGGGAGCCTCTTCCACTGAGATCAGAGCACATAAGTGTTGTGCTTCTCCGTGTGGCTCTGGCTTTCCTCAGCATCGAAGTTGATTTCAAAGGAGGCCTCAAGAGTGAATATATAGAGAGTAACCATTTCAAAAAAGTCTGAACAGAAGTAGTGAAGACTTTGATGATGCAGTAGAGAACACAAAGCACCACTTCACCCACATTCTGTTGGTTGAGGAAGTTATCAAGATTCAAGGAAGGGTTATATACCTGCATCTCAATGAAAGAAGTATAAAAAAATTGGGGATCATTTTTTTTTTTAAAGTTAAATACAGCCAGGAGCCAGATGATGAATGGTGTTTTAAGCCACCATAAAGAGTTTGATTTTAATCTCACTGTAATAAAAAATCATTGCAGAATTTCAAGTAGGAGCATTATGATCTAAAGACAATTAATAGATTTAAGAGACTTTATTCTATTCCACAGCAAACACTTGTAAACAGATTTCTAAGAAAAAATTTAATAAAATGTCATTAATAGCCATCAGTTAGAAGAGAGGAAGCTCTCATTACTTCTCATGTTTTTCAAACAACATGCCATAGTAAATATTTTTGCAGTTATCATAGAATTTTACAAGTTAAGAAGGCTCTTAATATTATGTAGTAAACCTCCCTCATTTACATAATGAGGGAAATGTGATTCAGAGAGGTTAATGACTTTATAAAGTTACACAGCTAATCACTGGGAGATTCTAGTGTAGGTAATGAATAAAAAATTTAAGCAAGGAAACAAAACAAAACAATACTTAAATATTATGCTATAGTCACATATTAAGCAGTTACCACCTACTGGTTTCCCAGTTATAATACATTTTCATGTATAATAGTTGATTTAGTTCTCATTAATTTGTAAAATAGCAAGAGTGGACGTTATTATCCTCACTTTGTAGGTTACAAAACCTTAGAGCCTGGACTATAAATATAGATCACCTCCTTTCCACTGTAAGATGTTTCACTCAAATGGAGATAAGGAAGAAGTCTTTATAAAAAATACAAAAAGAAAGAAAAAAGTATATATATATAATATATATATATCTCAAACATGGTATTGTCAAGCAAGCAGTTTTTGAAGGATTTCAGTGTTTGCAAATATCCACAATATGGATGGATATATATTTATATATATATATATGGAGAAAATTGGTAAATTGTTCCTTTCAGTCTGGCTTGGCATTTAAGTTATGGTCAATTAGTAATATAGTAATTTCTTCAGCTAATAGTAGAAGAGATAAAAGAAGAACAATTGAAATTACTTTAGATCATAGGAATAGCAGGATTTGATATTGTGTTACAGCAGGTGGTTTTATACTGATAATAGCTGTAGTAAAGGTAATAGCAAATAAAATGTAGGCTACTCCTGCAAGATTTAGTGAGAAAGTTGTTATCATATAAAATTTTTCATGGAAAAATGCTTCAATTTTATATATACTTATTAGAGTAAGGACATATTTTGATATCCTTATTCTAGTATGCAATAAAAAGTTAGGAAAATGATATCAACATGGAAAAGTTCTTAAGTCTTTGTTGAGTGATACTGCTTCACCTTTTGTTTTGTTTCAGATGCCCTGCATCTGCTCTGGTGCTTATATTATATAGCATCTTCTCTGTCCTAGATTCTCAGCAGACTTTAGAAATGAGTGAAGCAAAGTTTGGTAAAGCAAATAGGGCAGGGCCACTAAGATTGTTTATTAAAAGTGAATTACGGTTACTGATTTCTTGTCTATCAACATCTGTCCAAATCCCATGTCTTGCAAATTTTCCTTCTTTACTCTTTAAGCTACTTTAATTATTTTGGGCTTCTTAGTTGAAAATCAAAATAAGGAAAATGGTCAATTGTTTTGAGACTTAAAGATTCGTGTGTTTCTCATTTTGCATATTTTTTGTAAATAAAATCACAAAAAAATCACATATAATTTTTTAATGGAAGAATGCTTCAGTTTGATCTACACTTATGAGAGTAGGGACAATCTGCTGAGAGATACAGTATTAAAAGCAATCTCTAATCTCCTAGGGCTTTTGTTTCCAGTTTGAGAGGCAAGATAAACATTCAAGATATAGGTAACAGAATCTAGTGAGTTTAAGTTTAAGAGCAAAAATATGTGCTACAAGGAATAGGTACTGTTCTCAGTTTAGAAAAATCCATGGAAAACAACACTTTTGAAAGCAATTTAGATATACATAGTTTGGATGTTAGCTACAAAGCCATTCTTATTCAAAGTAATAAGAAAAATCTGAACATAAAATAGAACTTATGCTAAGTCTGAAATGGTAAGCAAATCACCTGACAGAAGAGCATTTAAAGGGGAGTTTTTAGAACTCTGACTAAAGTTTTGATCCTAACCAGTGGTGGAAAACAAGATCAAATGGGAGAAAAACTGGAGAAGAACTTCTGAAGTAAAAGGTAATAGTATAAAATTAGATCAAAATAAATATGGAATTGAAAAGCTTTAATCAAGAAAATGGGGTCCAGACAGAGTGAATTATTGCCTCCTTTCAACAAGATATAATAGAAAATATTTATGCAACTCCACCTTTTGATAAAATGTCTATTTTCTACTTTTTGAAGCTGGGTCCAGGTGTGTGGTTTGCTTTGGCCAGTGGATCAGCAGAAAATGTGATATAACCAGAGGTTTACATAGTTCTTGCAAATTTTGTCTTGCCGCTCTTGCCCTTGGGAGTACTTAGACTACCACAAGAATAAGGCAAAGTCAGACTACTGGAAAACAAGAGCCTGTTCATTCTAGACACTTCAGAAATACTAGCTGATTTTCCAGACATATGCATAAGGCCATTCCAGAATTTCTAGACCCAAAGTGACAGCTGACAGCAGAGATGAGCCAAGATGCTGAAGATCAGACACCTAATTCCCCCTCAGAATTGTGAGAAAATATATGGTTGTTATTTTTTGTTTCCAAATTTCAGTGAGGTACATAAAAGTGGACTGAAAATTAAAATGGTAAGCAACTTAGAATTTCGCCCAGACACTGACAAATAAATTGTATAAACAAATATCTGCAGAATTATTGACCAAATCTCCTCCATTCCCAAGATGATGTAGTGTAACACTCTTCTGTGGTCTCATTGTACTAAGATGGTATTTCTTGTTATGCACTGCTAAGCTATAAACTCTGAGGGGGCAGGGAGGGGGTCTCTTACACTTTGATTCTTATATCCCTAGTATTTTTCAATAAATATTTATTGGATGAAGTGACTTAAAGGATTGCCATGACAAAGACAGAAAAGACACCCATGTATGTTTCTCAAGGAACTCTTGGATACCTTTAAATTAGCTTGGAATCTTTGCTGTACAGATTATGTCCCCAGGGCCATTAAGGAAGACATGAATCCTACCATATAATCATCTGACACTCTAGCTACAATTTGGACTTTTCCACAAAGATGTATCCAGGGCTCTATTGTTATTTCGCTACCCCAGCCTGTTGGGAGCCATTCTTCTCCAAGTTTGACTTACATGGCCCACCCCAGTTTGCAGTGACACTATGTATGCAATCTGGATATTAATTTTAGTGCAATGTAATCATGTTAGAATGACTGTCCCTGGTCTTATTTAGCTATTTCTTGCATTTCTGCCTTTTCTCCATAACCAGTTTTTATGATTTTCAAAATACCATACAAATGACATCATGTTGAGCTTAGTTTTCTTGTCAGTTATAATTAGAGTCATTTCAAAACAAACAGGAAAACATCTCATTCCATTCCACAGCAACATAATACCAAAAAGAAATCTGATTCAATTTTACTGCAATGTAATTTCTACTACTTTTTTTTCCCACTACAGATTCATTTTTTCGCTCTCAATCATTTCTTCCCTATGGGAAATCTTGTAAGTAGACTTAAATCTGTATTTCCACTGAAAAAGCATGGAAAACTGATAGTTAAAATTATGGACAAGGGTCTGAAAGCAGAGTATCTTCTTTTCTGTCATATGTACTCTCTAATCTGTTCCTACCGAAGGGTGTGCATGTTACGTGATGTGTACAGACAGTTATACCTACATGTTTTTAAGGTGAAAGAAATATCTTTCATTAGTCACAGATAATGAACTCAGAGTTGGAAAACACATTTTCTCAGTTTTGTAGCCTGGGATGTAATTTGTTCTTTGTGATATCAGGTTTCTTATTATATCAAACTGACTTTGATTGTGGCCCAGCTGTGATTGCCCTGCTTTGGCTCCTACTAGGTGAAGCTGAACTTGAGCAGTTTTCCAAAAACAAGTCTATATCATCATGTTTTCTGCTGTGGGGCAGACCACTCACTGCAGACAACATGGGCTCCTCTTTCTCATCTGTATGCAGAGTTTCTGGAAAGGGAGTGGCAATGCAAGATCCTCTCTGTATGCCTTATGGGTTTTCTTTAATAGCTACAGTACATTTGATTTACAGCTACTTGAGCAAATTGCTGTACTCACTATCGCTGGTAAGTTGAGGCACTTAGAGCCTTTTGCTTTTCACACGCTCTATGTTATTGCAACTTTTAAAAGACTCTAGTGATATATCATTGAAAAAATCAGAGCAGCGTTGAATTTTTCAGCCCGTAATTATTCCAAACTGGATGTAGAAGATGTTATGTCTCGAAGCTGCCAAGGTACTCAGACTGCACTAATAAAATTCTTACGAATTAATTTAAACAAAAGTTAGGCAACTGTTACTCTAGCAAATTTGATGGCAAATGCAGATTGTCTAAAATATTTCATGTACAGACACTAGGAAGAGAATGCACTGCCTAAAACGTGGAATCTCCTGAATGGAATGCTTGCCTACAAAACCATTGATCTAATACTTAGAAAAATACCTGTATTGAGAAGAAGAATGGCCTCATTAATTAGGGGACATGCATGTTTGCATTTTATTAACTGAGTCAAATTTAATCCACTATCATACTCAGAGATGAATTATTTCATATACCAAATGATTTATAGGTAAATCTTAGGAAAACATGACTATTTTAACCATCTCCCCTTGCCTCAATTTATAAGCAAAATAAAAACCTACTAAATAGATGGACCAATTCAGATAGCTAAATCTTCTATCATGTATTCAGAAAAAAAGAGCATCCATTCCAACTAATATGTGTCTGAATTAAAAATAATTCTTGAAGTTGCATTGGTAAAGACCCCAGTTTTGGTATTTAAATATGGATAACTTGACAACATTGTATCTAGTTCTTGGTACTATACTGTATTTTATAGTGAAGGTTATGCCAAGAGCTAGATAAGAAGTATCATTATTTTGGGAGCTGAGTACATAATCTCATTGTAAAATAGTAATCTTTTTTATTATTAGTATGTGTTTGTGATACATAATAATTACATTTGCCTTGGGTTATCTTTACATATACATACAGAATCTTGCTAATGTTTAGTCCTCCTCCCTTACATGTTGGTATGCTGACTGACATAAAGCATGAGTGCACTGGAGGGTGAACACAGCTAGAAGAAAAGATGAACCTGCTGGTACAGGAGTTTGGTAGAAGGTAGCAGAATTTAGAAGAAAATCTAGTGATATTTGACTGAGAAATTTTTCAAACACAATGCCTATTTGATCCAACCTTTAGTTAACCCCTTTTTGTGTGTATGCTACAATGAAATCTCCTTTTCTCCACTCCAGTGCTATTGATCTCAAATTTTATTTAAAAGTTGCACACATCTAAATGGCTTGTGAGTATAATTGGGAATAGAAGGTAGGGATCAAAAAGGTAGTTTGGGATTACTGTATTTTTGAGCTTTATAATATAATGGTAGATGAAGGATGTCGAGGAATAGTGGAATTTTAGCCACAATAGCATTATTGTTATTATTGAAAATATTTAACAATCACTGTAACGAGGTAACAATAAAAAGAGGTGATAGCAATCAACGACTGGTACATCCATGTATATAATTACTAACTATTAAATTAGACCTTGGGATCATTGAAAAAGGACTGAAATATTCAAGATGCAGTGTAGACTGTCGATTGGAGTACGAATATTTGAATATAGAGCACACTGTTTGGATTTAGAAAATGCCAAAGAATTGAAAACAGGTGTGTCAGGCACAGCAAGGCAATGAATAGAGGAGCACTAGTGGTACATGACATGGGATTGTCTGGTCAGTGGGGTGAATTTTGATGTCATAACAGTTTAGTTGCAGAATGGAAAACACATTGAAGTTTGGAGTCAAGTAGAACTTTTTGTATGTCATTTCCAAAAATATTCTTTGATAGATCACTTACTGTCTTCATCCTAAAACTTGCATTGTGTGTTTCTAGCAAGGAAAGTAGTAGCTCCTGTCCAGAATTCCATGAATCCCCAGTCATGGGTGGTATCACTAGTGAGATGCATGCAAACTTCCCAGAGAGATACTGGAGTCTTAAGGCAAAGGCATCTCTGCAAGAAAAGTGATACTTACCTATAGATTCAATGACTATTTTTGATCATACATTGTTTGCTGGCATGAATGGCATACGCATGGGTATACTTCTGGGAAAATTATAACTTTTCCTGAGTATATCTTGGATTCCCTCTATCTCCAGTTCCAATTAATGTTCTGGAAACAAGGCTGCTGAGACAAGCAGGCAGTTGATGGGGAGAGGGGCCTCTGTCTCTAAGGTCGTCTATAGAAGTGGATGGTGACGGACAAATCCTAGTCTGTCTGGGACCATCCTGAGTTCATCGTTGCCAATGCTCTGTCTCAGGAATCTGTTCATCCCTAGGGAAATCATGGTTACCCAGTGGGTTTTCTGGGCAGAGTTTGTCTCTTGTGTGCCAGGCTGGAACTTGGGGATCAGCACCCAAGATCCCTCTGGATGAAGCTTTGAGGATGGACACTGGTCTCCAAAAGAAGGACTTTCATGGGCTGTAAAACTGGCAAGTGACTAGGAGAAAATTTACCCTCAAAGGGGCAGAAATGTTCTGAGAAAATTAAGGTAGAGGCCTTAGGCAGAAAGAAGCCTGGCTCCTTTAGTTTAGTCAAGCTGAGGGGAACATCCAGACCAGCTTGTCACTGTGACCTAATCACTGTGACTTCAGGATCTTCAAGATAAGCATTTGCTCCAGGAATCTCTTCCTTTTTTTCTTTCTGGGTCCTGTTTGCTTTGCTTCCTCCAGGAAGCCTTCCCAGCCTCACACTGTAAAATGCCCATTACCAGCCTCACTATTCTCCACATATACAATTAGTTGTTCAGTGGCTATCATTTTGTTGGGCTGTCCACTCTCACAGTGTGAATCTGGGAAGATCCTGCACATTGCTGTATCCTTAGCTCTTGGCAGAATGCCTGGCACTTAGTAACTATGGCATAATAAATATTTCTTCATTAAACAGATGAGCATGGGAGTTAGGGTCAAATTAATGACAGAAAAAAGAGAGGAAAATCTTAAAGACATACTTTCAAATAGACCATTAAAATATTTTTAGCCTGAAATTAATTTTATTCTACAAACCTGTGATCTTGGAGCATGTCCTATTGTCACCACTGAGGGAGGGCTGTACCAGGGTAGGAACAACACCTTTTGCATTGATCTGTAAATTCACCAAAGCAAAGGGCTTTACCTTCCCACATTAGATTAAGGAGAGGCAATGAATAAATGTGGACAAGTCTCATTGGGTTATGTCCCTGAAAAACCAACAATATGAAAAATCAACAATAGAGCCATTGGTATGCTGTATGGAATCACTCATCCACTCCTTTGGAAAAGTTTAGTTCTTTATGGAAATTGTTTCTAGTGAAAAGGTAACATAAATGAAGATATTTGCATTGGGATCATTCTATAAAGAACATTTGGGGAAAGAAAAACTCTTCTAGAGGTGAAATCAAGACATCAATCCCTATTTTGTGTCTTGACATACATTTATGCAAGGACATTAGTATTATGACAGTAAAAGTCATATAAAATGCCAGTGTCTGACCCACACCAATAAATACTTATTTATCCTATAGAAGGTTCTGAGATGAGCGCTACTGTTGAAAGGATGTATAGAATAGTAAGAGTCAGTTTTGTTGAAGAGTATGATTTTCCAACTGTTCCACTGTATCTATAGGGCACTTAAGCTTTTCTTCAAATATTACTGTTATGTCCCTGAATCATGGAGTGGAGCCTCAATTTAAGTAGATCCGAGCGGTGTGTATTTCATTTGTTCTGCACTTCACTCCACACCTGCAACACTCATGAATTCACAGAGTCAGCTGAACAATTCAACACCTCTTCATAGCCACAGAATGTTTTCAGCCTTTAGGGACCATGTCAAATTTAATAAAATAAACACAGCTAATTAAGAAAAGCTATGACAAAAATCACTGCTCAAAAACTGACATCTGGCATTTTAATTGTTGTCAGATGTCAGCTGAGGCAAGAGAGTTTTACATTCCAGCTTTAAAAATAGTAATGATAAAGGTATATCTTACTACTTCAGAAGAAATCCTTTTCATAAATTTACCTCATTTCTTCTTCCCTTTGTGTGAACATTAAAGGAATCCAATATTCCTCTGTATTGAGGCGATCAATAACCATATCTGTGAAACATAAGAGAAATGTCTATGCCTTTTACTTTCAACCTGGGATATTCATATCAAGTTGAATAGTCTCAGATTCAAACTGAGATGACTGAACACATCATATTTTTATTTATTATTGTATTTGCATAAGTATTGTGAAGTGCTGAGCATGTAGGTAGGAGATTTCATGTCTCTAGTAATAATATACTCAACTGACTTTGGTTTTAGAATTATGGGCATTCACTACCTCAGGTAACAATCACCCTAGTGTTCATGGACTCAGGAGTATAATGGTGTTGAGGCTACTATCTGCTTATTCATATGTTTGTTGGTTTTAAATTAATGGTCTTAAGATGATGGTTGCATCAACCATTTCTGGTTCTGTATAAGAAGAGACAAATGCATGAATATTGTGTCACTTTACCCAATTATATTGACCATGGAGAAAAATAAAATGTTTATTCTATAGAAGTCTCCAGGGTACTTGCTTTCCTTGCATTCATCAGGTTTTTCACACTTGTCCATAGATTGCTTGTTCACTGAAGTGATGGAAAATGGCATGTTTGGCTTATATTAGTCATCTTCATTTATTCATTGGGACTGGAGAGGATCACCTTCCTTGGTCACATCGAAATAAACTGGAGCTCTATTGTGAAGAAAAGAAGGATGAGATATAAACTCTTAGGTAGACAAGATAAGTGTTCGGTATACCAAATGAGATGACACATGTGGAGATAAAATGTAAATTCACTTACAAATTTATAGTCATATTATTTATGACTTGAACAAACTAATCAATAAGCAGAATCAGTATTGTTTATTAGGCATGTGTATACAAACAAGCAAGTTATGTAAAACCATATTGTCCAGATTTTATAGGACATAAAAATACTCCCCAAGTGATTTTAATGAGAATCATAAGAATCATTGAGGTGAAGATAATAAAGACAGAAGTAGAGAAGACATGGAGTCTAGCAATATACAGTAGATTACATATACATATTTCCTCTGCTGTATTCTGAAACCCCAAAGAAAACAAATATGTCAAAAAAAATGAAAAGCGTTTAACATGTGAAGGACATCCATAACTTTTCATACAATGGAAAGCAGATGAGGAAAAACAAAGTAGAAAAGGTTGAACACCAAATGCTTATAGGTCATGTATGGAAATCCACAAAGATACAAGGAGTCTTACAGTACAGGAGCAGGAAAAAGTTTTTTAAAAATACTGATAGTATTTGTGTATACTAATGGTATTTGTGTTGAATACAGAATGAGGTCTGAAATGTGAAAAATTAAATGCAAGTTATATAAAGAAAGGCTAGATGCCCCAATCTTTTCCTATTGAAGACAGGCAACTGTTCCTCCTTCAGCCTGAAAGAAGTATGCAAAATTATTCTCTGGTTAACCAGAGAGGCTCTGGAAACACCAGGCCAAGATGAATAACAAATGAAATGATATGTTGCTGGAAGCAAATGAATGAACTGAAAATCTAAATAATGAACAAAGATATGCCTATTTCCCTAATTGTGACAGCTAAGGAAATGTTGCTTTCTAAGCTAATGTCTTCTATTACCACCCCACCTTAGAGAAGAGGTGAGAGATTGGTCTCTGGGGAAACAGGTCAGTGGAGGAGAACACACCAAGGCCACTCACCAAGTGCAGTACATTCTGTTGATGAAGTTCACTCCAATGTACATCAAGCTCCACTGCAGCTTTTTGCGATCTCACTGATAACCGTTATTCTTAGTTATGAGGAGGAGCCAGTAATTGCCAGACAGTTAAATAAATACTTATACAAGAACAAGATCAAAACATACAACCAAGCAAAAATGAAGTCAGAGAAAATAGATTCATTGCTATATAACACAAGTAAAAAATGTAATACTAGAAAGATTAATGATAACATTAAGAAAGTATAACAAATTTGAAAAGTAAATAATTAGCAAGTTGTAGAAAAATCAGGAGCTTCTCCAAAAGAGTCCAAAACTCAGCTAATAGAAATTTCAGAAAAAGAAAAGAATGTCTAAAATAAAACAGTAAGGGGAGAATAATGTTCAAAATGTCACTGTCCTGAAAGCCAACTACTACAAGAATAACTTTTCCATTAAATATCTACCATATTGGATGAAAAGAGGGCCAGATGCTTTACATCACAATAAATGTAAAACACCAGGAGATAAGGAATATCCTGAAAGCTTCCCGAGAGAACATCACCACCACTACCACAATAACAAGAACAAATGCCATGTGCAGGACCTCAAAACAAATTTCTACTGGATTTCTTAACTATCCATTGGAAGAACGAAAACCACATTTTAAAAATCTGATGAAGGTTAATATCAAACTCTGTATGAGTAAATCCATGTGAGAAAGAAAACAGAGTCCACTAAGTCTTAAAGACAAGTGCCTCTAATGTATATTTTACCTGAAAGAGTTTGGCCCTTATCATCTATTGAAATGAAGTAATAAATCAACAGAGAAGACACAGACTCCAGAAAATAAGATTGCTAAAAATAGTTCCACAATGTTATAAAAATAATATACCAGGTTATAGCTGTGTCAGGATTGGAACAGTAGATTAGAATGATACAGAGATCCATGATAGCACCTTCAAGTGAAATGGATATTCTATCAATTACCTAATGTATTTTATTATATTCGGGGAGTTATTTTAAAATTCTATTGTAGAGTTTAGGGAAAGGGTAGTGATAGATACAAAGTAAACTAAGAAAATGGGGGAAGGCTAATGTATTTTAAAACATATACTGGGACTTTTCCAGGGAATATAGAAGACATCATTTACTATGGAAAATGAGAAAAAAAAACAGTGACTTCACTTTAGATTCATTTTATGTGTAGTTAATTAAGTGCAGTTTGTAAACTGTCACTCCTATCCTTGTCCTATTTTGCAATTTATCTCACTTTTCTAAAGCATGTTTCAGTAATACTGGCCCACTGACCTCCATGTGAACTTAGATATTTATATTACAGGAGGTAATGACAGATTTTGAAGTAAAACAAGTTGGCAATAACTTTTTCTCCAAACACTAATATGAGAAACCTGTCACTTTTTCCATGGAAAAAAAAGAGAATCAAATATTACTTTACTTGATAAATGCAACTTAATTTTATTCTTTTTTCTAATCCTTATTCAAAGGATATTTATTTCTCAGGTATAAATTCAGTGTTTTCAATTAATATAAAATGGAATATTTAAAGCCCAGCACTAAAATTTACATGCTTCTCTAGAGAAAAACCATATTTTAGATTTTGTACTTTGCTTCTTGAGAGGACATATATTATTTCTGTCCACAGCAGTACTTCAGTAATGATGCCTAAAATTGAAAAATGATGCAATAGAATATTAGAATGCTATTTGAAAATATGCAAATCCACACAAAAAATAATTGAAAGTAGTTGTCACTGAACTAATTTTTCCTCCAGAAGTCTTATGAATGTTATATAATTCTTTAAAATAATATATACATATATCTAATAAAAACTGATGAAAGTTAAAATTAAAAATTACAAGCAGTTTAAAGATGAAAAGCAAATAAATATACTCTCTCAATATAGAGTATCTTGAAGTACTTTATCATTTTATGTTTATAGATTTTTTTTTACAAAAATCACACAATACTACATAGTCAATTCTGATTTTTAAAATGATATATTAGAAGATTTCCCTTGGCATTTTCAGAAAATTTGTGAAAATGCACAGAAACCAGCTTCTTGCTTTTTATATTAACAAACCTAGCTTGTTTTTTTCTGTGTATTCATTCATCTGACAAATGTTTTTTGAGTTTTGCAAGGTATCAGTCAGCACCTGCTCTGCCATAAGGACAAAGCCATACACAAGAAGGATGTGGTCTTTGCCTTCAGGACACTTACAAACTACCAAAAAAAGAAATAGAGTACAGAAATAAGTTACCTATGTACAAGTGGTATTTGTGTTTATTCAAAGTAAGTGTTTGATATTGCAAGTATTTAACAAAAGAATCTAACCCAGTAAAGACTTCTAAAGAAATGACATTCAACTGAGATTTTAAGGGGGATCTTGGAACAAAGAAACAATCTATTGCTCATAGTCTATATATGTTTAGGAATGCTGTTATTTATAGGGATTCCAAAATATCATAGGGCATATATACTTGTACTAAATATGCCCAGGAATGGCATCTAAAATTTATCTGATACCTTCATTTTCTCTGATAGTTCTGCCTTAAGGTACTTATGAAATAATTAGTAATCTGAATTGGTACATGACTAAGTAATCTCATAAGTATTATTAAATTATGAGTTTAATTGAATTCATAAGTAATTTTACCTTATGTTGTAAGGTTTGAGGATCTAATAGTTTAGTTTGTTCCCTGATTTCAAAGAGCGTGGTATTTTTTTCTAACTGAAGGAGTCATATACCAATGTGTAAGTCAGACATAATAATTTTCAGATATTTATTTTTCTCTTTTTTATTGTTCTGTATCATTATCAGAAGAAAAGCATTAGATTTTCCCACATGGAGAACATTTTGTCACAATCGTGTTTTCTTAATTTTATTTCTCACACATTCAGATGAATTTAGTCAGGTTTAAAGAATAATTAATAACTGATTTATAAACAATATTCAGATACATATTTGTCATGACCAAGTAAATTAGTCTACTTCAGTTAATGTAGAATAATGAAACTAATCCTGCTTATTGAAGCTGTAATACTAAATATGAAAGGAAGAAATATAAAGTATTAATTCAAATGATTTGTAGCACTTCAAAGCTTTTGAAATGTTTTCATTGCAGCTTTAAGTAGCATTATGTCTGTATTCATAAACTAAGATTTTAAAATGTGAAATTTCACTTAATTCAAGGAAGTAAATGACCCCATTAATTTACAAATATTCATTGTAAGGATTGTACAGAATAATTCGTTAAAGAGAAATAATTGTAAGTTGTTCAACTGCAGAAACCAAGTTTTCTGCTTCCCTTTTGTTCTCCTTAATAACTTCAAAAATAGAATGATTAAAAGATAAAACCTCAGGTAATGATGTCTTGGAGAAATATTTAATAGTGGTCATATGATATAAACTTTAATCATTACTTCACCCTCCTCTTCTTATTTTCTTTTCCTCTTTCTCCTGTTCTTATTTTCCTCCTCCTTCTTCAAATAATAATATAGTAGTATTAACTTTGTAAGATATTTTTAGGTAGTCCTCATCCTAAAATTTGTTCTGTCCTCCTAAAAGCCACGCTTGCTTCTGTCACTGCTAGAATTGAAGGCAAGGGTGAGAGAACAGAGAGAAAAGCCATTCTTGAGCATTAGAGGTAATTGTAGCAGGCAATTTTGTGTGGTACACTTTTAAAGAAAGTGAGCCATAATAGCTTCTAGCAATACATATATCTGAAATAGAGAGAACAAAGCAAATGTATCAGGTATCGCTTTATTTATGCAAACTCAAATTTGATGTAAAATAAGTTATTATTATTTTAGGTACACTGTATTATTGTGATGCTTTCTACCACAAGTCCAGAAAAACAAAATAAAAATGACTTCAGTAACAATGAACCTACGATCTACCATATAAGAAGTTCAGAGGTGGGAAGTTCCAGAGTCCATTTCTTCAGAAACTGAATGATGTTGTCAGGTTGTCTCTTTCTTGCTCCATCAGGTTTAGAGTTGGCTTTTGTCGGCCAAAGCAAAAAATTCTCCAACAGTTGATACAGAAAGAGAGAAATTTCTTCTCTCATGTTATTTCTCAGGAGGAAGTTAATGGTTCCCAGACATTGTAGACATTTATGTGCCTTCTTCATCTATAAATTGATAAATAACTGTGAGAGCCTCAAATAGGTCCTTACTTTTCTGGCCCTGGACTCTTCTTTCACTTGTGAACTTTGTAACAAAGAAGCATCAATATCAACTTAATATGAAAGGGTCAAAGTATGATGTCTTCCATCAAATGATTAAGATCTACATAGTTAAATGGCTGACTCATTGCATTCTTTATAATAATTGGATATATACATATATAATATATAGCTTTTCTGCTAATTTAATAGTAATTACTGGTCTTAGTACCTTGAAGAGTACAACCACAATGATCTTTACAAATAAAGTAGATCCTTCATATGCATTATCTTGCTTTGATCAAGCTGGGGATTAAAAAAAAAAGAAATTTAATCAAATAAAATACTTTATTATTTGTTTAATATTTTGAAAGATAAACTCCATATTTATTCTAAAAGTTTATGTTAACCACCAAAAAGACGCTGGTAGCAAAAAATTCAAAGTAAATTAAAAGTATTTCCGGGGCCTGGGGTTATAACTCCATGATTGAGCACTTACCTAGTGTGTGCAAGATCTGGTTTCAACCTCTAGCATTATAAAAGAAAAATAATAAGAATAGAAAGAAGGAGAAGGAGAAGGAAAAGGAGAAGTAGAAGAAGGAAAAGAAGAGGAGGAGGAGAAGGAGGAGGAAGGGGAAGGAGAAGGGAACAGGAAAGGGAAGAATGGAAAGGGGAAAAAGAAGGGAAAGAGGAAGAGGAAGAAGAAGAAGAGGAGGAAGAGATTTCAGTTATTATTTTTCCATTATTACTGGTTTTGTTTTTCACACATCAAAAAAATTAAAATCCTGGCAGAGGGGCAGAGGCCCCCAGCAACAAGTAGTTGAGCCTTTCAGGTCCCCATACCACTATCCCCAGCGCAAAGGAGCAGAGGACCCTAGCACTGAGCAACTGAGCCTTTGGGAACACCGTACCATCACTCCCAGCACAGAGGAACAGAGGCCCCCAGCATCAAGGAACTGAGTCTTTTGGGCCCCCTACCACCATCCCCGGTGCCAAGGAGGGGAGCACCTCCCAGCACCAAGAAGGTGAGCCACCCAGGCACCAGGAGCACACACACCTCCCCTTGAAATGAGAAGAAAGGTAAAAATGTCTCAAAACCAGACTTCCAGATCACATAAAGCAACCCAAAAGGGAAACAAGATGGAATAATCTGATACTGAACCACCCTGAACTGGCAACAAAAGAAGATCTGGAAAAAATGAAATCACAAATAATTTCTCAGATAACAGCAAAGATTGTGCCCATAGTGCAAGACATGATTAATATATCTAGAGTGGACACAGATAAAAAAAAGAATAGAGGAGCTGAGGAACATGATGGAATGTCAACATAGGAAAAAAATGAAATCTATAAACAGATGCAAAGAGATTTCCAGGAGATTAAAAAATCCATTGAAAGTTTACACAGAGAAAGGAGCCAATGTGAGGACAGAATTTCAGATATAGAAGATAAGGTTGCAATTAGTGACCAGGAAAAGAAAAATTTCTTTAAAACAATAAGGGACCACAAAAAAGCAATTCAGCAGCTGGTAGACAATGCAAAGAAAGAAGAAGACTGATTGGAGTCAATGAAGAAACAGGAGAGAGTCAGGATGACGTAAAAAAACTGTTCACAGAAGTGATAGCAGAAAACTTCCCAAGCAGGGGAAAAGAACTTGACATACATATAAGTGAGACATATAGGACTTCAAGTAGCTGTGATTAAAAAAAATCTACACATAAACATATAATAGTTAAGATTCCAGAAACCCATCAGAAGAACAAAGTGCTACAAGCAGTTAGAGAAAAGAAACAAATCACATACAAAGGAAAGCCCACCAGAATCACAGCAGACTTCTCAATGCGAATCTTCAAGGCAAGAAGAGCTTGGAGTGACATATTTCATACCCTAAAGGAAAACAGCCTTGAACCCAGATTGATATACCCTGCAAAACTGTCTTTCAAAATTGATGGAGAAATGAGATACTTTCATGACAAAGAGCACCTGAGGAACTTCATGAATACCAAACAAGCACTCCAAAAAATTTTTAGATAATATCTTAAGAAAAGACAGTGAGGATCACAACCCCAGGAAGACCAGCAGAATGAATTGATTGGGCATGACAAGGAATTAAATGCAAAGGAGAATGCAACAAAAAGAAAAAGTCATGACAATGATAAGTCAATACATATCTGTAATAACCATCAAAGTTAATGGTTTCAATTGACCAATCAAAAGAAACAGACTGGCAGAATGGGTCAAGAAACAAGATCCAACCATATGCTATATACAAGAAACACACTTAATTAAAAAAGAAGCTCATACACTGAAAGTTAAAGGATGGAAAACAATACTCCATGCAACAGGAACCTAAAAAAAAGATGGAGCAGGTATCATCTTTGCAGATCAAGTGGATTTCAAACCAATATTGATTAAGACAGACAAAGAAGGACACTGCATCCTTGTAAAGGGAACAATGCAAGAAGAACAGATGACAATCATAAACATATATGCACCAAACACTAGTTCACCCAACTATGCAAAACAAATACTAACAGGCCTGAAAAATCAAATAAGCACTAATACAAAAGTAGTGGGGGACATCTATAACACATTTTCACAAATAGAGAGATCAACTAGACAAAAAATAAGCAACGAAATAACCAGAACTCAATCAAACTCTTGAAGAAATGAACTTAACAGATGTTTACAGAGTGTTCCACCCCACAAAATCAGAATACACATTCTTTTCAGATGGACACGGGTCATTCTCCAAAATAGACCACATACTCACTCATAGAACATGTTTATGTAAGTGCAAAGGAATTAAATTTATTCCTTGTTTATTATCAGACCATAATGGGGTGAAATTGGAGATCAATAGCAAAAGAAACTGTAAGAAATTCAGGTAATAACACATGGTAATTGAACAACACACTTCTAAATAACCAATGGGTCACAGACAAAAATAAAGAAGAAATCAGACAGTTCCTACAATAAAATGACAATGACAATACAATATATCAGAATCTATGGGACTCAATGAAAGCAGCCTTATGAGAGAAATTCATAGCAGTGAATACTCACATGATGAAAACAGAGTGAGCTCAATTACACAACCTGATCCTGAACCTCAAACTTCTAGAAAAAGAAGAGCAGTACAAACCCAAAGCTCATATGAGGGAGGAAATTATACAGATCAGAGCAGAACTCAATGCAATGGAGACTAAAAGAATGATACAAAAAAATCAACGAAGCCAAGAGTTGGTTCCTTAAAAGAATAAACAAAATTGACAAACCCCTAGCCAACCTTATCAGAAAAAGAAAAGACAGGGCCGGGGATTTAGCTTAGTGGTTCCACCTTCTACCTTGCAAGTGCAAAGTCCCGAGTTCGATCCCCAGAACAAAAAAAAAAAAAAAAAAAAAGTAAAAGAAAAGAAAAAGGAAAGACAAGGCCCAAATCTGTCCAATTAGGATTGAAAAGGGTGAAATTACAATGGATCCAGCAGAAATCCAGAGGATCATCAATACCTACTTTGAGAACCTATACTCCAATAAGATGGAAAACACAGAAGAAATGGACAGATTCCTAGATAAGTATGAATTACCAAAATTGAATGAAGAAGACCTAAAAATTTTTAAAAGCCCAACATCAATGAATGAAATAAAAAATGCAATTAAATCCTTACCAGCTAAGAAAAGCCTGAGTCCTGATGGTTTCACTGCTGAATTCTACAAGACATTTAGAGAGGAACTACTGCCACTACTGTTTAAACTCTTCAATGAAACTGAAAGGAAAGCAATACTCCTGAATTCATTCCTGGAAGCAAGCATCACCTTGATCCCCAAAGCAGAGAAAGACCCAACTGAAAAAGAGAATTATAGGCCAATCTCACTAATGAACATAGATGCAAAAATCCTTAATAAGATACTGGCAAATAGAATGCAGAAAATCATTAAGTAGATCACACACCTTGACCAAGTGGGATTCATCCCAGTGATGCAGGGATGGTTCAACATTCACAAATCAATAAATGTAATACCCTGTATCAATAGAGCCAAGGACAAAAACCATATGATCATCTCAACAGATGCAGAAAAATCATTTGACCAAATCCAACATGCACTTATGATAAAACCCTATAAAATTAGAATAGACTGTCTTTGCCTCAATCTGATAAAAGCCATGTATGAAAAACCAACAGCCAATATCATCCTAAATGGTCAAAACCTGAAATCTTTCACACTAAAATCAGGAACAAGACAAGGATGTCCACTATCACCACTCCTGTTCAATACAGTTTTGGAAACATTAGCCACGGCAATCAGACAAGAGAAAGAAATAAAAGGAGTAGAGATGGAAATGAAGAAGTCAAATTGTCATTATTTGCAGCTGACATGAACCTTTATATCAGAGACTCCAAGAGCTCCACCAAAAGTCTTCTAGACTTAATAACCAAATTCAGTAAAGTAGCTGGATACAAGGTCAACACCCTAAAATCAATAGCTTTCCTCTACAGGGACAACAGACTCACTAGAGAGAAATAGAGCAAACAATTGCTTTCACAATAGCATCCAAAAAACTGAAATACCTAGGAATCAACCTAACAAAAGAAATCAAAGACCTCTTTTTTGAAAACTATAGCACTCTGAAAAGAGAGATTGAAAATGATATCTGAAAATGGAAAGACATCCCTTGCTCCTGGATAGAAAGGATCAGCATAGTGAAAATGACCATACTTCCAAAACTGCTATATAGATTCAATGCAATCCCAATTGAAATCCCAGCAGCAACCTTCATGAAGCTTGAGCATACAATCTAAAAATTCATTTAGAACAAGAAGAGACTAAGAATAGCAAAACCAATTTTAGGTAACAGAGATATGGCAGGGGGTATTAGAATCCCCAACTTGAAACTATACTACAAAGCTACTGTGATAAAAAAAACAGCATGGTACTGGCAAAGAAACAGACCTGAGGATCAGAGGAACAGATTAGAAGATGCAGAAACAACACCAGACACACTCAGCCACCTCATCTTTGACAAAGGAGCCAAACACCCTCACTGGAGGAAAGATAGCCTCTTTATTAATGGTGCTGGAAAAATTGGGTTTCAACTTGCCAAAGATTAAAACTAGACCTATATCTTTCACCATGCACTAAACTGAAATCAATATGGATTTAAGATCTAAATATTAAAACAGAAATGCTGAACTGGCTGGAACAGAGGTTAGGTAGAACTCTTGAAGACATTGGTGTAGGAAAAGATTTTATGAACAAAACCTCAGTTGCCCATGAACTAGCACAAGCAATCAATAAGTGGGATCTCTTCCTATTAAAAATCTTCTGCACAGCAAGAGAAATCACAAACAGTGGGAAGAGACAGCTTACAATGTGGGAAAGAATTTCACCTGCTGTTCCTCAGACAAAGGTCTGCTATCTAGAATAAATAAAGAACTTAAAAACATCAGACCTCCCAAATTTAAAGACCCAGTCCAAAAATGGGCATCTGAATTTAACAGACATTTCTCAGACAAAAAACTAGAAATACCAAATAAACATATGAAAAAATGTTCAACATCACTGGTTATTCGAGAGATGCAAAGGAAAACAACACTGAGATTGCACCTCACCCTGGAAAGTATGGCTGCTATCATGAAATCAACCTATAACAAATGCTGGTGGGGCTGTGGGGAAAGAGGAATCCTGCTGTACTGCTGGTGGGAGTGTAGACTGGTGCAACCACTGTGGAAATCAGTATGGAGATACCTCAAAGAACTAGGATTGGAAGTCTCATTTGACCCAGCTATTCCCCTGCTGGGTATTTTCCTCAAAGAATTAAAAGAATCATACCACAGCGATATATGTGCACCCATGTTCATAGCAGCACAGTTTGTAATAGACAAAACTTGGAAGCAGCCCAATTGCCCATCAACTGGAGAGTGGATAAAGAAAACGTGGAGTTTTTTTCCTATAATGGAGTACTACTCAGTCATAAAAAATGAGAAATTAGAGACATTTATAGCTAAATGGATGCACATTGAGGCCATACTCTTAAATGAAATAAATAGGACACATGTGTAAATACTGAATCATTTCTCTAGTGTGAGAAACCTAAAGTGTAAATAAGGACTAAAAGGTATAATAGATAATGTGAAATAGGAAGAAAAGGGGCAAAGGGGAAGGGGAAGTAGGAGGAGTAGGGAAAAAGAAAGAAGGGAATGAAATTAATATGAGAAAATGAAAAAATGAAAATAAAGTCTTTTAAATAGGGAGGGATGGGGGGGATTGATGGGAGGGCGAGGGAATGGGGAAAAAAATAAGAACCAAGAGACATTATGTAAAGGTGCAAATTTCCAATGATGAATGTAACTGTATTGTATACCTAAAATGTTCCAATGAAATTAATTTAAAAAATTAAAATCCTCAGTATAGTTTTCATGATAGATGTTATTACTCTACTAAACAGTATAAAAATCACTCTTTGAAAAAGTATTCTCTTTTCAGAATAGAATGAGTTTTACTTCCATCCATCTTAATTAAATTCAAGCATTTTCTTATGTATTGCAAACACCTTCTTGATATTTTTAAGCCCCGCTTGCAGAGCATCCTCTCCATGGCATACTTGAAGAGGAGAAGAGGCATGAGGAAGATTGCAGTGTCCAGGAACCTCATACCTTTAACCCCAAGGGTGCCAAATACAAATTGCATTTCTGATGTGAGTTTTGTGACTCGCTCCTCCTCAAGTATAATGGTGAATACTTCCTAGGTGCTTTCTGCAGGAATAAGAATCAAATTGGTTAAGCAAATACAGTGTATAAGTGTAGGGACTGGCTGTGAAGAGTGGCCATATGCTGGAACCCAAGGGCCTGAGACACATAATGGCAATAAATCAATGCTGATTATTCCCTTTACCATGTGGATAATATTGAAGAACTTAATAAACTACTTAAGCTTCCATTTAATTTAATCTATGAAATGGGTATAGTTATGATCACCTTTCAATGTTAAAAATAGATATAATGCTGCAGGGAATACCAGAGGTATTTAACTCATTTGGGCCATTATTCAATAAGCAGAGTTCAATAGTCTTCTATTTTTTCAGCCTAAATCACTCAGTTTCACTCTATCTAGTGAGACTTGGTGTTGGAAAGCCTGGAAGAGACCAGAGGTTTGACCCAGCCTGTTAAGTTTCAGACCATTGAGCAAAGAGAGAAACTGAAGGCCAAGCTTGGTAAGTCTTATGCTAAATTTCAAATAAACAAATATTACATAGGATTATATTTCATACAAAGAATATATTGTAACAAGATAAAGTTATTATTTAAATGTTAATATTTAAAATTATTGAAATAATCATAAAGATAATCGTTGGGAAACCAATGAGCAGACCGTAGTCCTTGAACATTCCATTTATAATCTCATTCCATGTGAAGAACAAGGCTTAAATCGGAATACTGACTTAACAGTTCCTCAATACCAAATCCAAATGAAAAGATTGTATTTACTTCTCCTCTTAGGGACCTCTTTACAAATTTAAGTACATGGAAAGAATATTTGATTTAAATTATTTAAATTTCATACTTTTCTAAAGAGCAGATTATAACTTTCCATAGGAATGCCATCTACAAAAAAAGAAACTAGTCTTAGTCCTGTGATTTTTAGCAAATTTAAGAAGAAAATTCTTGATGCAATTTTTATGACACACATTTGCTGTATTATAAATGCGTTTGGTATATTTGAAATGACAAATTCATTTTTCTCAGTACTATAAAATATGACGTCGCTACAGCAAAGAGAAAATCATTAAACCAAGCAAATCGTTTCTATGATCTTTCTTTCACATTCAGTGTTTCCTTAATTCTGCACTCCAATTCAAGGATAATTGTGCAGAGTTGAGAATAAATCATATATAGAAATGAGAACCAGTTATTCATAATCATGTCCTTAGGCAACTGACATAGGTCTATCTTCAGTGCATTTTGAGTACAGCCAGCAGTTTTTAGTCTAAAGGAAGAACATTTATGCTCCCTCATCCATACTTTTTAAATTTTTTTGACAACTGATCCAATTTTTCTCTGGAAAGTCATCTGCTATTTAGCTTGATGCTACTCAAATATCCAGAAACCAGAAGAGAAGACCCCTGCCAAAGTAACCTACTTGCCTTTGATGTGTCCCAGCTTTCTCCTTGAAATAAACTCTCTAATAGAAAAATATAATAAATAATAAATAGAAATGAGATCCAGGTGTATTAACTTGTTCCTAAATTCCAATAATCAATGGAAAATGGATGCATAAAAGTAGATCACTCTATTGGACAAATACATATTTGTAAGTGATTCTAATTAGAAAGTTGACAATGAAGAGAAAATTTGAAAAAATATATGTTAAAAATTTGTGTTTGTGTGTGTATATTTGAGGATCAGTACTAAAAAACCATGGAGAATATTTTTCAAAACCATGTATGAAGAATAATATTTTTCCATGGGTGCCTAATACATCATAAAAATAAAAGTTAGGAAATATTACAATAATATGATATTGGTTTTCACTAGACAAAGACAAGAGACTGGAAAAGAAAGCAAGAAAGAACTTCACTTGATGAAAATCTTATAATTAATTTTAGGTGAAAAATAAGTGAAGTAAATCTACTTGTGCTGGTCATTTTCTAGAAAAGTTGATAAAGATTATCTAATTATTTTTGTATTCTGTTTAACTTTGGAGAGAAGATTTAAAGATCTAGGCCTTATTTTTTTAAGGAGAAAATTCTCGTTATTTTCTTCTGTTGTGTTTTAATTCTTGAAACCAAATAGAAATAGAAAGAAAAGAAACCATTCTGTCTCTATCTATCTAGATGGAAATAGAGATAGATAGCTATCATCTGTCTATAATTTGTCATTTGTCTTTTCTATTTAATTTATTCATTTTAATGCAGTTTTTACATCAGTGTTTTTATTATTTTTTTTTAATCTTCAGCTGCCTTTCTTCTTTTGAGGTGTACAGCGTCTCTTCACTCACAAAGCAAAACAGATTCGTCAAGACTGAGGGAGAATAAAGGCCCTGAGGAGTCAGGCAGATACCTCATCTCCGCTGTCTTCACCTTCCCCTGGACACACGGATGGAAGAAACCCTGATTCAAATGTTCCAATTATCACTTGAGGCACTGCTGAAAATTGGATCTTATTGTGTTATCTATATCAAAGGTAAGTGGAAGGTATTTTTTTCTTCCTTCCAAAAAAGAGCTTTTCCTGACAAAATTGAGAGGATAAAGACATGAAGGCCCTTAGGGCCGGGATTTAGCTCAGTGGTTTTGCCGCCTGTTGCGCAAGCACCAGGACCAGAGTTCAATCCCCGATACCTAAAAAAAGAAAAAAAAGACATGAAGGCCTCCTGCACTAATAATCTACTTGACTGAAGCGCTTATGATTGAAGGATCCATTCATTCAATTGAACAAGCTTCTGTTTAACCAAAGAATGTACTTGCCTGACTTTTATACAGCTGTATGCCAGCCATTTACATTGTAGTGTGAATTGTCTTATTTAGAAAACATCTGCTTAATCTAGTACATGAGATTAGCTGTCCTAGAGTGGGAAAAGAGGTAAGAAGAAATATAACTTTATTCAAGTATTTTTGTGGTATCCTTCCTTTATGAACCTCTACCACTCCAACACTTTAGAATCTGAAAAGTAACAATAATTTTTAAAAAATTCATTAAGTTTATTGGTACATTTTAGGTATACAATATGATGACATTCATCACTGGGAATTTTCTTGATAGGTAATTTGAAGATAATAATTGAAATTAAGACTAATCGCCCCCGAAGCTGAAATAGATAAGGTAATTACAGGGCAGCAGTTCTCAAGGTATAGCTCTTCAGCATCACTAGAGACCTGCTAGAATGCAAGCAACTGACCCAGAAGCTCTGAGACTGGCTCAGCAATACGAGTTTTAACAAGGTAATTCAGATGTAGGCTCAAATTTGAAAGCCATTGATTTGGAAGATTTAAATTTGAGTACTTGGTGCACCATAAATAAGAAAAGGAGCTTAGGACTGGGCTTAGGAGACAGTGGACACACTGGAGTACAAAGAGTGGGAGTTGTACACTTTTTTTTTCTAAAAGGTAAAGCCTAGCAATTAGATCAAATGAACCAATCTTTGTGCATATCCCAGATTGCTGTTTCTGTTGCAGTATCAGTCCATCTATCTTTACTGCTGAATTTAGTAAAATGATAATCAGTTTTTTTAACAAGATAAAGATTAAATAATAATTTTAAAAATTTCTGAATTATTTGATTTGTTAAATAAATTGATCTAAATACTAAAAGCCGTTGCTGCCTTTTGAGGGCTTTTTTTCTCTTTTTGGCCCCCTACATACATATTAATGAGTTTTTACTGCTGCATTCAAAATTTAGAAAGTAATCATGTCTGTATATCTGTGAATGTGAAGCTGGAAGGACAGCTTGACATTATGAAGTAAACTGAAGAAAATTGCCTCATGTCAAACATAACCAGTATTCTTTAAAACATGGGCTATAAGTGGATTGCCACAGTTTGGGAAAGCTCATAGAATACCAATGAGACTCTTGCCAGACTTTTCTTGTGCTGCCTTATTATGCAATGTAAAGAACAGATTTTTATCATCCAAGCACCTGCTCTTTATTGCCAATACCCAAAACAAAATACATTTAGAAAATAACTAACATGAGTTGTTTAAAAAAAATTAATCTTGTAGTGTCTTTTTCTCTTTGTCAAAATATTTTGTGTTTTTTAGAATATGTGAAGATTCATCACAATTTTCTAAATATGTCCAAAGCAACCAGGGATGTATATCTGTGAAAGCTCAGCTCGGAGTGTCATCTGACATTGCCTAATAACTGTAGAAAATTCTTATTGGTTGAGCATAAGCAATGTGCCTATGCATTGTTTTCTTTCTTTCTTTCCTTCTTTTTCCTTCTTTCTTTCTTTCTTTCTTTCTTTCTCTCTCTCTTTCTCTTTCTTTCTTTCTTTCTCTCTCTCTTTCTCTTTCTTTCTTTCTTTCTTTCTTTCTTTCTTTCTTTCTTTCTTTCTTTCTTTCTTTCTTTCTTTCTTTCATACTGGAGATCAAACTTGGGACCTTGCTCTTGCAAAGCAGATGGCAGAACCACTGACCTAAATCCCTGCCTTGTTTTATGTGTTTCCAAAGCTTTTGACATTTCCTTGTGACCAACACTCCTGCACTGAGTTCTCTCTGTGGATGAAAGAGTTATTTTAATAGGTCATGTTATAGGAAATGTAAAAAGTTTATAAAGATAAAAGTGTTTCCCATATTAATTGTAACACTGCATTTTAGACTTAGAGGTGATTGTCTTTATGTTGCTATGTAGTTTGCCTTCATTTACTTTTAATTACTAGTGAAATTTAAGCCTAAATCATTAAAATATTTGCCATAAAATATTTACATTTTTATTGCTAAAAGAAGTTATCTCACTGCACTATAAAATGAGATAAGTAAGGTATTCATGTGTGACCATGTTATCCTTCATCTAAACATCACACACTAAGGCTAACTGATCTGTTTGGTGTATTGAGATACAATTGTTATAGTAGTTTTTATTATAATGACCAATTATATTTATTGGCATTTAAGAATATTAATCTTTAGCAAAAATATCTAGCTTATTTTCCCCTCCTGTAAAGACAAGGAAGATATGTATAAGATGAGTTCTGGAGCATCATGAGGATAGCTGATGAAAATGGGGTAGAAAATACTTGTTTGATGCCTAGGAGAGGGCTGAAAGGGTCAATCAAAGCTTCAGTAATAAGTTTTAGTATTTCTTGTTGACCATCAATATTCTTCGTACAATCCTCTATTTGGTTTGAGACTGCTAATATTATGGATGCATGCTTGTTGCTGATAGGCATTTTTAATCTACCTGTAAGCTCAATCCACGTATTTCTTGGATATAAGATATCCAGGTGTTTTCAGATTCATTGAGTCCAGGTATAATATGAAAAAGTAGTGTATTTCCTCTTAAGATTTTATATTCCAACTTCCTATTCTAATCAAAACCAGATTCCAAAAAGTAGTGTAGAAAAGAACATTTAAAGTTCTATAAAACTGATTCAAAAATTGTTGGTAAAAATTAGAGCCAATTCCAACTTCTTGATATATAATTAATCTATTCCTCTGGTGATTCTTTTGAGAAAACATATTCTTTGTTCTGCTTACCTCAGCACTTTAGGATGTATCATGATCTGTCATTGCTGTGGTTCTTACAACACTTTCAACAAGGTTCATTTCATGTTACCAACGTCTTACTGCTAACTGGAGGGCAAATTGTCAAGTACCTAGTGAAAATGTCACTGTACATTAGAATTTATTAAGTTGATTCTATGCAAATTCCACTCTGGTGTCATAGGAGACCATTTTCTAGACTCTTGTTTTTCAATCAAAAGAAAGTATGTACTCTGTAGGACGTATTATTTCAACGTGCTTCTTTGAGTCATGTACCTTTGCGATGTTCAGAAATATCTGCAGAAGAAATATTCTGTTATGAACTTGTTACTCTATTAAAATATTCAGCTATATTATTGACAATTTATTTGGTGAAGGTCTACATAATAAGAGTATTGTTTGAAATTATCATAAAGAGAAATGAAAAATACCCCTTAAAATAAGCCACAATGCTTTTTTCTCATCAACTACTTTCCAGGTGATCTGTCTGAATATCAAAACCAGAGAACTTTTGGTTGGTTTGAAGATGGTGAAACCACTATTTTAGAGAAAAAAAATTAGACAAACTTCCTCATCACAGGAAGTTTAAGAGAGTAATCTGTGTTTGTCTGGAAGCAAATGCTTTGCAATGGTTAAATTTCATGGTGTCATAGTTTGTAGACGTGGCAAATAAAAGAGAAGTTGTAGAAATACTCCAGGCCTATGAGTCTTTCTGCTTTGTTACTGGTATAGTCCTTGTCATGAAGTTCTGTGAGCTGGTAATGGCTGGTTTGTGAATTAGGAGCCACTGGCATCGACACATATGAGTAGAAAAAAGGTTCCCAAATAAACATGTACTTCCCTTGTATTCATTCTTCTTAGGAGAAACTGAGGGTGCCTACTGGATAGAATCACTGTTGCCCAACACTAGTCTCTTATTGGCTGCTATTGGCTTAACCCAGAACTTCCTTGTCTACTTCGGTTTTTAATTTTTGTCCTCTTTGTAACATGCATTCTCTGTTTTGATATCTATGAAAATCTATAGTTTTGCTTGTGTTACCTGCATTAAATTTTGGATTTAGATTTTGAAGTCTCAGCACCCAAACGCTTGCTCATGTTTTACCTTTGTCTTCCTTCCCTTGTTTCCATCCTCACTGTTTCCTCTCAAGTCTGGTCTCACTAGGCAGGTGGGAGAAGCCGCAAATAGGTGCTTTTAATGCCGCATCAGATCACTCAAAGGAAGCAGATCAATTGATGAGGAACAATTTATGGAAACATCATTACTCTGTTTAATGTCTACTCTGCAATTTGTTAAAATGACTGCATCTTTGAATGGAAATAAACACGACATGTTGAAGTAACAAAGTGCTTTTTTGGTCTTCTCATCAGTCTTCTGGATTGATAGTATTTCTCTTGTGGCCAGAGTAAATTTTTTCTAAGGAAATGCTCATCACAACAAAGTCGTTCTCATAATACTGTACTAAATTAGAAAAAAATATATGTGAATGTCCACATATAATGAAAGTGCTTAATTTTCTATAAACCACAAATCAGATACATTGTGAAATTATTCTGAATGCTAATTATATGTTTTAAAGATGCCTAATGTCTATAAACTGATTTTTAGCAATCACTACTCCAAGTTTTTGCTGCTTTATTTGTTTAGTTCTCTTTGAATTAAATTTATCTAGTTGAAAGACTGAACCTCACATCCACTAAATAGCAGGAAAAAAAAGGAAAGATACTTACAAAGCTATCCATTAGCTATTAATATGTGTGCAGTGGGAAGGATTCTGATAGCTCTGACTTACTCTTTATGTCCCTTCCCAATATAAGATTTCAAAGAAGAAACTCTTCCAAATAATTTTAGGGAAGCTACCCAAGATATTTAAACATACAAAAATCAATGAATTCCTCAGTAATTTCTGCGTGTATAGTGAGTGTGTTTGATAAGAAAGAGGAAGACAATGTCACCTGTGATTGAAGAGTAGCTAGTAATCAATAATTCTCATCCAGAAAGAAGAAAATAACAACAGACAGAGTAACACAAAAAGACAAGAATATCTGCAATGCCAGGTATATCAGATGCCAGCCAATGTATAGATAATAGCAGATTAGGGACACTAAAAGGAAAAGTTATTCTAGGAAACTTTAATTAACATACAGCCTGAATATTCTATTTAAGATCCATTCAGTTCCAAATGACTAGTGGTCAAAATATGCCTTTGTGACTTGTGCCCAGGATGAAGTTCATAAATCATGAAGTTCTCATGATGATGTGGGATAAAAGGCCACTGGTCCAATGTGAGCATTACAATGTGCTCCACAGAAGCAACCATCATCCACATGATGTCCTTCACTCTAGCAACCACTCTGGAAGTAGTGGACTGAATAGTAGCCACATAGGAAAAGTTATGTTCACATTCTAATCATCAGAAGCTATAAATATTACCTTGGAGAGCAAAAGAATGAATATTATTTTACTTGCCAAAAGACATAGCTAAGAGTCTTAAAAGTCCTTTGGGAGCTTATTCTAGGTTATTTTGTGAGTCCTAAATGTGTCCTTATAAGAGAGACAAAGAGAGAGTGTTGACATGGAATAGGAAGGAGCCACCTGACTGTGGAGGCAGAGATTAGGGTATACCAACAAACCCCTGGTGGCTCTAGACTCTGGAAGAGGCAAGGAATAGATTCTCTAGAGCCCCAGGAAGAAGCATGGCTGTGCACATGCTTTGATTTGGACTTCTGGTCTCCAGAAATGGGAGAAAATAAGTTTCTGCTGTTTTAGCCCACAAAGTTCACGGTAATTTGTTACAGAAACCTAGGAATGAACACACCAAGCCAGGGCTGGTTGAACAGTATGGGTGGGGTGAATTCCCAGAGAGGAGGAAAAGCTGAGATCATTTTCTTGATTTAGATCTGATTCCCTAATTTTAGGAGAAATGTGGGAAACTGTCAATTTGGGCTTGTAACAAACATTTTTGTAGGTGACAAGAAGTTTGAGGGATTTCAGATTTTTAGGACCAGTGTTCAATAGTGATTCCATAACAAAAGCTAAACATGATGTGCTCTCTTTACAGTAAGCTGATTCTACGCATTCGCATTCTACTCTGACTCATATTTCTTGCCTGCTTTTATCCATTTTCTCAAGCCATAGCATCATCCCTTGGATTCTGCACTAGAATTGACAGATGTAATTCACAGAGATGTTTTTGCTCTTTCACCAGAATCCTTAAAAATTACACATTTCATTTCCAACCAGGTCTTGAACTGCAGTGTAGCAAAACCTTATAATGCCCACTAAAAATGGATTAATTATACTCTTAACTCTGCTATATGAATACTAAACATTAATCTAGATTTGAATGGTGGGGATTTAGCTCACTGGCACTGCACCTGCTTTGCAAGCACAAGGTATCAAAAAACCTTGTATTTGAATATAATTTATGCTAAGAAATGATTGCATAAAGCAACGTTTACCTGAACAAAAGGAGTCCCCAATTTTCTTGGAGGAGTGAAGAGATTTTTCGCTCCCGAATCCATAAACTAAACTTAATTTGTAGCAATGGAATCCCAGGGAGGTTTGGAAGGGGCAGAACTGAAAATAGTGATCATTTGCAACCCACTTCCATACTTTTTAATGAAACTTCAAAAAATATTACAACACAGCCACCACCACACAGTAACAGTTTTGTGACAGATCCTATCTTTTCTTCTACAGCTCAAGTTTCCACACTAGTACTGAATTCTGATCAAACATTTTTTTCACCTGTTCCTTCAGTCACCAATATGTACTATATGTCTACTTAAGTGTGGAACCTTTATTCATGATGTGCAGAGAGCTTACAGTTTAAGAGTAGACTAAAGTTGTACACAATTTTAATGCTTGGTGGAAGATACTGAGGTGTAAGAATATGCACAATAAACCTGGTGATATAGAAAAAGGAGTTTCTCAGTTTGACTGAGAAATTAAGGAGGTATTTTAGGGGCCAAGAGGATGGGTAGAATTGGTTATGAAGATGAGTGAAAAGTAAGAGATTCCCAGTGAGACAAATAGGATTAAACATTCCAGATCCAGGAACGAGTGTCTAAAATACAAGCATAGTAGAATGAGTGACTAGTTTATGGGTGTTAGTAATTTAGTGGGCTTGAAAAAGGTACTGAGGAGTAGAAATGGTGAGAACTAATATAACTTTATAGGCCACAGTATGTATAGCTGGAAGACCTTTTCAAGCAAGGGGTTTCTATGATAATATTTGATTCTTGAAAGATTTCTCTGTAGCAGTGTTGGAAAAACTGTACAATCATTTAATTACGGATGGTCTCCCACACACTATGGTTTAGCTTAAAATTGTTTTCATGTTTGGATGGTGTAAAAGCCATATTCACTCTGTAGAGACCATACTTAAGAGTTGTAAATTTTGTTCTTTTCCTGGGTTAGCACAATCCTGTATGATTCTTTCTCAGGATGTAAATGCTCAGAAAGCAGCAGCTAGTCATAGATCCCAATAAGCCAGGCATTCATAAGGTAAACAACCCACAATCTATAGGATACATTGTTGTTAAGTTACAGTGCTCAGTAAGTATATTATATAAACTTTTGACTTACAGTAGTTTTGCCCTAAGATGGGTTCACAGAGGAGTAACCTTCCATAAGTCAAGCAGCAACTGTAGATGTAATGAGTAGTATTTCAAAGTTGGCCTGAACCCGTAGATTATAAATTCTTTCTCATTTCTCAAATTTCTAGAAACTAGCATAGTGTCTAGCATCACATGGGGACCTGAGCATTCGTTGACTTGATGAAAATACGAAAAGCCTGGATGTAGAGGGGAAAAAGGATTTCACAGAAGAAGGAATGGGTTAGAATGTTGCACACAAAGTTGAATTAAGAAGATGACATTGCTTTGGTGGGCTACAGAGGGAGTAAATCTCTTGATTTCTGGTGTATAAAATTAGAAGAATTCCTAGATAAATATCTATAAAGGTCATTTTGCTCTTGAATGTTTAAAGTTCTTCATGTTTATGTCTTATCTGATTTTTAACCTACATTGTAAACTCTTCAAAGCACTGGCCATGTGCTGTCTTACTTTGACTATAGCAAGCCCAATAGGCACATGGAGGGTCCATTTTCACAAATGAATTAATCTATGAATGAATTGACTCTAACTACAGGCATATGATAGACTATGGAAGAGGTGGCACTTACAAAATAGTTGAATTTCAGACTTACAGTTTCTTCAGTTTGAAGCAATAATGCAAAATCCTGGATAATAAAAGGAATGATAATCTGTACTAACTCTTTCATGTTCTGTCTATTAAGATGATTTTGATATCTAATTATTATCAATTAATTATGCTATCATATATTGCATGTGATCATATCTGAGAACTGAAGCAAAAGGGAATGCGTAGGAGAAGACATGTGGCAGATTTCCATTTCCACAGATTTCATTCTTTTATCATCTGAGATATGAGGCTTCCTCAAATTCACTTTCCATGAACACAGTGTTAAGGAGCAGATGTTTACCTGGACTTAGCCATATGGCCAAATGGGATTCATCTTCACGAATCTACAATTTTTCCATTCACAACAAACATATTCGATATGTCATTAGGTTCCCACATGAAATAGCCCAATTCCAGTGAGAATTTCAATGAATTCTTTTATTGAAAGGGTCCAACAGCAGAGCTCCATTCTCCATGTTACTTCGGTACAAACCTACAGAAGTGGAAGGGAACTGTTAGAGATGAAAGTGTTGTGTGAAGACTTTATGTGGTTCCTGTTTCCAGGGCAACAACTTCCTTTGTTTCTATTAAAAGCTGAAGATTTATTTTTGAAGCCTGCTTCTCAGGTACACTACAAGCAGTTACAATATCAGAAAAGCAAGAAAGCAGCTAGACGATGAGAAAACATTAAAAAAACATCCACTAAAACTAGAACTTAAATAGCTTTGTATTTTTAAAATTTTCTTTAGAAAGAACACTCAGATTTCTTTTCTTTCCAATTATATGTACAATAAAAAGGCTAGAACTTTTTTTTGTAAACTTTATAGACACAGCTTTGCTTTCTCCATTACTGAGCAATATTGTCAAGTCCTCGTGGCAAATTCATAGAAGATTTTAAATCAGGAACACTTCAAGTTATCGCACATCCATAAAAGTGTACAGTTTCAAAATTTAAGGGATAATGAAATTGAGAAAGGCCAGTTGACTGCCTATATCAGTGATAATGAACCTTTTAAAGGTTTAAATGATACAAACAGCCTACTGCGCCTCACTTGCAACCTATAGAAAATAGGAAGACCTAAAACCAGAAAGTTGATTTAGTTCCAAAGGCCAGCTAGTTGGAAAGTATAATGCCGTTGCAGATCAGGACTAGAGAGGGATGAAGGAGATCTGAATTGTTATCTCACCTGTCCATTACACTGTGAGTGAACAGAACTATGGTTTTTAGGTTACTGAGAGGTACACACACATGCACAAACACACAACACACATATTCAGTTAAATCTGATACATGCCTCCATATTCTGGAAGAAGAACTTTGTTTCCAACTTTCACACTCACTGGCTGAATCTCTCCATCCTTTCCCTTAGAGCCCGATCCCACAGCTACCACAGTTGCCTACAGTACTTTGCCTTGAGATTTTTCTGGAAGCATAATGCCTCCTTTGGTGACAGTTTCGGCTGTGCTCCTTTCAACCAATACTCAGTCAAACAGCAGGAGAAACTTCCTAAATGACTGTCCTGCCATGGCTGCTGCCCTGGACCTTAGATTCCGCTGTCCGCTGCCACAGCAAAAAGAATATGGAGGCACCAAAGTAGTTCTAGACAAGGATTATTTCTTATTTAGAAATGGTGATGTTCTTGGAAAATATTTGGAGTGAAGTAAATCACTGTTGAAATGGCATCACAATGCTGCCCATTCCTCTGAAGTTCTGCAGTCTTTCATCATGTAAATAATTTCCATGTCTCTTTTATAATAAACTGATGATAGTTAAACTAATGACATCCATTGTCTGAAGTTTAGTTTCACTGTACTGGAATACACATTTCCAAATAAAATATGTAAATGAAAAAAAAATCTGAGAAATGCTGAGAAATTCTGTACTGTTTATAATGTGTCAGATACTGTATTTTCCATACATATTAACTCATTGAAATTATCAAGAGAATATTGCTTGACGTATTCATAATTTTAATCATTAAGAAAACAGACATGGAGAAGTAGCTAGGTCAAGATCTCGGAACTACTAAGATATAAACCTGGGCTCCAAACCAACTCATCTCTTCTACAGAATATGATATTTTATTTTTGGTACCAGGGACCAAACTCTGATCCTTGCGCTTGTGGGGCAGGTGGCAGCACCACTGAGCTAAATCCCCAGCCCCAGAATATGATATTTTAAACTATCGTGCTCTATTCTCCTTAACATTAAATAGATTTCCTATTATAAGATTTTCTATTCCTTTGATATTCAAATTATAGTATAAATCTTTACAGGAGAAATATATTATGCAGAGCTTCTCAAATTCATTTACCACTGGATATTATTTCCAGAGAGCATATGGTGGAACGTACTTTGAAAAATGCTGGCTCAGGTGAGCCAAATTTCTTACCTTCTGTGTCTGTCACAGGAGGACCCTGAGGCTCTAAGCAAGAATTTCATCACAGCTCTCCAAAATGGCTGCCCCTCTACTATTATTTTATTAAGAATTTAAAATAAGATTAAGAGTGGGCAATTTTCTGAATGACATATCCACTTGACTCCCAAATTTATTAATTTTTTTCTAGAAATTACTTAGTTCTTGTTCTTTAGAACGCTCTATGTTAATCCAAAATTCCCAAGTTAGTTTTACTATGAATCAATACAAGTAAGCAAAGATATAAATCTGGTGCTATCACAAAAATGCATTCTATGGAGATGTAATATTAAACCTAGATTATCTGTTTTTTCCTATTTACACCAGCAACATTTACCTCCACTATGCCAGGAGAGTGAGAAATGATCTACCTGAGGACAAAATGTGGAATACATTGATAAGGTCATTAAAGTTGCTTCTTTAGTAATGAATGCCCAAAGTCTTGAGGCACTGGCCTTGTTGACCTTCAGCACTGCTGTGGACAAGCAAAAGCTTTCATGAGAATGTGAGTGAATTGTACATGACTATGGGCTATATTTATGTATGCATATAGGTATTTAGGCTATTGCCTTTGTCTCATTTATGTTACACATAAAAAATGCCTGACATTTCAGGCCATAAAAGGTTGACCTATGCTATGGGATTGCATGACTTAGGTATTATAATAAAAATTTGTATACACCTAGCATTAATTGGAAAAGGAGTATAGGTTTGTCTTTAGGCTTAAATCTAAATGATTCCTCATCTTTACATTAAGCAGAATATCATATAGAATTTTATAATTGAATTTTATTATTCATTGTCTTTTCTTTTACTTCCTTTATTTATATTGTGAGGTCCTCTATTTTCCACTGTCACCTCCATATGTAATTTAGGACATATTCTATATTAGGAAAATATACTCAGTTATATTTCCTTTTTATCTTTTTAAATTAATTTTATTGCTACGTTTTAGGTTTACAATATAATGACATTCATCATTGGAAATTTGCACCTTTACATAATCTCTCTTGGTTCTTACTTTTCCCCATTCCCCTGCCCTCCCTTCAACCCCTCCATCCCTCCCTATGTACAAAGACTTTGTTACCATTTTTCCATTTTCTCATATTAATTCCATTCCCTTTTTTCTTTTCCCCTACCCCTCCCACTTGCCCTTCTTTGCCCCTTTTGTGATATCCTTTTGAAATAATTTCTCCTTAATTAGTATTAAAATATTTCTAAAAAAGAATAACAAAAATAACAAATCAATAAATGAGCATTAATGTTTGTCTCAGAAGATCTAGGATTGAATGTAAATTTAAGCACTTTGATGTTGGTAATTGCATCTGAACCATTGTGTCACAAGTATATACTGTTTAGTATAGTAATAATGTCTAAATAATACTTCACAGTTTGAAAAATCATTGAAACTATACTTAGGATTTTAATATTTTTATTAATTTTATTGGTACATTTTAGGTATACAATACAGTTACATTCATCATTGGAAATTTGCACCTTTACATAATCTCTTTTGGTTCTTATTTTTTTCCCCATTACCCTTCCCTCCCTTCAACCCCTCCATCCCTCTCTATATACAAAGACTTTGTTACCATTTTTCCATTTTCTCATATTGATTCCATTCCCTTCTTTCTTTTCCAATACCCCTCCCACCTCCCTTTCCCTTTTGCCCCTTTTCTTCCTATTTCACATTATTTATTATACCTTTTAGTCCTTACACTTTCAGTTTCTCACACTAGAGAAACTATTCAGTCTTTACACATGGGTGTCATATTTATTTCACTTAAGAGTATCACCTCAATGTGCAGCCATTTAGTTATAAATGTCTCTAATTTCTCACTTTTTATGGCTGAGTAGTACTCCATTTTATTAAAAAAAAAACCCACCACATTTTCTTTATCTAGTCTCCAATTGATGGGCAATTGGGCTGGTTCCAAGTTTTAGCTATTACAAATTTTGTTGCTATGAACATGAATGTACATATATCACTGTGGTATGATTCTTTTAATTCTTTGGGGAAGCTACCCAGCAGGGGAATAGCTGGGTCAAATGGGACTTCCAGTTCTAGTTTTTTGAGGTGTCTCCATACTGATTTCCACAGTGGTTGCACTAGTCGACACTCCCACCAGCAGTGGAGCAGGGTTCCTCTTTCCCCACAGCCCCACCAGTATTTGTTATTGGTTGATTTCATGATAGCAGCTATTCTTTCTGGGGTGAGGGGGAATCAGTGCTGTTTTTATTTGCATCTCTCAAATGATGAGTGATGTTGAACATTTTTTCATATGTTTATTTGGTATTTCCAGTTCATTGTCTGAGAAATGTCTGTTCAATTCAGAGGCCCATTTTTGGACTGGGTCTTTAAATTTGGGAGGTCTGATGTTTTTAAGTTCTTTATATATTCTAGATAGCAGACCTTTGTCTGAGGAACAGCAAGTGAAATTTTTTCCCACGTTGTGTATTGTCCCTTCCCACTGTTGGTGGTTTCTCTTGCTGTGAAGAAGCTTTTAAATAGGAACAGATCCCACATATTGATGGTTTGTGGTAGTTCACGAGCAACTGAGGTTTTGTTCATAAAAATCTTTCGTTAGGTTGATTCCTAGGTATTTCAGTT
>NW_004624795.1:9505946-9529426 GCF_000247695.1 Heterocephalus glaber | reverse complement strand
GGACTAATAGTTCATAAGCTTTGAAAAATAGAAAATAAATAAAAATGGATCAATATATAAGTAAGTATAGAAAAAACTGAATTCAAACATACACAGAACAGTAGAATATTCTTCATAAAGGGTAAAAATACTAGAAGTAGAATGTGTTTTCGTAGCCATTGGCAGGACAGCTAATTAAGGCAAAACATTCTGAGCAGCTGTGTCTTTTGGGTCCCTCTCCATCCAATACAATCCCTGTGCAGGGAAAGGATGGATTCTTTTCAACCCACTCACTGCACTTAGGGTGAGTTTAGTGCTGGAAACAAAACCAAAGAGAGACTTAAGAAACAACACAGGCCTATGGTGAAAGGAACAAGAAGTCAATCTCAGGTTTTGTTATCAGAATCCTTAACTAACATGGGGTTGAAACAGAGACTACCAATGTTGCAGCTAATGCCAGAAAAGCAAGGCAATGCATCCGATCACTCACCAACCATAGAAATGGAGAAAAGTGAAATGTTGCAGATTAACTCTCCTCAATCCATTCCATGCACTCTTCTGGAAACTACTGCAGACATGAATGAATAGACAACTAAAATTGAACAATTACATACATGAAGGTCAAATATTAAATGCAGGTATTAAAGGACAAGTACTTGAGAAAACTATGCATAAGGAAAGCAAAAGGTAACTGAAACAATAAATATGACTAAATTTTAAGTATATCTGGGAAATTATCATTTCATAAAACAAAAATAGCTATTATAAGCCAAGCTGATGTTCCTTAATTTAGAACTACATATGAAGAGGAAGTAAAATGTTTAGTTTCAACATTCTACTCTGTTTCTGAGTTCAGCGTTTTTAGATTCCACATATGAATGAGATCATGCAGTATTTGTCTTTTGGTGCCTGTTTTATTTTACTTAACATAATGAACATAATGTCCTTCAGGTTCATCCATATTGTTGCAGATGATGGAATTTCCTTATGGCTAAAAGACATTTGTGTGTGTAATTTTATCTATTTACCCAGTAAGGCACTTTTAGTTTATTTCCATACTTGGTAATTATGGATAATGCTGCAATAAACCTGGAAATGCTAATGTCTCTTCAACACACTGATTTCCTTTCCCTTGCATGAGCAACCAGTAGTGAGATTGCTAAAATACGAGTCCTATTTTCAAGTTTTTTTGGGGTTTTTTTTTGGTACCGGGGATCAAACTCAGGACCTTGCACTTGCAAGGCAGGTGTAGTGCTGCTGAGTTAAATCCCTGGCATAGTTTATTTTCAGGCTTTTGAGGAACTTCCATACTAGTATTTTTCATAACAGCTGTACTAGTTTATAATCTGCACAATATTGTTCAAAAATTGTCTTTCACATATCTTCTCTAACACTGGTCTTTTTGATAACAGACATTCTTACTGGAGTGAACATACATCTCATAATAGTTGTAATCTGCATTCCTCTGATAATTATTGATGTCAAGCCCTCCATATACCTATTGCTCATTTATACATCATCTTGAGAAATGTCTATTGTGGCTTTTGGTCCACTTTTTAAAGTGAGGTATTTTCTTCTTTAATAATGAGTCATATGGATTCCTTGTATGTTCTGTATATTAATCCCCTCACCAGATGTGCAGAATGTGAGTGGTTGTGGAGCAGGTTTAGTGGTAGAAAGATGTTGATCAATGAGTTCAAATTTTAGTTAGGCAGGATGAACACCTTCTAGACATGTATGATTGAATTAATCATACACGATCTACACAATGATTGAATTAATAATAATCAATTGTATACTTGAAAACTGTAAAATGATAGGTTTTACATTTTTTCACCACAAAATAATAAGTGAGATAATAGATATCTTAAATGCTTTGATTTAAGTGTTCACAAAGTCTATAAATATCAAAACACTTCATTGTACACTATAAATATTTATGATTTTTATTCCTAAGTTATTTCTTTTCTTTTTTTTTCTTAAATTCTTTTATTGGTACATTTTAGGCCTACAATATGTTTACATTTATCATTGGGTGCTTATACCTGTACATGATGTATCTTGGTTCTTATTTTTTCCCCATTCCCTGTCCTCCCTTCACCCCCTCCACCCTTAAGTTATTTCTTTATAAAGCTGAGGCAAGCAAAATTAAACATTTGTGAAGAAAATAAAAGTCTTAATAAATAGGCTGAATCTGGTGGGAATCTGACTAGTGAATTAGATTAATTCAAGATATGTCAGCAGAAGGGTATTAACACTAATGAGATGAACAAATGAGTGAGAAGGAGATAGTGAGATAGAATGTAGGTTTGATAACCATACAACTGAGTATCAGAAAAAGTGAACAGAGAGAAAGGAAAAGAGGAAATGGAAAAGAGAGAAATATTAATTTAATTTTTTTGAGGTGGGAAAAGGTCACATGGCTCTACTTGAAAGGGTCATAAAGTGCTAGCAAGATTAATAGTAAGGACATAAACCTGGACACTTTGAAGGGAATATTTAGAACTCCATATAAATAAGAAAACTCCAAAAGCTTTTCTAAGTTGCATTCTAAGTTACATTCCATGTGAAGTAGAAGCTTGCAGATAAGTGACGATAAATGTTTTAGACTCATAAAAATGCAGTTTGAACCTGGAATACTTTCATACTAGAAGTAGGACTCACATGGAACAGAAAAATAAAATTTTGAGACATAGGCCTCAGAAAGTTGGCCTCCACAGACCATTTTTGAAGAATTGACTAAATTAAATATTTCATCTTTAAAAATGTACACTGTTTAAATTTGCAAATGTTTGACTCCAGAACTGATTGTTTTTTTCTTTTTCAATATCTTGCAGTTTGTTTTTTTATCCTTGGAATTCTGTACATAACTCAGATATAGGAAGGGAAGAAGTTTTTATTTTCTCACCAAACACTCCTGGAATTTGGTATACTATATTTTTAAGTATGCAAGTTCTTATCATTTCTCAACTTGGAGAAATTTTCTTCTTATATTTGTTTAATAATATTCTTTTGTCTATGCATTCCTTTTTCTGTAATGCTTTTTTTTCCCATTAGATTTTCTTTACATGTTCAAGTATCCAGTTTTTTCTTTATCTTGGGTTTATGCTCTATTCTTTGAGATAAAACCATTTGTTTTTTAGGCCTCAAATGCAGGTTTTTGTAGTCAATATTCCCTCCGTTGTACCATCAACTGAGTGTTTTGCTTTGCCTTGTTTTGTTTTGAGGCAGTGTCTCACTATGTGCTTCAGGATGGCTTTGAACACACTATGTAGTAGAGTATAGGCTGGCCTTGAAATTGCAGCCATTTTGCCTCAGTCTCCCAAATGCTGGGATTACAGGCATGCACCACCACGCCCAGCTGCTGTCAATTGTATTTTAAGATAGGCACGTTTCCAGAAATCTATTTTATGCTCTGAGTGAGTCTTTGTAAGTGATCTTTTCTTTTTTGCTTTTTCATGTGTGTGTTCCATTTCTTTCTGTTTCTCTATGTGGCTATCCTAGATTATACTTCCTAAAAAGAAAATTTTGTGCACCATCTCTCACTGTTTTTGCCTCCCAGGAGGACCAGTATGCATTTCCTAAGGCAGTACTGTCCAGCAGACAGAAATGTTAGAAAGGATAGAAATGTTCTTTTGTACTAATCAATGTGTTAGTCGGTAGCTACAAATACAGTTGAAATGTGGGTAGTGTGAATGAGGAACAGAATATTTAATATCCTAAATGTTAACAGATTGAAATATGCTTATGTGGTGAGTAGTTACCACATTAGATAACACAGCCTCAGAACACACTCTATGGATTTATGAGGCCAATTCCTCTGGTAGGACTGGAAAACTCAAGATTATCTTGGCCTGAGAGAAATAAATTACTCTTTTGGAAAGACTAAGATTTTCTGAAATTCTAACTGTCTCAAACACAACTGAAATATAAAATGGTTTCATTTTAGAGATTTTAGTGGATTATTGACACATTACAAAATACCGCATAGCAGAGACCTTTAAAACTTTATTCTCTATCTCATTTACTTTCAAGTAACAACAGGTCCAGGGAAAACTGCTCTTATGCCCATAGTCTTGGCTTAAGACCTTCTCTCTTAGCCTCATTTTGCTCATGCCATGGTTGGGAAGCTAATAAACTGTTCTTTTTCCCTAGGCTGCATCGACATCTATCAGTGCAGTTTACAGCAAAGCGCTGTTACTTCTGCCTGGCAGGGAATGTTTGGTAGATTAGGTTTTGGTAATTCCATTGTCTTTCTTGGTATCTATATTTCTGAGTAGAACACCCATTTAGAAGCATAGAAGGTAACTTGGCTTATACAACTGAATGGACACAGGTCTTTGACATTGGTTCTTTTGGGATCATCTGTTGCAACCTGAAAACTGAATGAAATGGTTCTTCCATTTGTTATTTGCACTGAGTAGAGTTACCTTCAGTTTCCTACAGTGCAGGACACTAGTAAGGGTCAACAGACTCCAATATCTGACCTTTTCCTATCAAAAATTCTAAAGCTTCAGCTATCATAGGTTCAGTAATCTAGTCCTTGAAAAATAACAGACCATAGTCTTAATAATTACTTTACTATTTCATACTTTCTCCAGGATGAATGTATCACTCGCAATACTCCTTTGTGAAGGTAGCCACTTTTGCACCATCCATATTTTGTTGTTCAAATGAAAAAGAGACAATTATTGACCTAGGGAAAAATTAAGATTTATTGTTTCACATAAACTAAGCTCATAAATGCTATCACCGCTCTATCTTCATTTTTATCTCTGCTTCTCCCTCCTTGTTAGCCTCATTCCCTCAAATAAATTACCTCAGACCTTTAATTCTCAAGTTCATGTTTCTCAACTCTGTTGTTACAGACCAAACATTTTTTAATTTATTGTAATGTGAGAATTCCTGACCTGTTAGACTTAGCTAGAGTCATATCCTACCAAAAATCCTCTGTGAGCCAAGAAATAATGTCTCTATATAAAACTATAAATTTTAGTGGGAAAAGGGACATGGTTTTTCTAAATGTACTTACTTAAAGATCAAAAAAGGCATTTTCATTGAAAGCACATATCTAGAATTTCTTCTGTGATTTTTATCCTTTCCTTTCCTCTAGTTCAAAGCTTAATGAAGGAAATGGATTGGGGATATCATACAATTTGTGTCACTTACTAAAAACATTTCTATTTGGGCAATTTTGGAAGTAATACAGAGATTTTTCCTGTTCATTCAAAATCATGATAAAGTTTCTAGAAAATTCTTCTCTTCAAAAACAGATGCATAGAGAATTAATGAAATTACTCTGTGAACTAGTCCAGTAAAAAATGTGGTGTATGACCCACTGGAATCTATTCACTGGCTAATGGGAACTCCAACTCTTCTCTCTCATTTCCAGACATATGCATGCCTTTGAACTTCTTGTCTTTAACTTCAATCAATCTGTGGGGCACTCAATGTTTCTCTCTCTCTCTCTCTCTCTCTCTCTCTCTCTCTTTCTCTTTCTCCCTTTCTTCTTTTTTCAGGTAACACATGAGGTGTCCCTGCCTTTGCATTTGCAAACTGAATTATATGCTACTTGACTATTCAGAGACTCAGTCTTTTCCATGACTCTTGGATCATCATCATGTTTCCTTTTTTCTTTAGGATTGCTTCCATTTCTGTGGGATCATTTCCATGGGATCATTTCCATTTCCATTTCCATCATTACCCATTCATGGAAATGGGTAACATTTTGCAGTGTCTATCCATTTACCATGTTCTTTTCTGCTCCTACTGAGAAGCTTTGCCTTAAAACTACATTTACTGATTATTAACATTATAATCTATTCCAGTAAGTTTTAGTTCCAGTCACGCCACTAACTGTGAAAATAACCATATGGCTTGTTATCCACTGTTATAGTTTAGGTTGAAAATGTCCCACACATAAGTCTTGCATAGTCAGAGTTTGGGCTTTTGGAAGTTGATTGGATCACAGGATTGCTATATTCATTGGTGGATTAATCCCTTGATGAGTTCATGGTTGAATGTAGTATTAGGAGGTAGAGACTGATTGTAGGTGGGGTTGGTGGGGTCATAATCTTGAAGGGTTGTATTTTGGAACCTGGCTCCTCCCTACACCCTGCTTCCTGGCTGTCATAAGGTGAGCAGTTTCCTTTGCCATGCCTTTGTGCCATGATATTTTTGCCTGTGAGATAGCTGACTATGGACTGAATTATCCCAAACTGTGAGCCAACTTCAATATCTCCTTTAAGTTGTGGGTGTTAGATACTGAGTTCAGTGATTGGAAAACTGATTAAGACAGGAAATTGTACCAGAGAAGAGGGGTCATTACCTCTACCTGACCATGTGGTTTAGAAGCCTTTGAAATAGGTTTGTAAAAGGAGTTTGGAAAAGTTTTGAGATGTTGACAAGTAAAGCCCTAGAATGGTATGAGCCAAGGTTGATGGATGATTGTGGTTGGAGCTCAGAAGACCAGAATGTTAATAAATATGTAGATAGTAAAGGCCAAGCTCCTGAGATTTCAGATGGGAATGAGGGCTGTATTGGAAAGTGGAGTAGAGGCCATGAGTATTTCATTCTGACAAAGAATTTGTCTACATTTTGCCTATGTCCTTAGAATATGTATGAAGCTGAATTTATAAATGATGTATTAATTAATCTGGTGGAAGAAATTTCAAGTTAGCTTAAAGTTCAGGATGTGGCATGGGCATAGCTGTCTGTTTTTAGCCAGATTTATAGTGAGAAACAGAAGAGAAAGCAGAGCTAGAAGATATGAAAAGTTTGCAGTTTCACCAGAAAGGAACCATCTGTAAAATTGGAGCCAAGGAAATCATAGTTGATAAGAAGATTAGCATTAAAAAACCCCAAGTATCAGGACAATAGAAAAAATTTCTTGAGGACATATCAGGAAATGGCTAGACATCACCCACCACAGCATTCTCTGTATAAAACAGAATATTCCTTAAAAAAAACACTTTTCTTTGAAAGAAAAGGCCTAGGTTGCCCCACTCATTCAGGGACATCTAGGGAAGTTTTCATGTTCAGCTATCTAGGCACTCAGAGGCCTCTGCCATCATGGTCCAAAGGACCAGGCTACTACTCAAGCTAATGGCAGACTGTGGCATCACCTACTGAGGTCCTAGTTTTTCAGGCATGCAGCATACAATAGTTGTGGGATCATGAAGACTCACCTAGATTTCAGAGGAAAGCATGGGAGGTCAGTCAAGGAACTCCTAAAGGGCAATGCACATGAAACTTTGAGAGTAAAGCTAAAGATTCGGTGGGAACCCCAGAAAGTTGGAGATACCAGGAACATGGAATGTCTGCTGAAGAAAACCACAGGCAGCAAGATGAATCTGCCCAAGAGAGAAGCTATGTGATCTTGGAAACCAACACCACCACAATGGTAGGGCTGCCCAAGCCCTTGGGGGCTCATATCTCACAACAACCTGGCCCAGGTACTGGACATAGAGCTGTAAGATTTAATGTTCTTCTCTTCTGGTTTTTAGTTTTGCTTTGGTCCAATTCCTTTCCATCCCATTTTCTCCCATTTGGAATGGGAATGTTTACAAAATTCCACTGTATGTTGGAAGTATTTAACTTTGTTTTTATTTTTACAGAGTCTAATAGCAAAGAGTTTGCCTTGTGCTTGCTTCAGCAGCACATATACTAAAAAGAGTTTGCCATGAGTCTTAGAAGAGACTTTGGACTGGAAGTTTTCAGCAACACTCAAAATGTCTTTGGCAACTCTTAAAGATGGGCTAAATATGTTTTATATTATATTTATTTTTTAATCTAATGAGATAGATATGGGCTAGGGGTAGAATCCAGTAGGATAGGGGCTGTGTAAAACAAAACCAGAAGATGGGGAAAGTCTACCAGCTCAGGTCCTCTTATTCTTTCCTTTTTTTTCTGCTTCCTGGCTGCCCTGAGGTGAACGTCTTTTCTCCATCATCCTCATCTGCCATTTTGGCCTCATTACAGACCCAAAAGCAGTGAAGCAGACCAACTATAGTCTGAAACCACTCCAAGCATCAACCAAAATAAATCTTTTCTCCTTTGAGTTGTTTTTCTTGTATTTGGTCACACTAACAAAAAATTAACACAAATAATGATCAACTAAGGTTATAGAATATATCCATAACCTCCAGATCTTATCATTTACTTATGATTAGTACATTAAATTTCCTTTCTTCTAACTGTATTGAGATACATAATGCATAATCATTAATTATACTCACCCTGTGCCACAGAGCATCAGAACTTATTTCTCTTAACAAACAATAACATTGTACCCATTAAATGACCCCCACCACCACCACCACTATTATTTTCCCGGTCTCTCATAACTACTTTTCTACTCTCAACTTGTATGAGGTCAACTTTTTAATTTTTATTTATCTTTTGCTGTGCTAGTGATTGAACTCAGGGCCTCACACCACTAGGGCAGTACTCTACCACTGACCTATATTACCAGTCCTGAGAAGAAATTGTTTACCTTCTGCTGATGAGTGAGAGGATGCAGTGTTTGTTTTTCTGTGCCCGATTTATTTCATTTAACATAATGTTTTCCATGTCCATCCATGTTGTTGTCAATTATAGGATCGCACACTTTTTATGGCTGAATAGAATTCCAATATGTGAGATATATATTTGTCTGTTTATCAATTTGTCAATTTAGGTTGATTCTAGATCCTGTTTTTTGCAGTTATAGACACACCCTATTAACATACCCAAAATGGTATCTTCTAACATTTCTCCCTCAGCTCTCCCCATTTTACTAAAAGATATCACCGTTCTTTTAGTTTTTCAGATGAAAACTTCCAGAAGCAAGTCATGCCTTTTCTCCCCTTATATTTATATCTAATCTATCAATCTTTAGAAACTAGCTTTCGATTATTTTCCTAGTTTGATCAGTTTTCATCTGTTCTCCAGCTAATATATTAAGTTAACCTTTCTCTTCTTTTACCTGGACTAATATACTAGCCACCAATAATCTCTTTGTCTTTACAAACCCATCTTGATTCAAAAGTCATATTTATCTTTCAAAACTAAAAGATCATGCTACTTCCCTGCTCAAAGCTCTCTAATTGCTTTACATTCCAAGTAAATGAGCTCCAAATATTTCACTGTCTCCTCCATGACTGATTTGAGCCCCAAGCACCTCTCTGACTTTGCCTCCTAATCCCTGCATATTCTACATTATGCCCCACCACTTAATCCATCTTCTTTCTCTAACCTGCCATGCTCATTCCCTTCTCAGGAACATTTTCTTGTTGTGATTGCATTTTCCTTGTCATTCCCCGGGAATTTTCAAGACTAGCTCTGTTTATCTAGGTCTCTATGCAAATGTTATGCCTCCCAAAGTTTTACTTGACTGCCTTTTCTAAAACAGAAGTCAACTGCCAACCCATTCTTTACCAGAGTTTTTCAGTCCGTGTACTATGAATTGCCAAGCATTAATCCTTCTACCTTGGCTGGCATTTATTCTCTGGCTTTGGGACCGCCATATGTACCTGAGGAGGTTGTATACCTGTGTCCCCCACCCATCACCACCCCCTTCTGACTGGAAACAATTTAAGTCTGCCTAACTCAATATATTGCTTAAATAATAACTGTTATTATTTATTGTTTGTTATAATATGAATGAGTGTGAGAAGCATATTATTTTGTTTTTCTCTATTACTTTCTTATTGGATTTACTGTAGGGGTGATTCAGCCAAATGAAATTATATCAATCAGCCAGATGAAATTATATTATGTATTATGTGTTTATTTGTTTATTATCTGCTTTTCTCAGTAGAATTTATATTCCAGAATAAAAGGCATTCTGTCTTAGACAGCCCTGTAGTTTAAATTAGCATTTTATTTTGTTTTTACTTGCTTTGATTGAGTTGTAATTTATAGTAAAATTCACTCTCTTTGCTATACAGCTCTATGAATTTTAATAAATACATAGAGTCATGAAACATACATTGTAAAGATCCTATAAAGGGGGTCATTGTCAACTCTCTCCACCTAAAGCCTCTGATAGCTTGATTAATCTTATGTGTCCACTTTACTTGGCTGAGGGATACCCAGTTAGCTCATAAAACAGTGTTTCTGGGTGTGTCTGTGAGAGTGTTTCTAGAAGAAATTAATATTCAACTTGTTAGATTGAGTAAAAGGGGTGACCCTTGCTGATGTGGGTGGTATACAGAGGGCCTACACAGAACCACAAGGGTGGATGAGGAGTAAATTTGCTCTTTTCTAACTGAGATATCCTGTTGGGGTCTCAGGGACTGGCATTCCTGGTCACAGGCCTTTTGTTTCAGAATAGAGTTTATAGCATGCTCCCTCTCTTCCTCATTTTCTTAAACATTTTAATCCAACCTGGATTGCACCGCTGGCTTACTTGGTTCTCCAATTTGCAAATGGCAAACCCCCATAATCCTGTGGTACAATTCCTATAAGAAATGTCTCTCTCTCTCAATATATATATACACATATATATACATATATATACACATATATATGTGTGTGTGTGTGTGTGTATCATTGGTTCTTTATCTCAAGGGTATTTTGATTAATTAAAATATAATTTTTCTATTAGTCTATTTAATGACCATGACAAAATACCATAGATGGGGTAACATAAATAGTAGAAATTTGTTTTCCCCAATTTTGAGTCTGGGAAGTCCAGGGCCTGGGAAATTTCACATCTAGTCAATGGTGGCTCATTACTTGGTACATAGACTGCCAACATTTTGCTGTGTTTTCATTTGATAAAAAGGTGAGGAATCTCTGTGAGGCCTTTTCAATTTATTCCATTCATGAGAGTTCAGATTTCATGATCTAATCACCCCCGAAGGGTCTAACCTCAAAAACCTCTCACACTGACAATTTCATCATGTTAATTAGACACAGGTGATATGAATATTCAGACCGTACCATTCCAACGGTGGTCCTATCAAATTGCTGTTTTTTAAAAATATTCACATTATACTCATTCCATTTTAGTAGTCCTAAGTCTTACTTCACTCCAGCATCAATTCAAAAGTCTAAAGGCTAACTCTCATCTAAATACATCTAAATCAGATAAGAGTGAGTCTCAAAGTACAGTTTATTCTAAGGCAAATTGCTCTCCAGCTGTGAACCTGTGAAATCAAACCTGCTGTGTGCTTGTTTGGCACCATAGTAGACCAGGCATAAGATAGACATTCTCATTCCAGAGGAGACAAATCAGAAAGGCAAAAGGAGTACCAGGTCCTGAGCAAGTCTGAAAATCAATGAGGCAAGTTACATTGAATCTTAAGGTGAGACATTAATCCTGTTTGGCTTGATGGTCTACCCTCCCAGCCCAGTGTTTCCCCAGATTTCTGACTTGCTATGCACTGAACACTAACTCGAAGCAGAACAGCTCAAGCAGAGCTGAACTGAGAAATAAAGAACAGAATTTGGGAGAGGTGGAGGCTCTCCTCCTTGTGTTGCTTGTCCATCTTCTTTTTTTCATCAGGCCCCTTTGGTTTATTTGTTAATATCCTCTTTCTTAATTGGATGCATTTCTCCCCCAATTTGTCTCCAATTTTCTGATATTTCATTTCATCGTGAGCTTTGTGTTGGACCAATATATATTTGAGGAGATAGCACTTATGGTATAAACTATTTTATTACTCCTTCTAAATGTTTAAAGTCAGTAAAATGAAAACATTTTTCTGTAAGTTCAAAAATAAATCTAAATGAAACTACTATTTAAGTTTATTGTAGCCCTCAATTGATATTTTTCTTTTTAGGTCTATAGTCCTTGAAAAGACAGAAAAACAGAAACCTACTTAGTAAAACAGATTTCAAATATATAAGTGAGACTAATCTAGCTTTAACAAGTACCTAATTTTTTCCATATTTAGTAAAATCAATTTCATCGGTCAGGCTATGTTTATAGTGCTGTATATAAAATCACATATAAATACAAAGTAGGATTAATAACAAATGTAAATTTAAGAATATAAAATCTATGACCTAAATTTATTTTGTTAGTGATTAAAATATAAAAACAATTCTTTCAGGATTTGCACAATTACTTAAATTATACTGCTCCTTTGTAATATGAATGCAACAATTTTGGCTTTTGTAACACCATTTATGGTTTCTCATAAAAAGAGTGAGTGACTTTGAATTACCCTTTCCTCTGAAAATTTTCCTACCTAAGCAAGAAGTGCCAGATAGAAATCATTCATAAACTCTTTAGCTGTCATTTGGTTATCACCAATGGAGATTTCATTAACATACTCAATTTCCTGTGAATCTTTTCCCCCATAAAAATAGTTACAATTCCCTTAACACCTGTAGAAATGGTTAAACAGCAGGATCTAGAGCCAAGCTGCCTTGAATTTTATTCTTCACACCTTTCTCTGTCATCTTCAGCAGTTATTTAAACGCATTCTGCTTCATTTTCTTCATGTGTTTTACAAAATACATCTGTTTGTGAAGTGACTATAATGATTAAATGTATAACACTTGTAAAGCATGTAGAACCATACTTGATGTGTAATAAACAATAAGTAAATGCTATATATCGCTATTGTTACTACTATGACTATTACAGCTATCTAGTTTCTCCTTTGTATCATTATTTCTAATCATCATTACAGTCCTACCAAATATTATTTATTTGAAAAGGAGGTGCCAAATATTGCTTACTTGAAAAGGAGGTACCTTGAGGTACAAGATATTAAATTAGTATTATTTAGCTGCAACTGTCAAGTGAACATTTGAATACATCTCTATCCAATTTTTTTTCTACTAACCATGCTGTCTCTTCAATGTTACTGAAAAGACAGATGGATTTGAATAGTTAAATATCTCATTCATCCCCAGGGATTATAAAGAGATACTTGAAAAAGGGTGCCTGCTACTCAGGAGGTAATAGGTGTGGCTTCCAACCGGGAAGAACCACCCATTGAAGGATCTTCTCCAACTCAGACATGTTTGGCAGAGCTCTGTAACTACAGGTGAGGGGAGCACACAGCAGCTGTTTCAACAGCCTGGTAAGGGAATCTGGCACCATATGACAAGACTTGGGGTACAGCACAGCCTCTCTGTTGCCTGTATTCATATCCATCTGTTGTAAGTGGCATTTTGCCCAATCTTAATAAAGAAACCAACCAAAGATTTTTCTGAAAAAGAAGCTTTTTCTCCCCCTCAGAATGCGACCATCTGCCTGTGGCCTGGAGACACCCTGATTTTATAGAGCCTACTCACAAAGTCACGTTGAACTCTTATTTCACAGAAAAGTCTTATTGATTGGCTATTTATGGATCATGCGTTTTAATTAATTTTAATTAATTTTCATGTTGCAAAATATTCAGCTTAAAAGTAGAAAGGCAGGGAGGTAACATATTTAAAGCTAGTATATACTAAAGCTATTCATGTATATTATCTTACTTAATCTTTGCAATGATTTTAAAAGTCAGTAACTAATGTATATTTTTACAGATAAGGGATTTCGGAGTCAGACAAGTTCATTAACTTGGCCAGTGTCATCAAAGCACTAGTAAGTGGCAGAACTGGGATTGGAATGCAGGCATTTATGATCCTTACAAATGCACCAGTTCCCTTAGTCATCATGTCTTCACACAGATATATGCACTATGAAGCATAATATATATTTTTCCAAAGCCTGATTCTTGGTTTTTCTTCTGTAGTTTTCTTCACAAGTATAATTTCCTATATGGTTTACTAGTATTATAGTGATTTTAGAAGACAGGGTTGAATAAAAGTTGGTCTTTCCTATAATCACTTTGGTTACAATGAAAAAGAGTAAAAGCCTGAGTTACCTACATGCAAGAAATCTTTTGAAATTTAAGAGTTTTTTTCGATTGAACTTTGAGACTTTGTGTTTTGATATTTGCATGTTGGGAAATAGGATGTAGGGGTGCATGTGTGTGCATGTGTGTGTGTAAAAACTTGATGTTTTTCAAATAAGAATCCAAGGGAAAATGAGCCTCATGATCTGACATCCTAATTTGGGCTCATAAGCTAGCACAAAGATGAAGGACTGGCCTGAAACACATCTTGTTTAGCTGATTAATCCAAGTCTCTAAGCCCAGTGAAGACAGAAGATCCTGAGCCTATAGAACTAACTTTGTCCAATGTGGCTCCTGTAACTCCAAGTAGACATTTACATTTAAATTAATGGTAAACAAATACAAATTTAACTCATTTCCTTAGCTATACTAGTCCTCTTTCAATTGCTTAATAGCCAAATATTGGACAGGTTGGATATAGAATATTTTGTGCATCGCAGAAAGTTCTACTGGAGAGTGCTCCTGTGAACTGTCTAGTTGTTTATGGAACTTATGGAATAAGCCTATCAACATTTTGGTAGTCCCTACAGGAGAGTAACAATGTAGTTGTAGTTCATTCTCAGATAGCGCAAAGGTAGAGATGCCATTTAAAATCCTTCTGTAATGTTCAAAAGTGATTTGTTCCATCTTTCCTGTTCCAAGTTAAAAAAAAAAACCTAAACGGGTATTAAAGACTACTCTGCTATTTCTCTACCTAATAAGTCAAATAAATGATTAAAATTTATTCTAGGCAAAAGACTGATTTATCCATTTTATTTCTTGGCCTTTAACTGAGAACAAAAGAAAAAACAAAAACTAATAAATCTCATGTGGTTCCTATACAAAAACTCTTTGAAAATCTCTTGTGAACTTCTGGAATTCTTTCAAAAGCCTTTCCACAGGCACAGTTAACCACACCTGTTCCGAGTTTTTCTAATATCTGGATCCTAGTGTCTGGATTGTATTCATGGTTTCCTGTATGTTTCCCAGGGTCTTTATGTTGGCAGGGGAGTTTGTGTTTTACCAGTTGACATTTGACAATAATGATGAGTCATGTCCCAGCCTTGCCCACTTTTCCTTTAGGCCCTGTTGACATAGAAGATAAAACTTATTACTCAATCCCTGGATCTATAGAGAACAAAAAAATCAGAGGTCATAGGAGTAGGTTTAGGGAGAAAATTATGTCAGCGATGGAAGCAAACTTAGAAATTACTGATTTAATCCATAATTCTTGATGGGAATGAATACAGTGACTGAGTAAAAGAGCATTCCGTCAGCAAGGTCATAAGATGGATATAAATATTTCTCCAAAGCTCTTTCCCTGTGATTCACCAGCAGATGCTCCTTTTCTGTCACCTGTCTAGTTTTACCACTGTTGACAATTATGTGCCAAGCCTCTTTAGGCAGTAAGTGAAGGCAGGAGATGCTGAAGATATTTCATTTGACTGGGAATGATGCATTAGCATCTCAACTATGTGAAGTCAAGCAGGAAAGGGTGTCTGATTCACAGTCAATTTTTAGGTTACTATTTCCAAGGATGATTTCTCTCAACTTCATTTCAGAGATTGGTTGAGCACTTGAAATATAAATTTTTCTCAGAAGCACTGAATCTAATAAAGAAGCTGGAATTCAAAATAGTCTAGTTGCAGGAAGGAGAGCAATGAGGGCTTCAAATGAAATGACTTCTTTATCTATTACCATTAGGTAAAGTTCCTCACATCTAAATAAGCATCACTGAAAAGCCCAAGAAAGACATGTAGTCCTGCTAGTGTGTAGAATTCTACTGTTCAACAGACCTTCTGATTCTCTACAATACACTATATATTTTTCTAGAGTCTCCATGATTACATAGCTTGTGGATTGGTATTAAAACAAAACATAACCCAGAAAAGTGTTGATTATGATGTTATAAATTAAAAATTAGTTTTTCTACTAATGTAATTTTCTGAGAATAGATACTTTAAAACTCAAGGAGAAATTAGTCTTCCTGGTAAATCTTATAGTATTTACGTGTGTGACTCATTTATTTTGAAAAAGAAAAATATGATGGTTAAACATCGACGATATGATAAAAAAGAGACTTGAAGATTAAATAATTCAGTGGGTCATTACCAAAAAGGCATATCCCGAGATTTGATATAAAAATTTGAATACAAACTCTTCTTAAAGAGGTAGTCAGTGTTTCTCAGTGTAAGAAACGCTGGAACACAGAGTACATTTTTTTTTTAATGTCTTGCAACCTTTTGTCCCTTTGAATAAAACTTTGTTGTTCCCCTTGCCTTGAGCATGCTCTTTCTTCAGCAGGAATGCTGAATGATACAATATTTGTTTATGAAAGCAGTGCTGGAGAGTTCCATGCATAACTCACAGGCCAGGCAGCTCCAGAGTCCCAATCAGTTTCAAGAGTGATTTACTATTTCTGCAAAATGCTCCAACTGCATTAATCGTTGCTTAGAACTGAGTCACGGCAGAAAGTGACACAAGATATCTGAAGAAAAATTTATCAGTATTTCTGACTGAAGCTTTAGTCAGACGCTGGAATAGAGATCTGTCAGACAACTTTCAGAAGCTACAATGAATTATTCTGCTACCCATTCTGAGTATCCCCAGAAATACAACAGGAAGGTAAGAGTCCTTTCGATGCCTTAGGGGCAGGTCTTGGACTGATTTAGACCCTTTTAAAAAAATTATGCTGGTGCCTGTAAAACTGTCATTTATAAAATAAGAAAGGTCACAGGCAGAAAGGAGTTACAAGTGACTAGTGTCATCTAAGTGCTTTGTTAGGAACACTGTATTGCATGATTTCAGGAGCAGTCATTCCTCCTGGGTTAGGTAGTAGGATGGTCCTACTGGTGAGGTCTTCTGGAACCTTCCTACACCATCTCCTTGAACTTACCTTCTTATCCTGCCATTCAGACCCATTTGTTTTTCCCAAATCTGTCCTATTTTTTCATATCTGTCTACCTCTCACTTGTGTGTATGTGTATGTATATATGTGCAGGTAGCTGGAACCAATACTCAACTCTCTGCACATTTCTATTTTCAATAGAAGGAAAATGTAGAATTAACGCTTCTTATGTATCTCTATTCCCTCACTCCTTACTGTGTTGGTGGGAATAAGGAGATAGCATCTTATTGGTCAGAATGAATTCTATAAATTAACACAGTATGGAAAACAAAATAGACTATATTGGAAAAAGAGGAATCTCATAAATCAGAGAAGTAAGTTATAGATACACAGTTGCCAATCTTTCCATTATCCCAAGAAGAGTACGTTCATGTTTAGCCCAGAAGGAGCTCTGCTCCAGTGGCGGCATGCCTCCCTGACCCACTCTTGTCCTTCTTGTAGGATAAATATGAGAAAGTCCTCTATCTGGAGAAGCACAAAGATTAAGTGACATTTAGCAATGTAGACTTGTAGTATTTGCTATTTACAATATTGTCTGAAACAGCCAGATGCTCTGTGCTTGGAACTTGAGGTGCATGGGATAATGCATGGGCGTAGACCATGAGAAGGCGGTCTCAGTCCTGTGGGAGTTTAAACTTGAAGCCCCCCCCTCAGCTGGCAGAAAGTTGAGCTCTCACGTACTCCCAAGTTTGTCATATTTGGGCAGTTCTACTCCTTGAAACACACTCCCCACAGCAAGAGAAATACTTATCTAATTGGTGAATTTGGGAAATGAAGGTAGTAGGAATGTGTGGCTTAGTATTGTCTGGCTTCCGTTTCCCTACAGACCCAGGCTCTTCTTGGCAGGAGGGATTCTTTCTTTCTTCATATCAGCACTTCCTTTTTTTAGATGATATTATGGTCTGTAGGAGAGGTTTATTCGTTACCTATTCCTGCAAAACTAATGACCCCAAAAGTTAGTCATGTAAAATAATCAGTGCAGAGTTTCAGGGTGAGCAGTCCCAATTGGTCTTATCTTGTGCATCCTCTGCTTCACAGTCTTTCAAGGGCTCAAATCCAAGTATTAGCCAGAGCTCCAACAGTCTCCAGGCTTGGATCAATCTAAAACTCATTCATGGGACTGTTGGCTACTTTTCCATGGTGACCTCCATGTCCTTCCCATCCAGGGATCTCAGCAGGGCAGCTCCCACAGGGCAGCTTGTTTCATCAGAGTGAGCTAGCTGAGAAGAGGCAGAAAAGGAAAGTAAGAAGGCAAGCAACCTTCTGGAAGGTCTGGAAGGTTCTGGAAGTTGGTGCTGCCTTCTTTTTTTTTTCAGCTCTAATCATAATTTAATTATGAAATGATTTTTCCCCAAAATTATATAGAATGGTTCTTGACAGTACAAATCCTGTTCTAGGGTTCTGCACACTCAGGAAGACAGTACGGGTGGTCCTTGACTTAAAATGGGGTAATGTCCTGATAAACCAATCATAAATTGAAAATATTATAAGTTAAAAATGGATTTTTTCCACAACCTACCAAACATCATAGCTTAGCACTGCAGGATATAGATTATTTCTTTTTCAGATAGTAAGGTTGCCTGGGAGCTGCTCACTGCCACTGCCCAACATTTCAAAAGAGGCTCAAATAGCTTATTACTAGGCCAGAAGAAGATTAAAACTCAAAGTGTAGCCCATTGTGGTGGTGCATGCCTGCAATTCCAGCACATAGGAGGCCAAGGCAGAAGAATTGCCATTAGTTCAAGGCAAGAGTGGAATATATAATGAGAACTTGTCCCAAAAGTACAAACAAACAAAAATTTAAAAAAATAAAATGCCCATAATTTTTTTTTTGGGGGGGGTACTGGGGATCAAACTTGGGACCTTGTGCTTGTGCAGCAGGCAGCGAAACCACTGAGCTAAATCCCCGGCCCTGCCCATAATTCTTATACCTTTTTTTTTTTTTTCCCTGGTACCGGGGATCGAACTCAGGACCTTGCATTTTTGAGGCAGGCACCAGAACCACTGAGCTAAATCCCTGGCCCTCCATAATTCTTAATAAAGTTGTATTTTGCCCTTTGATACATTACCTTCTGCTTCTTTTGTTTGTTTGTGGTACCAGGAATTGAACTCAGGGCCTCAAACTTGCCAGGTGCTGTGCTGCTGAGCTATATCCCCGACCCTGCTTGTTTCATATAACAATTTTACATCACTCTAAGAATAGTGTATAAATTATTTATCTTTTTTACTTAGCTACATAGCAGGATTTTTTCCAAGTAATTGAACTGACCTCATAGGGTTTTTGGGGTTTTGTTTAGTTGCTTTGGTTTTGGGTATTTTGTGGTGCTGAGAATGGAACCTGGAACCTCATACATGATGGCAAAAGCTGTAACACTGAGACAAAGCCCAACCCTATATGGTTATAACTTTAAATGGCTGCAGAGTAATCTGTCTGGTCTATTAGATATTTTTCTGTTGGATTTTGAAGTAGTTTCTCAGTTTGTCACTATCACAAATCATTCTTCACTGAGCATCTTTTTGTGTCATACTTTGATGTTGCCTTAGCTGGAAGTAAGGATTTTGAGATAAAGGAAATGAACTATTTTAGTGTGTTTTTGATGATATATTTACAAATCAGTATTATTAATGGACAAGAAAGTCTAATAGATAACTGGCAAAGATTCTGGAGTGTTCAGAAAAGACAACAGTAGCTAAGGGTTGTGGTATATTCCTGTACTCCCAGCACTCAGAGGCTGAGGCAGGAGGATCACCACAAGTTTGAGGCCAGCCTAGGGAACATAGTTCAAGGCCAGCCTGAACTATACAATGAGACTCTGTTTCAAAGAAACAAAACAAGTCCTAATATGGATCAGATAGGAAAGCCTCACCCATCTCCTGAAGAGAGGACTTTCAGGACTTGGGGTTCCAGAGGAGCTTTGCCCAGGGCATGATGATGGCTGCGTTGCTTTCCTCAGGATGGGCACATGCTGGCCTCTCATGATACAGTCCTGGGCCCAGAGCACAACAGCCCTGGGCCACTTTCTCAGTAACAAGTAGGAAGAGCTATACCTAACTCTATGTTAGTAAAAGACAAATATAGTCTAGCCTTGACTTATCACACTCATTTTTTTCTCCTCTTTTCTTTTTTTTTGCAGTACCAGGGATTGAACTCAGGACCTTGCACTTGCAAGGCACGGGCAGCACGACTGAGCTAAACACCTGGCTTTCTTCTTCTTTTAAAAGAAATTAAAATTGCTGGGCACAGTAGCACACTCCTATAACCCCAGGTACTCAGAAGGCTGAGGCAGGTGGTTCAAAAGCTTGAGACCAGCCTGGGCAATTTAGCAAGACTCCATCTCAAAATTAAAACAAGGCAAAAACAAACAAAAAAATTTCCTATAACCATCAGAAAAATCATATAGTCTTTTTCAGTTATGTTTTAACATTCATTCTCAGGTTTGTTTTAAGGTTGTAGGTTTTATAAATTGAGTCTTTCTATATAAGAGACATAGGAAAATTAATGATTGTATGATGTATATATGATTAATATATGAATAATATATTAATAATATATAAAGATTTATATATAAAGATTAAGATTATATACATATAATCTTATATACAATATAATCTTAATCTTTATTGCATGTCAGCAACTTTACTGAGTTATTCTGAAAGGTTTCCAATAGTTTATCAGTTTATTGAGCTTTCTAGGTAGCTGGTTATATTGTTCAGAAATTTAAAAATTGCCTCTTTTCAAATAAGTAACTTTATTTCTTTTTTTTTTTTTAATTAGCATTGGCTACTACTACCAGAGCAATACTCAGTGTGGTTGGTAGTACTCATTTGTGGTGGATTTTGTTTGAGGTAAAAAAAAACATGTCTACCACAAAACTTTTTTTTTCAGTACTGGGGATCAAACTCAGGACCTCACACTTATGAGGCAGGCACGGCGCCACTGAGCTAAATCCCCAGCCCAAACATTTTCTTTTCTAAGACTCTGTTGCATTCAGGTAGCCATGGGTTCCAGTTCTGACCCAGGAGGCTCCCATGAAATCTGCTAGAAGTTTTAGGGAGAGCCTTGCTTTCCTGATAGAACTGTTCCTTCCTCCTTCTCTTTCTTGACTAGGATGCGGATGTAATGCTGAGAGGGGTAGTAGCCATCTTGCAACCATAAGACAACTAAGGACAAAAGCTACCCACTAAAGCTAGTAGAATGGAAAACAACAGGATCCTGGGCCCTCGATGAAATTCTTAAACTGTTGTTTCAGCCACAGACAGCTTCCTGAGCTCTTGGTATGTAAGAAAAATAAACAAATTGTGTCCATTTGTTGTTCCTCACAATTGTTTCACTGTGAGCCTTTGTGCCCTTCTGACTCAAAAGGAGACAGACCTGGTATCTCACTGATAGGTGGAAGCCCAGGACTGATTGCTTACCATGTTAGTGAACTCTTTTTATAGGCCTAGTTCACTAAGACTTAAAAAAAAAAAAAAAAAAATCAAGGGCCAGGGATTTAGCTCAGTGTTTTCCCCACCTGCTGTGCAAGCACAAGGACCCGAGTTCAATCCCTGTACCAAAAAAAAAAAGAAAATATCAAGATCTATCTGATAGTTGCTGAATTATATGAAATACCTTCTTTCCATAACCCCCACACACACAAAATCATGGGGATTTCCTTTTTTAATATGGAAATTTCATTTGTTATATAAGATTTTCTAACATGATACCTTCTTTTTACATTGGGAATAAATGCCACTTAGCAATGATAAAATAACATTTTACTCCATGTAGACTTACTTTTCTACGGTTTGGGTACAACAGGCAGAATTATCCAGAAGAGAGCCCAAGATCTCCCTGTGGCTTTGCCTGCTAGGGAACCACGTGTAGCTGGGGAGGGCAGGGCTTCTCCCTAGACCTGCACAAAGGGCTGTGCTCAATCTCAGCTCCTCACAGCTGGTTGAGTGCCTCTAATATCACTGCTCTTCCCCTTGCTCCAGATAAACGCAAATGAGATGGGGGCACCCACATGTGGTGTAGTGACTAGATAGGAATCCATGACAGACCCTACTAGCACCTGGAAAAAAAACACTTAATTTTGTGGCTCATAAAAATTACAAACAACTGGAAAGATGGCAGAATGGTGAGCAGCTGAGAAAGAGCCTCTCAGAAATGTGGTGTCCTGATCCTGGAATGTAATGGCATGAGAAGGAGAAGGAAGGAAGTGGGTCCCCTGCATGCATGAAGGATCTGAAGTGAGAATTGAAGTCCATGGGGAGAGCAAAGAGAGAGACTTCAGTGAAGAGGAGGGTGATACCAAGCAGTGCTCTCTCCCAGAGCCCAGACTAACAGTGAGGCAATGGTGGGTTGAACCTGCAGACGCATGGTGATTACTGGCAACCCCAGAGGCCCCCACAGAAAAATGCACCAGTGAAACAGAGCAGTGGATGCAGTGGACTACAGTGGGTGGTGAGTTATTCAGATTTAGACATCATCCAGGAGAGGGGAGTTCGCTGGCAGCCATCTTGGAGAGGGGTCACCTGAGTTCAGAACTCAGAACAGCTATGGGCCAACTCTATCTTGTGGGTCTCAGTCTCTCAGGGAGGTTGCCATGCTCAAGTCAGAAGGAGGTTAGGGAGTGAAGTTCAAGTTGGCAGGGAGCCGAGCTCAAGTTGGCAGGAGGTAACAGACTGTTGCAGCTCAAAAAAACTCCAGTTCCAGCCTCATAGCCAGAAACCACCCTGAACATCAGTGGAATTAAAGGTATAGGCTAGCTGGTATTTATCCACTACCTCACCATAAAGCTATGGCTGGCTTGCTGGGATTAATCAATTTGGCTCTGAACTCTGTCTACCCATGTTGTCTACCAGTGACAGCAGAGACATGCCTTGAATTGGACTTTGTTTTTTTTCCTCTTTTCTTGTTCTTGTTCTTGATTTGTTTTGTTTTTCTTGATTATTTTAACACAGTTTCTGGGAATTTTTTGTTGTTGGTGGTGGTGTTCTTGTTTTTGTTTCTCCCTTTCTCTTTCCCTATTGTCTTCTTCACCAGTTTCCCAAAATCTGTACAATCTTCCTTGGTCCTCCAGCATTGCTTCTAATCTCTTCCTCTTTTTCTATCTATCTTTTCCCCCTAACCCCTCCTAAGTCTTCTCCCCTAAAGGTAAAATCGCCATATTAAGGGCTTATTTATTGCATACAATTTTCTGGTTCGTTTTAGATTTTGTTATATAACCACAAATCTAGTTCACACAGTTACAGGTGGCAAATTAATAGTTACCACAGTTTGTCATTTTCTAGGCTGTATTTGATGCTGCTATTATTGCTGATTGTACTACTTTAGCCAAGGTGACATAATTGTGCTAATGAGTTGTTCTTCCTGGTTTAACAAGACTGGGAGTGCCTAAGGGTCTTAAAAATAAAACAAAACTATAGGCCATTCCCAAAGAACCAGCAGCTGGGCCAAGTAGGCAAAAACTTCTTATCCCCCCAAAATTGAAGAGGTAGGATCTTGCAACAAACTGAAAACCAAAAGCCAGCTACACCTGGAAGACATCTCTGAGTAGTAGTCATTTCCTAAGTGTTCAGAATACTGACATTAAAGCTGCTCACCATAAGTAATTTACAAGCATCAACCCAGGAATTAAACTTAAAAAACAAGGGCCAGGGATTTAGCTCAGTGGTTCTGGTGCCTGCCTCACAAGCGCAAGGTCCCGAGTTCAATCCCCGATACCAAAAAGCAAAAAAAAAACACACATAAACTTAAAAAACAAAAAAGATTTCGATCCCAGGTAACA
>NW_004624795.1:9485179-9497415 GCF_000247695.1 Heterocephalus glaber | reverse complement strand
GCCAGACTGTTCACTGAGAATAATGGCATGCAAGAATACTGGCAGCTGTTTCTGACTTGAGGTGTTCAACAGTGAGAATTTTTAGGGAGAGAAGGAGACATGAAAAATTGTGTTTGGGAAGATAGGGCCAAAAGCATTCCTCTGTCGATGACTCAGTCTTTCGAGGTCATAAAAAGGCACCCGATCAGTTTTGTGGTTCCTTGTAAAGAAACACTGCTCTGCCCGGAAAGACACTAGAGCAAGAAAGTGGATGACTCACTCAAAGGACATATGAGTGAGTGAGAGACATGCCTGTCCCTTCTGATAGACCCTCAGCGATGGAGGGAATGAGGGTAAATATAACCTTACCAAAGAGAATCACAAAAGAAAGTGAGCCTCTCTGCCATGGTCATATGGCCAGTAGCATAAGAGCACCCCTGTATTCACTGTCTCTTATTTCCTTCAGGTCAAGAAGAGTTAAAGATAGGAGAAGGGTGATAAGCAGGTCTGATATTAAGGACAATCACTGTTATCCCACTGTAGGTAGCCAGTGTCAGCACTCAAGTTTGGCTACTGGATGATAGAAATTGATATGAAGATAAAATGGATTTTACAATTGAATTTTCAAATCAGACTGGCTACTTAAGATCCATAAATCAGTGGTGAATTACAGAATATGTCAGTACACTTGTAAATAGAGGGAAAGGATATCCAACATGGCATATCGGGCAGCAATTTAAGAAAAATAACCATTTTAAAAAACTGTTCCACTTGTAAGCATGCGTGGTATATAAATATGATTTATAATTTAGAAGTTTCTATGTGAACGTTCAAGTCTTGGGTGTGTTTAATAAAATGAGAAGTTCTCTTGTTGATCATGTTCTTGACTATGTGCCGGTCTGTAGTTGGAGTGTAGGGGGCACAGGGGAGGAATAGGCACACTCAGAGCTGCAAGCTGAATTATGGGAACTCTAGGAAGAATGCGTGAAACAATTAAGGGAAGCTTTGCCTTGGAAAGTCATTATGTCTTCTCACTAAAACAAAGTAAAAAAAAATTCAAAGTTGGATTATGTATTAGAAGAGATACAAAGTTTTCTCCAATCTAATCTTACTTACAATGTCATATTTCTGAGTGAGCTACTTTAAATTCTAAGATAGTCTTGCTCAATTCATTCAACATTCAATAGAAATGTATCCAGCTATTAAATATAGTACAAGAAGGAAAAGAGATAAATAAATTGTTGATAAGAGTACTAGAAATGATAAGGATATATAACTTTCTTCAAATCTTAATTGAAAATATCCATCTCTCATGGTTTGGAATTGTGTCAAGGGCAGAGGCACAGATTCATGTCCTGGTTTTAAATAAATTAATGGAAAAACATAAAGAAATCTGCTTTCCCAAGCTTACCAGGATAAATTGATACCAGATTTTTTTGAAAGTTCTGCAGCTTGGACACAAAGGGAACCTCAAAAACAAAGAAATACCAAAAGCAAAAATAGTGGTAACAAAAATTTCCACATGCTCCCAACTTTGAAAAACTTCCCATAAAGTAAGCAAAAGCATATCCAAAATTTGAGTTTTATTTATTTCTGGATGTGCATGGTATTATTTAAATATTAATAAAAATGTATTATGGTATCTATTGTATAAAAGATGACCACTGTAATAAAGCTGAATTTTTAAAATTTTCTGTGACTTATACAATCAATTGCATACTGACTCAGCCAAACACTGATTTTGCGAGTGTTGTTTCTGAAACACAGAATAATTTTGAAGTTGTATTTTGGTAAGGTCTGAATCAAAATTTTGAAAAAAAAAATTGTCCATGGTAAATTTTTACACTTGGAAGGCAAACTTTCCTTTAGGAAGCAGCTAAAAGAATTTTATGTCAGATGATTTCAGAAGCCAATGATCAAGGTGAATATATTATTTTTAAAGGATGCTTCTGTAGTTAGTAATAATAATAATGATCATGATGGTTATAATGGATTCAGAAATATTAATAGCTACTGTTCCCTTTTATTAAAGTTGTCCCAGAAGCCAGACTCCATGCTAATCTCTTTATGTGCACTATCACATTTAATACATTTGATAAAATCTAGGTTAGAGATTATCATTATCCCTAGTTTGGTGCAAATGAACTTGAACTCTAAGGAGACCTATGTGGCTAGAGTAAGTGAGTGAGGGATACACAAGCAGAAGATAAAGGCATAAAGATTAATAAATAGATAGCAGAGTAGATTTTCTGGACATTGCAGACCATAGGAAGAATTCTGGCTTTTACTTTACATATATATATATGTGTGTATGTATACAATATATATACATATAAAAAGATAAACATATACATATGTATACATATATGATACATGTATATACATTTACATGTATGATATATATGTATATATGTGATGTTTTTAAGAAAATGATTTTGCTCTTACAGCAGGAACAGCAATGACAAAAAGAGGGAAGAAAAATAGGATCTTACAACAATACAACAACAATCCTCTTAACAAATAATGAGTGGTTTAGACCAGAATTATGACAATAGAGAAGATGGTAAGGGATCAAATTATTTTGAAAATAGTTAACACAATTTTCTGATGAAGCAGTTGTAGAGTTCAGAAAAAAATGATGCATTAGAGATAACAATACAAGTTTGGCATAAGCAACTAGAAGTATGGAGTTGGAAGTTATGAACATTAGAAGAGTCCATAAAGGCCTATTTTTGTGAAGGATGAAGTCACATGGAGCTTGATTTTGGGCACAGTGATCTGCCAAGTCTCTTAGATTTCCAAATGGCAACGTCAAACATGCATTTGGATGGACAAAACTGTAGCTCAGAGGAATTTGGGCTAGAAACATAGAGCTAAATATTAAGTGTGTGGAGTATTTTATATTAATTTTAGATTTTTAAGGACCAAATGAGAAGAGATCTCACTCCAAAGCTTATGATCGTCCCATTAAACATACCGCTAACATTTAGTTTTAAATTTCCATGAAACCTTTACTTTTTTGTGAGCAAATTCACCACTTTGCCAATAAATATTTATTTCCCTGTCATGCAACAGATACTCTTCCAGGTACTACAAATACAGAGATCAAAACAAGCTACGTGTGCTTCCTTGGCTCCAAAATGGTACAATCCTATTAACAGTCTGGTCCTTTACAATCTGATAAGTTAGTATCTTAAAGAATCAATGAACTTCTATAATATCAATGACAAAGAAGGAAGGTCAGGCAAGACGCTAAATTTTTAGTCTAGATATAAAAAGAAAATTTAATGTTTGACTTGATTAAATCAAATAGATGAGTTTCTATTTATAAATTACTTTTAGGAAATAGTCAAGCCATCACTAAATTTATGTCAAAACATAATGGCCGTACTTGAATGAAAGATCTAACAAATAAGGTTATCAGTATTTATTATGTTGAAATAAACACTTTTGTGTATGAGGTGGGCTTTTCTGTTTTTGTTTTTACTTTGAAGATTAGCACTGGCTCTTGGGACTGGGCTGAAGCCTGTCTTCTTTCATATCTATTCTGCTCAGGGACACCATTAAACTCACATTGCCTTTGATTGGCCTCTTTCTATCAAATTCTGTCTAAAGAAATGATGAATAATTATGATAAGTATTTTAATGTACATTGAGCCTTCTTTGTCTTGCTTGGGGTTATATTTAATTTGTACTGTAATACCTCTGACCCATTGAACAAGTGTGAGGATGTCTATGTGTGCATGATATGTCATTTTGGCTACCTGAAGCCATGTTTTGCAGCATTCCCTTCCTCTTTTGCCTATGCTTAGGGTGGACTGCAAGCAAGGACTCTTTCGTGAGGTTTAGAGGACAAGTGAAATAACAGCAACACTTACTGAAGCTCACACATGCCAGTTATCCAAGCTCCTTTAATCTCCACAGCACAGCAAAGGGTCTGTAACTGCCTCAACTTCCCCAGGGTCCTCCTTAAGCATGGTTGACACCTGGAGCAAGTGTGAGCGTGTTTGGCTTCCAGAAGAAAGGTTCTAGCTTCTGCAGGACATTCCTGCCATCAAAGGTCAAGAGAAACAAGAAATGACACATGCATTCAACTGGTCCTTTTTTTTTCAAAACATTAACTTTTAAAAATGTATTTTTATTAGTGCATATTAACTTTGTAAAGTACTGGGTTTCAATGTGATATTTTCATTCATACCTATAACATTTGTCATAACCATTCCCCTTATTACCTTCCTTTTCCTCACTCCCTAAATGTTTTCATTTTTGAGCTTAGATTTATATAATTATTATGAATGAAATTCAGGTTTCCACACACTCCATATCCAATTTTCTCTATTATTTATTTGTCACAACCAATATCAATGCATTGTATTAGTAAGCAAAGTCCATACTTTATTCAGATTTTTTCATATTTTTCTAATCTTTTTGTTATTCTGGATCTCCTCTAGAATACCAAACCACACTTATTAGTCACCAATAGTTGAAGCTCCTCCTGTTTCTGACAATTCCTCAGACTTTTCCTTTTTTTGATAACCTAAACAGCTCTGAAAATGACTCCTGAGGTATTTTGTAGAATGCCCCTCTATTGATATTTGTCTGATTTTTTTCTTTTGTTTAATAATTGTACTGAGGTAATACATTTTTAGAAGGAAGAGCAGAGTGCTAAGGTGGCATTCTCATCATGTCATGTCAAAGGCAAGCATCATCCATGTAACTTGTAACTGCTGGTGTTAGCATTGGTCACCTGGTTTGAAGTAGTGTTTTTCCAGTTTCTCCATTATGAAGTTGCTCTGGTTTCTACTTTCTTTTTACACTGCAGTCTTTGGGAGAAACCTATTAGGCTTAGCTTGCACTTAGGAATAATGGTCTACCTTTTTAAGGGTAAAGTGTCAATGTCTATTACTTAGATACATAAGAGATTTATTTACTCTCCACCAATTTTTTATTTTTTATTTATTCAATTATTTCCTTGAATCCATATAAACTTATAAAATTGTATTTTATTACCTGAATGATAATCCACTACTGCTTTGTTTTGTTGTTTACATTGTCCCAGTGTTAGCCATTAGGAGCTCTTTCAGCTGGGTCCTGTGTCATTCTGACTTAGTTCTATCATCACACACTACATGATACTTCAGGCTTATCTTAAGTATTTCTTTCATAGGTTTATTTTTTCTTTTTTTTTTTTTGGTTCCTGCGAATCAAACTCGGGACCTTGTGCTTACGAGGCAGAGGGCTGTACTACTGAGTTAAATCTCCAGCCCTCTCATGTATTTCTAAACTCATCCTAGGATCGGCTATTTCTGCAAAGACTTTGGATTCCTTTATCAGAGAATTATTTTGAAAACCAAGATGTGGACACCTTCGGATTGTTTTTGCTTTTTGGCCTTCTCAGCTCCCCACAGAGAAGGTTATTTGTATGTACCACAGCTATTTTACAAAGACATATCTAGTATAAATATTTCTATATGTAACTACTTATGTTTCTCTACAGGAGTCTATATTTCTGTCTCCAATGAAACAGCTTGTTCTTTCTCACCTACTTGATATTTATTTTTCCCTTCCAATTTTCTTTTCTGTGCATTTCATGATCCGGTATCTTATTGGTGGAATACAGCATTACAGAGATTGTTTAATCAGCATTCACAATCACATAAGGTCAAATCCCTCCAACAAAAATAACTATTCATTGGGTATCTGAGGAGAATGGGTTCCTAGATCCCCTTAAGACAACATCTGAGACAGGAGAGAAGAGCCTGCCAGTCACAAGAGGTTCTTCTTATTTTTCTTTCATGACTACTCTAAACACCTTGGAACTGGCTAAATTGGGCGGTCACTATGGTAGACATTGCTTTATTACAGCAAGTTTTGCTTGCAGACTTATCCCAGATGATTCTGCTTTACAGCCTCTGTGGATTATTCTACCCCTCTGTAGTACTTCTCAGTCATGTGTATATGTGCGCTCACCTTTTTTACTTTATAAGAAACTTCCCCCATACACTTAGCACATTTGGCCTAAGCATGATCTCCCCTGTGGTGCAGCATAAGTCCTAATAAAGCCTCTTCTAGATGGAATGATTTTACCTATTCATGATTTCCCCCTCTTAAGTAGAGCATGCTGAGGTGGTACTCTAAGAGCTGGCAACACTAAAGGTTGCTAGCACCAAAACAGTCAGCAGCCACAACTAGTACCACCAAAAGCCACTGGGTCCAAAAGTGGCCATCAGACACAGCATGGTACTCCAATGGTAACACTGAAGATTGCTAGAATGCAGAATGACAGAGAATCGCTGGAAGTGGTTCGCCCCAGTTGCTACAAGTGTTCCTGAGGCTTATATATAATTTCTGACTGTGAGTGGCAAAGAGGGCTGGTAACACTAAAACAGCTGATAGCCATTGGCAATCAAAGCCCAGGGGTATACACTAAAAGAACTACAATTGACCAATTCATGATTTCTATACAAATTGAGCATGAATCATCAGCTGATTAGCAACTTCTTGGAAAGTGCTACAAAGATCCTCTGTTTTAGAGGGGACTGAAGAAGAGGATAGACAAAGGTAATAGTTGTCAACAGGCTTAAGAACCAGCCCACATCTGATTTTCATCTAGCATACAGCTAAAAATGAATGCTGGCCAGTGACACATCTGCAAATGCTGAAGTTTCTTATATAAAATTATATAGCATTTACATATCCTCATATACTTCAAACCACCTCTAGATTATTTTAATATCCAATACAATGAAAATGCTATACAAGTAGCTGTCATACTGTATTGTTTATGGGATCATGACAAGAAAAATGTATAAGTTCAAGAGGGAAAGAGCTTTTTAAAAAATATTTTTGATTCATATCTGTTTGAATTTGTAGATGTAGAACCTACAGTTCCTTGAAGGATCAACTGTATGGGTGTTATCCAAGTCTATCTATATACAAGTATATAGATATATTGAAGTTCAGCAAGCTGTGTTTATCACTCTTTGCAGCAATGGACAATACAGACCTTAGGAAAATGTAGTAGACCCCAGTAGGAGGATCATAGAATGCTCCACTATAGGATTTGGGCTTTGGTTGGGTAATTTGGAGGAGGCTTTAAAGAAGAAGAAATCATCCTGAATTAAGTATTATCAGAAAGCAGAGGCCATTACATGATTGAATATTCTAATAAATCTTATCCATGGTGGGCATATGAAACTAGGTTAAAGTTGTAATTGATAAAGTATAATAGTCACTCATTTAGTGATATTGGGATGTTGTGTTACACAGTGATCTTGTTTGAAGTAGATCTTCTGAGATGTTGTTTTTGTCTGGTATGAGAACAGTCAAATTTAATTATGAGCTTCATGTCAGTCATCTGAGTTTCCAGATCTGAGACTCTTTTTAAAAATACCTACCTGCCTAGATACCTGTGACAGAATAAAAAAATATGTATTTAACCTTAGCTTCTATTTTTTGATACATAGCTCTTAAAACCCTTGGAATCTCTGGACTGAGTATCAACATGGCTGAACAGAGGAGGAGCCACATTGGAGTTACTCAGAGAAAATCAACTAAAAATATAGGCAATTGGAAGAAAGGGAGGGGCATACATCCTGATGCCAACATCCATCTAAAATAAGAAACTTGTAGATCAAACAAAACATAGGCATAGGATTTTATAAAACTATGAAGCAGCCCACAGGGTTGCCTGTGGGACCTCCGCCTGGATGTAGAGCAGGAACTGCCATTCTGGGAAGTTCCCCCCAAATTGCCAGACTACAATAGTGTGGCAAACTTAGCTACACAGGATAGATCTGGGTTACTGGCCTCTTTTGCCTTCCTCTAAACAGAGGACATTGCAGCCGGGCAGCAAGTTTTGCTCCTTCCTTGATAGGCTCCCAGGTTTTTTTCTTTTCTTTGGTCATGCACCATACTGGCTAACTGGAAACTCTAGCAGTAACAAGGTTAGGGACCACTGGCAACAGTGAAGGTAGTGAGTGGAACATGACCACCCCTTTCCCCCTTCTACCATCTGCGAGAGAGAGAGGGATCCAGGACTTAAGCAGCCTTGGGCCTAGGCAGAGAATGAGTGGGAAGTCAGTACTCCCTACCCTGCCCTCAATGGTGCTGGAAAGAACAGAGAAGTGTGACCCAAGCAGCCTTGGGCTGTCTCTGAAGTGGCAGCAGGGCAGTGGTTTGTCTGACAACATTACCCCTACCCTGCTCCCAGGCATGAGAGAGGAGAGAGACATGCCAGCAGAGTGGAACAGAGGAGCCTGTGCAAGGGGTAGGAGGGTCGAACTGTACACAGGACTGGTAGCAGTCTCAGGCTGTGTCTGTCAGAGGGCACCACAGCAACTGGGAAGGAGATGCAGAGACAAACAAAGTAAGGAGACATGAGTGGGCTGCCAGGGACATCCAGAAAGTTGCTGGCTGAAGATTCTGGCCCCAACCCCCACACCAGAGGCCAAGATCAGCCCCGCACCCAGCGCTAATCTTACATGGAGGGTGGGTTTATTCAGTACAGATTTGGGCTCTGACTTGGACACTAGCACAGAACTGTGGACACCAGAGGATTTTATTGTTTTTGTTTGTTTATTTGTTTGTTTTATTTATTTTCCTTTTTCTATATTTTTGGTAGTTTAGGTTTTAATTTTTATTGTTTCTTTTGTTTTATTCAACTTTTTTTCTCTTTTTCCTCAACTGTCTTTCTTGATTTTTTAATATTTTCATGTTAGTGAACATTGTCTCTAGTCTTTCTGGTTCGATTTGATATTCTTTTGCTTTCATTTCTTTCTCTTCTCTCCTCTTCTCCGGTTCTCCAGTTTTCCAAAGTTTGAGTGATTATCCTTTGTCCTTCAGCCTTCCTTCTACTATATTTCTCTTCATTTATCTCTCGATTTTTCTGCTATCCCTCTTAAAATCCCCCCCACCCAGAGAGTAAAATCACTCTACTAAGGGGAAATTCACTACATGCAAGTTCCTCATTTATGTTGGGTTTTGTGATATAACTGCAAGTCTTGCTCCTGTGACTAGAGGTACCAAATTAATAGTTAACGCAATTTGCCAGTTTCTAGGCTGTACTTGATGCTATAGTTAGAGCTAATTGTACTACTTTAGCGAGGGTGTCATACCTGTTATAATCAGTTGTTCTCCCTTGTATAACAACACTGTGATCATAATCATCACTATGATCAAAATCATCACCATAGTCTAGTATCAAAGGACTGGGTGCTGGCCAAATAGATAACAATTTCTCATCCCTAATAAATTGGGAAGGTAAGATCTTGGAACAGACACAAAGGCAAGAGCCAGCTACACCTAGAAGACAGCTCTAAGAAATAGACATTTCCTAGGGAAGCCTCAATACTAGTGATAAAGCTACTTACCATGAGCAATTTACAAGCATCAAAGCAGAAAAAAAATTAAAATTTAAAAATATAAAATGACTAGATACAGAAGAAAAATGCAACCCCAGACCTCCACCCCACCCAGAATAAACCCAGGGGATAATGAGATAGAGGAAATCAGAAGCCACCCACCTGAATTTTCTAAAATGATAGCAGCAGAAGTAAAAATAGATGAATAAGGCTATACAGAAAATCAGATCAGAAATAATCTCTCAGGTTAAAAAAAAAGACATGACAATCATAATGCAGGACTTGCTCAGTGCATCTAGGGTAGACATAGATTTAAAAAAAGTAACAGAACTTAAGAAAATCATGGAAACCATGAATGCTCAACATAGGAAAGGAATGGAATCCATCAAACAGATTCAAACAGATATTCAGGAGTTTAAAAATTCCATCTAAAGTAAATGCAGCCAAATGAACCAAGGTGAGGACAGAATATCAAATCTAGAAAACAGAATTGTGGTTAGCAATCAGAAAATGAAAGATTTCTTAAAAATAACAAAGGACCATCAAAGAATCAACCCAAAAGCTGTAAGATGATGCAAAGAAGAAAAACATAAGACTGATCAGAAACAATGAAAAAACAAGAGACAGTGCAAATGACATTAAAAAAAAACCTGTTCACACAAGTAATGGCAGAAAACTTCCCAAGAATGGAAAAAGAATTTGACATATAGATAATGAGGCATATAGAATTCCAATTAGCCATGACCAAAATAAATCTACACCAAGGCATATAATAATCAAGATTCCAGAAATTCAGCATAAGAACAGAATATTAAAAGCTGTTAGAGAAAAGAAATAAATCACCATAAAGGAAAGCCCATCAGAATCACAGCAGACTTCTCAACACAAACCCTTAAATGAAGGAGAGCTTTGAGTGAAGTATTTCAAGTCCTGAAAGCAAACAACTTCCAACCCAGATTCATGTACCCTGCAAAACTATATTTCAAAAATCAATGGAAAAATAACATACTTCCATGATAAAGAACAACTGAAGAAATTCATGACCTCCAAAACAATTCTTCAAAATGTTTTGAAGGATATTTGAGAAAGAGACAATGAAGACTACAATTCCAAGAACACCAATAGAAAGAATATACCAGGCAAGGAAAACAATTAAACAGAAGAAATACAAGGAACCAATGGAAAGGAATTAAATAGAGAGGAAATACAGGGAACCAACAACAGGAAAATAATATGACAAGGATAAGCCAATATATATCAGTTATAATCATCAATGTAAAAGGTCTAAATTCACCATTCAAAAGAAACACACTGGTAGAATGAATCAAAAAACAAGACCCAACAATATGCTGCAGACAATAAACACATTTAACTCAAAGAAATTCATAGACTGAAAGTCAAAAGATGAAAAACAATAATTCATGTGACAAGATCCCAGAAAAAAGCAGGAGTAGCTATTCTATTTGCAGACAAAGTGAACTTAAAGCCAAGACTGATCAAGAGAAACAAAGAAGGTCACTAACTACTTGTTAAGGGAAAACTCCAAGAGGAAGAGATAGGAATCATAAATATATATATACACCAAATACCATCACATTCACTTCATAAAACAAATATTATTGGATATGAAAAATCAAATAAGCTCTAGCACAATACCCTAGTGTCATAAATAGATCAACAAAGAACTATTAGATCTGAACCAAGCTTATGAACAAATAGACTTAGTAGATGTCTACAGAGTGTTCCACCCTACATTAGAATACACATTCTTCTCAGTTGTGCATGGGACGTTCTCCAAAATAGACCACATACTAGTTCATAGAACATGCTTAAGTAAATATAAAAGAATTGAAATTATTCCAAGCATATTATCAGACAATGAAATTAGAAATCAATGGCAAAAGAAACCACAGAAAATACATAAACACTTGGAAATTAAAAAACACCCACCTGAACAACCAATGGGTCACAGACAAAATTAAAGAAGTGTTGGGAGCTGGTTCAGGATAGGGTCAGCATATGATCAGGAACTTGCTCACCTCCTGCATTTCATGACTTCCCTCCCTTTGTGCCCTGATTTTACCTGCCAAAATAGCCCAGAGTACAAGGAAATGTTCCTTGTACTCTGTTTATTGTAGTCCTAATTGACATGGTCCTAGGAACAGCAAGCTTGCATGTCTTGGTTCCCATCAGCCTTATCAGTCAGTTATTCCCAGAATGTATTAGAAGAGTAGCATGGGAGCTAGCACAAAGAATCAACTGGGATCTCATTGTATTAAAAAGTTTCTGCACTGCAAGAGAAACTACCAATAGAGCTAACAGGCAACCTACAATGTGGGAAGAAATATTTAGCAGCTGTAGCTCAGTAAAAGGTTTACTATCAAGAATATATAAAGAACTGAAAAAAATCAGACCTCCCAAATTCAAAGACCCAATTCAAAAACGGGCATCTGAAATGAACAGACATTTCTCAGACAAAGAAGTAAAAACAGCAAGTAAATATATGAAAAAATGTTCAACATCACTGGTCATTTGAGAGCCGCAGATGAAAACAACACTGAAATTCCACCTCACCCCACAAAGAATGGCTGCTATCAAGAAACTAGCTAATAAAAAATGCTAGCGGGGGTGTGGAGAGAAAGGAACCCTTCTCCGTTGTTGGTGGGAATGTAGGTTGGTGCAACCACTGTGGAAATCAGTATGGCAATACCTCAAAGAACTAGGACTACAGGTCCCATTTGACCCAGCTATTCCCCTACTGGGAGTCTTCCCCAAAGAATTAAAAGAATCATACCACAGTGATATATGTGTGCCTATATTTATAGTGGCACAGTTTGTAATAGCTAAAGCTTGGAAACAGCCCAAGTGCACATCGACTGGAAACTGGATAAAGAA
>NW_004624795.1:9397348-9484774 GCF_000247695.1 Heterocephalus glaber | reverse complement strand
GTATTAGAACAACAACTTACCAAGGACACCCTGGCCCATCTCTTGGTTTGTACTTTCCCCCCTCATGCCTTAAAAAAAGTGATATGCAGGCTGTGGTGGTCTTCTCCTCTCAGCTGGTGGGGAGGCCCCACCCATTTCCACTTTAATTCTCTTTTGTTTTCTGCATCTTCTTTCACCCTACTCAGGTCCCAGACCCTTGCCATGCAGGACATGGCAAGGAAGAAATTAGACAATTTCTATAATTAAATGATAATGCCATACCAGAACTTATGAGATGCAATGAAAGCAGTCTTATGAGAGAAATTTATAGAAGTGAATTCTCACATTAGGAAAACAGAGGGAGCTCAAATAAATAACCTAATGTTGAACCTCAAACTTCTAGAAGAAGAAGAAGTCAAGCCCAAAGCTTCTATGAGGAATGAAATTATAAAAGTAAGAGCAGAAATTAATGCAATTGACACTAAGAAAACAATACAATGACTCAATGAATTGAAGAGTTGGTTCTTTGAAAGATTAAATAAAATTGGCAAACCCAGAGCAAATCTTATCAAACAAAACAAAAGAAAAAGGAAAGAGAAGACTCAAATCCATGCAATTAAGAATGAAAAGGGTGAAACTACAACAGATCCTGCAGAAATCTAGAAGATCATCAATACCTATTTTGAGAACCTATATTCTAAAAAGATGGAAAACACAGAAGTAATGGATAGATTCTTACATATATATGAGTTATCAAAGGTGAATCAAGAAGATATAAAAATTCTAAATAACCTAATATCAGGCAATGAAATTAAAGATGTAATTAAAACCTACTAACAAAGAAAAGCTTAGATCTTGATGGATTCACTGCTGAATTCTACAACAAACTTAGAGGAGATTTAATGCCACTACTCTTAAAACTCTTCAATGAAATTGAAAGTGAAGCAATACTAGAAACCAAAAGTGAAGTCAGGCCTGGAAACAAGTATTACCCTGATACCAAAACCAGAGAAGGATCTAACAAAAAACAGAATTACAGATCAATCTTCCTAATGAACATAGATGGAGAAATTCTCAATAAGATACTGGTAAAAAAAATGCAGCAAATTATCATGATTATACACAATGACCAAGTAGATTCATTCTAGGGATGCAGGGATGGTTCAATATATCTAAATCAATAAATGTAATACACCATATCAAAAGAGCCAAGGACAAAACTCCATGATTATCTCAATAGATGCAGAAAAAGTCTTTGATGAAAACTCTACAGAAAATTGAAATATATAGTTCTTATTGCAATCTGGGAAATGCTATATTTGACAAACCTTTTGAAACATTAGGCAGAATAATTAGACGAAAGAAGTAAAAAGAAAAAATATACAAAAGGAAAAAGTTAAATTATCATTATCTGCAGATGAAATGATACTCTACATAGAAGACCCTAAAAACTTCACCAAAAGGCTTCTACATTTAACACCCAAATTCAGTCCTATTCCTGGATACAAAGTGAACACCAAAAAATCAATAGCATTCCTGTACACAAATAACAAACTCACTGAGAGAGAAATTAGGGAAACCACACCTTTCATGATAGCATCAAAAAAAGGAGAAATATTTAGGAATCAATATAGCAAAGGAAGTAAAAGATCTTTACATTGAAAACTACAGTATCTTGAAAAAGGAGATTAAAGAGGATATCAGAAAATGGAAAGATATCCTTTGCTCTTGAATAAGAAGAACCAATATAGTGAAAATGGCCATACTTCCAAAATTGTTATACAGTTTCAATGCAATCACAATAAAAATACCAATATCTTACCTCACAGAATTAGAGAAAACATTCTTAAAACTCATTTGGATCAAGAAGAGACCTAGAACTGCAAAAATAATTTTGGGCAACAAAGGCAAGATGGGGAGCATCACAATCCCTGACTTGAAATTATTCTACAAAACTGTTGCGATGCAAACAGCATGGTTCCTGCAAAAAAAAAAAAAAAAAGAAAACAGACCAAAGGATCAGTGGAACAGATTAGAAGATGCAGAAACAATTCCAGACATTCTCAGCCACCTTATCTTTGCCAAAGGCCCAAACACCTTCACTGGAAGAAAGCCTCTAATAAATTGTGCTGGAAAAACTGGCTTTCCACATGCCAAAGACTAAAACTAGACCCATGTCTCACACCATGCACTAAACTAAAATCTAAATGGATCAAAGGTCTAAATATTAAAACAGAAACACTAAATCTACTGGAAAAGACAATACGTAGAACTCTTAATGACATAGGTGTAGGAAAGGACTATAAACAAAACCCTGATTGCACAGGAAATATCACAAAGAATCAACACCTGGGATCTGATCTTATTAAAGATCTTTTGCATAGCAAAAGAAATCACCAACAGAGTGAAGAGACAATCCATAATGTGGGAAATTTTTTTGTCACCTGTTCCTCAGAAAAAGGACTATATCTAGAATACATAAAGAAATAAAAAAATCAGATCCCCAAATTTAAAGACTCAATCCAAAAATAGACATCTGAGATGCATAGACACTTCTCAGATAAAGAAGTAGAAATTGGAAATAAATATATGAAACAATGTTTAACCTCACTGGTCATTTGAGAGATTCAAATTAAAACAATGCTTAGATTCCATCTCACTCCAGAAAAAAAAAGGATATTTATTGAGAAATCAACCAACAACAAATGATAGGGAGGGGCTGTGGGGAAAAAGGAACCCTTCTCCAAAACTGGTGGGAAGGTAGACTGGTGCAACCACTGTGGAAATCACTGTGGAAATTCCTCAAAACTAAAACTAAAGGTTTCATTTATCTCATCTATCCTCCTTCTTGGTATCTTCTTGAAAGAATTAAAAGCACCCTACCAAGTGATATATGCTCAACCATGATTATAGCACCACAGGTTATTAATACCTTAATCTTGGAAACAGCCCAAATGCCCATCAACTGACTAGTGGATAAAGATGATTTTTTAAATACAGTTGAGTACTACTCAGCCATAAAGAATGATAAACTTGACACATTTATAGCTAAATGGATGCACCTTGACACCATACCGTTAAGTGAAATAAATCAGACATGTATGTGTAAATATCATATTGTTTCTCTGGTGTGAGAAACTGAAAGTGTAAATAAGAACCAAAATGTATAATAGATGTTGTGAAATAGGAAGAAAATGTTCAAGTGGAAAGGGTAACTAGTTAAAGGAAAGAAAGAAAAAGAAAAAAAAAAAAGAGAAAAGAAGGAAAAATGAAAGCAAAGCTTTTGTAAATAAGGAGAAGAGAGGTTGAAGGGGAATGGGAAACAAAGAATCAAAATATTGAAAGCCAAGCTGCTGAAGGTATAAATTCTGATGACCTAACAAATAAATCTGCACAAAAACCTGAAAAATCTTATAATGGAGATATTATATTGGGTATTATTATTCATTGTATTAAATAACAGTATGACACCCCCCCAAAAAAGAGAGAGAAATAACCATACCAAAGAGATGGTAAAGAGTGAAGAGAATTAGAGTAGAGATGAAAAGATAAAGGAACTACATAAAATATTATACTATTTATTTATTTAATGTGTTTCTTGGTAAGCCACTCAGTCTTAGAAAGGTTTGAAGTGGTTTTTCAGAAATCAGCTTGTTTGCATTAAATACTTTTAACTTCCCAAAGAGAAAACAAAGCAAAACAAAATGGAGACTGGTTGTCAATGAATCTGATCATGTTATTAGAGGATTGGAACTTTCAGCAAATCCAGCAAACCCAGACCTCTAGGCAAGGAACAGTAGCTGAGGGTTGAGTTAATCACCAATGGCTAATGACTAAATCAATCCTGCTTACATAATTTAGCTTCCTTAAAATTAAAAAAGATAAGGTTCAAAGAGCTTCCAGGTCTGAACACACAGAGATACTAACAGGGTGGCACATGCAAAGAGGACACAGAAGCTCTATGCCTCTTCTCACATACCTTTCTGTGTCCATCTATCCATATGGCTGTTTGTGAGTTGTGTCCTTTCATAATAAGCCATAAACCCGGTAACTAAATTAGCTTCCTGAGTTCTGTGAACTGTTCTAAATCACAATTTTTTTTTTTTTTTTTTTTTGTACCAGGGATCAAACTCAGGAGCTTGTGAGACAAGCACATTGCCGCTGATCTAAATCCCTGGCCACTGTGAGCCATTCTAGCAAACAACTGAATCCAAAGGGAGGATTTTCAGATCCTCTGATTTATAGTCAGACAGTCAGAAGCAAGTGACAAGTTGGACTTGAGATTGGCATTTGAAGGGGAAGATGAGAGGCAGTCTTGAGATCTGAAGCTATCTTCAGCTAGATAGTGTGGAGCAAAATTGTAGGAGACCTCACTGGTGGCTGCAGACAATTGGAGAATTACTTATTGCAAGAAAAAATTACATATCTTGCATGGGAAGTGAAGTTCTGAGAATGGTGCAAATGTAGAAGGAAAATGAATTCACTTGTTTCACTATTCATTTGTTGTCAGATAAGTGAAATTTTCTAGAATAGTTTGAGCTCACAAAAGAATGTGGTTTTGGAAGAGAAAGCATGAAGAGAAGTAGATGTGGAACCTCTGACCTCTGGGTGACCACATGGCACCCACAGTATGGAGTAGCAGCGTTGCTCTGCTCAGTTACTAAAGCTAAAAGTCATCCATGAAATTAGAGATAGATACAACTCCCTCAGAGCTGTCTAATTGGATGGATATGGAAATGCAAACTAATAAGAAAAAGCAAAATACAGAATCCTTTGTTCATTGTTACCTGCAATGGTTAAAAATGAAAGTAAAAGAGAGTGCAGTACTGGGTTAAAATTTGAGGCTAGATGAATATGAGATTTCAGTGAGTCTGAACTTTGGTCATTATGTCCCAAGCTTCTCACTAAGGGAAAGATCTTTGAGAGACAACAGAAAGTGCATAAAGATGTAGTGAAAATTTGGGGCGGGGGAAAACTAAGTATCTGTTGAAAGCAAGTGAAATAGTGTGAGGGGATTATTTTATTTTATGAGTCACTATCCTAAGTTCCTTGACGAACCTTTTTAAAAATGGGCCATGGGATAACTAATATGGGGTGTCTTTGAATTGAATTCTTCAAAGTAAAAGAAAATCATGTTTGGTATACAAGATGCATGGTTCACTGGGAAACACTCACAAATCGCTGTACAAGATCCAGATGCAAAGCAGTATCCCCTACCCCACCCCACCAACCCAGGAAGAGATAGCCTGGTAAGCTGGATAAAGATAGCAAAAAGTCTGTTTACTATGAGAAGGGGAACTTCTGACTCCCCTTATAAATGCCAAGTAGAACACCCTAGACAGATGCAGTCCATGAAGGACTGGCCCTGTGTAGCTGGGATGATCACCCACTGAATAAGGCAATTATACAGGTCATGATAAATGATCTTTTAAGAAGACACCTTTTCCATGGGGAGCCCATGTACACTTATTGCTGCAAAACCAAACAATGTTTCAGGAAACTTTACATAATATTCTGTCTTAGTTTCCCCTTGTAGGTCTTACAGATGCTCGTAAACAAAAATTTAACAAAAGAATGGAAAAATAAAAGGAGTCAAAGGACTGGTATAAGCAGAGTGGTAATGTTTATTAAGAAATAAGGTGAAAAAATACTGATCCAAACCAAGAGGAAAATTAAAGGTAAAGTCATACATCAGGGTAGAAATATTTAGAAGGTTATTGAGAAATAGGAAAAATTAAACAGACATTGGGGAGGTTAAAAAAAAGGCTTTAATAAAGCATTACCAGTGGTTACGAGGGCCAGGGAATCCCTGGCTGGTCCCTTAAAATTAAAGAGCTACAGACAAGTATGTGCTATTCAGCCAGTTATAGAATAATTTAAAAAGCCAGAAAAGCACAGATTAAAATGATCTAATCTGAAAAAACTTGGAGGCAATGGTTTAGCAGATTAATCAACATAAAACTTTAGAGAGGGGTCAAAATTCTTTGACTTGATGCCTTAGTAGAGACTCAAAGCCTTTTCTACAAAGTGGGTAAAATGGTCAAGGGAAGGAGAAGTAAAGTTCCTAAAAAGTCTGTGAGAGCATTAGTACGGCTGAACAGGCTTGATATGAAGATGGTGAATTTCTTTCATCTGATTGTGTGGGAATGGACACTGTATCTGATTGGGGCAAGATTCCATTACGTAGTATTGTAAAGCAAAATGCGTGAAAATCTACTCTTCCAGTAATATTAATTGGATATATATATATATATATATATATATATATATATACACACTAAATGAGAATCAATAAGAATGCCAGAGCCCACACAGTGTAGACTAGAAACTGGGATGTTTATGTGGAATGCCCTATGTGGAATGTAGATGGGGGTTATGGCAAAAGGTCAGCAATGCATCCTGGTGATAACTACTGGGACTTTGTACTAGAGAACTTCCATCTGAGAGACACTTGCTAGCATGCATTAGCTGAGATGGCCACAAGGCCCAAAAGAAAATTATCTGAAATTCTGAAATATTATCCAATTTGGGTGACATCAGAGAAGCACTCTAATGAGACTGGCAGTGCCCAGAAAATACAAATAGATATGGTTTGTCCAGGATCGTTCTACTTGGGGAATGCCAGGAAGGGATCTTATGATGTGGGTGTGTATTTATAGGATGTGTAGAATGGGTCACAACTGATCAACAGAGACCTCCTTGGTTTGTGGACAGCAGTTCTTGGGTGAATGGACAACTTTCTATTTGAAAGTTATCACTCCAATTTTAGAAGTCAAGAACAAATCAATTTGGGGGCTGAATTGCATATTGTTGTCTTAGTGGCAATGGAAGAATTGAAGTGGGAAAAGTCAGTATGTTTTGGTTTCCATTAATTCATTTGAACATTGGCATAACCATAAGGTTAGCGAAAAGGAAAATGAAACATATCCTGATAAAGGGATGCTCATATAGCACACAGCCCTATGGAAATTTGAGGAGTAAATTAAAATAGCACAAGTTGATGCCCATCAGAGGAACTCCTTTCTAGGTATGGAAGATGATTGGAACCACCAAATAGAGCTTTTCATTTGTTCTCTTAAAGTGACCATTTGTGTCAGCAGAGTGAATACAGAGTGGAAGTTCAGCGGTGGGCTGACTCTAGACACATTCCTCACGCACCCTCTGAGCATAGAATTCCCATGAAAACTGCTCTGTCCACCAGCAAAAGAGTAGATACTGCAGACAGGAGGTGGATTTTCTGCAGTGATTGCCTTGAAAGTAGCTAGCAAACCAAACTGGTGCAGGTAGCCCAGGGGGACCATGAATGGATCCTGAAAGCATAGACACAGACTGCAGTCTGTTTTTTGCTTACTGTGTGGTGAAAATATTTGGAGAACTGTAAAAGAATAAGAAGAGCAAAGGATACTATATGAGTTGGATGACTGAGCAAAATTTCTTCAGACCAAAGATCACATTTTATTGCCCATAGTCTCCTAAAATGGGGAGAGAGATATTCTTCTCAGAATAATAGCTTGCTGGAGAAGTAAAATGAACACTTTTTGTCTAAAACAGGGACAGGTATAGGCCTGAAGAGACAGCTTACACACTTAACCAGTATATGCTCAAACTTAACATTAAATTCAAAGTCCCTGTACTTCTATAAAATAATACTTGAGATAGATACATCTCTGTCACATAAATATTTTTCATGATAACCTTTGTCTTTTGATAAAATGAAAAAAAAAGAGTGGGAAGTTTGAAGAGAGAATTATCCTTATTTCTTAATTTACAATTAACATGCATGTTTCTTTAATGAATTACTCATACATTGAAAATACGTCTCAATAAGTCTATAATATTACTACATTTTAGTGCACAGGATTACGCACCCATATCTGCATAGATCTATTTCTGTATTTTTCAGATGGCTCTAGAGATGAGAAAATAAGAAAGAATGTTCATGTGACTACATAATTCTTGCCAACAGAGGAAGATACTGATATTGAAAGTTCTTTGTTTCTCTCTTCCACATATCACTTTGCAATCTGCCTACTCTAGGGGTTCTGCTTCTTTAATTGAACCCTGACTAGTAAAGTGCGATAAGTGAAATGCCTCAGCTTTTAGGTGTCAGATTTCTTCAACTTTCCTGAACCCTCCGCAGTCCCCTAATAAAGGTCCAAACTAATTATGGAACTGTGTGGAGAAAAATCTGATGGGGACAGAAAGTTTTAAGCAACCCATTCCAAAGCAGGTACCACTCAGGGGCCAGCACTGAAAAAGGGGGCTAAGCAATCTCTCCATGGTTGGCATAGAGTAACACTTTATGAGCATGGCATGCTCTGTACACAGCCAATATTGGGAACATTTGTTCTATTGTTTATTGGGCTAAATAAACAATTGAACATATGCATTTTTGTAGATCTTCAAGCACTGGTGTGAAGATACCTGCTGGGCACCATCTGATGGGCTTTGTACATGCAAAGAGGTTGAGTGTTTCTAATTAGTGTGGGAACTAAGCCGTAAATCTAGATTTCTTGGGGATATATTTTCATTTAGCCAAAAGAGAGCTCAATTGGGCATTGAGAAAGGTAAGAGTTATTGTTCACGCTCTCCAACACACTGTGAGAGCTTAGACAAACTGCTTTACCTCTCTGCACTTCTGTTTTCTTCATCTCTAAAACAAAGGGGTTTGGCTCTTTTATCTCTCATGGCCTTTCTGACTCTAATTTTCTTTATGATTTTTTTATGTTGGAGTAACTTCATTGAGTATAAAAAGAAAGTTATTCTAGATTTGATTATATGTAAAAGTAAAGGCAAAATTTTAAAGTTAAAACCCCAAAATATAAAAACTAGAGTCAACCTGAAATATTTAGTTAGAAATTAAAAGTTTCTATATTCCTCTAAAAGAACATTTGGGATAGGTACATCTCTATCATATAAAACATTTTTCGTGATGCTCTTGGTCTTTATAGGAAAGATGAAAAAAAGGGTGGGAAGTTTGAGAAAAGTATCACTGATCCTTTTTAAAATTTACAATTAATATACACGTTTTGTTCAAAAATTAAAATATACTCATAAATTGAAAACACATCCAATTCTATAATATTACTAGATTTTAGTGTATGTTCTAACACACTTGTGTGCACTCACACAATATACAATTGAGGTAGGAGATCTAGGCTGGGATAAACTGGACAGATAACTGGGAAAATATGTCAAAGTTTATAAAAACCCCGAGGACATGTCCAAAATACAGAACCCAAAATGACTCCACCACTCCTGAGCACTGTACACAGAACCAATCAGAAAGCCATACATTTTCCTCCCCTCATTTGAATACGGAATAGTTTGTGGTACCAATCAGAAAAGTGCTATTTTCAATCCTTCATTTGTATCTGGTGGGAATCCAAGTGAGTCTTTCCATAGGGCACTGTAAAGCTGGCATCAGGCCAGGTGAGTTTTTAATAGGACAACTGTCTCAATGCCTTATTTGCATGAGAGGGGAGCCAATCCAGTAATTTTGGACACAAAAGACTAATTTTCCTTTTCCTCAGGGTTGCTGTGAGTCTTCCCTGAAGAACCTACTTCTTTTCTCCTTCCAATAAATGTTCACTTTTTTTAACATAAAAAAGGCCTTTATTTCTAAAATGTGGCTTAATTACACTCCCAATGTGCTAAGCTGGCTTTGGAAGTGACCCGGCAGCACAGAGCAATCAAAGGAGGAGCAGTCAGGGCTCCTGGTCCTGGGCACCAAGATGTCACTGCTGTAGCAACTCAATCTTCAGAGTTTCTTCAGCTGTTTCTTGTTTTGTCGGTGGTCACTTTGGATTGCCCTGTGTGCCAGAGGTCCGAGCTGGAGGAAAAGCAGTAGCCCCCATCCTCTGCTCTTATGGGCTTAATGATATGGCCTGGCTTGGTCACAACCTTGGGAGTGGTAAGCTTTTGGAAGGCCCTCTGGGAGTTCTACATTACCTTTTCTGTGTGTCTTGTCTCATCTTTGTTGAGGATAACCAAAGCCTGGAAAGAACCTCCGCCAGACCTCCATCTGGCAAGACAATCATTTACACATGTGACTATAACCCTTTTCCAAAATATATACTACATAAGAACTATGTTCACCTACTTTATTTTCTCAAGATTCACTGTAGCTCTTTTTCCATAAAAATTTAGAATTGTATCATCTTTCAAATGTTTGCTTCACATGGTTGTACTGGAGGACATAAATTTCTACCTTAACATCATCCTACAAACTGTGAAATCATGTGAAAATTTGCTATCATCTTTGATTCTTGGCTGTTTCATTTGCTAAAATAGTAGTAACTACTTTCATGAAGAATTTCATGAAGGTCAAAGGAGCCCTTGTCAAATAGGTACTTCCCTAATTATGTGTTTGGAAAATATTAGGAGAAAACTTTAGGAATTTTTAGTGAATATAATGGGATAAAACAAACAAGTTTATACTTTATCTGTCTATACTGTACTGTAGGTTTTTCAGAACTTCTATTATGAAAATGTATTTTAAGGAATGCTGCCAGACTTATCAAGAAGACCTTTTCTCCTTTTCTTTTAAAAAGCATTTTGTTGAGATATAATTCACACACCATACCATTTCCACATTTAAACTCACTACTTTCAGTACTGAAAGTACATCATCACAATCAATAGTAGAATACTTTCAATGTCCTTAAAATCAGCTCTGTACTCCTTAGATATCCCCCATCCCAGTGTTGTGAGACTTTAAGATACTGGAGAGACCACTGGGAAACAGGAGGATTTTATTTTAGGTGAACACCAACTCAATGGATTCACGTCCAAAGGCTGAGTTCAGAACAAATGAAAGGCTCTAGTTTTATACATTTGGTCAAAGGTGTGTGCGGGGGTCTGTCTAGTGGTAAGAAACTGAGACAAAGCAATTATAAGCAATGAATAACCTTGAAAGGAGACAGAGCCTTGTGAATCTAGTGAGAACAAGAGTGTCATAAACTTTGTTTACACATCATAGTTACCAACGTTATCTGTACCAGAACAAGGAGTTACACCTGTGTGGGAGGATCTAAGATGGGGAAAACTTGTTTTTCTTTAAGTTCTGCTTCACCAGTGGTACTCTCTCTCACCAGACCCTGAGGAGCTGTTATCTACTCTCTGTCTCTATAGAGTTTCTCTCTCCGGACATCTCATCTAAATAAAAGTGTATAATCTGGGTCCAGGAAATTGTTTGCTTACTAAACATAAAGACTACTAAAATTGGGGGTAAAATATACTTTCATAAATGTGCTTTAGGGTGACCAATGTCAGATCCATAGTAAGCACTCAATTACATTTATTTTCAGTGTGTATTAAAGTGTGAAGCTGTCAAGTAATAACTAACACTGTAGTTTCTACATTAGTTTTGCCTCTATTAAAAAATATGAGAAGGTGGCTTTTTCTGGGAGGTGAGAAGAGGAGGAAGAAAGGATTGGAGATTAACCTTGTTAAAAACTTTACAGCCAAGTAGCATGAGAGTGAGGAAGGGGCCTCTGAACTGGTGCCTGGGAAGTCACACGGGACCCCAATTTTTATGAAAAGGAGCTCTTCCAAGTGAAGTGTTGACATTCTGGCTTACTTTGTGTTCCAACAGGAAGAACGATATACAATACAGGAAATGGACAAGTGCCAGAGACCCCTGTAGTCAGGTTTCAGTACCCACCTGCCTAGTATTTGACACAGCCCTGAGAAAAAAATACACTAATACACTAATGGACAGAACTAAGAGAGAGAAAGCGGGGAGCCAGGATAACCAATGCCAGTGCAAGCAGCAAAGGCTCTGGACAGTCCCAAATACTGACTTTTATTAGCAATCAATTGGGGTAAAGGCAACCTGTGGTTTCTATGGAAATTAATGTAAACAAGGCTTACAAAGGACAAGACAAAGCATTCTCAAATCAGGAACAGAATAGACAAAATATATGATTGTAATTAGAGCACTGTCCTTCTAGTCTGAAGGTTTTAGTTATGGGTACGGAGTTTGGGTGCGAGTTACTATGAACTTGGCACATAGGCTCGGCCAGTCTCACTTCTCTAAACAAGCCAATTGTGGGGTTAAATCCTCACAGCCGGATGTGAGCATAATCGATATTATGGTCCTCTGCAGACAAGAGAAACCCTTAAGAAAGGGCACAAATTGGGACTAGCAACTTATGTTTATGCTCCTTCCATATCCAAATTAATATGTTGAAACCTAATCTCCAATGTGATAATGAGAAGTGAAGATTTTAGGATGCGACTAGATGGGATTAGTAGCCTGTTTCAAAAGATTCCTTGGGGGCCCGGGGATTTAGCTGAGTGGTTCTGGCACCTGCCTCGAAAGCGCAAGGTCCTGAGTTCGATTTCTGTTGGTGGTCTCTCTAGAGGGAGACCTGAGACCCTGGAGAGCACCGACCCCGGAAAGCAAGACAGAAAAGGAGACAGCCTGGGGGACGAACAGCAGTTTAATTCCTCTGGCACTATTCAACAATCACAAAGGGAGCAGTAAGGCTTTTATACATGTAGGAAAGCAGCTTAGTTATTCTGGCTATTGTCTTTCTGATTTTTACATCTGATGATAACCAGTGACTTTAAGTGACACATAAAAGCTACAGACGAATTCACAAGTCCACCATTTCTGTTCACCAATCCCATACATCAAAGAGCACACCACAGCCCTCTTCTTCTCTGATGGTACCAAGAGAGCAGGGCGACTTCAGCCAAAATCAAGCCCACCAGCCCACCACAAACATCACAGATGTGCATAGTGAGTTGTATCTCTCTCACCACCTGACCATTGGGTCGCGGTTCTCTGATCCCGGGAAATGGTAAATAAGACAACTAGGAAAACCTGTTTTTTTCCCATGAAGCTTTCACAACATCTCTTAAAGTTTTCTGGCATTCTTTTAACAAACAGACTTGTGAAGTTTCCCAGAAATGACTTAATTTTCTCAGTTAACAAACTTCTTGTGATCTATTCTTGCAACTAGACACTAAATTCTACAATTTCCCACAGATTCCCAATACCAAAAAACAAAACAAAACAAAAATGGCCAAGACAAAAGATTCCTTGGGGAGATATTTTTATGATTTCTACTATGTAAGGATATGGCAGGAAAGTAGCATCTCTGAAGAACTGATCCTCCCCACATACTGAATGTGTGAGTGCCTCAATCTTGGACTTCCCAGTCTCTAGAACTATAAGAAACAAATTTCTGTTATTTGTAAGCCACTCAGTCTATAGTATTTTTGTTACAGCAGCTGAATATTCTATGCCAGAATAACACTCAACAATTGATGAACAACATCAATTCTGTTGACTGCAAAGGTTTGTCTTCCTACATGACAGCACAGTTGTGAGAATAAATGGCAGTTTATACATTTCTTTATCTCTTTCTGCCTGCCTATTATTTGATTGTAGCACTAGCAGAAATGCCAAGAGGGAGAGCCTGATCAATTTACCAATAAAGACAGACATGTGTGCAATAAATTATTAGGAGGATAAAAAAAGTTAAACTGTATTCAAGTCATAATTTGGTAGCCATTGCACTAAATTCTTCGAGTGCAGTATGTCATTTTAGAATTAAATATTACTCTATTCAACATGTTATTATCAAATCCCTAGTATTGATTGGCTGATACTATTCTTGGCATATAGAATATACCAGTGTGTTTCGGGTCACGACTCTCTACCTTCACAGAGATTACATCTAGCAAAGTCATCCGGGATTCCCTCTTTCCACATGGAAACTTTTATACACACTATGTATTTGGTACAAAGGGCTTCAAGATGAATGAAGCTGTCTTCCCTCTGTTAATGCTTAATAATCAACTCTTTTATAAGTGCATCTGCTAGACATTTCCTCTGGCGATCCTGATTCACTTAAGTGTGCCTAGGATGGATATAAACATCGACATATTTTAAAGTGCCCCACGGATTCCGAATTGCAGCTAGGGTTGAAATCACTATAGTAAATATCTGCCACTGGTCTTTGGTCTTTTGTCTGTTGGCCCCCTATCAAATCAGAGACAAATATCTTTTATAATTCTCTGGGAAGTTCATTCAACAAGGTACTAAGGAGGTTATTACAAATGCTGAGATTGACTCAGCATAATAATATAACTGATAGAAGGCTTATAACTTGGTCTCTAAATAGACAGAAAATGGCCATCTAAAGACAGATGGCTTTTCTGTCAAGAATAACTACCAGAAAATATAACATGATTTCATAGTACATTTATGGACAATATTTGGCAAGAACAAGATGAACAAATTCATGGGAATTTTTTTTCAACATTTAATGCAACTTTCTATTTAAACAGCATTAACTGTGCTAACTCCACTGTGAAGGGTTACTCTGTGAGGGTTATAGTATGCTTTGGGAGCTATTTCTGTCCTCAAACATACAACTAACATGAGTTGTCTTCAATATTTTTGGTCTTGAAAGCTTTGCTAGTGTAAATCATCATCCTTGATCAATTTGGAACTTGAGAAAGATTAGTTCTAAGTCTAATTGACTGAAGGCATGACCTTAGGAAAGGTGAATTCATTTGTCTATGTGGCCAGCCAATCTTCCTAGGTAACTCCCTTTGATTTTTCACTATTTCTATTCTTCTTTCATTTGAAACTTTACATTTTATAGATCAGGCAAGCAAGCCTCAGAGAATTTAAGTGCCACTTCAATAGTCCTTCAGCTATGAAGTAGGGGAGCCAAAATGCTCCTTCCGCTTGTATTTTAGTAGAGAATATCTTTAGGAATAAAAGCAGTCATTTGTGTTGATATCAAGAGTAATAGCAGAAATTAAGATGCTTCACAGTGTAGAGTCACTTTAAAGTTAGAGTTACCAAATCTTCTGCCACATGCAATTTCAGTTGGTCTGCTTAGGAATAATAATAATGATAATAATAACAATGGAACATTTGGGTCCAGCAATACTGAAAGAATGTTAGGTTATTTAATATAGGCTCAAGTTTAGAGTATATTAATATTATAGGAGAATGGGAATTTTGAGTAACTTGGAATAGAAAGTTTCACTGAAGGATAATAAACAAAATACAGTTTTCTTCTTGCAAGTAAAGCATGGTTCGCAATATTGTCATTTTTACTGCAAATTAGAGTATAAAAAATTAAGCAGAGTGTTGCTTATGAGCTGCAGATGATTGCTTCTTATTTATACTCAACTTGTTCTACTATATAGTGATATTTCAGAATTAAATTCCTCATATTTTTATTAATGTCACTAATTTTATTATCAATATTGCCCTCACATAATTTTATTAGGAGTTTTTTTTCTCTGATCCAGTGATGGTCAAGTGCAAAAAGCGTAATAGTGTAATGATTCTGGAATTCAATTTTGATTAAAATGCTCCATTAAAATGTCAAGAGTATGGTGAATACAATGATCTCAGCTATTTACTGAGATTTTAAAATTCATACCTCTATGTTAATTTAGGTTTCTATGTTTTTGAAATGAATTGATACTACATTTAATCAAAAAGAGTATATTCCACCACATTCAAATATAGACAATAGTAATGAGTTTATCTACTTCAATCTCCTACTACTCTCACTTTGCAACACAGCATTGAGCGAGCCATCATATGCCACAATGAAGGAGAGAGTGGAACCATAAGTCATTACATCAAACCAACCTACACGGTGCTATGTCTCTTCTTGTTTTTATGACTGAAAGGAGTTTCTTTGCCTTATCCAAGCCAACTACCCACCAAGAGTCAGTCGGCCAGCCCGAAGATTAAACTTGGGAGGTAATATGTATTGTTCATTTTCCAAATTTGACTAAGAGCCCTGTGTATGACATGGGCTCTCTTAGTTCATTACATTGCCTACCATGCTTTCTCTCTGACCTACAAAAGCATTTGTGCAGCACTTGTGTGCTCCAGATTTCTCCCAGTCTGGAGCCTTTTATAGCCATGGAACCTAAGGATTTTAGTTCATGGTGAAACACTATATATTTTCCACCATTTCTATCTCTACATTGTAAAAGTTTGAGCAATCATTGCTTTCCTCTACTGGCTTGATTTTGGAGGATATTTTTTTCAAGGATTGCTATACTATCTGTATCAGACCTTTTTTTTCCGCATAATGCTACTTCTGATTTTATATAATTAATATTGGTGTAAAATATTTTTTAGATTAATTATGATTTTTTTTTTGGTACCGGGCATTGAACTTGGGACCTTGAGCTTGTGAGGCGGGCGGAGGAATAATTATGATCTTTGGATGGGTTCATCCATCACATTTTCCACTACTATCTTTTTAAAGTAAGGGTTGCTTTCTTCCAGATACATTTTCAGATTGTTTTATGACAGATATTTTCCTGGCAATATTTGATTTTTTTCATTTCAGTCTTCTGCTAGAGTTTACTCACAATCGGGCCGGGGATTTAGCTCAGTGGTTCTGGCACCTGCCTCGCAAGTGCAAGGACCCGAGTTCGATCCCCGGTACCCCAAAAAAATAAAAAATAAAAAGAGAGTTTACCCACAATCACTTCCAGAACTCTGGTTCACAAGACCCCATCTTCATAAATTTGCTTCCTCTCATTTGCTTCATACAAACACACACACGCTCACATGCACTCGCGCGCCCTAATTCCTTAGGTTCTTTCACCCCTGCAATGAGTCTGATTATTTATTCCACAGTTTTAAAAATGCTCAGTCTTTAATAATGATCAGTTTTACAGAAATTTTGCCTCCAATACCCTTTCTACCTTTTTCCATAATTCCACATCCTATTTTGTAACGCTCATGCAACATTTTCTTAACATGTTCTTAGCTCTGTCTCTCTCTTTTGTAAATTGTGTATTTGGCCCCTGCAGCATATATCACAGAAATAAATGGCTAAATTTCTTAATAAGTAAAGAGTTCCTACAACTCAATTTAAGAAAACAGCCTAATTAAAAAATGTGCAAAGTAATTGAACAGATCATACCCCAAAAAGAAGACATAGGTATCTCTTAATCATATTAACTTTTAATTATAAGTTCAATGAAATACCATTTTGTAGGTATCGGATTGATTAGTTTGGGAACACTGTGAAAGAATAGGGTACAGTAACTGTGGATGCAAATGTAAATCAAATACAACTCTTACAGGAGAAATCTGGCAATATATTTTTTTTAATGCTTCAATTTCATTTATTCTACACTTACATTTAGGTAGGTTATCCTTTCTAGTATTGTTAGTGATAATAAAAGATTAGAAATAAAGAAGTGTATTTAAAAATAATTTGCATATAGAAGAACACGCAACATGCAGAAGAATTGCAACATGCAGACAATTTAAAAGACAATTATAAAGTATAAAGACTGATGAGAAACCAGTAATGTTATCACTAACTAGTTTAAGAAATAGTATATTGCTAGTAGCAATAATCTGTGTGCATATCACTTTGCCTCACAGTAACGACCAAGAGTCTGACCTTTATGGCAGTCATTTTCCTGCCCTTAATCAGTTTTAGTACTTATGTGTATATCTTTAAAAAGTAGCTTGGGCACAGGGCTGGGGGTTTAGCTCAGTGGTTCTGGTGCCTGCCTTGCAAGCGCAAGGTCCCAAGTTTGATCCCTGGAACACCCCCAAAAAACAAAAGTAGCTTAACTTTGTCTCTTTTAAAATTTTATAGCTGGAAAAATTCCATAACTATAGCTTTGTGGTCTGCTTATTCCTTGTCAATTGCTTGATATTAATTCATGTCTTTATGGTTCACTCAGTGCATATTATTACATTTTTGGATGCATCACAATTTTTGTTTTCTCTCAGTTTTTGTTATTACAGTGTTTCCAGGCAACAGTACACTTGTACAAGAGTATCTGTTGGAAATTGCTGCACTGCAGGATATGGGCACTTTTAAATTTTCTAGATTTAAAAAGATTGCTTCTGCAAAATTCTTTTGTTTCTCTTGTTCTTCAATACTTAGCAATTACAGGCTTTAAAATTTTTGCTGATCTGGTCTGTTTGTGAGGATATTTAATTGTAATTCCATCTTACATTTCCTTGGTTATTAATGAGGTTGTTTGCATAAGAGCTCTTCCACACATCCAGCTGAGAAATCTACCTTTCCCTGGAACGCTGATAGATATCTTCAACATTACTCTAGCTTAGTGTTTTATTTTCCTATGTTCCATTTCACTTACTTGCATTATAATCTGTATATTCCTGAGAGCAGAATCCAAGTTTTATTCTTCTTTACATCCTTGCAATTTCTAACAAGGGTTTCATCACTGATAAGCTATCCTTTTTTTTTTTTTTTCCTGTATGAATCAATGAATGTCTTAAGGTATAGATTACAAAGCAGGTAATCTAGAGTGGAGCTAACAAAGCAGATTTTTAAAATCAGATAATTTGAGAATGAATACATTTTCTTTTACTTACTATCTGTTTGACCTGGGAACATTTATTCAATTTGAATATAGGTTTTCCTCTGCAACTTGGAAATAACATTAAGGACATCTTTATAGGATTATTGTAAAAAAATGAAATGTGATAGTTTGTGTAAGCCACGTGTAAGTTATAAGAGCAGTGGATTTTCAATCACTGGGAGCTATTATTATTGTCACTGTAATTGTTACAACTTGGTTCTTATTCAAAGACGTGGCCTAGAAAAGTGAAATGTGAAATGTTTGTGCACTATAATCTTCTCAACATAAATTCTTTTTTTTTTACCAGAGTCTTTTTTTTTTTTTTTGGTACCAGGGATTGAACTCGGGAGCTTGCACTTGCGAGGCAAGCAGAGGCACCACTGAGCTAAATCCCCAGCCCTAAATAAACTCTTTGTATTTGCTTTTTTTAGTACTGAGGATCAAACTCAGGACCTTGCACTTGCAAGGCAGGCGCCAGAACCACTGAGCTAATCCCGAGCCCAACATAAATTCTTTTTTTGCTGAGATAATCTTACATGGAGATGGGGCAAGCAGTATGATTCATTTTGAAGAAATCAAATGAAGGGAATAATTTGAATCAGTCTTCTTATTACTATTCAAAAATGTGTGGAAAAAGATACCAACATACCCATACACGTTGCAGTACAATTCACAGTAGCCCTGCGATGTAACTAGCCTAGGTGTTCAAGAATAGATTAATAAATTTTAAAAATGTGTTATGTATATACAGTGGAGCATTGTATAACTATGAGAAAGAATGAATTTGGATGGAACTGGAGATTCTCATGGTAAGCAAAATGAACTAGACTCACAAAGACAAACATTGCATGCTTTTCCTAGCAGGTGGAATCTAAGTAAACAAGCAAAAAATCCAAAATATCAACAAAGTATAAGAGAGACTATGATTAGAGAAGAGGAAGGGACTTCAGGAAGATGGATATTATCAATATGTGTATGCACGTATGAAAATGCCACAGTGAAACTCAGTTCTTTATAAAATTAATATGCACTAATAAAATTTTTAATGGTATGTAAAAAGGGGATAGAAAAATAAGTTGAGGGGGAGGAACTGGGTCTGGGAGAGAAAGAACTCAATGAAACTCATCATACTAATGAACTAGGAGATACTGAAATTACCACTACTTCAGCCTCTAAATGTAGAGGATCAGAAAGTCTTTACCCATCTCACAAAAGGTAGATAACTGCACATTTTAGATCTAGTTTGATTTAAAAGAGAGGAAATATTGAAACACTTTGAAACCTGAGAATATATTGAGAAAAAAATCAAAACACTCAAGTGAGTAATAAATACAATTAGGCAGAACAATGGCAGCATGAGAAACAGAGCCACATAATTCTATCAGTATTTTATGGAGAGATTTAAACTCAAGCCTCTATTGCCTTGTTAAGTCAATGTCAGTAAAATCAGCCTCAATAAATTAGCTGTGTTTGCAAGGATGGAATCACTGTAAACATTCAGGAGTGGGTTAGCATTTAGGTGGCTAGGCTCCAGTGTAAACATATATGCTTCAAAATATTCTATAGCAACATTTCTAAAATATTTTCAGAGCAGTTACATTTATAGTACCAGCTTCATATAATTTACATGTACTTTTCCACAAAAGTAGTCTCTTGATGTGCAAATGTAAAAGCAAATGAGAAGCAGAGGTTTACCCAAACAAACCATTTTAAGGCATATGTAGAAAAAAGCAGAATATGTGGCAGTAGATCACTTCTCTGCTTAAAATGCTTCAAGGATTCTCTTGTAATTTAGAGAATAAAGTCAAAATATTTAACATTTACATAAATTCTTTCCATTACATTTTCTGGTTTGTCGACTATGTTTCCAGACATTTTTGCAGAGACTTAATATACTATACTTTATTCATAACCAACTGTATTTTTGCCAGCCATTTCCTTTGCTCAGTTGTGAAAACTCTTCCCAATGGTATTTTCTTACGTGATTTTTCATGAATAAACAGGTATTTTTTCCATGAAATCTACTTGAAACTTCTAAGTTTAGCTGAGGACGCTTCACACTCTTTAACACACCCCAGACCTTTCCCTGTCTATTACTAAATTGCCTTTATCATCACTTCTATGTCCTACTCTTTCTTGAATTCCTGTGTTAAAGCCAACCACTCTATCATTTATCTATTTGATCTGAGCCTAACATAAAGTACACATATTATAAATTAAACATTTGTTGAATAGATAAATTTCTAATTTACATATGTGAATGATCAGTTTAGAATGTGTAGATTCAAAATTGAGCATTTTGGTAGTAAGAACCTTTAGAAGTGAGGCACTATGAGTGTGTGGGTAATGCTCATGAGGATAGATTGCACTGGACTCTGAAAAGACCCAATTACCAAAATAAACATTTTCACTCTGTTATGTTGTTTAAGGAAGGACTGGCTGCCACAGACTTAAATTTGAGCGAAGATTAAGAAGTCTTTCTTGAACATCCATATTCCAAGCATAGGCATATGGCTATTTCTTAGCCATGCCAGATGGAAAATGGAAAATATCAGGATTACTACAAATCTATGTTCTGTGTTTGCTGAAATTGCCTGATATCTGCATTTGGTTGGCAGCAGAATGGCATGAAAGGGTGGGATCAGGGAGATGTAGGCTGGTTTATAGGGCTAAAAGGACAAAATGAATTAAGGCAAGATCGATAATAAGCAGTACACAGAGCTGAGGATGCTTAGAAAGCTCAGGAAATTTAAGCTCATACTAGAGTAATTCCAGCTTCATACTTTTTCATTATACAAACTGCACAAACAAAAATTAACTAATTTGAGCCCAACAATCGTGTAATTAGGCTGAAAGAAGTTTGAGCTGGATGTGACCCCAGAGATCATCTTATTTGATGTTTTAAAATATATTTTGCTGCAAAAGGCTCTCACATAAATATCCAATGTGGAAACATGACAGTGTGGTCAAAGTAGGAGAAGAGGACAAGCATTCTCATTGTTTGTTGCCTATGTACGATTCTTCCTGTGCAACTTAATTTACCCCCGAGGGCTCAATTCAGAATACAAATTAAGATCAACTGATCCATTAGTACAATCCAGTTTTTAAGGATGAAGAAACTGAGGACCCAAAGGTGATTTGTCAACAGTGCCAACAATAGGTATGGCTAATCTCGTAATCCTTTTGAATTGCAATAAACATGAAAAATAGAAGCAACAGCTTAATATCTTCCTCTTTTCAATGAAAAACCTAATCCTTGGAACAACTAAATACCTGCTCAAGATTAGGAGGATAATAAGTTTGAGGATCAAAATTAGAATCCATTTGAAGTTATACATAATAGACCTACATTATTATCAATATTTATTGATTTATAATGGCAATGATTTTACACTGGAATTCATAAGTGATTCATCAGAATAGTTGAAGGTTTTGTCTTCAATATGTACATGTTAAGATCTATATTATTTCTAAAGAACCCAACTTTCTATGTGTTGGAAGTTTAGTATGTGCATGTGGCAAAGCACCTTGGGCTATTCAGATGCACCTTCATGTTAGTAAGTCCTGGTAGAGAGGTTTGGTGTATGCTAAATTACGAACTTGCTACAGTCAGAAATACTTTTTAGGGTAGTATGAGCAAATAACGGTGGTCAACTACAGCACTGTTTTGAGGACAATTTTGAAAGTATGTTCAAGCTTGGTGACATCTTCCTGGTGCATAAAATTGGAGAGTGGAGAGTCACAGACCATAGTTTTGCCTTCTGACCTTCAATAGAGTAGCAAATTTATCATTAACTTAATATCTAGCCCTTCTGGTTAGTAGGTAATAGAAAAATATATATCTCTGACTAGAATCAGTGTTACATATTTGGGCGCTTTCCTACTTTCAAAGAGCGGGAATCTCCTTTGTTTGGGTAATATTTCTAGCATCAGCGTCATTCTTTTATAACATATTGCATAAAAAGTATTTTATTTCTGAAATGTTATGTAGACACTAAATTCATGTTGATTAATTGATGTAAAATTATAAATCTCAAATATTTAAAATTGCAAATTAATTATGCAAAATTAAGATTCTACAGAACAAGTAAGAGTTACTTTAACTACGGAACTAATCCCAATCCCTTTCCTGGAGACAAATTTGTTATTAGCTATATTATCCATCCAGATTTTGTGTGTGTTTTTAAATATGTATAACAATCACTGCTGATGTTAAACTCCGAAACAAAGATGACTTCCCTGTTAAGAACTGGTGCCAACCAAGAATACTCATGTTTCATAATTCCCACTTCATGGTGTTTGTTAAAATTCCATCTCAGATTTTGGGAAAAACCTGAGAACAATAATAACAAAGTGGTCAGGCTGGGGCTCAGCTATTGACTCTAAAGCCCTCGCCTGTGGGCTGGAGGAATCAGAAGTCCACTGAGAGGCTGCAAGCTGATTCTGCCCTCTTCCAGCAACCAACAGCTGCTCTGCCTGCAGCTGAGAGTAGAGAGGAAAGGCAGGGAAAGGAAATGGGCTGGTAGTTCTCATGGAAGAATCAGAAGAACAGCTTGGTCTTTAGCTGGCTGCATTTTAGCCTGGAGGTGCAAGGCTTGAAGAATGGCAAAACTAGGAATTCAAAATTATTTCTCTTTCAATGGTTGAAAATTTTGCCAGCATTCCAGTATTTTTAAATTTTTCAGAAACAAAGGATATCAATACTCTTTCTTACGTAGCCTAAGTTTCTATGATGAGGCATGAAATTAAACCTTATTTTTTATTGGAGAGAATTATAAATATGTGTCTCTACACAATGATCAGTCTAGGAAACTAGAATTAAATTTTTAAAAAATCAGTGTGCTCTATACACTTCTGGATTATGTTTTGCTCATGCACAATTCACCTTGTTCAGTTCATATTTAAGTCTCCATACTACGCAAAATTATTTTTTCAGGGGGGCTTGCCTGAATGTCAATGGTGATTTTGCACATTTTACACTCACTTTCATTATGTGGTAAGTGGAAATGTTTCTATTTTTTATTTCCTAGCAGATTTTATTTTTTACCCTTCACTTGTCAAATCTAAATGTCCAAATCTAAAACTCATATTTTCTAGAGCTGCAATTTTTGGTTCTAGTTCTCTTTTTTTTAATTATAGCTGGATCTATTTTCTCAATCCATTCACTTATTTTCTCTAAAGAAATATAATTTCTTCACTATAAATGAGAAATATTTGAGAGGCCCGTAGAAAATATAAATTATAAGATTTGGAGGTTAAAATTATTCCTCTTGAGAGTAGATTATATGTTGAGATCCTGGTATTGTACTAAACAACATAATTAGTATTATAATTCTAAAGGAATAAGCACCTCTGCCCTTTCATGTAAAAGCTACTATTCATATTATTGATCTGCAGACTTGTAGGTCTCTACCTTGGTTGCTTATCAAATAAACAAGTGGAGTTTTGAAACTATATGAATACAGGGATGTTAGAACCCAGGGATTTGGTCTTGGCCATATCGTGTTTATAATATTTGTCAAGTGATCACAATGCACAAATGATCATTACTTGTGTAACAATGGTATTAACTATACGGAACCATTCATCGATATTTGATAGGACTACAATAATAAAGTGCATAATCAGTAAACAGATATTTTGCACCGCTTTCTACTGTTTATAAGCTAGAATAAATACAATTCAAGTTCCCTTGCAAATCTGACATTTGTAATTTCCTCTATGTCAAAAGTCAGTATTTGTGCTAATCAATTACAATATTGATTATGAGAAATTCAGAAATCTAGACTTGTGGATTAATTATCCCCTTTAATTGAAATACCTTCGAGTGTTTGGAATATATGAGACACATTCAATGAATAACTACGAATATTTAAAATGGAAACTAAATCTACCTTTCTTCCCTCCTCCTGAAATACTGCCTCTGGATATATATTAATCCATCAAGTTGCATAAACATGACAAAGTTGTTATAATTATTTTCTTACTTATCTCCAGACTCTTCCTCTATGAATATATTATGAATACTTTATACTACAGTAATTCTATTTAATAGTATCCTAGCAACAACATGCCTGGCGGAGGTTGTTATTCCACTGGAGATGGAATACTTGGCAAGAGATAGAGTGTGAAAGACTCACATTCTCCAGACGCTAGATCTCACAAAAAAACCTGTCATCACTCACTGCAATAAAATTAAAATAACTATGGAAAAGATCAATTCTCCACCTTTTGCCCTTTGGTCCATAATATTAAAACATTTTTGAAAAATTCTCTATAGAAAAAAATGAAAAAGTAATGAACGATTGAGTTGAGTAAATTCTGTTTTCCTTTGTTAGAAAAGCAGTGGCATATTTTTACATGCACAAATTTAGGATGTAGATTTTGATTATTTTCTTACGTCAGTCTCTCACCTCACTCAAGGTCAGATTGACACCCACTAAGAGCACCATGAATATTTTTTGAGATATTGGCTTTTGACTCCAAATTACTGAAGAGTGTAGCTGTGTTGATGTAAATATAGTGATTGCCTTCTTTCTTTTTTTAGGGGTTGAGGAATTCCTACATTTATTATTAGTTGGGATATATCACTGATCTTTATGATGAAATGTGCAATAAGAATGTAAAATGTTATTGAAATAATGAAGCATTTTTTGTTTTGTGACTTTATTTTAAGCTTGTATGTTATTCCTTCGATATTCGAGTGTTGGTTTATTTTCTTAGAAAATAAGCATAACTTAATATTACCTTTAAAATATAGTGCCCCAGGCAGGACTGTATCTCCAGAGAAACTTTGCTATTAACATACATATGAGCTATGCAAATGCAAAAATTTATTTACACAAAACTTTCTCTGAAGATTTAAAGAGACTTTATAAGTATTATCTTTTGAGTATTTAACACAATTCCAGGATGTAGGTACAGAGTCAATATTATTAAATTCTTTATTCATTCATTCAAAAGGTCCTGACTATATTATTCTAGAGCTCCAACTGAGTGGGTTAATGGTATTAAGACTTATTAACTGGTACTAGGTTTAAAGAGAGATTAATAAAATTATATACATATATGCATTTACTTATGTATATATGTTCACAGATGTACACCATACATTTAATATGGACACAATATGTAACATAGCATATATATATATATATATTACATCTCATATAATCTGTGTATGTGTATTGATGTTTGTTGCAAAATTATTTTCTGTAGCTTATTTGGACAGTGTATTATTATTAAGTTATCTAGACCATCTGGAGAGCTCCCAAAATGATGCAACCTTTAATACAGGACATTTAAGAAAAAATACCTGTTAATTTTAGTTTGTGAATTAAAAAGAAAGAAAATGTGAACCCATATAGGTTAAAACAAATGATGACCCCAAGATTTCACCTCTTTGAATGTGGACACGCTTGTCCTCAAGAAAGATGTGTTTTGTAGAAGTCAACAGACACTTCTGGGCTTTTGGTCACTTAAATTTATTTTCCTCTTTTCTTCTCAAGAGAGATCTAGGGAGTAGGATCGGAACCAACAATGTGACGTTGAAGAGATGAAGATTATATCAAGCACAGCATTACTAATTTGTAGAGAGAGTTGAAGACATTTTACATGGGAAAACTGAGATGACTGCTTACCAATTTCTCTATACAGGTGAATTTGTAAAAAGTAGCGTACTTATCAAAAGTGTGTGCATGCTTAAAGATTGAAAAGAAGGCAATGATATTCACTCTCACCACATTTCTCCAACATTGTACTGATGGCCTCAGCCAGTGTGATGAGGCAAAGGAAACAATGCATGTATAAGTTAGGCAGAAATAAAACCATCCTGCAGGAAACAAGGAATTCATAGGAAAAAAAACCTTCTAGGAGAAAAAAAACCTCCTAGAATTAATAAGCATGTTTTGAAAAGTCACAGGATATATAAATATCAATTATATACTAGAAATATACAATTAGTAACCAAAATTTAAAAGAAAAAAACAAGGCTAATTATAATAACACAAAAGATGACATATTTTTGTATACATCTAACAAAGCATCTACAGAATGTATAAGGTAATAAAGACTTTGTGAGTGTATGTGTACATGTGTGTGTTCTGAAGATTGAACTTAGGACCTAACACATACTAGACAAAGTCTCTCATACCTACAAACATAGCCTCTTCCAGGATAGTACACTAAGTTGCCCATGCTGGCATCCAATTTCCAATCATCCTGCTTCAGCCTCCTGAGTGACTGGGATCACAGGCATGCACCAAATAGTGTTTGAGCAATTGTTCACAAATTTGCAAAAACTAAAATAAGCCTGAAGCTAAACTTCACACTTACAAAAAAATAAATTGCAATGAAACATATAGAAAATTATGTAACTATAAAAATTCTGAAAGAAACCTCAGGAGAAAATCATTGCTTCCTGAGAATAGGGAAACAAAAAATGCCTCAGGTAATCAAAAGTACATTCCATTTTAAAAAGATAAATTGAATTTCATCCACATCAAAAATTTGTCTTTTGTTTTGTTTTATTTTGTTTTGCTTTTGCAGAAACCACTTTCAGAAATGAAAGGACCAGAACAGGGCAGAACTGACTGTTAGAACACGTGTTTAGGATGCACAGAGCGTGGGGTTCAATTGTCAACACCTTAGCTGCATTATCGTTTTGCCTTTTTAACAATGTCATGTGGTTGTAAATATATCTTGTTTTGCTTTTCTTTTTTGCTTAAATTATTTTATTGGTACAGTTTAGGTATACAATATGTTTACATTTATCATTGGGTGCTTGTACCTGTACATGATGTATCTTAGTTCTTATTTTTTTCCCCATTCCCTGTGCTCCCTTCACCTCCCCCACCTTTCCCTATTTACAAAGACTTTGTTTCCTTTTCTCATAATTTTTCCTTTCCCTTCTTTCCTTTCCCCTTCCCCTCCCACTTCCCCTACCCCTTTGGACCTTTTTGTCCTATTTCAAATAATCAATTATTCATTTTAATCCATTTAATCCTTATTTACACTTTCAGTTTCTCACACCAGAGAAACTATTCAGTATTTGCACATGTGTGTCCTATTTATTTCACTTAAGAGTATGGCTTCAATATGCATCCATTTAGCTATCTTGTTTTGCTTTTAAGAAGAAAGGAAAAGGAAAGAAAATGACAGGAGAAAAAAGGAAAGGGAAAGGAAGAGAAGGGAAGGGAAGGACACATTGCCAACAGAGAGAAAATATTTGCGAATCTTATACCCACTAAAAGACTTCAATGAAAATTATGTAAAGAATAATAAAACTCAACAGTAAGAAAATACGAAACAATATAGAAAAATTGGCAAAAATTTGAGCAAATATTTCAGCAGAGGATATAAGAGTACCAAATGAATAGATTTGCAAAATAATTCACTATTAGGAAAATACTAGGTTGATCAAGTACTCACCTTCCCATTAGAATGACTAAAAATAAGTAAAAAAACATGATAAGAAGTTCTGGTGGAACAATTGAAACACTTAGACATCACTGATAAGAGGGAAGCATTGTCTACTACACTAAAAAGTAATTTGATAGTTTCTAACAAATTTAAATATATACACAGTATATGAACCAAAAATTCAACTCTTAAGTATTTACTTTAAAGAAGTGAAAATTTTGTTTTCCCACAAAAAACTCGTAGGAATGCTTTTAGCAGCTCTATCCATAATTGTCCCAAATTGGAAACAACCCAATATTATTTGAGAGAAGGAATTAAAAAATCTGGTAAAGCTATAAAATGGGATGTTATTCAGCAGTAAAAAAAATGACAATGTTAATACTTTCAACCACTTGGGTGAAGCTCAAAGGTGTTATATAGAATGAAGCGACCAGTCTTAAAGATCAAATAAGGTATGTTTACATTAACATAACATTGTATAAAAGGCAAAACTATTAGTAAGTGAGAACATCATTGTTTGTTAAGGGCTGGGCCAGAAGTAATGGTGCAACTGAAAGGAAACACAAAGGAGTTCTGGGAATGATGGAACTATTTTTATACTCTTACAGATATGGTGTGACATGTGTAAGTTGTGATGGAAAAATACAGTGAATGTTTAAATTAAAGTTATGACAATGAAAGATACAGTGTCATGAATCTCCCTAAAAACATTCCTCCTTGCTTCAAACACACTTATCCCATCCTTCTTGCCACTTTCTGAAGCAGTGCTGCAAGTCCCCTTTTGTGAATGTCTTCCATTATGCTATCTTGACTGCCTTGATGTCCTAAATCAATTTAAAATGTTTACCTTTCATTGCCATTTTGACTTTGGAGAAAATACGTAAGTCACATGGTACTAGATCTCGGGAATAAGCTGGATGAAGACATACTGTACTGTTTTTAATGAGCCTGACTTTTCATTGGATAGTACTCACCATAGCATTCACCATATTGGTGATCAAACCTCATAAAGACACTCAGAAAAAAAGACATCCAGAATTGCTTCACCAAATGGCAAGAGCAATACAATAAATATGTTCAAGGCAATAGGGGAGTATTTTGAGGGTAGCTACTGTCAGTATGTCTTTTACAGTAACAATTTGTTAAAATTTAAACATTCATTGTGTATTCTGATAATCTCTTTTCTATCCATGTGTTAAAATTCTAGAACTTTATATCAAAAGAAAAATAAATTGTATTATATGGTTAATCAAATATGAAAAACTTTGAAATCATCAAAGTTTCTACTAGTAGTACATTTAATACCAAATAGTTTCTCTAGTGTGAGAAAGTGAGAGTGTAAATAAGGACTAAAAGGATTAATAACTAATAATTGATACTTTGAAATAGGAAAAGGCCCAAAGGAGTAGGGGTGTTGGGAGGGGAAAGGGAAAGGAAAGAATGAAAAGGAAAAATTATGAGAAAAGAAAAAAAAATGGAAATGAAGTATGTAAATAGGGAAGGGTTTAGGGGTAAAGGGCGCACAGGTAATGGAGAAAAAATGAGAACCAAGACACATCATGTACAGGTACAAGCACCCAAAGATAAATGTAAATGTATTATATACCTAAAATGTACCAATAAAAGAATTTAAGAAAAAAAAATGCCTCTTTTCTGGTGCTTTGCAAAAAAAAAAATTAAATGTCTTGCAGAATAGAAACAAAACAAAATTAAACAGAGCAAAATAAGGAAGAAAAGCAAAAGAGCACTGGCAGCAAAGGTGGGCTACAGTGGCAAGAAAAATATAGCCGTTCTTTAATATCTAGCTTTTATTAAAATATTGCTTGCTAGTTAATTGTTAGGAAATTTGGCTCCATGTAATCACTTAACTTTCTTTCTGCTGATCCTCATTTGGATGTTTTGATTAATAAGTTTTTACCCCAGGAAAGCATTCACCAGTTATTTCTGAAACACTTCTTTGACTTTCACAGACTACTCATATGCATAGTAACATTTGAATTTTAAAATATTCTCTACAGATTACCCAAAAGCACTTAATGAATATCTGGTTTGTGTAATAAGATATTGCTATTCACACCTTGGGATTCCAGAGTGCATACATATTGAAAAGGAATTAATATTTATGGTTAATCCTATAATTATTCTAAAACATGGAGAAAGATATGAGGTGATTGTTGATCTAAAAAGAACCATCTCTAAATCTATATACTTCACAGATTTCAAAGGAATATCTTCATTTACAAGGAAGGTGTATCATACAAACTCTATATGTCTGTACAACGAAAACTAAACTTCAAACTATCTAAGTCTTTGCAAGACTCCATATATTTTAGCCTCAAGATTTATCTCTTTTGCTACCTGGGCTGAGAAGTTTATTGGATTATCCCTTCTTGACATATTCATTTAAATTAAGAAATGTACCTGAATCTTCCAACAAAAACTTGACTGTTTAATATTTGAAAGCCCAGATTGCAATATTTTTATTTGAAATACACTTTTGCAAAAGCAAATATACCTATTGTGTGCCAAGCTCTGGAAAGGCATTGAGAACATAAAGGTTTTATAGACTGAATGGAATTTCTTTCTTTCTCTTCTCCTTTAATTTATATGGTGAAATCATAATTCCCAGTGCTTCAGAATACAGCAGTATTTAGAAGTAAAGTCTTCAAAGATCTAATTGAATTAAATCAAAATCAATGGAGTGGGCTCTAATCCAGTATGACTAGTATCCTTATAAGAAGAGGAGATCAAAGCACAAACAGTCTGAAAAAGAAAATTACAAGAAGACATGGAGAAAACCGCCTACAAGCCAGGGGCCAAGGCCTCAAAAGACACCAGCTATGAGAAAATAAATGTGTGTTGTTTTGCTTAATCCACCCAGTCTGTAGCACTGTTATGGCAGCTCTAGCAAGTCTGTACAAATGATGAGGAAAGCAGATACAAACATCTATGCCACTGAAACTGAAGCCAAATAGAGAGATAGAAACAAAAACTCTACATAGATAAGAATTACCAAAGATTCTAAGCATATCATGGGTGTTACAACAGCATATAACAGGGGATGAGAGCATGATAGTTTAATGTGAAATTTATACAGTATGTTAACCCTCTGTGTAAATAAATAAAAGGGAAATAGTCCAGGCAAAGGAAACTTTATGAACAAATTTCTTTAGGCAGAAGGAGCTCACCTCCTACCACCTGAAATAACACCCAATGAAAATGATGAAAATGTTTCTGTAGGTGGAATTCAGAGTGAGCAGTAGAAGGGCCAGGTATTTAGCTCAGTGGTGCTGGCCCCTGCCTGGCAAGCACAAGGTCCTGAGTTCTATCCCTGGTACCAAAAAAAACCACAAAAAAACAAAAAACACCACAGAGTGAGCAGTAGATCAGGCAGGGAATTATAGGGCCTTATGGGTGGACAGTGAAGCAGGAGCAGGAACAAGCAGAGCGTCTTGGACTTCAGGGCCAACTTTCTAATTTTCAGGTCATTTTTTAGATATTTTTAACTTCATTTTTGCCCTTTGACAACTTCCTTGGACACAAATTATTGTATTTCTCTGTATTTATTTTTTAGGAGTGGTTTTTCAGAGGTGCTTTTTCTTGTCTGGAACTAGTTTCTCCTAAGATCTAGAAAAGAGCATAAGGTTAGACAGGTAATTCAAGCCTATCTCTACCTTCATATTCAATGACTCTGAAATTTTTCACCACTATTCATTATGATATATTGCTTTAGGGTTTGTATGCACTTTCAGCAACAAGAAGGGATTAAAAATACATTTTGCTATAAAAACTTTTAAGTCATTATTCATGACAGAGAAGCCCTTGGGTGTGCTCTCATTTGTGTAGGTTGTTTTTATATTTTTGGTCATTCACTCACCAAATGTTTATTGCCTGGGTACTAAATGTTGACTTTCTGCTAGATGCCCATTTGTCCAGGAGCACCATCCTGCTCTCCTCAGTTCTTAGCATTCACAGAGGGAAAGAGGCATTATGAAGCCTAAGAAATGAATTATAATTACAAATTCCAATGAGAGCTTAGAAATAATCCAAGTACAGAGGTTGAAAAATAGGACAATATATTAAAATGGAATATACTTATCCTTGAAAGGTGAGAATGAGATGAAGTAAGAACAAAAAACATTCCCAGGACAGAAAATTGCAAATTCAATGACCTTGAAATAGAAAGGCTTTGTGTATTCTAGGAACAAGCAGTCACAATGGCAAAGGGATAATGAAGCACAGATGGAATTAGAAAGGAAAATGAATCAGACCTTGTCTTTGTAGGATATGGCCAGTGCTTAATGGGTGAAGTCAACAATTATAAGCAAAAAATGTTCTAAAACTCATCAGTGATCTAGTGCTTATATTTCCTATTTTCTTTGAAAAATGGAATCGAAAGTTGTGCATATTCCCTTCTACTATCGGAAATGTACCTGTGGATGCACTATCAGTTCATTTCTCTATACATGTTGATTTTTATTTAAGCTAACATATTATTGCATCTAACTTAAGTGATTTTAGGTCAGTACTGTATATGATATAAGAATAATCCATTCCCTTTCACAGTAACAGACTCAGTAGAAGAATAAAAGTAAAAATTGGGAAAAAGACTACATGTGTGTATTATCATAAGGAAAGTAATGACTGACTTCTTCCATATCAGATCTGTCTCAAAAAGCCTGAATTGAAGCTTTGCTATAGGACAAGATTCCATCAAACTCAATTTTATATTGGTTTTTAACCTGGTAGATAAATTAAGTAAATAAATAGATAAATTAAGTAAAATAAGTAAATTAAACTAACAAAGAAAAAAATCCGTAGTTATGCAGCTTTCTTTTGAAGTTTCAACAGTAGTATAGTTTGCAGAGCAATGTTAGCACTGAAAGACAGTATCTGATAACAGTCTAGAATTCTTCTTCCAGTTGACTTGCTAATGATCAGTTGTTTGATCCTCAGTTCAATGTTTTGAAGTCTCACAAAGCCCTCACCCAAATATCAGATATTTCTCATAGGTAGGACCTCGAATGTCCACCATAGCCCCTGTGGCAAATAAAAGATTGAACCCTTAGTGACAAAGACTCTGTATTGAGACATGCATGGTATTATAATTTTTAACCATATTTTTAAATAGAAATAACAGAAATGGACTCTTCCTAATCTTCATATCCAGAGATAAGCCCTTTTTGTCTCTCTACATATTTTCTTTTGATCATTTTTCTCCTTTTTTTCATGTTTTGGCATTTTTGCCAAATTTTTCTTCAGAGCTATCGACCGGTTTACATTCCCACCAAAAGCAGTTCAGAAGGGTTTCTTTATTATAGCTTGACTAAAAGTATTTTCTTTCAATATTATTTTTCTCTATTTACAAAGTAAATGTCTCTTGTTAATATTTCAGTGTACATTTTGTTTTTTACTATTCAAGTAGAAATCTTTTTCATGATTGCTATTTCTTCTTTTGAGCATTTTCTGTGCATTCTTCCTTTTTAAATAATTTATAATTTATAATTTTTTTCTCCTGTTTCTTAAGATATATATATATATATATATATATATATATGTAAATTTCCTCCTTGTATCAATGCATTTAAAAATTTTTTGTTGATTAACTTTTTGTGTGTGTGCATACTGGGGATCGAACTAGGGACCCTAGTGCTTGTAAGGCAGGTGCGGCACCACTGAGCTAAATCTCCAGCCCCTGTTGATTAACTTTTAATTGGCTTTCAGTGTTTTATTATGTGGGCAGAACTTCAGATTTTTTTTGTTTTGTTTTGTTTTTGTTTTTGGTACTGGGAATCAAACTCAGGACCTTGTGCTTGCGAGAAAGGAGCAGGCACCACTGAGCCAAATCCCTGGAACAGTCAGACTTTTTTTTAATGCCTTTTTTTTTTTCTTAAACTGCCTTTGAGTGGCTGGCCTAGCTTCAAATCTATTAAATGTTTATATATATTTGTCTTCCATATCTTTCTGTGATTTCATTTTTTATAGTTAATTTCTTTTATTTGTGAATGTATTTATTACACAGATATTAAATGAAGAAAATCTAAAAATACCTAAGTCTTGAGAAAGTGTGACTTTCTCTTTGCTACCCTGAAGTCATAAATGAAGCAAACATGTGGTTGTTTACTATAATTCTTTTTCTAAGTATTTGAACATACATATGTCCACCCTTATACAAACACACATCTACATAGAGGATTTTATATTATATGCCTTTTTCTCTTGCTTACTTTTAAATATAATCGTAGTTTTTGACATATTTCTGTATGATAGAACATACATCATACTCATTATTTTTATGGCTTCATAGTATTCCATAAAATAGATGTACTATATGTTTACATAATCATTTTAAGTATGTTCCCATTATTGAAGTTTATTTACACTGTTTTCATTTTTGTTAAAGATGAATTATTTACTACTGGGCATTGTTTTATTCATATCTTTGGAAATACTTATGAATTAAGGCTCTAATTAGAGTTAAGGCTCTAAGAATTGGAATTGCTATGGTAAATGGAATGCACACATTTGAGGGTTGGTTGTCTGGCATCTGCTTAGGAGTGTCATCAAGTGTAATTACAGCGTAGGCCAATGTAGCTTTGGTTCTTATAGCTCATGCTCTCAAAGTCTTTTCCAGCTACCTTTTCATAGAATAAACAGAGGAAAGAAGAGAGAGTGAAACTCATTAGCAAGTTTTCAACTCTCTAGTTATGTCATGTTTACTAACATGTCATTGACCAAGAGAAATGATTCAGCTGAGCCCACAAACAAAGGCATGGGCCTGGGAGGGCGGGTGCAGACAGCTCTGCCGGGTGAGAGACCACAGGGCCACTTTAAAATCTATGTACTACACCAAGTCTCTAATGGTGTGTTTTTCTTACTGATATAAAACATTTATTTGTGTTTTTGCACGGAGAATAAAACATTAGGAAATTAATAAGAGAAAATAAAACTCCACCCTGCTCCTCCAAAATAAAAAAGATTGTCAAAAACTTTGAGCAGACACCTCACCCCATAAGATATCCAAATGGCTAGTGAGTGTATTAAAAATTCTTCAACATTAAGGTTTACCTTGAAAACCTAATTTAAAGCTACAATGGTATACTATGAAACCACCAAGCAAGAAGGTAGAGTAAAAGGGACTTCAGTGCATCACTACTGTAAAATGGTGTGCTACTTCAAAAAACTGTCTAGCAGTTTCTTACAATGTTACATAGATGCCCCTCTTGTATTCCAACAATAACTCTCTCGGGCATGTATCCAAGATAAGTAAGTGCACATGTCCATAAAATGACTGCACAGAATACTGATCACAGTGTTATTATACTAGCCCCAAACTGAAAAGAAACCACATATATACTAACAGGACAATGGATATATAACTCTTGGTGCATTTACACAAATGCCACCTGGAATAAAACGAACTGACTGTCCACATGTCAAGACATGAACAAACCCCACAGTGTTTAGGGAAGGAATACAGACTCCAAAGAAGTATTTATATTTTACTGAGGTCATAAAAACTTTATATAAAAGAAAATTACAAAGATAGTACAAAATTGTAAAGCCATCTATTATACAAATGTAGATGCAAAGGTATTTACATCCAAATCTCATAAAATCAAAACTCAACAGATATATTCAGACATTAATTAAAACAATAAAACATGACCAAGTGAAGTTAATTCCAAGAATGTAGATATATTTTATATCTGAAAATAATAAATTAGATCAGTGGATTAAGGATTAAATTTATCAATGGTAAATGAAGTTTTTATTTTCCTGAAGTTCATGGAAAATAAGAAGTAATATACTGTAATAGTCAGAATAGTTGTTACCTTGGTTTGATCTGAGGCCTGAAGTTTGATTTGGGGAGATGATGAAACTCAGTATCATGATTTAAGATGTGACTACGTGAGAATTTTTGAAAAATCCTCAAACTCTTTTTATCTCAGGATCTCTTTATACCTTTACAAATTACTGAGGATACTAAAGATCTTTCTTATTAATTTTGGCTACTTCTATCAATATGCATCATACTAGAAGTTAAGGCTGAGATTTTACAAATTCAATTTAAAATAAAGACAAACTATTACACACAAACATAAATAATATATTTTTATAATAACTATACTTTCCAAAATGAAAAATAGGAAAGTTAATTACTTCTCCCTTTTCAGATTTAAATTTTCAATGCGTTTCCTGGTTTATGAAAATGTTTTTCTTATTCTATAAGTTATTTATCAGAAGTAGTTACATTAGTTTTAGGTGATAATCTTAAAGCTTTTGTAAAATGATAAGTTTTACTATTGATGCATTGATATATAGTATTAATTTCATATATTAAACAACATTTCCTTTCTTGGAATTAACATCACTTGGTCATGATGTTTTATTATTTTGATTCATATCTGAGTTTATTTTGCTCAGTTTAATTTTTTGAGGTTTAGGTGCAAATATTTTTGCATTCCTATTACCTAAAATACAAGGTTTAATACATTTCTTTATAACAGCCTTTGTAATGCTTTTATGTTAAGACTCCATGCTATTAGTAAAATGAATTAGAAATATTTTTATTTTTAAATATTCTGAAAGAGTTTATATAGCCTGAGAATTTTCTTTCTCTTAAAAACTTGAAAGAAAATATATGTACAATAGCTTTGCCTGATGCCTTTTTTGAAGAATTTTTCTCTGTTGATTTAGGGATTATTTTTCATATCCTACATTTTTATACTTTTTGCTATATATTATATTCTTATGTACTCAAATTCTGTATATTTTATTCTATATAATTTTTCTTTTAAATTTATTTTATATTTAGCTGTTTTTATCTACACAGAAATTTATTCTTCCCCTTTAAAAGCAAACATGAAGTAAATATTAACTTATTACTAGTACTATATTTTGACATAAATACTTCTTTTTGCTTATCCTGTGCTCTCAAGATAGATAAGCTCATCATTATAATTTTTGATAAACTTTCTGAAAATATTACTAGATTTGTATTAGAATTTTTACTATAAGTCACCCTGCCAGTTAAATGACCAAGATGAATCTTCCATTGTATTTTTTCTTTGCTTTTATTACGCTCTTTAAAAGTCAATCCATATTATAAAATAATATGTGAAAATTTTCAACATTACAAAACAACCAGATTTTTCAAACTTGTGCCTTGTGTAGTCTTAGTATGAGGAATCTCATTATTTTCAGCTTATTGTTGCAGTAAATACATTACATGTCACATATTGAACAGGGCAGGCTTCTATGTGTCTGAAGACCCTATATGTATGGACCCAGTTCACTGCTACATAAAGCAATATAGTTACATAGCAATAAAATGACAGAATAACAGGTGGACAATCTATTAGCAGTAACATCAGAGACCAAACTATGAATGACAGTGGCTTGTTGCTGCTAATCCTGAGTCAGATCAATGCTAGGGAAAATATAACTTCAACCTTTTATCTCAGCAGCATTGCTAGGGTTAAGGTAAGTAGAGGATTAAATACCAAACTTGGGAAAAATTCAGAACACATTACAGAATCTTAACAGTAGCTACAGATTTGTAAATATCACCACTTAAGTGAAATAGAGTAAGATGGACTTGCAAACAAATTTTAAAATTTTATTTGTACATGTTTGCAGTTCATGTAGTTTACAATCATCTCAGGGAATGGTTACGTGTACGTATTACAGCATGTTTCATTATTTTTTCTTAATTCCATTCCCCTTCCCTTCCCCTAATTCTCTCCTCCTCCAGTTCTTCTATCCCAGTTTCCTTGTGGATATTATTTGTCTTAGCTCATGATATGGCATATAATGTTCACATTAATTGGGATTATTAGGTTCCTAGCATACCTTTCTTCCTCTTTTCATTTTATTCTTTTTATTGAATTGATTAAAGATGATACATAAGAACAGGTAAAATTCATAAAACACCGCAATCTCTTGTTCTACCCAAAGTAGATATCCCAGTTATCTAGTTACTTTCCAGTCTAGTGTAGTTATTATAGTTAAAAGTAATTGTTATTCTTAGGTTGGAGATTTTATATTTTTTTTACTTTTTATTTTACTGGTACATTTTAGGCATACAAAATGATCACATTCATTATAAGACATGTGTACCTGTACATAATATAGCTTGCTTATTCTTTTTTTCCCATTGCCCTCCCCTCCCTTCAATCCCCTCCTCCTTCATGTATAAAAGCTTTGTTTTCATTTTTCCTTCTATTCTTTTTTCTTGTCCCTTTTTCCTTGCCCTCTCCCCTCTCTCATTCCCCTTCTCATTTGAACATTTTCTTCTTATTTCCTTTTCCCCTCTCCCTCCTCCCTTCCCCTTATTCTCTTGGACCACTTCTCTTTTTCAAGCCTTCTATCCCCTTGTCTCTTTTTATCTATCCTTTATCATTTTCTTTGTTCATACTTTGTCTCACTGAAATGAGAGATACCATACATTTAATCTCATGTCTGATTTACTTCACTCAACATTATATTTTTACAGGTGCATCCATTTTCCTACAAATTTGTCATTCTTTATAGTCAAGTAGTATTCCATTATATAGATAACCACATTTTCTTTATGCAATCATCTTTTTTTTTTAAATTCTTTTCAATTTTTTTTTTGGGGGGGGGGTACTGGGGATCGAACTTGGGTCCTTGCACTTGCACAGCAGGCAGCAAAACCACTGAGCTAAATCCCCGGCCCATGCAATCATCTTTTGATGGGTATACAGATTGATTCCAGGTTTTAAGTATTAAAAATTGTACTGCTATAAATACTGGCATGCATGTATCACTGTAGTAGGATGACTTAAACTCTATGGGGAAGACACTTAGGAGGATGGGTGGATAATACTGAATTTCTAATTTTAGTTCTTTGAGAAATCTCCATAGTGATTTCCATACAGGTTGTACTAATTTGCATTCTGGCATGGTACTAGAACAAAACGGATACATGGATCAATGGAACAGAGTTGAGGATAAAGAAACCTCCCTAGATATATTCAACTATTTGATCTTTGACAAAGGGGCCAAAAGCATATGTTGGAGGAAAGACAGCCTACTCAACAAGCAGTGTTGGCAACACTGGTTATCAGTTTGCGGAAGATTGAAACTGAGCCCTTAGCTCTCACCATGTACCAAATTAAAATCAAAATGTCATCTAGTTAGAATTGTACATATCATAGGCAGTCTTTAGAAAGACTTGGCTTTTTCATTTAGTAATATACACTTAGGTTTCCTCCTGACTTGGTATTTCATTTCTTTCTAATGCTGAATAATATTCCATTGTCTGGACATATTACATTTAATTTATTCATTCACCTATTAAAGATACCTTAGTGACTAACCAATTTATGTATTTATGAATAAAACTGCAGATTTTCTGGTGGATATAAGTTTTAATGCATTTGAATATACTCTAAGGAGCACAATTGGTAATTACATATTAATAATGTGTTCACAGCCAGGTGTGGTGGCCCGTGCCTGTAATCCCAGCACTCTGGGAGGGCAGGGGAGGGGACTACAAGTTTCACCCCTGCCTGGGAAGTTTAGTGACTTAGTGAGACCCTCATTGAAAATAAATAAAAAATTACAAAGGCCCAAGGATGTAGCTCAGTATAAAGTCCACGATCCAACACCAGTATCAAGAAAGAAAGAAAGTTAATTTAGTTTTGAAGAAGTTGCCAAACTAACTTCCAAAGAGGTCACATCATTTTTCATTAACACCAATTATACGTGCTGCATAAGCCCACCAGTGTTTGATTTTGTCATTGTTTTCAATTTTGCTACTCTCATTAGATGTATAATGGTGCCTTATTATTTTAATTTATAACTTGTTAATAATGCATAACATCAATTCTTATCTTTCTTCTTTTTCTTTGTTTTTAAATTTTATATTATGAATTTTCTTTTTTCTTTTTTGACTTTTATTATACATGTTTGCAGTACCTAGTGATTCCATTCACTGTAAGGAATGGTACATGTACATAACGCATCTCAGTTCCCTTCTTTTTGCCACTCCTACATTTCCAGCATCAGATGCATTTATTTATCTTATAAGACCTTATAAAATTAGTTATAAAATTAATTATCATATATACAGATTGGAAACTGGATTAATAGACCAAAGAACATACAAAACATGTAATGTAATTGTACTAAGTTAAGATACACTTTTAGATACACTGTCTGCTGAGGATTACAGTATCTTTTTTTTCTTTCTCTTTTTACTATTATTTTTCTTTTATTTCATACTTTACATACATACTGAATTTTTCATATAAGGCAGACCATGTGATATTTAAGCTTATGTGTCTGAGTTACTTCACTTAATATTATGGTCTCAAAATATATCCATTTTCTTACAAATGACTCAAGTTTATCCTTCTTTATGGCAGAGTAGTACTCAACAATGTAAATATACCACATTTTAAAAATCTGTTCATCTGTTGGTGAACATCTAGTGTGTTTGCAAGATTTAGCTATTATGAGTTGAACTGCTATAAACATTGGTATGCATACCTCACTGTGGTATGATGTCTTTAACTCTGGGGAAGATACCCAGAGTTGGAATTTCTGTTTTTAGTTTTTTTGGGAATAGTCATATTGATTCCCAAAATGATTGTATCAGTTTACAGTCCCACCAACAATGAAGAAGAGTTCTTTTCTTTCCACAGCCTTGCTAGAATTGTTATTGGTTAATTTCTTGATGATAGCCATTTGTTCTGGAATGAGATGGTATCTCAGTGTTGTTTAAATTTGCATTTCTTGAATAGCTAGCAATGCAGGACATTTTTCATACAGTTACTGGCTGTTAGTATTTCTTCATCTGAGAAGTGTCTATTCATTTCACATGTCCATTTTTAGTTGGGTCTTTAAATTTGGGGGAGTCTAATTTTCTTTAGTTCTTTGTATTTTCTAGATATTAGTCCTTTGTCTAAAAAGTAGCTGGCAAATTTTTCTCCATTCTGTTGGTTGTCTCTTCACTTAGTTGGTAATTTCTTTTGCTGTACAGAAGCATTTTAATTTTATGTGATCCCATTTGTTGATTCTTAGCATTATTTCTTATGCAACCAGGGTTTTGTTCAGAAAGTCTTTGCCTGCCCCTATGTGTAGTATTTTACCTATTTTTGTCTTCCGGCAGGTTAAGTGTTTCTGTTCTGATGTTTAGATCTTGACCCATTTTGATTTTAGTTTAGTGCATAATGAGAGATACACACCTAAGTTCAATCTTCAGTATGTGGATAACCAGTTTTCCTGGCACCACTTGTTAAAGAGGCTATCTTTCCTCCAGTGAAGGGATTTGGCCCCTTGGCCCCTTTGTCAAAGATAACATAGCCGACTGTGCTTCCAGCTGGTTCTGCATCTTCTATTTTGTTCCACTGATCTGTGAGTCTTTTTTTTCCCCCATTACTATGATGTTTTTATCACTGTTGCTGGATTGTGAGCCCCCTGCTGCCTTGTCTTTGTTGCCCATAATTGCTTTTGCCATTCGAAATTTCTTCTGGTTCCATATGAATTTTAGAATTGGCTTCTCAAGCTCTGTAAAGAGTGTCATTGGTGTTTTGATTAAGATTGCATTAAATCTATGTAACAGTTATGGAAGTGTGGCCATTTTGACTCTATTCGTTCTGTCTATCCAGGAACAGAGGACATCTTTCCATTTTCTGATATCCTCTTCAATTTCCTTTTTCAGAGTTAATACAAAGAAGGAAATTATAAAGATAATGGCAGAAATTAATGAAATGGAGACCAAAAAATACAAAGAATCATTAAATCAGAATTGGTTCTTTCAAATATTAAACAAAATAGACAAACTCTTAACCAATCATACCAAATAAGGAAAGAAAAGATCCAAATCCATGTAATTAGAAATGAAAACGGTGAAATCACAAAAGCTTCTGCTGAAATACAGACTATAAGTAACTACTTTGAGAATGTGGACTTTAATAAAATGAAAAATTCAGAAGAAATTGATAAATTCCTAGATATAAATTCCTATATATCAACTACCAAAATTGAGCTAAACAGATATAAAAATTCTCAATAAACCAATATCAGTCAGTGAAACTGAAGAAGTGAAAAAAAACAAAACAAAAAAACTACCAACTAAGAAAAGCCCAGGTCCAATAGATTCACTACCGAATTCTCCGAGAATTTTGCAGACGATCAAACATCAGTACTCCTCAAACTCTTTAGGGAAATCAAAAGGAAAGCAGTAATCCCAAAGTCATTCCTGAAAGCAAGCATTACCTTTATTCCAACACCAGAAAAGGACCCACCTTCAAAAGAGAACCACAGTGCAATCTCTTTAATGAACACAGATCCAAAATTCTTCAGTAAGATACTGGCAAACAATGCAGCAAATAGTCATGACCAAGTAGGATTCAATCCATGTAGGAATGGTTCAACGCACTCAAATCAATAAATGTAATACACCACAGAAACAGAAGCAAGGACAAAAATCACGTGATCATCTCAATAGAGGCAGAAAAAACATTTGACAAAATTCAACATCTATTCATGATAGAAAACTAAAAAGAAAAACAAAAGGAATAAAAGGTCTTTATCTCAACCTGATAAAAGCCATCTATGTCAAACCAAATCATACTAAATGGAGAGAAGCTGAAAGCTGTTCCTCTAAAATCAGGAACAAGACAAGGAAGTTCACTATCACCACTTCTGTTTAATGCAGTTCTAGAAATAGCAACTACAGAAATAAGAGAAAAGAAAGAAACAAAAGGAATATCATTCTGGATACTTACCACATTCATGCAATACTGACAGAAGAGACCTTTTTAATATAAAGAAAATAACATTTATAAATGTGCTACTAGGTTAGGAAATGTTGAATACTTGTCTTTTTCTGTTTGCTTGATTAATTTTTTAATTAATAAATGAACAAATGAATTACTTGGTGAACTGTATATTTTCTGTGACCATAGAAGTTGTGAAAGCTCAGACTGGAGAGGAAGTTTCTATTTCTTACACAAGAGAAGTTCAGCCCCAGATAATACGATGCGACTGTATTTAGGGACTGTTCACTGATGTTCTGCAGTTTTTCCCCTAGATATTTTTTTCTGGCAGGCCTACTTTTAGCATAATGTCTGTGCTCCAAAACAACAAATTTGGCAACTGTCTAGAGTCCCCACAACAATGAAAACCACTGCAAACTCAGGATTTAGAATCACACAGAGGGAATGCAAAAACCCTCCTCTGCTGGTCTGGGCCTTCCTACAGCCTAACTACCTGTTTTATTTGGCACGTAAACATTTTCTGTAGCCCTGGAGACTCCCATCGACAAATTTATTAAACCTATTTTATCCAGAACGTTTCTGTAAATCTTCACCATCTGTTGTGCCATCTAATTGCAAATGTAGAGTGAACATAATTCATGACTTTATCATAGTAAATTCAGATAAGTGATTTAAATATACTTGAATATTCTTTAACAGCAACATGGAATTTTCATCTTTCTTTCCCTTCTAGGAATTGCCATGAAGCTGTCCTTTCCCAGCACTTTGTGTCACAAAGGGATTTTCTTGAAAAAGATACCTTCTTCTCACTCTCGCTACACCACTTCCAAATGTAACAGATAGTAAATGAGGTGCCATTAGGTTAAACCCAGGCTGTCTCCTATGAAACATGAATAATTGAAATCCTTCACATGCATATTTATCTTCTTCTCTGCTTGTCAGTCACTCAGCAGTGACCACCAATCCAAACATATCTACTTATGACTCAGGTAAATTGTTTGACCTTCATCTTGACCCTTTTATTTCTATCTATAAGAGGATTTTACACTGCCGATTTTTAAAAAATATAAACATTCTTACCATCTATATAAGAAAAATCACTTTGAAGATAGTTGTCAAAATATTTTCATAGTGCTACTATTAATTTTATACATTTCTAAAGTTTCATCTGTACCTGCTTTTATATAAGTGCTGTTTAATAGGTAGAATGTTAATTTTGTGGACTATTCATTGAGTTGTAACTGGACAGATAGTCTAGTCCCTTAAATGAAAGTCTAGCCATAGTAGTGCAGAGCTACTAAGCCCTTTTCAAACCCAACACAAAATTCCTGAGCCAGATTCTGCTGTTCTCTTGTGCTTCAAACAGAGTCTGCTTGAGTGTAAATTAGGTCATCCAATGCCCCAGCTGTATCTACACTATGAACCTTCTTATCTGGGCAGTATTATAATCATTTAGCAGACTCTCTAGCTCTCTGGGTCCCATTCAAATGTTCTAGGCCTATATGACTGAGGTAATGACACTCTATCAGATTTCACTGTGTCTTATTCCATTCAATATGAACAAGTAGTGGTGGCACTGTATCTTTCCTTCCTGTACAGTATTTTTAAGGGCTAGGAAAATGGCTAGCATAGGGTCTAGCATAATCCAGCAAATGTTCACTGGATTAGTACTGGGACCACAGGGAATATATGCTGATGAATGAAAAACACAAAATGTCTTTGGTAGGAAAAGAAAGCTTGTATTTCCCCAAAAGAGTTTTCTTTTTCACTATAAAGGCTAGGGCAATGTCAGTTCCTTAAGTCAGAATGTATAAATACTTGCCTGTTGAAAGAATCCCCAGAAGATACTTAAGGGGATACTTTAAATGTTTGGTGGATTTCTTGCAAATAGCTTTGGTGTAGCTTTTGAGGACATTCTTACAATGTCCAGTGGGTATGGACCACATTGCAAAAGAGACCACACCAAGGTGAGCCAAAGGCCCTCTGATAGTGCAATGATTCTGCTACTTATTGTTTGGACTCTTTGCTCTACAGGGAAGGAATCTTCCTGGCTTATTTAGGTTTTCTTTTCACTTTGAAAGCACTCTATCATGACATTCCAGATCAGTTGAATTACCTAGATAATTTCAAAAAGATTTATATATAAAGCTTACAACATCTTTCCATTGAAACAGATTTTATAAAAAATGTTCAATGGGAGTAGAAAGAAAATCCTTTGAACAAATAGCCCAGTATTCAAATGCATGTGGTTTTTTAAAATACAATTTAAATGTATGAGAATTTACTTATATTGCATTATTTTTCCAGTTCTTCCACTCAGTTATTCTATTTAATTTAAATATATATGCAAATAATACTCAATGTTTATACTTTCATAGCTGGTTATTGAGAAAAGCAGAATAAAGCAAAAATCCTGGGCTACTCTTCAACCTGAGTTGCAAGGACTCATCAACTGTAAACTCTGGATAATGCAACTGTGAAACCCATGACCAGTTCTCAATAACATGATATGCTTTTTAACCAGTTCTGTTCTCAGCCAAGAAGTTGGTCATTCTTTCTGTGATAATTGTGTTGTACCCTATTATCCTATCTTCACTCTAAAGAAGTGATTGAGTGTGAAGGTAAAAAGTGAGGAAGGTGGTTGGTTCCTTCTCTTGCTTTTGGTCTTGGATGTAATGACTGAAATCAGAATAACCTTTCTGAAATGCGATTCTACTAATGTCATTCAAGCAGTTCTCCAAAGGCCCATAAAAACTACTCTTAACAGCATGAGCATCCTCTCTGAACGCCTGTAGGGGTCGAAGGAATTAAATTCTGCTCCTAGGATTGGACCTAGTCACTTTTTTTCAAATCATGTGAGTATAATTTTCTTCATTGTGGATTTTTTATTAAAAAGAGAATTATAACATCAAGTTTTAAAGTTGTGTTTTATTGTATGATGAAAAAAGTTATTTATTTAAGAACATGGTATATGCATCTAGTCATACGGAGGCCCTTCCTAACATCTCCCTTTCCAAGCAGGTAACCCTCTTTAGTTATTGCTATGTATTAATCACTGATAACATCCAGTGTTTTCTGACAATAGATGAAACCATAAGCTCCAAATCTTCCTGTTTTTCTATTGCTGCACCATCGAAGGGAAATTTCAAATAGATGTAAAACAAGCAGGTGTAATTCTACTGCCTGTTGCTTATTGTCTGAATTTATTGCAAACACCATTATAACTTCAAATAAGAAGTTGGTAAAAATTTCAATTACTGTTGGCATAAACAGTAATCCTATGAAAAGAAAACAAGCAAACTCAATTCCTTATCTAGGTTGACAGCAACTTGTTCAGTTCTCCTTTTTGTTGGAACACAAAATAACCAAAGACAGAGCCAAGATTAAATAGGAACTAGCATGTTTTGAGAACATTCTATGTGAAATGACAATTTTTAATCACAAATGACTAACACTTTTTTTTTTACCAGTTCGTCATTGGGGAAAAGTTAAAAGAGTATTGTGTAGATAGTTGTATATATTTACATACATGCCAATTGTAAAGAAAGTGGTACCTTATTTTCCTTTCAAATGTGAGCACAGCTATTCTTATCTAATTCTTTTATTATATGTTTGTCAGCTTTCAATCACTATGACAAAATACCTGAAAAATTCAACTTAAAATAGGAAAACTTTACTTTGGCTCATGTTTTCAGAGGTTCAATCCATGGTTGACTGTCTTCAAAGCAGAAACATAGCAGAAAGATGTAGCACAGGACAGTTGCACACCTCACGGTAACCAGGAAGCAGAGTGAGTGAGAACCAAAGAGTAAGAAGGCTTTGTGATTGAATTATCTCTGTGAATATCCATAGACATACATAGAAGTATGCTTTACTATTTTCCTAGGGATTTGTCAATCCAACCAAGTTGATTGACAGTCTTGATTTCTCATCATATATTGTTTGCAGAAAGTTCAGATTTAAATCAAAACACATTGATTTGAATGGTGATAAAATTGGATATATCTAACCTTATTTTTATAATTAAAATTTTAGACATAAGAATAGGTAAATAAATAAGTCTCTGTAGAGTATTCTACAGTATATTATATTCCATATTGTAATAACATAATATAGTGTTATGCATATAATACATTGCAACATACATGCAATAATATTATACAGCACAATATATAGTATATATTGTAGTATGGGACACTATATGTAATATTACTTACATGATTTAACTATATGATATACATATGGACACACAATTGGCTCTAGTCTGATTATTTGTTTCATGTTGGCTAACTACTGTTTTGCAAATTGTGGCCCAGAATCTCGTGGCAGATCCTAAAAAAACAAATGATAGGAGTATTTTTATTTCTATATCATTATTATCAATTATTATGCTAGGGATGAGCCACTGTCCCCATGCATGCTAAGTACACATACTATCATTGAGCTCCACATGTAGGCCCTAGCATTATTTTTAAATAGAAAAAGAAAAAAGTAGATATGTCATAATACTGTAGACATATTAAGTACTATTGATATTTTTTCTTTCATGCAGTTATGAAACTTGCATACATTTATGTATTTATATAATACAATGAATACTTCTTACTGTGAGTTTAAGAATTTAAAAAACTGGGCTATATAATAAATATATGGATGCATAAACTGAAGTGCCAAATTGGCTGTTATAGTAAGATAATATGAAGTAAAGAAAAGAATCCTTGACTCTAAGACTTTTAGGCTAAAGTTTAAAGTTCTTTGAGAAGTATACTCTTCCCCTAGAATCAATGTTTTATACACAATGGTATAAAATTATAACATATATTAATTAAGGACCAAACTCAGAATTTGTTGATAAAAGTTTATTCATATATTGCTAATGAACCCAAATTGACATGATGACCTACGGTGGGGAAGCTTTCTTGGCTTTACCCAGACACAATCTGCTTTAAAGACATCGACCTTGGTCCTGTACATCAACCTTTTAAACTAATTCCACCAGGAAGAATCAGTCATGTCTTAATTCAATCAGAATGTTTATATTTCTAATACTAAGGAAAATCTTACCAGTGAAGCAAGAAGATGGGTACATAAGACATTCAGATAAAGTTAATAATGAAAATCAAGAGCGTTCACATTTTCCCAATAGTTGTAATGATCTTTTCCAGACCTTTTCCAGTCAGAGAGTCAGCTTTGAGTCTTAATTCACCTCATCAGGGAACACAGTTAGAAGGGAGAAAATGAAGCTGGCCTAGGCTAGAGACAGGATTACACATAAAGCCCAAGGCATCACACACATTTAGTTTCTAAGGGAGATATGATGGCGGATCTAGGTTTGCTCACAGGAAGAAGCTCTGATCTTAGGTGGCTCTCTTTTCTCAGCCTCCATGTTGGCCAACTTTCTCATTACTGGGACAAAATATCTGACACCCAAAACTTAAAGGAGAAAAAAATGTATTTAGGCTAATGTTTTCGGAGGTTTCAGTCCATGGTTGGCTGGCTCAAAGGCAGAAACATAATGGTGGAAAAGTTTGAAGGAGGAAACCTGTTCAACTCATGGCATCTGGGAAGCAGAGAGTAGGGGAAGAGCCTGATGGGGCCTAGGACCAGATAGAGTCACCAAGGCCACATCTCTATGACTCACTGAGACACACCCAGAGGTATGCTCTAACAACCTCCTAGGATTCTCTCAAACCAATCAAGTTGACAATCAAGGTTAATTATCATGGCCTCATTGAAGGAAAACTACTTAGAGAAGCTGCTCTTCCAGAGGAAATTGGGTCTTTAACTTCTGATCTCAATCATAACAGCTAATAAAATATCTTTGCCTTATAATCCTTCAATGGGTACACTTTCTGAAAAATAAATTTACTAGGAGCAACATCAACCTTACCTTTCTTAACTTTGTCCTTGAACTTGAAACAGACTGATGTTTTAAAAAGAACTTCACCAGGAAGAGCACCAACTATGCTTTTGTTTCTCTATATTGGAAGTTTTCCTGAGCTATGATAATTTTGTTGTTGGAATGAATTGATTACTTCCCTGTGTTTAATTTGTTTTCTCTGAGGTTTCTTTTAGGTTCTACTCTTTTTCAGCTGAATAATTCCAAAATGAAATTATCTTTCTTGTGCAGGGAGCTAAATATTCATATGATGTTTGGAACTCTAACATATTTCTTGAGCCGCTCCCTAAGTACTTGTCGAGATGAAATATATAGTTTTGGGAGAAGAAAAGTTTTTTTTAAGTCATTTTTTTCTTTGTACTTGTTACAGATACTTTTCCAGCACGTAAGTGTCAGTTGTTATTACCAAGGGCTGTTGTGAAGGGCTTTGAAGATCACTAAAGACTGATATCCACTATAAGGGAGAGATGCTCAGATATTATGGGGAAGTGAATAACAAAGAGTTCGAGTTGCCTTTCTTTTGAAATTAAAAAATAAAGAAATATCAAACATTGAGATAAGTACCAAAAAAAACCCCAAACCCTTGAAACAATGGACAATTCTGAATTGCAAGAAATAAAACAGATTGTAACATTGTACAGTGTTAACTTCAGAGCCCTCACACTCTTTGTGGTTTTTGTTTGTCCTTTGGTTATTTTTACTGATGGGTAAGTAGGGCCAACCTTTCTTCATTTTTGTCTACCTTTTTCCCTGGCTAATCTCCACATAACATTGATTTGATGCTCCTTCCAGACATGTCTTGTTTCTTCTTTTTTATTAAATATTTACATAAACTCCCAGGCCTCAGTGCCCTCATATATCAAAATGAGTGTAACACTGTTACCTACCTCACAGGAATTTAATATGTGTAAATTAGCAACTATACTGTTTCAATAGGAAAGAATATTATCAGTGAAACACAGGAGAGCGAGTGTCTGAGATATGCACCTCTTTAAAAGTGTGTTGATGTTGAAACAGAGGTTTCATAACCGACCAAACTTCAGTGTTTGTGTCAATAACGTTTCTAAGGCCGTCCCTTTATTTATATATAAATTTCTTCATGTTAATTAAAAAGTAAAACCATGACTTCTGTTTCTTTGGAAGAGCTCCAGTCTTCACTTTCACCTTGGATGTCATCTCTCAGCTTCCAGAAGACTCTTCAGCCTCCTGGCACAGGCCCCTCAGCCTTTGACCAGATCCTTCAGATATCCAGTGCACAGACAGACCTTTTGCATTTCCCCCCACCTGACTCTGCAGATGGCCATTGCACACCCTGCCGAGATCCTGAGTCGTGCAGAAGACATCAAATCAGCCAGCTGCAGACAGGCAGGTCTGAGCACACCCTGCTGAGGTCCTGAGTCATGCGGAAGACTCCGAATCAGCCCGCAATCCACTGGACCCCCCCTCCCCCGCTCCTCTGTACAGCCACCTGGTTCCACACTACAAAGACACAGAGGACACCGGACCACCAGACCACAGTACTGAGTCCTGCTGCTCCTGGCCCAGAGGTAGGGGCTTCTGAGCCGCTGTCCCACTGCTCCTGGTCCAGAGGAAGGGGCTTCCTGGTCACCATCCCTCCCACTGCTCCCATCCCAGAGGAAAGGGCTTTTGGGCCACCTTCTGTCCCACTGCTCCTGGCTGGCCCAGAGGAAGGGGCTTCTGGGTCACCATCCCTCCCACCACTCCCGGCCCAGAGGTAGGAGCTTCTGAGCTGCCATCCCACTGCTCCTGGACCAGAGGAACGGGCTTCCTGGCCACCATCCCTCCCGCTGTTCCCAGCCCACAGGAAAGGGCTTTTGGGCAACCATCCCTACCACTGCACCTGCCCCCTGTCCCACCTCTCTCAGCTCAGAGAAGGTAATCTGTGCAGGTGCCAACAGCCCCCCCCCCCATTTGAAATGAAAAAACACGTAAAGATGTCTCAAAACCAGACTCCCAGATCACCTAGAACAATCCCAAAGGGAAATGAGATGGAACACTCTGATACTCAACCACCTGGACCCACTGAACTGGCAACAAAAGGGGATCTGGAAAAAATGAAATCAGAAATAATTTCTCAGATAACAGGAGAAATTGTGCCCCTAGTGCAAGACATAATTAATAAATCTAGAGAGGAGCTCAGGAACATGATGGAATCCCAACATAGGAAACAAATGGAATCCATAAAACAGATGTAAACAGATTTCCAGGAGATCAAAAACTCCATTGAAAGTCTACACAGCAGAATGAGCCAATGTGAGGACAGAATTTCAGATATAGAAGATAAGATTGCAATTAGTGACCAGGAAAAGAAAAACTGCTTCAAAATTATAAAGGAACATGAGAAATCAATCCAGCAGCTGCTAGATGATGCAAAGAAGAATAACATAAGACTGATTGGGCTCAATGAAGAAACAGGAGAGAGTGCAGATGACATAAAAGATCTCTTCACAGAAATAATGGCAGAAAACTTCCCAAGCAGGGGAAAAGAGCTTGACATACAGATAAGTGAGGCATATAGGACTCCAAATAGCCTTGATCAAAAAAAATCTATACATAGGCATATAATTGTTAAGTTGCCAGAAACTCAACAGAAGAACAAAGTTCTACAAGCAGTTAGAGAAAAGAAACAAATCACATACAAAGGAAAGCCCAACAGAATCACAGCAGACTTCTCAACACAAACCATCAAGGCAAGAAGAGCTTGGAGTGACATATTCCAAGCCCTAAAAGAAAACAGCCTCCAACCCATATTGATATACCCTGCAAAACTATCTTTCAAAATTGATGGAGAAATAAGATACTTTCATGACAAAGAGCACCTTAGGAACTTCGTGAATACCAAACCAGCACTCCATAGAATTTTACACAATATCCTAGGAACAGACATTGAGGATCACAACCCCAGGGAGCAAAGCAGAATGAACCCACCGGGCATGACAAGAAATTAAATGGAAAGGGGGAGAACCCAACAACAACAAAAAAGTCATGGCAATGACAAGTCAATACGTTTCAGTTATAACCATCAATGTTAATGGTCTCAATTCACCAATCAAAAGAAATAGACTGGCAGAATGGGTCAAGAAGCAAAATCCAACAATATGCTGCATACAAGAAGCACACTTAATTCAAAAGGAAACTCATAGACTGAAAGTTAAAGGGTGGAAAACAATACTCCATGCGACAGGAACCCAAAAAAAAGCAGGAGTAGCTATCCTCTTTGCAGATCAAGTAGATTTCAAACCAACACTGATTAAGAGAGACGAAGAAGGACACTACATCCTTGTAAAGGGAAGAATCCAAGAGGAAGAGATGACAATCATAAATATCTATGCACCAAACACTAGTGCACCCAACTATATAAAACAAATACTAACGGACATGAAAAGTCATATATGCACTAATACAGTTGTAGTGGGGGACCTCAACACCCCACTGTCACAAATAGATAGATCAACTAGACAAAAAGTAAAACTGAAAATGGGACATTAAATTCCCCCTTAAGTCACTTAAGGATACTAACATCTTATTTTACCTACTTTTTACTTTATTTACACTGTTAGTTAACATTGGACAATCACATTTTTTCCCCAATGACATTTTTGTAAATGGAATGTACTGATTTTTTTGGGGGGGTGGGGTGGGGTAACTGGGGATTGAGCTTGGGACCTTGTGCTTGTGAGGCAGGCGCTGTGCACAGATATTTTTAAGTGTCTTTTTCCTGTGCTAAATAATGACTGGGGAGGGAGCATTTAGCTGTTCTTATTTGTAAAGGCATCAGTTAGTTCTAGGTCTTTCTCTATTTTTATCCTAAACCTTCATCAAAATATTCAGTGAGTAGAGGGAGATCTGAAAAAGGCACTATTTTGCTTGCATATTAAATTCCCTGTTTCTGTTAAGGACATTCACAAACAAACAAACAAAATGAGAAGGAAATTGTTCGTAATTTGCTTAAGGATTTACTCCTGAATGTTATTTGAAGTTGTTAAAAAGCCAGTCCTTAAAGTTTGCAATGGACTTATCCTTTCTTTGGTTGCAGGATTTTATTAGAGTTAATCTATTTTCATCAGAAAGATTTTGGAAATAGTCATCAGAAAACCTGGTTGAGTATCTAAAGCTCTCCTAAGTCCCTCCGGATTTCTATGCAACTTGGTATCCTTCAGAAGCCCTCAGAGTTTTTGTAACTCTGCCTTTTTCATTCCAGTTTACACCTGTGAAGTTCTCTATATATGAACTAAATTTAGCCCTGTCAGAAAGTACAGTGTATACCTTCATCCTTAGAGTAAAATTTTAATAATAACAGAGGGCAGGAGAGGAGAAATAAAGGAACTGAAACAAATGGAACATGTAAGATACAAAGAGCAAAATATAATAAATATATAAATATTTGTAGAAAATGAAAATAGATGAAACATTCTAATTTAAGCCAATGTTTATAAAAATATAGACCTAACTTCATGATGTTTGTAGGAGATAAATACTTTAAATATGAAGATGTAAAACCAAGAAAGTAAAAATCCACTCTATGCAAGTCCTAAGCATATGAGAGCTGGTATACAAAGTAGACTTTACTACAAGATACACTGTCAGAGATAAAGAGAACATTTCATAGCAAAACGTACAGTTAATGCATATACAAGACATACTTTCTATAATGTGTATTTGTTTTATTCTTCAATTTATCCTATTTATACTCCTTTATTCTTTCCTTCATCCTTTAATCAATAAATACACACCTAACTCTAATTTTGTTGCTAGTTTCTTTCTTTGTGCATTTTGGCTCACAATTCTTTAAGTTTTCATTTTATTTAATTTGTGTCTTGTTTGTTTCATGGTTGATAATTTTCTCACTTATGCTGGATACAATTCCTTATTTCTTGTGGAAATTCTTGTCATCCTGCCTAAGCCAGATTTGTACTTGTGCTGGCTAAATTAAGGCTGTCATTTCGATTTCAACATCCTTTCTCTGAGAATTTTCTTTTTTCTCTGTGGTCACTGAAATTCAAGCCTGTAGTTTACACAGCGATAACTAGCTCCTCCCAGTTCCTTTTACAGTTCTCTTCTATCAAGCTGCAGTGAACGAGATCAACTAAAGAGAAAACAATATAAAGTGACAATATAAAATATCCTATGATAAAGAAGGGGGCACCTCAAATGTAAGATGGTGAAGATGAAGGTGATTAGGCACAAAAGGGAGGAAAAAAATGGACAAGTGTCGCTTCCTCTAACTCATCGTTTTGGCCTTCTCGGGAGACTCATAGAATTATCCTTTCTTGTGCTGGTCAACTTTTCCTATTGTATTTAGGTTATTTCTCAATATATAAATAAGTTTAAATTTCCCCCAGAAATCAGTTAACTTTCCACTCCCAGAAATTATAGAACATACGGTAAGTTGGATTGGACTGGCCGAAGGGTAGAGGTGGCAGGAGGAAACATCTGACTTTGCATAAAGCCCTTGCAGTGGAAGCAAATGGCACTCTTCTCAAAAACTTACGGAAGAGCAGCATGGTTGGAGTGGTGAGATTGCAGGTAACCACTGCTTTCCAGGAGCTAGGGGAATGGATCACAACATAGGTCATCAAGGCCTGTGGGTTGTGTAATGGATTTTACTCCATATCTTAATTGCAAGCAAAAACTCTGAAAGTATTTTCAGAAGTTTAGCACAATCATACTAAAATTTCAAAATGATATTTAAAATGAGAGGTCCCAGAGCAGATCTTCTTGGGGTATATTTGCTCCATTATTCAGTGAGGATCTTGTACTACTTTCCTACTGTTGCTGTCACATTTTAATACAAACTTAAGTTGTTTTATTTTTTATTTTAACATAAGTAGATATTAATAAAGAAAATATAAAATCTGTTCTATGAAAAATAATTTTTCATAACAAAAATGATTAGAGAATAACAATGGTAAATACACTGTGTATCATGATCTAAACAATGAACATAGTATAAATTTATCATGTAACTCTGGAAGTCAGAAGCCCAAAATGGAGCCAAATGGGCTGAAACAAAGGGATCAGAGGGGCCATGTTCCTTCTGAAGGTTGTGGGGCCTTACATGCCTTTCCAAACTTTGGATTTGCCTACATCCACATCTTTCCGCCATCTTTAAGTTCAACAGCAAACCATCTTATATCACTGTTCTTCTGAATGTCTACTTCATCATAACTCCATCTGTGATACATACTTTTCTGAGTCCTCCTTATAAGGACACTGATACTCTATTGGAGCATAGGAAAAATCTTATTTCTAGATTCTTATTATATCTGAGACATCCCTTTTGCAAAATAAACTAACATGTTCATAGGTACTGGGGATTAGGAGGCAGGCATCTTTGGGGACATTTTTCTACCTACCTTATCTTTACAGGTTTTATCAAAGTTTATAATTATAGAACCTTGTGATTATTGAACAGTTGTCTCCTCCTCTAAACTATAAATTAGAAAAGCTAAGACTCCTGTTTGTGTTTCCTACCACTTCATCCCTTGCATTTACTAGCATAGTGCATAGCTCTTAATTAATGCTCAGTAATTGAAGACTGAATGCATAAATGATTTGTGTCTTAAAGATAAGAGTAAGCTAAGATGAATTTATTCTGGAAGTAATAGATATCTTTATTAAAATATTTTTATAAATCTCTGCAGTATTATTTAATCACATTATGATTAATTGTAGGGGTCTTCAACTTATTTTAGCCCTGTATTTTCCTACAGTCTAAATTCAACAGATTACATGTAGTAGTATTGATGGCTTATTTTGAGGCTTTGTGCTTCTGGGTTTAAGCCTTGAGCAATAGAACTAATTGCCTAATTATAACTATTCATCCAATATTATGTCTTATAAAGAGGCATCCACTGAATCCATTATTTTGCCTGAGTAGCTAGACCGAGTGTTCCTATGATTTTAAATGACATAGTCCAATTGTAGGTGTTACAGAAATTGCTAGCTTTCCAATTTCTAACACAAAACATTGTGCTGATCCTACATAGCTCCGAGTCATCATATCAAACCAAATGGTTAATTTGTTTTAAATATCTTGCCACTCACATTTCTTACCTGTAAAATACTCTACTGTCCTCCATCTCCAATGTAAAGAACAGGAGACTCCTCACTGAGAAACATGAGACCTTCTCTGCTTTTATATCTAATCAGTCACTCAGTTCTCCGCATCATCTCTCATGCCACCTCGTCCTTCAATCCCTCTGTTTCATTTCTATTCTATTGGTTTCTTCCCAGAATACTACAGTAGTCAATCCCTGAGATGCTTCACCTTTCTCTACCTAACACAGGATGATTTTTCTTCTTTATGAAAATGTCATTTAAGTATGAAGAGATTTATTACTTTTAATCAAAATAATTCTTTCTAAAAAAAAGGAAAGCCTTTTAGGTCCAATAGATATGATTGCTTTTTTAGCAGACTCTCAGGCTTTGAAGAGCAATTATCCCACTGTCTTTTAGTTTACACTATGTGTGTGTGTGTGTGTGTGTGTGTGTGTATATATATATATAGTTTATGTTTATATATACATAAATAAAATTTCTTCATATAGGAGAAACCATGCAATATTTAAGCTTGTGTGTCTGAATTATTTCACATAATATGTTCTCAAGGTGGATCACAGTTTTATACAAATGACCCAGGTTTATCCTTCTTTATGGCAGAATAGTTCTCCATGGTCTATATACTACCTTTTCTTTATCCATTTATCTGTTGATGGATATGTAGGCTGTTTCCAAGATTTAGCTATTGTGAACTATACTGTTATAAGCATGGGTATGCATACATCACTGTGGTATGACATCTTCAATTCTTCAGGGAAGATACCTAGAAACATAGTAGTTGGGTCAAATGGAATTTCTACTTTAAGTTTTTTGAGGAATATCTATACTTATTTGCATAGTGGTTGTAACAGCTTACAGTCCTACCAACAATGACAAAGGATTCCTTTCTTCCTGCAGCCTCACCAGCATTTGTTATTGGTTGACTTCTTCATGGTAGCCATTCTTTCTGGAGTGAGATGGAATCTAAGTGTAGTTTTAATTTACATTTCTCAAATGTGCTTGCCCCATATTTGCAAGAAAATGTGAAGTTGTGATTTTCATTTGCCTAGCTACTAAAAGAGTGGAAGGCAAAAAATACACCCACTGAAATGGTTGTGGAGTGAACCAAGTTACAGGATTCCCCCCAGATACAGGTAGTATTTTTAAGTTCAAGAGAAATGTGCTTCCCATCAAAACATATTAAGTATAGTATTAGCTGAACAAAGGAATAGAGCTCAAATGCTAGATAAATAAAAAAATATAGTTCCCTAGGATGATAGTACTTAAGGAAACACCAACCAAAATTATAATAAATATTTTAATGTCACATTTAAAAATTATATTAATGTGAAATATCCATAATAAACAGAAGGTCAAAATTGAAATACAAGATCAGTAACAGTGCCACCTGAGCCCTATCAGGGCTAAGGTAAAAGGAAGAAGTCAATACTTGTGTATCCCTTATTTAAAATGCTTCAGATTAGAAGTCTTTCAGATTTCAGAGATTATCAAATTTTGGAATTTCTGCATAGAGTTTGTCAGTGATGCATCCAAAAATCTGAAAATCTCTCAAATCAGAAACTATTCAAACATCACATTAACACTCAAAAATGTCAGTCAGATTTTGGATCATTTTACATTTTAGATTTTTGGATTAGGGATACCTATCCTATACTAAGGACCAGTCTTAGTTTCCTTTCTTACTACACCATAGGTCCAGCCCAAGCTGGGAGAACCCTACACTAGTGCAGTTTATTTTGCAGAATGCCTGTGAGCAGCACCTGGCTTGCATATCACAAGCTTAGCCACTGCAGTGAAAAACAGCTTCTTTTGCTGGCATATGTGAACAGAATACTTTGACTAGAGCATGGCTATACTCTGAGTAACCACCCATGTAATGGAAGTGGGTATATATCTATTTTCGTCAATTATCTTTCTCCAACTCCCAGCCCTGTATAGTGCTTGATACAATTAGTAATGGTGTTGCTGAACTAAAATAGAAATGTAGCCACAACTGACCATAGAATGAAATTTTCTGGTTACTTCCAATTTTAATTTTCTATCATTTTAATTTTTTCTGTTCTAGGCCACGAACATTCTTCTCATAAATTGTCTTTTCATTTAAGTTACCCAGATTTAGTTTGGAACCAAAGAATCAACCTCAATGATGGAAATCTGTGATAGAGAACTGAGGGGCTTTTAGAGCAGCCTAGGGGTTATAGAGACCTGTTTTTCCCTTCTCAGAATTTTCTTTAGCCCCTCTATTTCTGATTTTAAATGTTTTCCCAATTTTTTCCTGAGATAGCTCCAACTGCTGCCTTACCCAAGATCCTAAACTAATCCCAACAGAAGCAAAAGAGGTTCACACTCTCAAACCTTAAACATCCAATTCTCCAACCCAAATATGCTAAATGAAGCTTTCAGTGTGTGCTGTGTGATCTTGGCTAACCAGGTGGTATCACATACTGCGCTTTCTGTTTGGAAAGCCCTCATAACAATACAGTTCACTGCTGGCTCTTCCTCCTTTGATTCATGCTTCAGTGATCCTTTAAGTCTCAGGGTAGGCGCCACCTCTGGGAGACATTTTCCTTTGCATCAGAGATTGTGCTAGGGGCTCCTCTGATGATGTGCAGTAGTCCCTTGTACTTAGCCCAAATATAGTACTTTCAGATTGTGTAACCGCCCACAGATTCATCTGCCCTTTCCACCTCTTGCGTTAAGACTCCACACTGTTCACACTGGATCCCCAATGCTCCAGAGCCTAATACATTATAAACGTCCAGTGATCATGGGGTATGAAAAGTGGGAAAATAAAGCTCAAAATTCTTCAGCACTCGTGTCTATTCTAACTCTCACATTCTACAACCCAATAAGACATACACACACACATGCACACACACACACACACACACACACACACACCTACACCTTGCAGATTTTGAACTTAAAATATTGGCTTGGCCTGCAGTATTTTTTTCTTTCCCCTTTCTCTTTCATAGTCAGCTGCTAATGGAAAGACAACTTCCCATACACTTAACCAGGCACAGTTTTGTATTCTCCTAGATTCTAACCTCTGCCTAAAAATCACACTTTACCCACTACCATGATGTGGTAAAGATTGATACAATATGGACAACTAGCAGGATAGAGAGGAGCAAACTTATGAAATTCAGAATATTTTGGTGAGAGAGTTTCACCTGGATTGCAGAGGAAAATAATTAAATTTAGAAAGGTCCACAAAAGGGGTAGTGCATTGTGTATTAATAGCACATATCCACCAACCTAATAAAAAAGTATTGTAATAAAGACACATATTTCAACCTTTCATTCATAGCATCTTTGTATGCTCATAAAATTTTCATTAAGCGATGCCGCTTAATGACAGAACTTCTTCCAAGTATGCCAACCTTGGTTCAGGATCTTTCTGAAACTAATCTGAAGATTTGTTAAAATGACATTTTAGTAACATGTTCCTTATCCTATATTTACTCATCCTGGGCTTATAATAACTTTCTCATAAAATGTTTTCTTTTCAAATGTTGGTATTATTTCAGAATTGTATCATGTATTTTTTCTTGAAACAATGTAATTAAGGGAATTATTATAAGTGGGATTGTACTAATGAAAGTATTCAACATTAATTTTTTTTGTACTTAGGATTGAACTCGCTTGAAAGGCAGGCGTGGCATCACTGAGCTGAATCCCCAGCCCTAAATATTAAATTTTAAAAGATATCTTTGATAGTATGTTGATACCAAAGTGAGTCTAGCTCAAATTTTATTCAATAAATCAGAAAATCTATTTCTTTGTTTTTCAAGGAATGGGAAATAAGAACATTGAGGGAAGAGCATGTATCTAACATTCTTGAAATAAAAATATAACTGGGTATAGTTTTCCATCAGTGTCATGAGAATTATTTGATATAGGTTCTATCTTGCTTGTATTCTTCATAATATTATATTATTATGTTTGCATATTTTATTCCCCTAACTTACTTAGTTCCTTTAGTTTTAAGTAAAACAAAATCACTATGTGGTCCAGAGTCTACATTTCAGATATAGAAGGGCATTTCCAGCTTTTCTCTTGATTAAAAGTACTTTGAATCTCTTCCCCTTCTGAATTCTGAATTTAACTCTTGGGACACCTTATTATATTTTGTAGTATCAAAATCTACTTAAAAGAGTGAACTGTGTCTGAACACACAGATACTGCAGAAATACCTTGAAAACATATTCTCTAGTAATGTACACAATGGGATTTTTACACTTTCAAAACCACTTTTATTCTGACGGATATTGTGCTGGCAAACAGAGTAAGAACATAACATATCCCGTCTAGCACCATTAATCTTAAAAATAAACTCTGAGTGAATAGCATGTTATTAGTGTTATTTGCTGACAGTTACCAGGGCTGGCCAGCTACTTACATTGCTCTCGATGAGTTATCATTCCAGCACATTACTCTTTGTTCTCCTGAAGCATTTCAGGATCTATTTCTTATCTAAATATAATAAATAATATACAACATTGAAAAATACTAAATGTTCCTTTCTGTTATGCTTCTGAAGAGTTTATAAAATTTTCCAGACCACTGCAATTTATTTCCCTTTCCCTTACTCTTGAGCAATGAATCAATCCCAAATATGGGGCCATCCAACATGTCATTGAGCCACAGGATATTTCAACTGTTTCTGTGGCCTAATTCTCAGCCAGTCAATGACTTTACAGTATCATGATGTCTACAAGAGAAGAACCAGTGAGTCTGGATGGAATGGAAACAATGTAGATCATTTGATGTTTCTTCATGATAAGTTCTGTAAGATTATATAAGGAGAGGTCTCCCTGTTAAGGTGCCTCTACAATTATGATGGCAGAAATTTCTTTAAGATGTTGCATGAATGGCCAGGGGTTTAGCTCAGTGGTTCCAACGCCTGCCTTGCAAGTGCAAGGTCTCATTTGATCCTCAGTACAAAAAAAAATGGTGCATGAAAATATTTATAGTTATATTTAAATTGCATTCACCACAGCTCAACTCTTGGCATAATAATATTCAATGTGTATGTGTTTTGAGAACTAGTGGTGCATATAGTCTTCCTCACTATATTGGGCAGCTTTTCTGTTGCTGGGATACAGTATCCAATGCCACAACTCCAAAGAGGAGAAGTTTATTTGGATCACAGTTTCAGAGTGCCCAGTCCATGGCTGGCTGGCTTCAAGACAGAAAGGGCATGGTGTAAGGGCATGGAAGAGGAAAATAACTCAACCCATGGTGGAGAAGAGCAGAGGGAAAGAAGAGAAAAAGCATCCAAGAGGAAGGGGCAAGGGAACACGGTTATGCCAAGGGCATGCCTCTAGAACCCAATTAGACACACCCAGCAGTGTGCTATACTAATTTAATGGGGAGTTCCCAACCAATTAAGTTGACATAAATAGGCTTAACCTTAACACTCAATATGAAACTCAGTAATTTTTTTTTCCTTTTGAGTACTGAAGACTGAACCCAGAGCCTTTGCATTGAGCTACATCCCAGCCATTTTAAAAAAAAACAAAAAACATTTAATGTTGAAACAGGAGTACTAAGTTGTTAATTTTAGCAGGCTGGGTTCAAACTTGTGATGTTCTTACTTCAGGCTCCCAGAGTGCTGGGATTTTGATTTTGGTCTTTGCAGTGAGAACTAATTTCAGCTTTCTACCACTTGGTTATAAGAACGATGATGTAGGACTCCACAAAAACATTAGTTGAGATAATATGCATATATACTCATATGAGATATGGAGATAGTAGAAGAGAATTAACTAAGAATTTAGTGATAATCTTGAGATAATGTATACTACAATTAAGTGTTTAGAGCACAAACTATTTTGGGCTCAATTCTAAATGCTTTATATACATATAGTGCCCCAAAGAGAGAGTATTATCGTATTTATTTTACAAGGAAAAGAGAGGAACACTGAGGAGACAAAACCCTGTGCCTGACATCATGCAGTTAATTATAAATGAAGGACTAATTTGAGCATCTGACTGCAGTAATGGTGCTCTTATGTTCTGTGTTAGTATATTCATCTTTGTATTGTGTTTATTTCTGAGAGGGTTTGTTTTGCAGTGCGAAATCTGCAGTTCAGTTCAAAGATCTAAAATGGGGAAAAAACAGCAGTCTCTTCAAATGAATGCTCAGATAAAGGCACTCCTTCTAGAATGAGAACACTATCTCTTCCTTCTTACGTCACTTGCCCGTGATGCAGTGTCCTGACACAGCAGCTTCTCACCATCCTTAGATCAGGTGCTTGTGCTGGCATGTGCCAGATAGTGAGAAGAACATCTTCCACCGAGAGAGGAAAGTACTTGGATTTATTACCCACCAAGACCGTATATAGTATTTGGTGAAACAACTTTCCTGGAAAAAATCAGGTTATCATTGAAAAGGGAACATGGATACTTTATAGCTAGAAAGAAAAAAGTATTCACTACACTGGTTATCTTCCCACTATCAAGTCTGGCATCAGCTGTCAAAAATGTCTAAAATAAAGGATAAGAGGCATCAAAACACAGCTAGATAAAAGGAGTAAGTTCTGCTATTCTCCAAAACAGTGGGATGTCTCTAGCTCACAATAATCTATTATATATTTTATGAGGATTTAGAAGATAGGTACTCAAGGACTCCAAACATAAAGAAGTAATAAAGCCAGGAAAATATTGATCCTCCAGATTTTATCCATGCATGCTGCATGCATGCACTGACTATCCCACTAAACCTCATTGATATGTACAATTAATACAGGTTAATCAATCAAAAAGGATATAATTATTTAAAATTTCCATTTGTCAACATAGATCATTCTTTTAAACTCAAATCAAAACTCATTCTGCATTTGAGACATTGATAGACTCAGCACTATGTCATTTACAAAGTAACTAATAGGGTGCAAGATCAAAAGGCAAAGAAGCATAGAAATCCATAAATAGTCTATATTGGTAAGTGTTGGTTCTCAAAGGCTGCCTGCATTTCTAAACAGTGTTCTTCCTTTTTCTATGATCTTTAAGTTCTTCTGGGAGAAGTACCAATTAGATGCTAATAAACTATTACCATGTCTGATTAACAAAATTTAGCAATTACTGATCTTGTAAAGAAGAGAGCCAGCCTCTAGGTTTTTTCACAACTTGCAGCAACAGAGAGCTCCAGCAAGAGACAGAGAAGGACGTCAAGAAAAAGACCAGGTGAAACATATTCAAAATGCACATTACACATTTGAAATCGAAGTGCCAAACCATTTAATTAATAGCATAAACAAAAAATACCGAATTTATAATCGGCACAGAGACATTTATAACATGTCTAGGCATAAATAATTAATGATGTACAGATTTGTTTTCAAGCATGTCATTTTTTTCTGATTATAGAACTTGTATGAATTGTCTTTAAAGAGAAATGTGCATTTCACTTCAAAATAATTTGCCATGTCAAAATGGAAATAGCTTGCACACAAAAATACGGATGATTGGAAGATGTAACTACTGTTACTTCTAATAGCACCTGAATCTTTAAAAAGAATGTGGCAGTCCTAAGTCTAGCTCAAGTTAAACAATGGAAATATAAAGAGAGCAGTAAAGATTCATGTCATATTGAGATGATAAATAAATGGTTGAAGGATGAGTCGGTTAAAAAAGGTGATGAAGATGTGGATATGTAGTTAGATACATAGAACAGTACAGTGAAAGAGAAAGTGACTGCCTGGCAGAATAAATCTAAACATGACAGCTTTATAAAATAAGCCACAGAAACATGAGAATGTCTGTAGAGTTGCAGAGAATAACACTGTGTGTAGCAGCTCTGCTTGAATTTCTGTTACATCATTTCAAGCATATTATATTTCAGGCATCTTGCTTTTGCAATGATTCTTTTTTTGAGACCTCCCTCTACATGCACAAGAGAGAATAAGCTCACTTTCCAGGTAATTGTTTTGTGATAGGTTTTCCTTTCGGTAGTTTGATATCTATTTGGAAGCTTCAATAGGAAAGAGAACATGTTTATTGAAAGAAAGTAATGTTTTCTTCTTCATGCATGGAGACAATATATTCCTCTTCCCTGAGCCAAAATTTTATCAATTCAGAAGCAGAGGTTGGAGTCACGTTTTAAAGAAGAGTTCCAGTTAAATACCAGTCTTGCAAAAAGCAATGGAGTCAGGGCGGTTACGGTAAAGTTGAAAGTTTGAGAATTTTTTTGTTAATATATGGGGAAGAGGTAGGTTGATGATCAGAGATCAAAATCCATCTTGTCAGTATTAATTTGGAGAAGGCAATAGGACAAGAGAGGCAGAAAAGTGACAGTTCTAGGAAATTTAAAATATTTGGGACATGAAAGTGCTTTGCATGTTAGTAAGTCTAGGCCACACCTTAGGTATTTGTTCAAGTTAGCAGCAGAGGAGCCAGAAGACAGGAACTGTTCTCTGATCCAGGAGCAGGGTTCTTCTGTTCAGGTGTCTTTGGCGTGCAATGAGAGGGAAGGGATCACAAATGTATATTTACAGCCAAAACCAGACAGAAAGCGCAGTCACTTCTAAGAGATCCTGATTATGCAGCAACATGATCTAAATTAGGTGTATAAATCAAAGTTGAAGACCAAAAAAATTGAGTGCAAGACCAAACAGGTCCCACATGCATGACACCAGGTTGAGAGCCCATGCACCATCTAAAGGGGCAGCTTTCAACCAGCTTCAGGTTATTATTGGCAAAAGAAAAGGTAGCTCTGTTTTCTCAAGCTTAGTACTTTACCAAACAACGTCCCAAATCTGCATCTTTATTGTAAAAGCTTCCATAGTTGTATTGTGTTAATGTTGTTCAAATACCACTTTGGCTAGGGTAGCAATAGTCATAGCCTCAGATAATACATAGTCCAGAGGGAGGATGGAGAATCAACTACAGGTCCAGTGGTTGCTCTAAGCAACATAGGATGCTGTCATTAATCACTGGATCCCAACAGAGGCTGTGAGTGAGTACTAGCATCAGTACAATATGATTCAGAGAAACTAAAAAGAACAAAGAATAATTAAAATAAAAATTTTAAATGCTGGTAAAATTCACATCAGGTAAAGTCAATTGCAATTCAAAATATGTTACAGTGCCATAAAATATAATCCATAACCAAAGTGTATCAGGCATCTAATGGTACAGCCTTAACACATGTACTGAGAGCCAGTAAAGATTTTGACAGAAACAGCATTTTAAAATGTGTTTGGCACATTGCTATTGTTCCATGACAAGCAAAACAAATAAAACTTTAAAAAATTCTAAGAGATTCGAATAATATAATAAATAGAGATGAAATAAAAGATACTGATTGTTTCATACAAATAAAATATATCATTTTATTAACCTTTATGTGTTAACTCTAAAATTCATTATGTACCATGCTAAAAAGAAAAAAACAATTCAGTGGTAAAAGAAATGCATTATCATTTCCACAATTTTGAATCAGAGAATGCCATAACATAGAAATCAAGTTGAAAATGTTTTATCAAGCAAAAGATCACCATTAAACAATAAACTAAAAAAAGGAAAAAAAAACCTCTTCTAATTAAATCCTAAGCCCAAATAAAACCACAACTTTCATACACTTAGAATATGTTAAGTACGAAAAGTATATTTACTAAAATATAGATTTCCTGTAAATCTTTTCATATGAAACACAAACTTAGTTTTTTATTATAACATAAAAGAACATTCAATTTAGTTTTTAAAAACAAAAGAGAAATTCTAAAGAAACTAGAAGGAAGTATTTTAGGAGGAGATATTACCCAATGAAAGAAAAATTTTAAAGTTGAATAATTAAAATTCAATTCTTAATTGGACAACATTAAAAGATCTAATTGTTTAAAGAATGCAGTAGTACTCAGCAGTAAAGGAAGATAAATTTGAGACATTTATAGCTAAATGGATGCAACTTAAGTGAAATAAATCAGACACATGTGTAAATATCACGTTGTCTCTCTGGTGTGAGAAACTGAAAGGGTAAATAAAGACTAAAGTGTGTAATTGATAATATGAAATAGGAAGAAACTCATCAAAAGAAAAGGGAGACTGTGAAGCGGGGTGGGGGGAGAAAGGGAAAAGGGAAAGAAGGAAAAAATGGAAACAAAGCTTTTGTAAATAAGAGGGAGAGGGTTGCAGGCAGGGGAGGGGACTGAGGGAAAAAAAAAAACAGAAGTGAAAAAGGGAACAAAGGAGTGGAAGTGATGGTAATAAGGGATGTGAGATGAGAGAAGAAAACTTGAAGATGAGAAAGAATGAACACATTTTACACATACAAACCAAGTATCCTGAATTAACGTATATTGTGTTACTTCATCATCACAAAAGATTATTTTGGAAAAGGAAAAGACATCTGCTTGATTTTTAAAAGTGAAATAATTAAGGATGTTAAAAAGAATACTTTCCTAGGAATGGAATTAGCAGCTAGGAGGATGGAACCCTCACCTGGGCTGAAGTGTGAATGAATGAGAAGAAAATGAAGAAAGCATACAAAGACTCAAATTTTGGTTACATTATTCATGGTACTGCTACAAAGAAACAGACACATGATTGAGGGGCAATAAAGGGATTGAGTACAGAGGTGCTCTATGTTTTCTTTTCTGTATATATGGGAGGGGAGATGGTTGCAGTTGAGGAAAGAGTGTAATTGGTAGAACAGTTCCTAGAAGACTCTGGCGATGATCGACTATTCATAATAATGATCAGTAACAGTTTGAGAACATCGCTGCCTATGGTGGTGTGGCGCTAGTAAAGAGACAGAGAAATGCCATTTAGCTTGTGGGTGGGATGGTGAGGTGCGTGTTAAGAGAATTTGTTATAAATATAAAAGCTGTTCTTTGCTTAGTGATAGGGAGGAGGTGCACAGAGATGGGGCCTAGTGTGATAGTGAGAGTCCTGATGACGATTAGATAAGCAACTGGAAGTGACTGGTGATGAATGAAAACATCAACAAATCATTTGTCTTATTCCAGACTGGATGGGGAAGGACAATGGGATTAAACTTATCAAAATTATACACTTTTGTAGTAGGTTTGAGAATGAGAAGGAAAAGAAAAGAACATGTTCTTTCTCCTGTAAAGTGTCATATCTCTTCAAATTTATATTAAAGAGGCACAGTCCTCAGCTCTGATGTGAACTGGACTCTATCTCGTTCTTTGTTAATCTGCCCTGGCTCAAATGGAGCAAGATGCCAACAACCAAAACATGCCTCAGTGTTCGGCCACGCATGTTCCAAAGTGTCACTTAACCAGCTTTATGAAAAGTAAACAGCCAAATTTCAAGAATCCTTGCTGTAAAACCCTTACACTTGCACAAAATAAATCAGGTGTCTGTTATCTATATCCATATTACCATAAAAAATTTCCATAGTATTTTCTAAAGAAGTCAATTTTCCAGTTATAATGGCATTCTATTATCTTTGAGATATTCTTTTCCAGGAAAACATCTGTGATGATAGGGAGTATATGATAAATATCTGTGATAGGTGAAAATATGTCAACCTTTGAAAATTTTTAAAGTCAAAAATAGTACCGGAATTATAAAATTAAAAACAAAACAAGGTTTCAATTTTTAGCTACTGCAGTAAAATATATCTCTTATTGAATTTCATTAATTAGCAACTATGAACCACAGGAATTTATAAATGATAAATGTTATGGTTTGGGTCTAGATGTCCCCCCCAAAGCCTCATGTGGTCATAGGTGGGTGAATTTAGAGCATGTGATGCTAGGATTAAGGGCAAGTGATTACTAAAGCCCTACATGCAAGTGATTGGTTTGGCACCCTCCGAAGCTCAGTAGTCTGAATAAGATAAAAGGAGCAGGAAGATCCTGTTAAGGTCTCTTGTTACCTTGCTATATTGTGTGCGCCATATTGTTTCTCCTCTGCGATGCCTGTTTTCCATCCCTGCCTTGCAGCCAGCCAATTACGGACTGAAACCTCTACAAACTGTCAGCAAATAAACCCTTTCTCCTTTAACTTTGGGTGTCAAGTATTTTGTCTCAGCAACGAGAGAAAAGTAACTAACACAATAAGCTCTATAGCAAAACCCAACAATAAAAAGCTCATCACTCAAACAGCTATCAGGCTGAAGTCTTAATACCAGTAACCCTAGACAAGCCCTTCAATAAAATTAAATCTCAGTTTTAGTATCTGTAAAATGGAGACACTAATAATATTTACTATGGTGTGAATTGTAATGAGAAGCAAGATACATAAAATTACATTTGTGAATGCTAAAGTCTTGGAAAAATATTGGTGTTACTGTGTTTTGTAGCTGTCATCCATAAACCAGGGTTGAGGGGGTGGGAAGGGAGCTTGCAAAGTCGCAAAACAGCAATTATAAAATTAGAAAATGACTTGTTGGCAGGTAAGGTTATCTAATATATTCACCTGGAAAAACAATGGATTTTTAAAAATTTCCAGCCTTGGCACCCACTAGACAGAAGGGTGACCTTGATTCATAGTTAATTGAATATTCTGGTTTAAGCTGGTTCCTGTGTCAGCTTCTTCCTGCAGGGGCTGAGGTGACAAAGAATTCTATCACAGCCAGAACTTAGTAATGAAAAAAGTTGAGTCACTTAGACTTTTATTTACATTTAGCCCTCAGGCCAAGCCAAAATTTTCACTTACTGTCACTAGTATCATTTAGGCAGAAGAAAATATTTTAACTGCACTTGCTATTGTTCACAATATTGTGTTATTTTTAGAGTCATTCTGGCAGGGATTCAACTGACGGATAGGAGAAATTGCATCTAAAATAAGAACCATAAATAAGACATGAAATCTACACAATAGAATGATGCATATTTGCCTTGAATATTGCATCAATCTTGGGTAAAACAGCTGGATCAAAAAAGCAAGTAAAAGCTCTACAATGGGTCTAGTCATCACATGAAATAGAAAAAAGGTAAATATGGGCCCAATTACTATTGCTCCAACTTGAAAGTTTTTCACTCATACAATTTCCACAGGGCAAAATTTTCACAACCTAATTTTGAGCTATCCAACACAGTAAATCTTAGAACTTGTCTCTAGGATGAGGGCTGGTCACATGTGTGCTGCTAGAGTTATGCATTTAAATAAGGAATTTCTGTTTTTATTTGGTGTATTGGAATTTAGATTTTGTTATTTTAAAGATAATGCACATTAAATATAAAATAGTTATATATAAAGAACCACTGGTAAGAGTATATAGATGATTATCAGAAATACTTTGTGCATGTGTTTATTCCTATATGTATTTTTCTATTTTTTCTGCATACATGTAAGATTTTTTTACCTGTATTATTAATATGGCCTGTGGAGACTTTTAATGACTACTTAATATTTCATTATATAGATGTACCAAACTTTAGTCAGTCATTCCCATCTATAAGGCATTGTTTCCTCTGTGAATTACTTTAAAAGTGTTATAAATAACAACCTATCTTGTAGGTAGAGAGTTTTATTTCCTCAGGTTGCATTTTTAAAAGTGATTATCTTGGGCCAAATTCTCTTAAAGCTGTTAATTTGAGATCCTCATGCAGTCTTCTATACACAGTTATTATAAAATATATAGAAGCAGTATTAGATGTATATGGAGCCATGTGAAAGAGGGAATAATTATGTTTGGTTAAGAGAAGTAGAGTCAGTTAGATAAATAAAGGGGAAAGGATAATAAAAACAGAAGGTTTAAAAAAATGTTTCCCTTCCATTTGGAATCTTGGGCAATGGAAAATCTGATTTCCAAACATTTATTAACAAATTTCTCACTGATATTTCAAGAGAATGGAAACATGATTGTTCATAAATTGCTCACTTAAATAAATGGAAAAGTTTATGAAATTTTCCACAGAAAATTTTAGAATCCAAAGTTAGCAAATCTGAATAGATAGGGCATTAGTCATAGTCATAGCAGGAAACAGATGTCAATCTCAGAGCAGTTTTCAAAAAGGAATTTCACTGATGTGACTATTTACCGAGGGTGATCAGAGGTGAGAGAACCAATCAGGACTTGGAAAGCCCAAGGCACTAGAAAGAAATTGACTGTGTGTGTGTGTGTGTGTGTGTGTGTGTGTGTGTGTGTGTGTGAGAGAGAGAGAGAGAGAGAGAGAGAGAGATGGAGAGAGAGACAGGGCCTCCCTATGTAATTCATCCTGGACTTGAACTCACTATGCAGCCCAGGCTGGCCTCAAACTCATGGCAATCATCTTGCCTCAGCCTCCTGAGTGCAGCATTACAGGCATGTGTCCTTACACCCAGCAGAAATGGACTCTTTAGAAGCTAGGATGTGAAGGTTCAGAGAGAAAAACCATGCTGCCTGAGTCTAATTCAGAGATATGGCTGCCGGGGAGGAGCCACAGTCTGAATATGTAACTACTATAAAACCATGGCTTGAAGGAGTAGGACTGGGAGAATATTTGTGAGCAACCTTTCAACTCTCCCTCTTTGTTTGTTTATCATTGTCTCTTCCATTGATGGAATCCAACTGGAAGCTAGAGAGCAGTTAATACTCTGTAGAGTTCAGCTTTCTTGAGCATGGGTCATTAGGGGAAGAGTTGAGAAAGAATCTTTTCTGGAGGTGCTACATCACTTTAGGGTGACAGGAAATACAGATAATATACAGCTCAGTCCATGTTCAGAATGTGGGGAAATGTGTTTGGTATAATAGCTGTTTACTATGCCTTTGTAACACGATTTGAAGAACTACATCTAAGACAAATCTTGCAATAGTCACAAAAATATACTCAGCTTCCTCTCATCATTAACAACTGAAATTTTATAATAATCAGCAGCGTTTACATCAGGTGAATTGTGATGATCCAAGATCCTAAAGTGATCACCATTTGCAAACCACGTAGATATTTCCAGAAAGATTTGGCTTAAGTTTATCTTTTGGCACTGACAGATGTGCTAGAGTTCTCTGTCACCATATTAAAGAATGCACAAATATCGAGTAGTTCATATTATTGTGCTAATGTTAGTTTATTGGTTTCAGCAAATTGGCTATGCTTGTGTAAAACATCAATGTTAAAGAAGGTGGTGACATAAATATTGGAACGTTACCCTTGTAGCTTCCTGTAAACTTAAATCACTTCAAAGTAAAATTCTGAATTTTACATAATACCTTTGTGTCAGTCAGTCAAGGAAAAAGTGAAGCATCCTATGTCAAACATGTAATTTATTCTACTATCTTTTATAAAGAAATGGAATTTCAAAGAGGGCTTCACAAAGTTTGGAAGGGAAAAATATGTGCCAAAAAGTAGGCAGGCAATCATGAACTGTGCTGCTATGGACCTGGGTGAGCATATATCACTGTGGTGCGATGCTTTTCATTCTCTGGGGAAGACACCCAGCAGGGGAATAGCTGGGTGAAATGGGGCTTCCAGTCCTAGTTCTTTCAGGTATTTCCACACTGATTTCCACAGTGGTTGCACCAGTCAACACTCCCGCCAGCAGTGGAGCAGGGTTCTTCTTTCCCCACACCCCCACCAGCATTTGTTATTGGTTGATTTCATGACAGCAGCATTCTTTCTGGGGTGAGGTGGAATCTCAGTGTTGTTTTCATCTGCATCTCTCGAATGATCAGTGATGTTGAACATTTTTTCATATGTTTATTTTCTATTTCTTCTTCTTTGCTGAGAAATGTCTGTTCATTTCAGATGCCCATTTCTGAGTTGGGTCTTTAAATTTAGGAGGTCTGATTTTTATAAGTTCTTTATAGATTCTAGATAGTAGACCTTTGTCTGAGGAAGAGCAGGTGAAGATTTTTTCCCACATTATGGGTTGTCTCTTCACACTGTTGGTGGTTTCTCTGGCTGTGCAGAAGCTTTTTAGTAACAAGAGATTGGTTGATTGTTTGTGCTAGTTCAGGGGCAACTGAGGTTTTGTTCATAAAATCTTTTCCTACACCAATGTCTTCAAGAGTTCTACCTAACCTCTGTTCCAGCCGGTTCAGCGTTTCTGTTTTAATATTTAGATCTTTAATCCATTTTGATTTTAGTTTACTGCATGATGAGAGACATAGTTTTAGTTTTAATCTTTGGCAAGTTGAAACCCAATTTTTCCAGCACCATTTATTAAAGAGGCTATCTTTCCTCCAGTGAGGGTGTCTGGCTCCATTGTTGATGATGAGGTGGCTGAGGGTGTCTGGAGTTGTTTCTACATCTTCTAATCTGTTCCACTGGTCCTCAGGTCTGTTTCTTTGCCAGTACCATGCTGTTTTTATCACAGTAGCTTTGTAGTAGAGTTTCAAGTTGGGGATTGTGATACCCCCTGCCATGTCTGTGTTGTCTAGAATTGCTTTTGCTATTCTAGGTCTCAGTTGCCCATCAACTGGAGACTGCAATAAGGAAATGTGGTTTTTTTATAAAATGGAGTACTACTCAGCCATAAAAAATGAGAAATTAGAGACATTTGTAACGAAATGGATCCACATTGAGGTGATAGTTTTAAGTGAAATAAATACGACACACGTGTAAATACCAAATAGTTTCTCTAGTGTGAGAAACTGAAAGTGTAAATAAGGACTAAAAGGTATAATAGATAATGTGAAATAGGAAGAAAAGGGACAAAGGGGAAGGGGAAGTGGGAGGGGTAGGAAAAGGGAAAGATGGGACTGGAATTAATATAAGAAAATGAAAAAATGGAAACAAAGCCTTTGTAAATAGGGAGGAATGGAGGGGTTGAAGGGAGGGCAGGGGAATGGGGAAAAAATAAGAACCAAGAGAGATTATGTAAAGATTCAAATTTCCAATGATGAATCTTACTATATTGTATACCTAAAATGTACCAATAAAATTAATTTTTAAAAAAGAAGGCAGTTAAGTGTAGAGATTGTGGAGTTAACTTATGTGAGTTCAAATCTCTGTTGTTCACTAATATGTAGAAGTTTAAGCTGTGTGTGTTTCAGCTACCTCATCTATAAAATGGTCATAATGTTAGTACTTATTTTTTAAGGGCTTTTGTGAAAATAAATAAAATTCTAACCCTGAAGCATACCGTAGTATATAATAAGAAGAACTCAAATCTACTATTTTTATTTCAGTAAGTTATTTTTATTATCTAATCATGCTTTCTGCCAGATCCTCATCTCCTAAGTTGTGCATCTAATATATCGCTCCCGGTTTGGCTTAAAACACTATTAATGATTGGCATTATTATCAGAAATTGATAAGTGAGAAAACAGGCTGAGAGGGTTTGCATTTATTGTCATGATCATCACTAAGAGCATAGTGGGACAAACTTCCCATCTACTTGTTCTGACGTTAGGTTTCAGCACTTTGGCCTTGGTCATGCAATTGCTTTCATAATGAAACTTTGACTTACAACTTTCTCCTTGTGAATCTTTACCCAATTATCTACTTGGACTTTTCCATCTTTTCAAGAGTCCTGTGTCCAAAGACTCATCAATTCCCTAGTTGCCTCCTCAAGACTACGTAGAACATTGCTTTGCATAACATCTCTAGAGCCTTAGGCATAGAAACCAGAATACCTGTGAGTTGAAGAGCTTTCTGAATATTAGTGAGGGTAGTATTGCTCCTCTCCACTATTCAATTAATAATGTGCTTGTTGCTTAGCACCTAGACAAAATGGCCACACTGCAAGACCCACACCCCACTTTACATAATCATTAGAATATAACATGAAGAGGAGAAACACAGAGGACCTTGCTACTTAGCAGTCCTGTCATCTGATGCCAGTCACATATTCCAGGTTAACAACAAAACTACTTTGAAGCTATTCAGATGGTGTGCTGTTCATCAACTGCCAGCAGTCATTACTGCCAATGGATGAGCTGAGAGCTCTAGAGCACGTTGACGGAATACTGTAGACAGCTCTTCAGTTAGACTGGGGGAAGATTCCCAACTGTCTCCTAAACTTGCTGCCAGATGGTTTATTTATTATCTTTCATCTAGGTCCCCTTACCACCCCTTTTGCCAAGCTTTTATTACTGTCATTTGTAAATCTTTGCTCATCCTTGTGGACAACAGTGTATTGATACTTCTTCAATTTATGATGTGTAATAGGATACTTGTTGCTATAAGAAATGGGTGGTTGCTTAGAAACCCAAGTGGCTCTTAGCACCCAGAGAGAGACACTTACAAGTTACAGAGACTTTCTCTATAATGTAACAAGAAGGTAGGCTACTTTCCCCCCAGATATTTCCTGTAGTGGAACTCCTTGGAATTAGATCCATATTTTAGACAAGATCAAAGCAATGAAATGGACAATAGGAAGTAAAAATATTATTAACATTCTAGTGAGTGTAGTTTGAGTGGATTGAGGCTCTTGATGCTGGGCTATATAAAGATATTTCATGTGTTTAATTCCCTATGCCTGAATCCATCACTCTAATTAATGTGGCCAAAACCTTGTAAACTCCATGACTTCAGTCCCCCAAGGCCAATGGAGAGCTCAGTTAGGAACTCACAAAGCCCCAGTATTGTGCCATTGCAATCATTAGTATAAAAGTGTATTCTACAGTTTCAATAACTGGACACTTGAGGTGTTTCTTGTTTATCCCAGTAATTCCTCTGGTTTGCACCTCCCTCTTTGTGGCTAGCTTAATTTCCTCCTTGGTTAAGTACATACCATCAACACTGGAAGAAATGAAAAATAAAATGTAATAAGAAATTCATTATATGTATATATATTCATCCAATTTTATATCAATGCATTTTTTCTGACGTTTCTGCCTTGAAGCCAGCTGACTATGAACTGAATCATTTTAAAATAGGAGCTAAATTCAACCTCTTCTTCAAATTTAGAATGTCAGGTATTATGTTCTGCAACGAGTAAACTGAATAATACATAGAGGTGGCTATGAAAACATGTAGATTGGACTTTAGACTTGAGTGGTCAGAAAACGCTTCCCAAGTGAAGACCATTTCACTAGTTGACCACTTAGCATGAGACTTAAAATTAGTAGGAAGTAAGGAGAGGAATAAGGAAAAAACAATTCATAGGCATCATTGTAAAATTTAGTAGTCCTACATTTATTGGTACTTTTTAGAAAAATGTAACATTTAACAGATTTGGTGGGGGGAGAGATATTCACATACACTGATAAATTCAGTACAACACAAATTCCATTGGAGCAACAAGAAAGGTCAGAAGCAGCTTTCACTATTAGGGAACAAGTATATGCAAGACTTTATCCCTTAGGTAAATGGAGGTGAGATGTACTTCTCCCTGTGTGGAGATACATGCAAGAAGTCTACCAAAGGACCTCTGTACTCAAATGCAGTTCTTTATGTGTTGGAAGGCAATGGTTAGTTGATTTTTTCTACCAGATTAATGCAGATTTAATAATTTGATTCTTTTATGACTATTGAGTTTGTTAGAAAACTATGGAAAGAGAGTGTGTTCCCTTCTTGAAGGTAGAAAATCTTTTAACAATGCCAACAATTAGAGGAAAGGAAAATGGGCAATGACTCCAGCAAACTTCAACCACTGTGAAGGAGTCATTTTTAAATTCATGCTCAGACTTGGTGAAACTGAGGTTCAGAAATGTAAAATGCTTTGCAGCCAGGCCAGTAGCTGGGTTGGTTACTGATGGAGTGTTGTGTAACTTCAAAGCCTGATCTTGTTCTATTCTGACTAGACCCCACTGTCTCCCAAATCAATTAGCTCCACCACCTGCTAGCTAGCTAACAGCTTCATCATTACAGCTTGATGCACTGTGCTTTGGTTCTTGGCAGGCAACAGAACAGGGAGTCTCCTGATCCTAGGAAATCTACCAAAGTTCTGATCTGTGGAAATGTAGCATGTAGGCACAAGTGTGTGTGTGTTTATGCACCTGCTCCTAAGAAAGATTTGGCATGTTTCATTCATTTTGTCTCTTCTGGATATTTTATTAATAACTTATTAAGAAAAAGTTATGAGATTTTATGGCTTTGTGAGGATCACTGCATGACTCAAGCACATTTAATCTGTGTTTGCTGAATTATTAATTCCAGGCTCCTCCTAAGACTTTTCTTGAATATGAGAGAATCTGACCAAACTATCATTTAAAATGTTTCCTTTTAGATGATTGCAAGAAACCTCCAGGAATAAATGTTGGCATTTAGAACTAGTATTGGCACTAAGAAATTACTAATTGGAGGCAATTGTACTGTATTATTCACTACCTCTAAGGCTAATTGGCATCATGTAGACTCATGTTTATGCTTTTCTTTTACACACTACTTAAAAGTTACCAGGGAACAGCAAATGTCGATATCTAAAGACTGAAGTTAGAAAGTGACATCTCTAAGTTGCTAGAAACAATTGTTGAGTAATTCAGCTTTGGGCACTTTCTCATATGTCTTTTTTATAATTATTTTATACCGACAGAGGCCTTATAATTTATTAACTAAACATTGGCCTCATTCACAGTAAAATCGTAAATGGATCAAACTCTTAATATATTCCATGTCTGTTTTATAAGGTTTTAAACAGTAAGTCTCCCAATACATGTAAATATAAGTATTACACATGTGTATGTGCTATATGTTATATGCATATGTATTCAGAGATTATAATCTTTGTATATATAGAGGGAAGTTAATTTAAGTTCTCTATATTTCATTTAAAATCATAAGTTAACTTAAAACACTTTAAAATGACTTTAAAGAAAATGGTTAGATTTAAAAATCACAAGCAAAAGAAGATCATCTGTATGAAAAAGTCACGCAGTTGACCTGATGTTATTTCTCCTCTCCTACTGTATGATATTAGGTATGGTGACAAAGCCGTCTATGATCGTTTATGTCTCTTCACATTTTCCTTTTCACACCCATCTCACAATTTATTTTTCCATTAGCCAATATTGTCAATAGTAGAGTTCCAAGCAAATTTATGTTTCCTTTAATACCTGCATTCCTTCCAGCTGTCTGCCAAATATATATTTAGATAGAACAACTTCTTCGCTCCTTGAATATTTACCATGCCCTAATGTGTGCTATCTTTGTACCTTTTGTTATAACACTTGCATTATTTGCAATCAAGTGTTTGCATTCCTGTCTTCCTATGACACTGTGAGCTCTGAGGACAGAGAAATTGGGTCTCACTCTTCGTATCTCCATCATTTAACACCAGTCATGATGTATTATAGGATAGGTCCTCAGCAGATTCTGAATAAATGAACTGTCAAAAGAAATAATGTAAATATCTTCTTGACTTTATTTTAAAAAGATGCTCTTTGAGGAAGAATGCAAGACAAGTTGATATCTCTAATACCTTCATAGTAATCAAAATCCTATTGGAAGACAGAAACCACACCAACTTTTTGAACATGTATATAGTTGTTACGAAGGTATTTGAAAAGATTTTTAAAAACTCTAAGATGTCACAGTTGCAGCATTGCAAGGAAACTGCAAAATAAAAAGAAATGATTGCAATTGTTAAAACATAGCATATTGTAGGAGGAGGGTTCATCCCGAAGAAAAGGGAGCAAAGCAGATTAGGAAGGATTTACAGGTATGGTATTGGAGTTTTTTCAGCTTCAGAAGGTCCCCATAGAACAGGGGTTACATCTCTAAGGAGGGTCCCTCCCAACTAGCGCATCTAAGGAAGGCACAATGAGGCCTCATTCTGTGAACTTTAGAAAAATTTGATTGGGATTCAACTGTTGATTCTGCAAAAACTGCTACCAGCAGAATGAGAGGATGAGGTGAAGCTTTTGTCTCGCTCTGCTCCCTCCTTGTGGCAGAGCCAAACATGGCACCAGCTGACAAATAAGAAATAGAGTCCCAGCTCTAGTGCTAAACACCCGATATAGATGAATTTGAAGCTGAGAGAAGAAATGGCCTAAAGTCTTGAAAAACAGAATACAAGATGAGATGAAGAAAGTAAGCAATTTGCATTGAATAACAGCTAAGAAAGAGCTAAACTAAAGACTGACTGACTTTCTACTTTGTTCATTATATACAAATGAAAATATTTCAAGCCCATTTCATTTTATCTCTTCTATAAAACTTTTTTTGATACATTAAAAATAGTGTTACCTGTGGATCCCAGCCAGGGCTCTGGCCCGACCCCAGAGGCTCCTGCACACCTACCCAAGCAAAAGGCCTGCCCAGAAAAGAGCTGCACAGGCACACAAGCTTCAGCCTGAGGCTCACCATACCATTAGCCATGACCAAGGACCCACCTGGAAAAGAGCTACACAGACACACAAGCAATACCCAGAGGCTTGCCCCATACCATTGATAAGTGTGTGGAGACCCTAGCCAAAGCCTGTGCAGACAACAGGAACTGGGATGCACAGTCCCCAGCCAAAGGCCCTCACAGGTAACAGCTACATAGGGGCCCTAGCAAAAGGCATGCCTAGATACCATCCCAAGTGTGCACAGGCCCCAGCCAGAAGCCCGCCCAGAAAACAGGTCAGCTCAGGGATCCAGAAGGCCACCACTCTGAACCCAGGAATTGGTCTACTGGTGAGCATCAGAGTGAAGACTGCTCGGTGGCTTTCGGAGAATTCAAGACCACTGGGTGAGCAAAAAGTCATGGCAACAAAGGCAGAACAGGCTCCATCTGGTGAAATGAGAAGACACAGGCAAACTGCTTAGCCACCCAGAGAGAGGTCCAGAGAGAGAGGTCCTGGGTCGCCTGGAGCCCTGCTCCTTCCAGCCCGCACCACAAACACAGGCAGGGACCAGCCAGAAGGTGAGGACCCCTTGCTACTGCCCACGCCCACAGCGGTGATCTGCTTAGCCACCCGGGCACCTGCAGGACAACCCTCCTACCCCCCCAACTCTGGCCTTCTGGTTGTACCTCTACCTTGTTCCACACTACAAAGACACAGGGGACACCAGACCACCATACTTGATAAGTTGGAGGGATCATCACCTCCCTTTGGAACCTGGACTATCTTCAGGGGAAGGGCATCTGGAACCTGCAGTACAAGCTTGCACATTTCAACCCTACAGGAGGACAGGGAGCTCAACTTGGGACTTGCCGCCAGAAATCTACCTGAATCCCATGGGTCTGCACCTGGCTTGCTGAGACTCACTGACTTATATCTGCACAGTGCTGCCCATGTTGTCTATTGTGACAGCAAAGACATACCCAGAAGGAGGGCCTTCATTTTCATTTTTATTCTTTATTTCCAAAATTATTATTATTGGGGTTTTTTTGTTCTTATTTTTAATTTTTTTTCCTACTCTTTAAATTTTTATGTTTCTCTTCTTTTATTTTTCTTTCTCTTCCCTTTCCCTTCTCTCTCTCTCTCACTCGCTCCCTTGCTGTCCCACATTGTTCTTCATCTCCCTTTGTGTTCCTGTTCTGGCCCTAATTCAGATTTCTTTACTTTCTTTTATTCTCTTTTTCCTTATCTCTCCTGTGTCCTCTGGCCTCACTGATAACCTTCCCCTATCTTCTACCTACCTATCCCTGCCCCTTCAACTCATTCTAACTCCCATCCTGAAGGGTAAAGTTGCTATATTACACAGTTTATTCACTATAAATATATGTTGGGTTGGTCCTCAATTTTGATTTAATTCACACAGTTAAAGGTGATAGATTAATAACTACCACCAATTGTCATTTTCTAAGAGGTACTTGATGCTATTGTGTTGCTTATTATATCACTTGGGCTAAGGTGTTGTGATTGATCTAATCAGTTGTCCTTGCTGGTATAATGAAAATGAGACAGCCTCAGAGCCATTAGAGCCTCATAACCTAAAGACCAGCTATATCTGGAAGACAACTCTGAGAAGCAATCATTCCATAAGAGTTCTAAATACATCAACAAAGATATTTACAATAAGCAACTTCAAAGTATCAACCCAGGAACTAAACCAAGGACAGTACCAAAAACGAAAATGAGAAGACATTTAAGTAAGGCACAAACTCAGACTTCCACCCCACAAAAGGGAAATTCTGGGGGAAATGAGGTGAAAAAGTCCAATAATCAACCACCTGTACACCCTGAACTGATAGCACAGGAAGTAACAAAACAGGAATCAATCTAACAAAGGAAGCAAGAGACCTCTACACTGAAAACTACAGCACTCTGAAAAAGGAGATTGAGGAGGATATAAGAAAATGGAAAGACATCCCTTGTTCCTGGGTAAGAAGAACCAATATAGTGAAAATGGCCATACTTCCAAAACTACTATATAGATTTAATGCAATACTGATTGAAATTCCAATATATTTCACAGAACTAGAGAAAAAAATCCAAAAATTCATTTAGAACCAGATGAGACCTAAAATACCAAAAGCAATTCTAGGCAAAAGAGACATGGCTGGTGCTATCACAGTCCCCAACTTCAAGCTATACTACAAAGCTACTATGATAAAAACAGCATGGTACTGGCAAAGAAACAGACTTGAGGATCAGTGGAATAGATTAGAAGATGCAGAAACAACTCCAGATGTACTCAGCCACCTTATCTTTGACAAAGGAGCCAACCACCCTCAATGGAGGAAATGCTTTGGGAAAACTGGATTTCACCCTGCCAAAGATTAAAACTAGACCCATACCTATCACCATGCACTAAACTAAGATCAAAGTGGATTAAAGATCTAAATATTAAGACAGAAACACTAAACTTGCTGGAAGATAAGTTAGGTAGAACTCTCAATGACATTGGCATAGGAAAAGAGTTTATGAACAAAATCTCAGTAGCATGGGAACTAGCATAAAGAATCAATAACTGGGATCTCATCTTATTAAAAAGCATCTGCCCTGCAAGGGAAACCACCGACAGAGATAAGAGACAACCTACAATGTGGGAAAACATTTTAGCAGCTGTACCTCAGACAAAGATCTACCCTCTAGAATATATAAAGAACTGATAAAAATCAGACATTCCAAATTTAAAGACCTAATCCAAAAATGGACATCTGAAATGAACAGACATTTCTCACACAAAGAAGTAAAAGCAGCAAATAAATATAGGAAAAAATGTTCAACATTATTGGTCATTCGAGAGATGCAGATGAAAACAATGCTGAGATTCCACCTCACGCCAGAAAGAATGGCTGCTATTAAGAAATCATCCAATAACAAATGCTGGTGGGGGTGTGGGGAGAAAGGAACCCTTCTCCATTGTTGGTAGGAGTGCAGACTGGTGCAACCACTGTGCAAATCAGTATGGAGATACCTCAAAGAACTAGTGCTAGAGGTCCCATTTGACCCAGCTATCCCTTTACTGGGTATCTTCACAAAAGAATTAAAAGAATCATACCACAGTGATACATGTGCATAGTAGCAGTTTGTTCATAGCAGCAGTTTGTAATAGCTAAAGTTTGGAAACAGCCCAAGTGCCCATCAATTGGAAACTGAATAAAGAAGATGTGGTTTTTTTTTTTTATAACATAGCATACTACTCAGCCATAAAGAATGAGAAACTAGAGACATTTATAGCTAAATGGATGCATATTGAGGCCATACTCATAAGTGAAACAAATATGACACACGTGTAAATACTGAATAGTTTCTCTAGTGTGAGAAACTGAAAGTGTAAATAAGAATTAAAGTGATTAAAACAAATAATTGATAACGTGAAATAGGAAGAAAAGGGGCAAAGGAGAAGGGGAAGTGGGAGGGATAGGGGAAGGTAAGAAGGGAATGGAATTAATATGAGAAAATGAAAAAATGGAAACAAAGTCTTTGTAAATAGGGACGGATGGAGGAGTTGAAGGGAGAGCAGGGGAAGGGGTAAAATGTAAGAACCAAGATGGATTATGTAAAGGTGCAAATTTCCAATGATAAATGTCATTATATTATATACCTTAAATGTACCAATAAAATTAATTTTAAACAAAGAATAGTGTTACCTTCTTAAATTCCACCAAAATTTCTGTTTTTATAAATGCTTCAAAATTAACCAGTACCACTACTTCCTTTTGGGTTTTGGATCTTGTGAAAGAAGCAAAATAATACATAGTGTTAGATAATTGGATCCATTGTTCACAGAAAACACACACAAATATAGAAACTTAGATATATTGTAATATAGTCAATTTTCTCGGCTTTTACAGATGCAAGTGCATGTGTTGCTTTTACGTATAATCATACTTTGGGTTTTTTTTTTACCAATTAATATATTCAGATGATGTATTTATCATTATTAGGTTTGCCATCTGTCAAAGAATGTAACTAGACATTCTGGTTGACTAAATACAACTTCTATGCATGTCAGGATCTTTGTTTTGTTCATTATATGTTGCAGAAAACTAGAATAGTGCTCAGACAGTTCTTGGTAATACTTTCCCAAGTTCCCTAATATCAAATGTGTCATTCTAGAAATTCTATTTGTTTATATGCAAATGGAACACATTTTTTGTTAAAAGTAACTCTATTGCTTGTGTGTGTATATATTCACGTGTAAGAATGTTATGTCCACAACTGAATCCAATTATGTATATGATTTTACATCTTTCTTAAAGATTAGACTATCACTGTTTTAGACAAAGTAACTATCCTTTGCAACTGTACCATGTTTTATAGTTTGATGATAACACAGTGTTTTTAGCCAATGTATTATGTTAGATACAATAGGTAGTAATATCCATCTAACATTTAACAATTTGTAGTCAATATAAAAACATCTGATAATTATCTACTAGGAATGTTTTTATAATTAAAAGTGCAAGAAAGTATATTCTTAAACAAACCTGTGTATAGGCTTGGTATTTCCCTAGTAAATTAGATACAATTTAAGTTTAATAGATTTTACCAGTTATCTTCTGAAGCACCAGAACTAATTCATATTTTCATTATCAAAATATGAGAAGACATTTATCTATGCAATTGTCAACACTTTCTGCTACCAAACTTTCATGATTGTCATGTGATATGTGAAACACAAAATCATTTTCTCAGTTTAGCTTATATTTTCTTGATGACTAACGAAGTTGTGCATGTTTTGTTTATGAGCCTCATTAATGAATTTTCTATTATATTCAGTTTTGTCTTCTAATTAGTTTATAAAGGAGTTTGTAATTTTTTGGTATAGTAATTTTTAAGTCATATAAATGTGATGAATATTTGTCAGATTTATAATATGTAATTTGAGATTTCAATCTTTATAAATTTGTTGAGCACATCTTTCACATTTTAGTATTTAATGAGTTTGTATTATAAAGTTCTTTGATATAATCTTTCAAGCTTTTAATAATTTATTTTAATAGTTTATTTACTTGTAATTTAATTTTACAATCAAACATTTATATGAATGAAATGTTCAGTATTAATCCATCTTAATTTCCCACATATTTTCATCACCTATCTTGTTATTATTAAAATGTTTATTCATTGCCTGATGATTTTAAATGTCTTATGAATCAAATTATTTATTTCCATATAATCACATATCTGAATTTGGCATCTTCCTTGTGACCCACTGATCAGTATATGTGTAGCTGAATCAGTACCATCACTTTTGAAGTGACAATGTCATGCAAACGTGTTGACAACTAGATGAAGAAGCCAAGTTACTTCTCTTTATTATTTTGTTACAAAGTTGTTTTGGCCATTTCCTTATACTTACTCTTCAATGTTCAAATTATTAGTTTGTCAAATTCTATTAAAAATTCTCTTCAAATTTTAATGGAGATTGTAGTGAATTTAATAACTAATTTGGTAGAAAATGTCTTTATAATAGTGACTTTCAATTCATATATATAAGTATATTCTTTACTTATGCAGGTCTTTATATATGCTCTTTAATATAATTTTTTAGTTTTTTCCATAAATTTACCATGCATTTCATTTTACATGTTTCCTACTTTATCCTTTATAAATGTTCTAAGGCTTTTGCAAATGTGATATATTTAATTACATTACTTTTTAAAAATTTGTGTTTTTTCCTTTTTTTCCATTAAGTTTATTGGTACATTTTTGGAATACACTATGACCACGTTCATCATTGGGAATTCATACCTGTACATGGTATATCTTGATTCTTGTTTTTTCTCCATTCCCCTTCCCTTTCTTCGACCCCTCCACCCCTCCCTATTTACAAAAAAATTTGCTTCAGATTTTTTCCTTCTTTTCTCATATTTTTTCTTTCCTTTCTTTCCTTTCCCCTCCCCCTTCCCCAATTTCCCCTTCCCTGTGGACCTTTTCTTCCTATTTCCCATTATCTATTATATGTTTTGGTGCTTTTTTACACTTTCAGTTTCTCACACAGAGAAGCTATTTGGTATTTACACATGTGTGTCCTATTTATTTCACTTAAAAGTATGGCCTCAATGTGCATCCGTTCAACTATAAATATCTCTAATTTATCACTCTTTATGGCTGAGTAGTCCTCCATTTTATTTAAAAAATGCACATCTTCTTTATCCAGTTGCCATTTGATGGGTATTTGGGCTGTTTCCAAGATTAGCTATTACGAACTGTGCCACTAATAAACGTGGGTGTGTGTATACTGCTGTAGCGCGATGCTTTTAATTCTTTTGGGAAGATACTCAGCAGGGGAATAGCTGGGTCATGTGGGACTTCTAATCCTAGTTTTTTGAGGAATCACCATACTGATTTCTACAGTGGTCGCACCAGTCTGCACTCCCACCAGCAGTAGAGAAGGGTTCCTTTTCCCCACAGCCCCACCAGCATTTGTTATTGGTTGGTTTCCTGATTACAGCCATTCTTTCTGGAGTTGTGTGGAATCTCAGTGTTTAGGAGCATTAGTTTCTATACTGACTTCACATCCAGCCACCCTTTTTAACTGCAATACTCTCTATAGTTGTTCTTCCATTTGCAGCTCCTCAACTCTTTAAGTATGTTGCTGGGTTCTTTCACATATTTACCTAATCTTTTCTGTTTTCGATATGGTTATACATTCATTTATTCGTTCTAATACTTTTCCTATAATTTTCATAGATGCTGTGTGGGAACAAAAGTGAGATATTAACTATCAATGGGAGTTTAAATATTTTCTTTGTACTTCATACAAAACACTTTTTATGTTATTTATTATATAGTTTATAAGTCTATTGATATGATTGTTTCCCAAAACCTCATGGGATAAAGGCTTGGTCCCCAGGTGGTGCCACTGTTGGGAACTGGTGGAACTTTCAAGAAACGAGGCCTAGTGGAAGAAAGTGGGGACACGTGGTGATATTTTAAATGGACATTTAGAGCTCAGCTCCCCCGTCTTTTTTACATTCCAGCGACCATAAAGTGAGCAGCTTTACTCTACCACCTACTCCCCAACATGATGTTCAGTCTTGACACAAGCCTAAGGCAACTGGGTCAAATAATCATGTACCAAATCCTCTGAAACCCTGAGTCATAATAAACCTTTTCTCCTTTAAATTGTTGATCTCAGTTATTTTGTCACAGAGAAGAAAAGCTGAGTAACACACAGTCATATAGTTCACACAGTGCCTAACATAGTATCTTGAAAAAATAATCTTTAAACAAACACTTAAACCAATCATTGAATTCATTAATCAGTTTAGGATATATTGAAGCAAAGGACCTCAATAAGTATTCAAGCCACTGATACCATTCAATACAGGAAAAAAGAAAATTGATTGGGAAATATACAGTTAAATTGATGTAGTCCTTAGTACTAAAAACGTTGAATTCATCTTTGTGAGGAACTCACTATCAATAACTTTTAAATGTTATGTTCAAATTAGCTTATAACTTCTAAAAGTCAATTATTTAATAACTAAAAAAGTATACATTTACTTTTTACAAAAGTAAGATACTTTTATATAAATCTTCTAATTTATTATAAGTTTCAGTACATTATGTTCCTGAATTTTATACAAAATAATTGAAACTTTTCTGGTATTCTATTCTCCAATTTGAGCATGTTAGTTATTTTAACTATTCCCAATAATGACATGGTTTCCAAAATTCTCATGGTCCTCAGAAATAGGCTGAATTATGTCAGCAATTTCAACAATCAGAAATGCCTCAAGGGATAGCAGGGTGTATTTGGAGAAATGATAGTAAATTGGACTACTGATCATAAAATCAGTAAAGGAAATAGGATGCTTATCATACCCACGAGATTTTAGCCCATGAAGAAAGTAAAAATTTTGAAGTTTTGAAATCCCAGAGCAAAGTAGTGTACATCCAGCTGAATCAAATACAGAAAACATGAAATCATAATATGAAATTAGAAATTTGTTACCTCCAGAGGAAAATGAAATTACAACTTTCAAAATCATCTGGCTTTAGGAACTAAGATATGCCGCCAAAAGTTATTTCAAATAAAAGAATTATTTGGTTTCCTACATGGAATATGTAGAAATACATAGCGTGTGTGTGTGTTTATGTGTGTGTGTGTGTTTGTGTGTGTGTGTGCATGCATGTAAAATGAACATTAAGTCTAAATCTCAGCAATTGCCTTAAGGAACATATTTTTTATTATAATCATTAGTACATAACAAGTATAACAGTTAGTGGGTCTATGATGTTTCCACATATTGTATCATGCTTTGTTCATGTCCATTCTGCCTTCTACACCCTCCTACGCTCTTTGCTCTATCTTTCTCCAGGTCCCATTTATGTCTCTAATAGTTCTTATGTTTTACTTTCTGTTTTCACATCTTTTGCTCTTTAAGTTGCTACATAGGCAAGAAAACATGAAATACTTATCTTTCTGTGTCTGGCTTATTTTATTTAACATCATGTCTTCCAGTTTCTTCCATTTCCCTGCAAATGATGTGATTTCATTCTTCTTTGTAGCTGAATATGTCTTTTCTTTATCCATTTATCTGTTTATAAGCACCTAGGGTGATTCCATGTTTTGGCTATTGTGAAAAGTCTCACAATAAATATGGGTATGTGTATCTCTTTTTTATGCTGACTTCATGTCTTTCATTTCTATACCAAGGCATGGTATAGATAGGTCATATGGTAATTCTTTTAGTTTTTGGAGGAAGAACCAGACAATTTTTTATGGTGGCTATACTAATTTATATTCTCACCTATAGTATTTATGGGTTCCTTTTTCTTCATATCCTCACCAGTATTTATATGTATTGTATTCTTGATGGTAACTATTCTGAATGGAATGAGATGGAATCTCGATAAGCTTTGCTTTGAATTTTACTGAGGGCTCATGATATTAAGCATTTTAATCATATATTTGTTGACCATTTCAACTTTTTCTTTTGAAAAGTTGTCTTTCATATCATTTACACATTTGTGATTGGGTTACTTGTTCTTATGGTATTTTGGGAGTTCTTTATATATTCAAGACAATTCTCTATCATATGCACAGCTTGAGAACATTTTCTCCCATTCTGTTGGTTATCTCTTCCCTTTGTTTATTGTTTCTTTTGCCATGCAGATACCTTTAAATTTTATGTAATACCATTTGTCAGTTCTTGCTTTTGTGTTCTGAGCTAGTGTACCCCTATTCAGGAAATCATTATCTGCGTTAAGATCTTAAAGTGTTTTCCTTATGTTTTCTGCTAGTAGTTTCAAAGTTTCAGGTCTTTCATCCACATTTGGGTTGACTTTGTACAAGATTAGAGACAGAGGTCTAGTTTCAGTCTTTTACATGTGGGTATCCAGTTTTTCCAGCACCATTTGTTGAAGAGATTCTCTTTTGTGCAACATATGTTTTTGGTACCTTTGGTGATAATCAGTTGGCTGTAGTTAGATGACTCCATTTCTGGAACTTCTGTGTCCTTGCTCTGTGTCTGTGTCCTTGCTACATGCTATTTTTGCTACTGTGACTCTGTAGCATATTCTGAAATATGGTATTGTGATTTTTCCATCATCACTCTTTTCCTCACCACTGTGTTGAGTATTGTGGTCTTTTGTGCTTCCATATGAAATGCAGAACTGTTTTTTCTAGTCATATGAAGAATGTCATTGATATTTTGTTGGAAAGTCCAATGAATCTGTAGATCCCTCTTGGTAGTGTGGCTATTTTAATAATATTAACTCTTCCAATGCATGAATATGGAAGCTCTTTCCATCCTCTAGTGCCTTCTTTAATTTCTTTATTCAATATTTTGTAATTGTTATTGCACAAATATTTT
>NW_004624795.1:9347329-9385644 GCF_000247695.1 Heterocephalus glaber | reverse complement strand
ATATATATATATATATATATATTATTTAGCACAGACCCTGGAATATAATACAACCTCAATAAGCATCTAATCTAATACTACCACTTATATGACATTGCTATAGTATTGACAATTCTTGTTTTGCTTATGTAAGGAAATTATACTTAGGTCTCTATAATTCATTTTACTTTTTTCCCCTTGATACAGGGTGGCAATCTAAAACAGACTAGGGGATAGGAGAATACAGTTTTCAAGCCATGTCTCAGCAGCAGGTGGCATTGTGCAAGAACCGGGTCTGGAATAGGATCAGAACCAAGGTACAGCTTACAATGCAATGCAACTCAGGAAGGAGAACTAGAAAGTTCTAAACACCTACAAAATATCAGGCACTTATATTTTTATTTTGTTTAAGTCTCATGAATTCCACTGTAATAAATGTTATGCTTATTTTATAGGGGAAAAATCTGAGAATGAAAGATGTTTTTCCAGCATTACGATGTTGACATGGTAGAACTTTGAATTTGAATTCAGATTTCTCTGTTATGAATTCTACAACCTTGATGCTACACTTAAATGTTTAAAAGCAAGGTGCGTACTTCCTGCCAAAAAGGAAAAAAAAAACAAACAACTAAATTTGAGTGTGTTTTTCCTACAGGTGTTGAGGTAGAGAGAAAAAGCACAGACTGCTTCCACCAGCTACAAGTCTGAAAAAAAATTATACTAGCACCAGAAGTACAATTGAGATAAGTCCACACCCTGAGAGAAATATAATTTGAAGTTTGATGTATTTTTTCTGAACAGTTTTTATTTTTGTTGTTTTTGTTGTTGGTTTTATTTTCTGTTCATTGAGACAGAATCTCACTGTGTAGTTCTGCCTGGCCTTCAACTCACGGTCCTCCTGCCTCAGCCTCCAAGTTCTGAGATTACAGATATGCATCAGCATCCCCATTTGGACAGTTCTAATGAACTCTGTGATCTGCTTATTGGAGATATAAATGGTACAGTAGTACAAAATAAGGGTAAAATTATTAACATCTACCTTCTGCTCTTAACATTCCACAGGTATTATTAATACAGCATTTATTTCACTGACTAGTAAGTACTTGTTTACAGGCTTGTCTTTGACATTTGACTATGGATTTTTCTATTAGGTCAGACTTTTTGCCGACACCTTTTCTATCTCTAGTACATACTCAATTCCTTACGCATATAAAGAGATCAATTGCTGCTTTTGAACAAATGGACAAAGCCACTATAATGTCATACAGATATATTAAAATAGTTTATGGAAACGTTTTGTGAACTTTACTATAGCTATTAATTCAGAGATCAGAAACTGCAGCCAAGTCCCACCTCCTGCCTGTTTCTATAAATAACTTGATGTAAATACAATCTGGCCCTCTCATTGGGTCGCATATTCAACATAGTGCCTTTCATATTTACAGTGACAGTGTTGAGCAGCAGCAAAAGAGACCAGTAGACCACAGCTGAGAAAATACTAGCAGACTTTTCTATAAAGAAATAATCTTATCTGTCCCTGTATGAGGTGCTAGCTGTTTAGGAACAGTGCATTTGGTAATTTTGTTCTTATGTTGGAGGAGGAAAAAGCCGAGATGAAAGATGTTCTATAATAATCTAAGTAGGAAGTAATGATAGCTTACTTCCATGCTATGCATGTTTATTCATTTAACAAATGTTTATTCAGTACCCACAGGGTTGTGGTCACTACATCAGATAAGTATTTACTGCCTGCTTACTATGTCCACACACTTTCTGGGCCTGCTTAGAACTTATGTTCATAAGGGGAACTGACATTTGAAGGAAGAATTAGCGAAGTTAAGCAGCAGATTGGATACAGGGATTTCAGGACTGAGGAGTCAAAACCTTCAGATCCATTCTATTGTATCATATTGAATTGCATTTATTTACATGCCTGTCTCCTTCCTATTGGTCTTAAGATCCCTGAGGACACTAAACCTGCATATTTGTTTTCATTGCTGCAACTCTTGGACAATACCTGGCAAAGAATTGTTTATTGAAAATAAATAAATGGCTGAGAAACTTGAGAAAAAATTCCTCCTAGCAGAGATGATTATGAAATTCCCTTGGGATATATTGTTTGAGGCAGTAATGTAACATCCAAGTTAAAAAGCTCTCTGGAAAAGTAAGATAGAGAAGCCAAAGTAGGCTCTAATCAGGAGTCAGAGAACAAATTTTCTGATTTCTAGATCAGCACTCAGTCTTTACCACATGCATTAACCCAAAGAGCCACTGTCAGCACATATGTGTCCTTCTAAATGAACAGGAAGCCAGGCAGTATTCTCATTAGAATAAAAGGTATCACCATTAAAGTTGCATTACATAGAGGATATGGGAGTTATGAGGTATGGCTACAACTTCCTCAACCCTACCATTCTCCTTACAATCCAGGTTGTCTATATTCATGGCCTTGCCAATATCTCAAACAGCTTTCAACTGCTTTGGCAACAAGGAAAAAACAACTGTCAGTGAAGGCCACTAATGAGGAGAAAATACTATTGCAAAAAATTGCATGAGTTTCAACACTAAAATCAACATCATCACAACACCCAACTTATTAAAAATGAGACATATTTTTGGTCCAGTCAACTTTTGTTGAATACCAATAGGGTAATCACTATAGCAGGTTTTTTGCCAATTAACATACATTTCTTCTGTTAGAATTCACACCGTTTTTCTTAATTAATCCTGACCTTTCATCCTACATTTTATAAGCTTCTTAAGTAGTTAGAAATAAATAATTCAGTCCACATAGTTTCTGAAAAGAGACAAGCTGTTTTACTCTATCCTCAGAGAATAAATTAGATAGCTATTCAGATTAAGCGCCTGGAAAATTGCATAAACAAATGCAAAAGTTCTGTAGTTTCTGCATGAAGCACATGGATGGAGACTTTCTGCTGCTAAAATAGACCAAGATTTCTAGAGATTGTGGGAAAAGACAGTATTATGGGAGGTGTTTCCTGTTTTATAGGTGGAAGAGAGAGAACATTCAGATTTTAGGATTTGTAAACGTCAAAGCTCATAGTGTCTGTGATTTAAATCATGTCATTGTATCCTTTCCTATTTCCCGGATGTTTCCTTCCATAAATGGACTAAAATAGACACAAGTCAATACATTATTTGCATTTTCACCCTATTACTGAATTGCCTACCTTCTTCTCCATTATGATAGCACAGTCCACTAACAAGGCTATTTTGTCAGAGTAGTGTTTAAAACAAAAAGCTCTTACATATTTAAGTACTCAGAAGATTCTTTGGCTGCTGAATGATTTAATCACATTTTGCTTTTTTCAAGCTTACCCTCTGTCTCACTCTATAGTCTATATTCAAGTAAACATGTAAATTCCTGCTATTTAACCAAAATATTTCCCTTTTTAAGACTATTCCCTCTGCTAGAAACTTCTTTGAGGTTTCATGCTATTGAGTTTTATTAGCATGATAATTACGTTAGATATCTTTTTCTTCCCTTGGCTATCAATACATTCCTGTGATTTTGTTTAGTTTGACTATTGTTTTTGATTTGAGAGTAAATTATATTTTCCAACATAGCATTTGAAACAAATTAAATTTTGTTCTTTTTTAATGTTTTCTCATATTGATAGTATTTTTTGATTGAAATAATTCTGTTAAGACATTAAAATCAGTCTTGCTTTAGTATGTCCAGATCCTATTATGATTTCATATATTAGAAAGATATATTTTTACCATTTGCTCAAAATTCTTTGATAAAAAAGTGACTCAAATAGGTATTTGTGTATTTTTATCTTAAAAGTTTGTGTATTGAAACCTGTGGTCTAGAAATCGATTTTAGCTAATATCTAGTTCTGTGCTCACTTATAAATTCAATGTCATTATCTTTGGCTAATCTCTGTAGAAACATTAAAATCAAAGACTTTCTTCTAAAGTCCACTCTAACATTAAATGATCATAGCCTTGGTTAAAGAGATTAGTTGGAAACCTCTAGATGAAAAACAGTGGTATATGCCAGAGCTATAAATGAAAGGATTTGAACAGCACAAAGGCATTGATTTAGCTCATCTTGACCTTGAATTACCACTAACATGTATGATGGCTATGGTCCTAAAGACTGTTTTATTTTGTTGATGCTTTATCAGCCTGCGGTAACTGACAGAGCACTGCATGAATAACAAATTATTATTGTGCCCTTTGCTTGGGGATGTTGATATCAAATCGGCACTCTCATCCAGGTACCATGTTAATTGTCATTTGAAAAAACTGGGCTCTGTTCCATCTGATTCAATCAACAATCAGTGCTAATTTAATCACCCAGCTTCTATCTTCATGATAAGTTTAGTACATTGGTTTCCAATACAAAAGTGCTGACTTTCAGTGAAGAATTTGGAGTTTAAAGTCAGCAGAATCATTGCAACACTGCAGCATTTAGTCAATAGGTAGGGACCAGAAATCCTAGAAATGGTTAGCTAGATGAAGAGTTTTTCCATGTTCTGCATGAGGGTATTAAGAACAGTATTAAAGGATTTTAAGATCTCTTTTTACTGTCACTTATGTTTTAGTTGAAGATTCAATATTTTGGGGACCGGGAATTTAGCTCAGTGGTTCTGGCGCCTGCCTTGGAAGTGCAAGGTCCTGAGTTCAATCCTTGGTACCAAAAAAAAACCAAAAAGATTCAAAAATTTTTAAAAATTCTCATTTGCTCTGAAAAAAAGAAAACATATCATGTATAATTGGAGAAAATAATATTTATAGTACACAGAAGCCTTAGTATATACTTCAAGGATCCCAAACTAAAGATTAGAAACTAAACCCTATGGTCTATATATTTTTATCCAGCATCATGATTTCAAATTGTTGTACTCTGAATGACTTTAAATGAGCAACATGCTTTGAGCTGTGCCAACCCTGCTGGCGTATGTGAGAAGAACAAGATACCCACGTACCTAAAACAGGAAACTGCTTTGCATTTGTGTGTGTACATGTGTGTGTTTGTGTGACTTGTACAAAATTGGCTTTTAGTGTCAAAAACAATTGGATCAGTTGCCAGTATTAAAAGGTTAGGAAATTATGCATGAAATAATCTGATTTTTATCTGAATCTGGAAAAAAATCCCTGTGATGACAGTATGTAATCTGGAGCAGAGAAGTGACTGCTCGCTTTAAACAGGGGCAATTCTTTATTTTCTTTCACTCAGATTCACTGACTTATGGTATCTGCCAGCACCCTGTGTGTGTGTGTGACTTCTGACTTAATTAGGTATAACAGTACATACACAAAATAAAGTATTCAAATAAATAAAGTATTCTATAAATTGAAATAAAGTATTCAAAGTTACCAAAAATATATAAAATGCAAGAAAATATGAGGAAATATTTTATTATATGGCCATATGCTAATTATTAATATAAATAATATTGCGCATATGTCATGATATAAAGGGAAAATAGCAAGAACAACATAGGATTTGTAGACAGGGTCATGTATAATCTTAGTTTACACACTTACTTGTGAGTGGCTGTATATAAAACATATTTGCTTTATTTCTTTTCCTTAATCCATAGAGTTGATTTTTGAACAATTTTAAGGTTTATAGAAAATTGGACAGTTAACAGATTTCTTATATACCTCTCTCTCCTTCTCAGTGTCTCTCTCATTAACATCCTGCATTTGTGCGGTACATTTATTTTAATAGATGAACCAGTACCAACACTGTATTATAAATAACATTTATAGTTTATATTAGTTTTCACTGTATTGTACATTCTACATACTATATGATTTTACCTATATGACATTCTTAAAAAACAAAACTATAAAAAAAGTGTAATGTTTAGTGATTGCCAGGTAGGGGAGGGGGTTGCTAAACTGATAGTGCAAAGGAGATTTTTGTAGGAGTGAAACTATTCTATAAGACATTACAGTGGGGTAATACATGATATTTGTCATTTTTTTCTTAATCTTAGTTTTTTCGTTTTTGAAAGTGAGATAGTAACACCTGACTATGGTGAAAAATATTTGTGTCCTGCTAGTATCTCTTTGGATCACGAATCCCTTCTAATTCAGCAGATGATTGCTCTTGGACTACTGAATACTGTACTTCCTACAAATAGAAAAAGATTTACCTGGAAAATTACATTCCCCTTGGAGCTGCCTAGGAAATGTCTGAAGACAATAGGAATATGAAAGCTCATATTCCTCATCTCAGGTCAGTAGAATTCTTCTCTACAAATGAGGTTAAGCCTACACTTTACTCTGTTTTCCTTCTGATAGTGAACCTTTGTTTGGTGTCTTCTTTGATCTGCATCCCCAGAGTCTCTTCCTTACTGGCCTATTTTGCATGCAAAACACTATCTCAATGTCTGATACAGGGGAGCCCTGACCAATACAATGACTAATTAACTGTCATTAGTGAGTGAGATGAGATGTGATGAGTGAAAATGAAATTTTAAAATATTATTACAAAATTCTTTAAAAACCTTGTAGGATTTTTCAAGGCAGCATTACAATCTTTGCCCATGGCAAAAACAGGGGAAAAAAATACTTCAGTAGAAAATATCATGTGAACACTTTTTTATTTTTTAGTGACATTTGGGATTGAACTCAGGAGTTTTACACTGAGCTACACTCTCAGCCCTTTTATTTACTATTTTTAAAAATTTTGAGACAGGTCTTACCAAGTCTTTAAATTGCCCAGTATGGGTTTGAATGTGTAATCCTGCCTCAGCCTCCCTGAGTGTTGACAGTAGAGGTGTTAGACTGTATCTACATCTTCACACAGTGAAAAAGTCAAGAACGTAGTACAAGCCAAGAAGTCATGTTGTGATACCAGCAACATGGACCCTTTGACAAAAACAAGGAACAAGGAATGATATAGCATCACAGTGTTCTTTTCACTATAATTCTGGTTTGTTTTATTATTATCTTTAAACTTAGATGCTTTTTCACAGTAAAACACTCTTTGCTTGTTTTCAAGATTATGTCTGATTTCCAAAAAATTTTCTTTCAGTGTTTTCCTTTGTATTTCTGGGCTATTCCCCTGAATATGCCCATTCAATCTTGATTGCCACAGTGAGACACACTGAATGTGAGGACACTTTTTTTCTTGCACCGGTAGTGGAGATATTAACAGTAGATTGTAACTGGACCACGTCTATTGAACAGATACATTCTACAGTTTTAATCACAGTATCCAATACTGTCTTCATATGATAGCCTTGCTATTGCCCTTGCCAATCACTTTGTTTCATTCTAATAGCTGACCATCTTCAAAGTTAAGAGTCTATTTTTCTTGGCAAAATCTGAGAACCAAATTTTCAGTTCTTCAATAGGTGTGATTTTAAATGGTCTCAAAAGAGGCATATTAAGTCTAAAACTAACATTTGCAGCTGTTTTGTTAATTTTATTGTTATCATGGTCAATCAGCATGTGTTTAATGATTCAAAAACAAACAATTAAAATATAAAGCACTCAGTTGAAAAGCTTCTTGTTTTGACACTAAATTATTTTTCAATCCACTAAATTAGTTACTCATTTTGGAAACATAATTTCACTAAAAAATATTGCTTTGACAAGTTTCCCCTCCACATCTTCCATATAGTAGAGAAGAACCAAAAAGAGAATGCTGTGGTCAAACTTAATATATGTTTTGCTGTAACTCTAGAAAGCAGTTGGCTTAAACCAAAATCCTTGTTTTTAATGATTTTAGACTGAAACATTGTGCTTAACCATAAAACTACTTCTAATTATTTATCTTTTTCAGAAGACATGCATAGGTTCACAGTTATGGGAAGAATGATATATACGATGATTTGGAAGACATTAGTTGACTGCATGGACACAGATAACAAAATATAAAATATTACATCAAAACTGTAATATTTATGTTGCCTTCAGGGGGTAGGTACCACATGGTAAACACTGCAGCCAACCAGGAATTATAAACTTGTATCAATAAAGAATTAGAAATATAAGTTTAGAAAAGAGAACGCAAACAGTTTATTTGAAAGAAGGAAGAGAGGTAAAGGACACACAGTGACTTGTGAGAAGGCAGAGGATCCAGATGTGAATGCTCCTGGGCCCTTTGTTCTCAGCTGCTTTTATAGGGGTCAAGGCCTTTCTCCCTACCTGGAATTTGTCATAATCTGATAAGCACCCTGGGCTGTCATAGATGAATCCCAGGCCCCAAGACTCCTAACCCCTTAAGTGAGCCTGTCAGAATCTTATCTTTAGAATATATGAGATTTGTTAAAAAGGACCTTAAATGCAAGGTCAAGTCACCAATTAAATAAGGGCGGGGGGGGGGGGGGGTGCACTAATGTGGTGGCCCTAGAGGGGGAATACATATACAGTGGTATCTTGGTTCCCCAATTTGATTCTTTCCATGAGTTTGGTAGCAAACTGAGTTGGATGAGAATTTAATTAAGTTCAATGGTCAGGTTCGATGTTGAACTTATGGGGAATTTGTTGTGGTTCTCATCCGGTTTGGTTTGAGACCAGAATTGTAGAGAGATCTGTGTATAAGTATATAGATGTATAGGTGTCTGTTTTTATATAATAAATAAGAGATTTTTTTTTAAATAACCATCCCTTGTGTCCTTTCCATTTTATATTGGAAGCGGGTGAGGGGTAGATAACTCGGTTTCCAGCACCTTTTTCCCCCTGTGCTCTGCCTGTATGACTCCCTTGCGTCCCTTTCTTGTCTTATTAATTGCTTTCTCCAGTGAAGGTTCAACTCTTTCTAGTCACGCATTGCCAGAATGCCTACTGAGGTCTTCATCCTATTATTTCTCTGACTGTCTATCTGTCCCCTTTTCCTACCTTTAGATTTTCAGTCTAAAATTGATCATAACCTGATGTACAACTACATTAACAATTACCATCTGTTCTTGTCAGTATTATTTGTCTTAGCTACTAGAATTTTAAATTATTTGTATCTTACTGGATTTAAAGTGCATACATATATATTTGTGATCTTGGAAAAAGGCAATTATGTCAGAAAAAACCCAAATATTTAGGAATATGGCTCCTGTCTTCTAATATAAGGTCTGGTTCTTGAGTAAGATACAACCCACAAAGTAGACAAGCAAGTTATAGGATAGTATATTATATTAGGCAGCTTTTCCCATTGCTGGACACAATACCTGACACCCACAACTTAAAGGAGGAGTGGTTTAATTTGGATCATGTGTTTAGGGGATTCAGTACATGGTCAGTCACCTCCAAGGCAGAGATATCATGGCAGAAGGGCATGATGGAACAAAGTTGCTTAGTTCATGACTGCTAGGAAGGAGAGTAGCAAAACAGCAGCAGAGAGCATGGGTGAGGGACCAGATATAGTACTCAAGGTCACTTGTCCATGACCCACCCCCATACACCCAGAAGTCTGCCTCATCAATCCCCTGGGAGTTCCATAAGCCAATCAAGTTGATGCAATCAAGCTAAACCACCACATAGTAATTTTAATATACATGAAGCTATGAGAACACGTATGACAGTAACTAATTCACAACTGGAAATTCAAAGATTCATTTTTAAAAGATATAAAAGAATCATCCATATGAAACTCAGCTCTTTCAAATGAGAGTGGACTTCTGACCTATAGAACTGTTAAACAGTAAATTTGTACTTTTTTAAGCCAATAACTTTGTTATGATCTATTACCTTGGCAAGAGAAATATGTATGATATATTTCATTAAATGATAATTAACACATTTTCCAAAAGCAAAAGTGAATGCTTAAAAAAAAGGATATAAGGTTATAATTGGAAATAACAGGATAAGAAGGCAGAAATTCCTTACACCCTGTGCTTAAAGGTTGTATTCAAGTACTTTCTTTCCCCCCACGAGCAAGTCAATGGGAGCTTGACTTTGTAGTTTTCCTCTTTTCTGTTTCTCAGGTATTTCTATGACCTGCTGATTCAGCAGAGGGTGAGGAGACACGATGAGATTTTGAAATGTTTCCTTCCTATAATTCTAGATCAAAAACTAGTACCTTTGGCATATGCATTCTTACATGTAGATAAGTAGAAAGAAACTGTTGGCCTTACTACCTGACTAAAGGGTTGATGAGAGAAAAGAGGTAGTGATGGGCTTAGCATGAAAAGGAAAGGTGAGCAGTTAATTTGGGGAGCTGTATTAGGCTCTTGCCAATTCTGTCAGCACCTATCCCAGGTTACTTATCTTCCTTTGATATTCCCCCAACTTGCCATGATTAAACTCCAAAATATCACCAAATACTTCTGTGACATTTATGAAGAAGGCAATAAGAAGCCAATAAACACTCAAATGTGAGATGTCATGTGAGAGCTTCAAAAATATTTGTTGAATAAATGAACATATAGGTTGTGTACATTCCTTAAGAGAGCTCTAGGTGAGTGATAACATAAAAGAAAAGCTTGTTTTATTGTTAGTCCCACAGTTACATTTCCCAAGTCTCAACTTTGTGCACCCAGTACTGGAGATTAAACCCTGAACCTTTGCACTGAGGTACATCCCTAGCCTTTCTTTTATCTCTTGTTTTGAGACAGAGTCTCACTAAGTCACTAAATTGCCCAGGCCGGGCTTGAATTTGCGATTCTTCTGCCTACACCTCCCAGAGGTCTGAGATTACAGATGTCCTCCAACACATCCAACTCAAGATTCTTAAGTGAAGATCAAAATATCAACAATATCAGTTTGATAATTCTTAGGGTCTTGAAACTTATTGAAAATACAATATTTTTATAGTAGAAGAAAATACTGCTTTTAGCGTCCAAGACTCTAACAGTGGGTTGTATCCAATTTTCCCTTCTCCGTTAGCAGTCTCCAGAGCTTCTGGTGAGTAGAGCACCTCACATCCTAGACTGAACTCCTGCTTTGAAGTCACATTGGGATTTTCTTTCTAAGAGAAGCATTATCCACCATTTGACCCAGGAGAAAATGCTTATCATGTCATGTTCAGACTTCCTTAAAAGGTCATATTCTGGAATTGTTATTTGGTTGCTGGTTGATAACAAATGAGCTTAATATCAATGTTGTATTCACAAATGATCACATGTATAGTCACTTTCTTTGAATTGGAATAGAAAAAAATCGAATCAAATAAATATTTTCTCATAAAATTAATCTTTGCTGTAAATTACCTCAATCTTCTATTTCTGGCTCTCTTTAAATATAGATTAAGTTAAATACTCACTTTTCTGTAAATTATAGAACTAGAATTTTAATATTGTTTATAACAAAATTATGAAATATTTCAAAAATGCAGAAAATATAATCTCCTAGCAAAGTTGAATGTGCCCACAACTCATTTATAAGAAATCTTAATTTTGCTTCATATTTTTGAAAGTAAGGAAATTATTTTAGATGCAGTTGAATTCTCATATGCTCGCCCTCATTACAATCACTTCCCTGTATTTTGAGGTGACCACTATCCTGAATTTAGTGGTTATTATAGCCATAAAAATTTTATACTTTTCTACATATGGGATAATCATAATTAATATAGAATTATTATGAACTTTTTTACATGGTAAAAACATCACATGACACATATTCTGAAACTTCCTTCTTTTACATATGTTTGACATTTACTTGTATTGGTAGATGTTAAATCTAATTCAATCATTTAATGTTTATGTTGTAAAGTATATCAATAGGTAAATATGCAAAGTTTATTCCAATTTCCTGTAATAAATTATCTACTATTATCTACTATCTTTTAAACTTTGCAATGATGTAGTTCATGAAAATGTCTCATGTATGTTTGTTGAAATGCAGGACAATTGGGTATGTTTATCTTAAAATTCACAGGATATTGCCTAATTGCTTTCCAAATGAAATGCTGTGTACCGATTTACACTGTTGAAAATTTCAGTTCCTCCATATCCTCAGCGATACTTAAAAAACCTTTGAAAAATTTGCCTCATCTAGTGGCTGTGAATAATATCTTATAGAAAAGTAAGAGCTAGAAAGAAAGTGACCCACTTCTGGTATGGCCATTCATGATAATAAGCTATTGCCAAGATGGAAAACAACTCATCTAAATTCATAGGTGTAATTTATAACAGAAGATAAAAATAGAAAATGGGCCAGGGTTATTACACACACACACACACACACACACACACACACACGCACTGTAAAAAACATTTATATAATAGTACCTTTAAGGATATTCTTCTATTTTTAAATTTTCTTATTATTTCCTCTGTACTTTAAGCACCTAGACAGATACTGAACATTTTGAATAATTACTAAATGTTCCTAAATTAACAGCTGAGTTTGATTTCATAGCAAAATATAAATAGCTGAATTTCACCTATTTTTATACAATAAATTTAAATAGTTTTCATTATTTTGGAGGTAATTACATGAAAATGTGGCATTGCTTTTGATTTTAAATTACATTTTATATAACATTGAACAATAGATGTCACTGTTTTGCCAATAAAAATAACTATGAAATTATTTCATGATTATTTTTCTTCATAGACATCTTTGTGCTGAAGAGATAAGTTATAAGGTTCTGGTAGAAAAATCTCAAAAAGGTGGCATCTTTTAAATGTTAATATCTGCTAGTGTTCTGTCTAAGAAACAAATTAATACACTCAACCCATTACCTTTTGAATCTTTTAAAATATAACCAACCTAAAATTGCTCATTTTGAGCTTTCATATATGTGTTAGCAATTAGGTGTTATTATAAGGAAAATTAGAATGACTGTATTTGAGGACTATAGTTTCAGATAAGAAAATAAATCTCTCATATAAAAATTAATTATATTTTTAGTCCATATAATGACTACTTAGTTGGTTTAGTTGACAGAGAATCTATAAAAAGTGGAAATCGGGAGTATGGGAAGCCAATGGAAGAAGAGAAATTAGAAATTCCACCATGGCCAGTTCTGAGGACTGTTGAGTGCTAGATTGTGTTCCAAATCTTATGGATGGAGTCAAGGCCACAGTCAAATTCGTATCAGCTTTGACTCAGCAAATCAGAAGCTGAGATCAAGCTGGTAAGGTATTGGCAGTTGGAAAGGTGTTAGCAGTACAAATATGACCTTGGAAAAACAGTAAAGAGTGTTTGGAGATTATTAAATGACAATGCATTAAAAAAAAAAACTTGGCTGTGTTATGGAGAAAGGTAAGCTTAAAGGAGAAAATAGTTCAGAAAACTTAACACCTGTTTACATGATCTCCGTTGGTTGTAATCCACTCTGCTAAAGCCCTAGCTGTGCATGCTTGACACCAAGAAAAATAGATGAATTCAAATAATTTGATGAATGAGCAATAGGCCAGCTCTGATTCTAAGGAGTCAAATATCCTAATTGTAAAACAGTTCAGAATGTAGGAAGCATTATCCAGACTGCTTTCTAACTCTTCAACCCATTGAATTCTGACTTCTAGACCAACCATTCCATTAAGGCAATTTCATGGTTATTAATGGCCTGCACATTGTCAAAAACATTAAGTGTTAGTCTTTATTCTACTGGCTCACTGTGTTTTACTTTTAACTTGGCTATCTATCCTTCTCCTTTAAATTCATTCCTCCCATGACTCTTGTACAAGGTCAGCTGTTTATCAATGAAAATAAATGGTGAAGAGTAGGCATCCAGGTGTGAATGCTCACATGAAAATTTTACTTTATGCTTTGGACAGAATGGCTTTCCAAATAGAAAATGTTTTGTTTTGTTTTGTTTTTTAAAAGGCATCAGTAGTTTTTCTCCTAGTGTAGCTAGGTGAAATTGATGGAAATATAATTATCCTTACACAAATGTTGAATTATTATAAAGTATCAGGGACCAATGTGAGATGCAAATGACACAAACTGAAGAAGATATCATTCTTGCCTTTGAGGAGCCTGAATTTTAGTGGGAGAGACAACCTTGAGCCAACTTTCAGTTGGTTTCCTGTTTCTTCTACCAAAGAATTCAGCTTGCTTACTCCTTGAAATGATTTTCCTTTCATTTTAGTCTACAAGTTACTTCTTTCATAATCCTACAATTAGGGGTAAATTATATTTTCCCAACCAGTTTGGCTTAATTATATGTTATTTCTCTATACCCATAACTCTTTGCATACCAGAATAGGATTTTTAAATATTTTCCTCCATTATTATGAGGTGTTGTCTCCTTATTTAAATTATAAGATCTAAAAGGGCAGGGATAATTTTATATTCACATTTCTGTCTTTAGCGTCTGGTGCATAGAAGATTATCAATACAATGTTATTTAATTAAAACTTCTTTATTTCCCAAAATGATTCTGGGAGAATGGGTGACATTTTTTAAATGGATGAGAAAATAATGAAAAATACAAAGGGTCAGAACTCACCTAAATTCACATAACTACTAGATAGCAAAGCCTTAAATGAACCCCAAAGTATGTGTCTCTAAGTCTGGTGTTCTTGCTCGCTTATTTTGTTTGATTGTAATGTCAACATTTAGACCTATGTGCGTATAGTGCAAGATAAATAATTTATATTCTCCAAGGTGGGCTAGTACAGTGTTCTCTTCTGGTCCTCACAGACTAAATGACAAACATAAGCTTGAAGATGGTGAGCAAGTTAATGGCACCATGTCGAAACTCTTATGTTCATTTATTTCAAGGCAAAATCATTTCTGCTCATTGCTTTGGTGAATACTTCCATTTTCCCCTCTAGCATTTCTTTTGCAGTTCCTTTGTGTCTTAGTCTGATTTCTGCATCTATCAAAGCACCCTTGAGAATGAGTCATTGATAAAGAAGTTTACCTAGTTCATGGTTCTGGCTTCTGAACAACCACCATCAGGTGACCACATCTAGCAAAGGTCTTGTGCTGTGTCATGATCTGGTGGAATAGCAGAAGGGCAAACAGAAGCATGTGCTTTATAACAACACCCTCTCAGGGTGACTAATCCTGTCCCACCAGAGCTATTTTAATCCCTTACTGAGCTAATCACCTAGTAAAGGACCCATAGCCCAACGATGCCAGATGGCCATCCAATTGCTACCATGAGCTTCAGTGGGGAAAAGTCATATTCATATTCATGATCATCTCAAACGCAGAAGTATGAGGCTGCTTGTACTATTTGTAACTTTAATTATTGATCGGCTCCATATCTTGTTTAAGTCAAGGATTTATCCTTGTCTTTTCCCCCCTTTAACTTCTAAGATTACATTTATTTAAAATCAGAAAGAAAATGCTTTGAATAGAAAATGAAATCTCATTTCAGAAAAATGAAATGTTAAGATTTGCTATCAGCAGTTGCTTTTTTCTGGAGACTAAAAAGAATTGTACAAATTCTTTATAAATGACAGATTTGCTTTGAAGATAATATCCTACACTTTGAATAACAGACAATTTTGACAATTTTTTCTTAAGCGGTACTTTTTAAAACTGTATTTCTGCAATTAGAATGATATTTTATGTCTGTATCATATTGCAAAGAAAAACTCACACATTCATTCATTTAGCAAGTACATAAATATTTATCTAGGGCACTCTGGCTATTTTATTATGTACACTGTTAAAAATAATTTTACTGAATGAAAGCATAAAAAATTACTATTGCAGATTAATTATGGGAAGAAAAATTTGCAACTATGAAATATTTTTTGCTATTTTAAAGTCAATTTTTATTAATTGTGAGCTTATGCAGCAATTTAAAATAATTCTATCCACTTCAGAAGTAGAGAAAATCTACTTTAATTAATAGATAAGCATAGCTTATAGTTAGCATGTCAACTTTTTGTGCATAAATGGGTATTTCCAAATCCTAAAAGTATTTATTTTTCTCAGTTTAGGAGCGCTGACATTTTCCCTACAATCTTGTTAAACTGTTAATTTACTTTCCAACCTTTTTTTTTAACTTCAGGGAATCAGTACAAACTGTCAACAGTTCTCCTTTTGTGGATTCCAATTAATTTATTTTCTGAGTTTTTTCATTTACATATTATATTTTCTGATGTTCATATTAAAATTTGATACATATTTACACAATTCCAAGAACTATATATATTCTCTGAAAAAAATCTTAAAATCAATTGAATTATTAATATATACTTACTAAAGAAAAATTGCACTCCAAATAGAGCAAAGATGCTAAAATTAGTTAGCAAGCAAGCAAATTTTTACTGAGAGATTTTACATTGTGTTCTACAGTTATGAATGTAAGATTCCTTGGGAAAAATATAAAATTATATATGCACATATATGCATATGTATAAAAACAAATATACATATATATTATACACACAAGTAGGTTTGTTTATACAGTCCTTTTGAAGGAAGAATTAAAGAAAATATAGCTGCATTGTTCTCAGAACTTCTCTTCATTTTTCAATTTTAAACCTACAATAGACAAGCAAAACTGAGAGGGAAGAGCCATTATTAACTACCAACATTCCTCATTTAATGACCTACCTGGTCAAATTTATAGCCAAGGAGTGCTGTTCTGACTTACAACTCTCCAACTGGACTTACAACATGTCTTTTTTTGGTACAGTTATGTACATCCTGTTTATAGTATAATATAGTTATGTATAGAGCCTCAATGTTTTTTTTCTATAGTATACTATTTATACAGTACAGTAAATTTTGCTGATTGTACTGTAAAGTACAGTACAGTATTGTAATGTTATGTTCTGTTATATATTATGGTGCAGCATGTATGAGTTATGCAGTAAAAGCAAAGTCATCAAGTTGGAATTTTCTTTCACCATTTCTTTGTGCTGAATATTGTAATGTATGTACTATATACAATGTCTCATTTAGCAACCAATTCATTTAACTACCTTTTCACAGGAAAACAGTTGTTAATCTAGAAATGTCTATAATGTATCTAGAGGTGGTAAATTATGTACAGCCATGGGCCAGATGATAACATTTAGGTCAGTGATGGACTGCATAAATGATGGCAGTCCTATCATTTATGAGATAGAAATGGAGTCTGAAAATTCCTATTGCCTAGTGATGTCATAACCATCAGAATGTCTTAGCCTAACACATGTTTAACACGTGTCTTAGCCTACCATGTGTTTGTGGTGATATTGATGTAACAAACACTCTGTGCTGGCAGTTGTACAGGTGTATAGCACATACAATTATGTACAGTAAGTAGTACATGATGAAATCACTTACTGGCTATGTACTTTCTATATTATAGCTTTTGTTATTTTAGAGTGTACTTCTTCCACTTATTAGAAGTTAACTGTAAGACAGTCTTAGACAAGTCCTTCAAAAGTATTCCCCAAGGAGGTGTTGATCTCATAGGAGATGACAGCTCCAGGTATATTATTCCCCCAAAAGACCTTTCAGTGGCAAAAGATGTGCAGTGGACAACAGATTTTTCATTTATATAATATATTTTCCAATGTTCATATGAAATTTCGATGCATGTTTTACATCATTTTAAGAACTATATATAAAATGGACAACAGAAGTATTGATGACCTTGACCCTGAGTAGGCCTAATTCAATGTGTTTGTGTTTTAATTTTAAACAAAATAGTTTAAAAAATAAAAGGTGAAAGAAATTTAGAAACAGATAAAACTTACATCAGGATAAAAGGAAAGCACTTATTTTTGCAAGGCGTACAATGTGTTTGTGTTATAAGCAGTTAGCAATGTGTTCTGTGTTATTAGAAAATAGTCCAAAGTCGGAAAAAATTTAAAAATGTATAAAGCAGGGCTTGGGATTTAGCTCAGTGGTTCCAGCACCTGCCTCGCAAGTGCAAGGACCCGAGTTCGATCCCCGGTACCAAAAAAAAAAAAAAAAAAATGTATAAAGCAAAAATTACAGTAAGCTAAGGGTCAATCTTATTGAAGAAAGAAAACTGTTTTCTAAATTTAGTGCTGCCCAAGTTCACAGAGTTTATGCAGTTTACAGTAGTATACACATAGCACGCTTAGCTTTCATGTTCACTCACCAGTGACACACTCTGCACAACTCCCAGTCCTGCAAACTCTACTCATGGTGTATCACTCTTAAGTGTTTTACAAAATAGATTTACTGCGTTTTCCCCTCTGTTTAGATATGCTTAAATACAGAGATATTTATTATAATATTACAATTACCTATAGTATTCAGTTCAGTAATGCTGAACAGGTTTATAACCTAGGAACAATAAGCTATATGGGCTAGCCCAAATGTGAAGTTTGTGAGAGTACACTCTGTAATCCTGACACATAATAAATGATCCAATGATGTGTTCTGTAGAATGAATCCCCATTGGTAAATGATTCATGACTGTAGTGAATACTGTTTCATAGTCTCTGTACATACTTCATAGCAATAGATACCATTAATTGCCTATGTGGATATGTTGCTGTTCTTTACTTGCTAGGTTGTGAGGAGTCCAGGGACTGTCCTCTCAAAACTTCTCTCCCTAATGTGCAGCAATAATACAGTAATTGGAAATTGGAACTTCAAAACTCAGATTAGCTGCAAAAAATTAGCTTCAGAACTAGGGATAGTTCTAATGAAAGGCATACACAACCTCAAAGAGATAACTATAAAACAGTAATGATAGAAATTAATAAAGGAATAAATAGAGAACTATTCTAGGAGGAATATTCCATGAGGATTCAAATTTTTAAAGATGTATTTTGTGTATGTGTGGGAACCTAAGGCTTTGCATACACTGAAACATGCACTCTACCACTGAGCTACATCTCTGCCCCAAGAGGTCAGTTCTGATTACATTCATTTATTGATTCATTACAATCCAATCAAAGCACTAGTAAGTGTATGTGCATGTGTCACAATCCTGTTCTAATATACCTACTAATAATGCAAAATAGTAGATAAAACTGAAGAAGAAAGTAAACTATGTTAGTAAGCTTTCCATTACTGTACAAATACCTGAAATAATCCAACTTATAAGGAAAAAAAAGCTTCATTTTTGCTCACAGTTTCAGAGGTTTTGTTTCCTGTTCAATTAGCCTCATTGTGGTTAGCCCTGTGGTGAGGCAGTACAACATGGTAGGAGCTTGGAGTAGAGGAGGCTGGTCACCTCATGGCATCCAGGAAGCAAAAGGAAAGAGGAGGGTTCTGGGCCCTGTATCTCCTTCCTATGCATGCACCCAAGTAACTAGCTACATTTCACCAAGCCCCACCCTGCTACTCTCCCGTACTGCCACAGGTTGGGGACTAAGTCTCCTATACATGGGCCTTTGAATCACAATGTAAATTGTACTGTAAGACCGAGAGCCTTATCAAACGCTCTGGGGAGCTGACTGCAGTGAGGATCACCCGGGAGGAAACACACCGGACAGATTGAGATGGAAAAAAACAGACCTTTATTAGTCTGGCCAGACGGCACCCTCCAAGCAAACAAGCTTAGAGAGGCCCCGAGCTCAGGGGGTTGGAAGGTTTTATAGGGGTTGAGGGGAGCTTAGCAAGCAGATACAGAAGCGGAATTTTTGTGGTTAGGGGATGGTTAGGGGAGTTTGCAGATGTTCTTTACTTATGTACAGGATGTTCTTTACACAGAAACAATGGTGCATTCCATGGTGTCTTAACAGATAAACAAGTACATTCCAGAAACTCTGTGTCCTTTAGTGAACCCAAAACCCATAGGGACAAGATGGAGGGCCTGTAACAAGATGGCATTTCTTGTGCTAAGTCTCACCTCAGTCTTACAGTACTAGCAGATACCAAAGCTTATTATAATGAAATAAAATAGGTGTGGTTTTGATGAAAGGACATATATGAGCAGAGTAGCATCTTTAGGTCAGTTTGTTTAACAAAGATGATACTGATTTACCTGCAAATGTATATTAAAAACAAAAGAATTGTGGCTGCTATAATTCACACTGTATGCAAAAATCAAGTCCAGATTGATGAAAAATTAATATTTTAGAAGATAACAAAGGAAGATGTGTTAATGATTTGGGTTATATGAAGATTTTTCTTTCTTTCTTTTGGTAGTGCTGAGGATAGAACTCAGGGCTTCATATATGATAAGTAAGTGCTGTACTACTAAACTATATCTCCAGACCCAAAGATTTCTTAAATAGGGTGTAACTATTAAAGAATATTGATAAATACAATTTCCTTAAATATATAATTTCTGATCATCAAAATAACCACTAGTGAGGAAAAGAGCGATCTAAAGAACTTACGTCCAGAACAGATATTTTCCACAAAGAAGAATATCTAAATAGACAGTAAACATAGGTAAAAATCTTCAATATGATTATATTGTAGACAGCTAAGTTTATTAGATGTTTTGTAGGCAGTTGGATAGGGCCAACCCTCCAGGAGTTGATATGAAAGACAATGGAGACATATTCACTGAAGGTCAGCATTATAAAAAGAGAAATAATACCACATTTACATATTTCCCCTAGAGGTGAATAGCAGTGATTGATATTCTAAATAGACATCAATCTCCCTAGCCCATTTCCTTTCCAGTAATTCCTTGTTCATTCTATGTAGGCTTGCTACATGATTTGTTTCCCCATTTGATCCCCATTTAAGCAATATTATCTGGGTAACTGTACTTGTAATCTTATTGGTTGATCATGGTTTTGTCTCACCTTATTCCTACCTTGTGATTTCCCATTGGATCTTATTAGTTGGCTATAGTTTGTCCCTCTTTGTACCTGCTTCACCTTGTGGCTTTGCTCCATAACCCCACCCTGGAATACAGAACCTCAGGCAACCTACTTTCCTGTTGTTCACTCCTGTCCCCCTCAGGCAGGAGCTGACTTTTCCTCAATAAATATTCCTTACTGTTAACCTCCATTGTTCCTAGAATTCATTCTTCAATTTTAAAGAACAGGATCTCGAGTTTCAGATATCTAGTAGGTTGGGAGTTATAATATTTCCCTTGTTTTGATTACTTTTATTTATTCATATTATACATACCCTGTATCAATTAGTTATCCAGGAAAATTAAAATTGAAACAACAATAAATCTTTCCACACAAAATACTGTGTGGAAACGCACAAAATAAATTTGTAATAATAATAAAAATACAGTACTAGGTGTAGGCAAACATGGAAAATCAGAAATTCTTGCAAAATACTGATGGTAGTGTAAAGTTGGTACAAATCCTGAGAGAAACTTCTTAGCACAGTCTATTACATTGACTATACACATGCCATGAAGCAGTAGATTTCACACCTATCCACACTAAATGAAAAGGCAAGTAAGTGTACACCAAAAGACATGAATAAGAACATCTGTGATATCATTGCTAGGAACTGTTTAAAGCAGAAAAAACTCTATCCATCAGAACTCAAATGTATACATTGCATTTATGTGGTGAAATACAATGAGATATGTAGAAAGTCAGAGAGTAGATAAATTTGAAAGAAGCCAGGGATGCAAATGTATCTAGTACGTAATTCCACTCATCTAAAAAGGGGAGCACCATATGGTGATTTTATTCAGAATAATACTTGACGGCATTGAGGCAGGATTGAGGATTCTGGGATACAGGTTATATTGTTGTGGTTGTGGTTGTTTTCTCCAGTACTGGGGATTGAACCCAAGGCCTTCACACTCAGCTACACCTCAGACCTCTTTTCATTTTTTATTTAAGACACGGTGTTCCTAAGTCACTAAGTAGTCCAGACTGGGCTACAAACCCTACAAACCCTCCTGCCTCAACCTGCCAGAGAACTGGGATTTCAGGAGTGCTCCACCACACCTGAAGTGTTCTATATCTTGATGCATGTGGTCATCAGATAGTTCTATTTCCTTTGTAAACACACACTGACCTTTAGAGCTGTTTGTGCACATCCCTTTAAGTTGTATTTCAATAAAACTGTTCATGAAAATTAAAAGATTGAAAAAATGATACCAGAGTGCTGAAACTCTTACTAGGCTACCTAGACTTGTACATGTGGCAGGGTGGTGGAAATAGAAGAACAAGATCAATGATAAGAGTAACATTTGTAATTGCCATGAAAGATGAGAGGGAGGGAGAAGATACAATCACTGTTCAGTTTATTTTTTTGTAATAGAAAGAGCTCAGAAGGTCTGTTAGTTGGGTAAAATTACAGAAATATCTATACAATGAAACTCGTATAGGAACCCTTATCAGATTCTTAATCTCATTCTTTTTTCATTGTAAACACAGATATTTTTAAAGTCTCATATTTATTAAAAGATTATCTTAAAGAACAACTAATTTTCAAAGTTCTGTTTTGTTAAATTTGTTTTAATCAAGTAACAAAGGGAAAATATTTAGATATCAAAATATTAATTATTAAGGCCAGATGTTCACGATGATCCTAACCATTTGAAACCAATAGGTCATTGCTACTCTATGATCAAGTTATTGTCAGGTAAAAGGGCCGAAGACCAAGACCAGACCAGGCCACAACAAGCCTTTATTAGGGGAATAGATCTGCCGGGCTGTCTCTGAACAAAGGAGAGACAAAAGCAATATGGCTGGGGCAGGGAGAGTCTTTTATAGAGACTGGGGTGGGGCTTGTAGGGGCTGAGGCGGGGTTGAGTGAGGTAGTGACTAGGGAATGGAGGAGCCGGTGATGTCACTAGGTGGTAGGAGGTGAGCGAGTATTAGGTTACTGTCTAGGTGGGAACAGGGGCATGCTGGGAAGAAGGGTTTGTTCTTTGGTGGGAGCAACCATCTTGGCATGATGTCACACAGGGGAGGGGGCAAGGCACCATAGGAAGAGGGCAGCTACTATACATAATAGCTGCTGAGGTGGTGGGAGACCTATCAGTTATATGTCAGTTTTTCTCAGTGATGATGGTGTTTTTGTAGAGGCAAAGATTTTAAACAGTGTGCAAAATGTTAAACAATAAGCTGAAAAATGTAGGAATAAGATATGAAGACTATCAGCTATGTGTCTCCAAATTTCCCCAATCAACCATGCACATTCTTTGCAAATCATTTCAGTTTAATTCTTTAAAAATGAGTTTGGAATTGATGCAGCCAAATAATCCTTTCTTATTGGTTACACTGTTTCAAAAATATGCTTGCTGATTATTAGACTATTAGTTTATGATGTGGATTAGATTATTTTTTATGCTTCTATTGGCATATCAGGTTAGCATTCTTTTAATCTTTTAAAAGGATGTGTATTAACTTTTCCTAGCAGGTGACACAATACCTGACACTACAATTTAAAGGAGAAGTTTAATTTTGCTCAGTTTCAAAGGATTCAGTCCGTGGCTGGCTGGCTGCGAGGCAGAAACATCATTGCAGAGGTTTGCCAGAGAAAAGGTGCTCACTTCATGGTGGTGGTGAAGCAGAGCCCAGGAGAAGTGCCAGAGAGGAATGAGCCAGGAAACACAGAGCCCCAAGCTCAAACTCCATGATGGACCCAGACACACCCAGAAGTTTGCTTCTCCAAACCCAGGCATCATTCTCTATCCAGTCCAGTTGACATATCATGATTAAAAGTCATGGATGGATTTCTTGATGATGGAATCAGTAAAAATTCTTCATATCTAACTGACCTAAAGCATTAAGACTTTTCACATTTTTTTTTTGAGTACTCTGTGTGATTATGAGATGCATTCCACTTTATTTGGGAACTTTTCTATTTTTTGCTTCCTTCCTCAATTTGAAACAAGAACAACTTTCAAATGAATCCTGTGAGGATAAAATGTGGTAAGGAGTGTGAGATTAAAAAAAAAACCAAAACCTGAAAATGCCATAGCCACAAAGCCTCTGCTTATGCAAAATACACACACACTCACACACACACACAGACACACACAAATACACAGACTTTAATCACTCTCAGGGTGCACAGTACAATATTTTGAAATTTTAACTGAGATTTTTTTAAAAAATCAACTCTAGGCTCTGCCATATGGGTTTAATGCAACACACTCATCCCCTCTGCACCCAGTAGGACTGGATCTTAGAAACCGTTTGTGTCTACACAAAAAGGTTGAGAGAATTCATGAGTGGGTATCATGAAATTTCCTCCAGTGAGTACCTCCTTTGTGTGTTTCTCCTCTGGTCCCTTTAATTCACAGCATTTTGCTTTCCTAGCTGCCAAGGTAGCATTTTATCACAGCTGGTTCCTTTGGCAGCAGGGCTTCCCAGCCTTGGTACTATTGATATTTTCACCCAGACACATACACAGATAATCACTGAGGAAGGCTGTCTGGATATAGGGTGTTTCGCAGCATCAGTGGTTCTCTAACCACTTTGTACCAATATTCCCATTCCCTAGGCATCATAATCAAAATGTTTCTGGACACCGGGAATTGTTCAGTGTGCATGTATGTGGGGAGTGAGGTGTGGTGGGTATTGTTTCCAATTGAGAATCATCATCCTACAGAACAAAAACAAACTATAGAAATAAGAAGAAGAAAGACTATAATTCCAACCAGCATATTTTAAGATGCTGGGAGGTCTCCAGGAGGATCTATATGATTAGACAATTTGGGCAAAGTTTCTTGTAAAAGAGGGGTAGAACCTGCAGCATCTTCAATCCTTTCAGTCCTGATCTCTTACTGGTGGCTTCATTCTACTTTGGTCTTTTGGAGATCAGCTCGTAATAATTTCAGTTGCTTTTGGATCTCATTCAGAACATCAATATTCTGCTCCAAAACAGACAATGAGTGGGCAATGCAATGTTCTACATCACAGTTAATTCCATCAGCCGTCTCCTGGATATTCTCCCACCACTGGCTAGATTCCTTCCAAGAAGTCCTATTCTTCATTAGTGGGGTGCACAATGTTGCAATTTCTTCACTCGGTTTTTCCTCATCACTCTGAATACAAGGTATTTTCCTAAGTTCATTCCCCTGAAGGGGCAGTTGTGAATTCTTCATGTGCTTTTCTAAAATCTGTGGTGCCTCCTGTCCAATCCGTGAGAGGCAACAAGGGTAGTGCCTGACTTCTGGAGCTAATTCTTTTACTCTGTTTGCATATTTTAAAGTGTTGAGGGTGTTTTCACAAGAGGTCATCCCTGGTGAGACAGTAGCGATCATGCACGTGGAAGAGTTCTGGCCTATGAAGGAATCCCGGAGCACTTGTTTGAGTTTGTTGCCTCTAAATGGGGTGTGAGGTTTATTCTGACCCAACGCCCTGATACATTCTTTGAGGGCAAGGAGACTCATATTAATCTCTGCCCCTTCTAGCTGCCTCTTCTGGTTGGCCTTGACTGTATCTGCTCCTCTTTCATTCCCAGCCAAATCTATGAGGGAAAATTTGCCATGCAATTTCCCTCTGGACTTTAGGATGATCTGGAACACTGTGTGGCTCCGGAATGAGTGGGTGTTGACCCACGTCTGTCCAGAGGTCCGGCTGCTATTGCCTAGTTCCACAAGGTTCATCATTTCCTCCATATAATGCACCTCTTGCTCCCACAGCCCAGCCACTTGGATTTGCTGATTGCCATCCTCAAGGATTTGCAGTTTCTTCTTCTAGTTCAACAGATCATACACTTTTGCCACCATAAAGCTCAAAGAAGTTCCTATAGACTTTGAGATCCAGTTGCCCATAAGTGGGGTTTTTGAGCAGAAGAAAGATATCCTGAGCCACCAGGGCATAGATGCCTTTAGAACAATCTTGGACCCTTCCGGAAAAGGCTCCACCCATGGTGTATGTCTTTCCGCTGCCAGTCTGCCTGTAGGCAAAGCAGGAGGCCATGCCCTTGCGGAAGATGGACTCCACCAGCGGCTGGGCTGTGAACTCGTACACTAACTCGTTGGAGGCGGTGTCGTCAAAGGCACGATCGAAACAGAAGGTCTGGTTCTGCAGGTAGCGAGTGAGGTCTAGCTTGCGCTTGGACTCGTGCACCATGACCACGCTGTCCGAGAGGGTAGTGATGATGTCCAGGTCCTTCATGGTGGTCTCCCGCTCATTGAGAGGCCTCTTCCTCACGCAAACGCAGATCCGGTAGTGTTCAGGGGGCTCCAAGCTGGGCACCGGCGCGATCTTGCTGATGTCCAGGGCCCTGCGACACTCTTCAATCATGCACATGACCTCGAAGTTGGGGTGTCCCATGTTCAAGTGGAGCGCAGGGCTCGCTCGTATCTGCAGCTGCAGCTGCCTGCGCTTCTCTCGCTGCTTCTGCAGTTTCTCAATTTCCCGCAGGCAGTGAGATTTTCTCTGCCTCATCAAACAAGGATGGCTGGGGACTCCCCACAGCTGGGCTGTCCCCTGAGGGTGTTTCGCTTTTCTGGGGGGCCATAGCAATCCACTGTGGGGTTGCGCACTGGTCCCCGATGGCTGAAGAAGGTGCTAGACACAAAGCAGGCAATGGCTTGGGCAGCTTGGGGTGTTGAGCAGAGGCCAGAGCTGGATTGAGCAGCAAGATGTTCTCCAGGTTGATCTTACCTTTTTTGACTCCTTTCTCAACCCACTGTACTGTGACCGAAGAGTTCTCTCTATTGATCTCTCTGACCACAGCCAGGTGGATCCTCTTGTCGCTGGGCTAGATCACCAAGCAAATTCCCACCTGGATGTCTCCAAAGTGTGGCTTCAGAGGTTTCAGGGGCGACAGGCGTGGGGGGAGTGGGCGGCAGGACTGACTGGCCATGGTCTGTGATGGAAGGGTCAGGGCTGGCCTCCAAGGGTCCTGGGGAACCCAAGCCAGGCCAAGGCGTTCGCAGCCCTGAGGGCAGGTGCAGTGCGTGCCTGGCTGTTTGGCCTAGCTCGCCGGGGGCTGGGGGACGGGGGCACTCGCGTCACAAAGGGTTGGGGTGAGAGGCGGCAGAGCCAGAGTCCCAGGCTTCGGGGTGAAAGACAGACAGAAGAAGTCAGGTCCAGGATGTTAGCAGAGTGCAAAGGAAAGCGACCATAGCTTGTTCTCTGACTGGAGGAGGATGCGGGATGTCTTCTAGATTCTAGTGGAAGAGCAAAGGCAGAGAACAGAGAAGCTTTGGGAACAGTGAAGCTGAAATGCAAGATGGAGATACATCTTTTACAAAAGGGAAGGGGCCCAGAGATGGGGGAGGGCGTGAGAAGGGAGGGAGAGGAAGGGAAGCAGGTGAAAGGGAATTAAGATGCATTTGTTATATTCGTATACCAACTCCACATAACGACTGTAATCATTATGTGCTGCAAACATGTACCAGTAAAAGTAAAAGTTAAAAAAGTAAAAGTGTTCCACAGACATTTGTGCCCTAGCTTCAGAAATATCCCTTTTCCTGTGCAGTCTTGATCTGTAATCTCAGAGCTCTATGCTTTAGCTTAAGAACCCCTATGAAGTCCCCTTCAACTTCAGCTCTCCAGTGATAAGTGGGAACAGATGATGGTAGAGATGTTTGCAAGATGTTATGCTTCAAAACTTGAAATTCAACAGGATCCCGCAGAAGCCTCAACTCTGCCATCTTTCTGAATTCTTCCATCTCCTCCTAAACTTGTTTAACTTTAACAGTCACAATTTAAAGTTTTTCTAGTTTAATGGTCTTTCTCATTACAAAATCAGAATGAGTTGAGTGTAGCAGGTCGTTGTGGTAATTTGCTAATATGGAGCTTCCTTTGCTACAGCATCTGTGTTTGCAAACACAAGATGCTTATCACATTCCAAGTGGCTCTGACAGCCATAAAGTGAGTTTTGTTGTGATGCAGTCACCGCCATGTTTGAGATTAGCTCAGTAATTATGGTTCCAAACTCCTTCAGTAATTACACTTCTGGCCTCATTATCCATAATTTAGAGACAATGGAGAGACATGGGGGAAAGAGATAATTCATCTTCTACGCCCTCCTCACCTTAAAATATGTGTTTGTGTGCATGTGTGTTCCTTCCACATTGTTACAGGTGGAGTGGAGGGGGAGGGAAGGCAGCTAAAATCAGACAAAAATATATTTTGTCAAGATTACAACATTTTCTATAGGATGATTTACTTGCAAATTTTTTTTAAATATAAAGGCATCAACTTTCAGATAACTAAGATGAAGATGTGGGTGGCATTTTATGTTCCACTTTTTCCCCATCCCTCTAGATACTATGTTGTCTTTTGGACTGAGAGTTTGGTTATAAATTACTTATAGCTCAAAAGTAAAATACAGGAAGTCAGTAGCATGGTGACCTCACAGCGTTCTCTTAGGCAAAACGTCACTGTGGACATAAAGTATATTATAAGCTTTCTTAAGGTTAAGTTTTTCTCTGGTAAATTTAGTAAAGCTCAATGTTGGATACATTTGACAAATATGCAGTGCTCTGTTCTGGGAATGTCTGAAGGGGGGCAAATTTGAATACCAATAGAAAGACAAGAAAGGGCTTTAGGGAATTGTCTTTGTGTGATTATTAATTTTTCATTTGCCCAAATTATCAATATTTAAAGTTGTGCCTTAAATAAGATTTTTATTGCTGTCATTTCAAGGGAATTATGTAAATGTTCTCACTCCTTGTATTCATCATTAGGTTAAATTATACTCTTTAAAACACTGCTGCTTTAGAGTTTTTAATAGGCTTCTTTTAAACATTTATCTTTTAAGAATCTAGGTCTCTCTCAAAATTATGCAAACCAGATCTCTTCCAACTTAGCTATATTTTTTACACCTAACCAGATGATTTTTGTAGCTAGACAATCAATGACTAGATTCAGGGTGGCTGTGCAAAAATCAGAGTCTACTGTTTCCTTTACTCTTTATTTCTGTCTAGCATGCCCATAGAAAAGGACATTTAAAAAAAGAAATCCCAAGGGTTTTCTGTTTGATTCTCTTATATAATTTCCTCAAGATACCTCATTTGTTCCTACAGTTTAATTTTACATATAGCCAACTAACTAGCTAGTTTACAAACAGAATTGTAAGTCCCATAACTGTAGAGAGCCATAGGAATTTAAATTCAACTAAACTCAAATGTTATTTTCTAAATGTGGCACTTTAAAGGTATTTTTAATCACTTTTAGTAGCTTCAACAGGTACTCGTTTTCAAAAACCTAAATCAGGTTTTTGTCTGGTCACTTAGTCCATTGTAACTTAGTCTTTCTCCAGCATCTAGAAGCCTTCTGCTACTGTGACATCTCTTAATCTCTCAACCAATTGGGCTGTTTCTCACATTGACTCAGAGTGTTTCCCACACTGACCTTACAGTCATTTTATCAGGTGCTTCCATATTAATTCCTTGTTTACAAATGTTTTAGTAGCTTTCCATCATCATGATACAGTACAAATTTCATATGAAGGCACATTAACATCTTACCTACCTCTTCATCCTCAACTTTTACTATACTTGGTATAAAGTTGAGCGAGGATAAAGAAATTAAAGTCTTCCAAATACACTACTATCTTTCAAATTTTTAATCTGGTGATTCTCAATATCAGGGTACATGAAAATCACTACACAGGCTTGCTAACATACACATTATTGGGTCTCCCAGCCTAGGGTTTGTGGATCAGTAAGTCCAAGATGGGGCAATGAGTGTTCATACTTAACATGTCTTCATATAACGCTGGGCCTGAGACACTGAGAACTCCTGCCTGAGTCCTCTAAATAGAACAGTCTGCTTCTTCCCTCTCATTTTTCTGAACTCTTCAAACCTAGTCTTAAATACCACTACCATTAAAAAGAAATAGTATCTCTTACTGGTTGGCCTTGGCTGATCAGGACAAAACAGAAGCCTAATTTTCAGTAGTGAATATAAATAAATAAATAAAGCAAGCTCATAAATGACTTCAACACTAATCTGTTTATAGAGAGTTGTTTGGGTGATTTTGTAATTTTAATAATCTCGAACTTGATTTGTTGAAATTTTGTATATCTTTATGATGTAAAATTCAGAATTCAGAAATCATTGGCATAACTTAATGGTATTGATTCTGAGGGACCAGTTCATTTAAGAAAAAATTATGAATTTTGCACTTGGGATAAATACAAAATTAGTAAAAATATGAAGGCCAATATACAATTAGTCATTATCCTTGGGCCATGACCTGAATAGCCATTTGGTAAAACAAGCGGTTTTTCCAAAATAGAAGTAGATGCCACTGCTATATTTAATTGGCTGAATTTAACCAAGTACAAGTATATATGAAATTACCATGTGGTATTTCCTGTGTCAAATGAATCCTACCCTCAAGGAGCTCACCATTTACACCTTTTGTACCTACTAAAAGGCCATGGCTTGACAAGCACCTGATAAATCCTTTTCATATCAAATCCCCAATATTTTTTTAAAAGCCTAACAAATATCAGATTTAGCCCCACAAAAGATGGTAATGTGGATAGAAGTAAGCACAGGAAATGAGCTTAGTGTTTTTCATTTATTAATTACACGCATATTCCAGTTCGGGGCTTCTCAGAGTTACTTTATAGGAGAGAATGTGATTTCTAGCCTCATTTTGGATACAAATATCTCAAGAGAAATCCATCAAATACACACTCTTGTAGTACTGTTTTAATGGACATCTAACAGCTGTTGGGCTTGTCTGATCACCTTGGGGGTCTGTACTTTTCCATTACATGGATGCAGTCTGAGGTTGATTTAGATCTTCAGGGCAATCCAGGAGATTTTCCCAAATCCCTTTGAAGAAATGGAATGAATCATTTCCAGCTAAAAGGTTCTTATTTAAAGAGTAGAGAGATACATTACTAAGTTTATGCCTTTAGAAAGCAAGTGAATATTGCCTTTTAGATTGAGAATGATGTTTTACCATTATAACTAATATCTCTATCTTCAGACATTTCAACATTTTCCCTACATACTATACTTAATATGCCCAGATAAATCCATAATTCTCCAGTTCTCTCACTAATTTAATAGGCAAGCATTGTTTCTATGACAACAATATTATCTCCAAGCCATCTTCTTTTAGCTTATTAAACAGAGTTACTTACCTGGGGATATCTACAAGAGCGTTAATTGCAGAAACTCACCTATAAAGTTTGCTAAGATACTAAAGCCAAAAATTGTCAGTGTCTCACTTTTAACCCATTGTGTTAGTCATCTATTAAAGTTCAAATTTATTTCAAATGCTGAGGGGAAAGGCTAGGTTTTATTTATATTCTATTACCAATATTGTTTGCTTGTAAATCACACTGACACTACAGGAATTATGCTAAGCAGGGACCTTTAGAGTTCAGCTATTGCTCTTCAACTTGAAAGATGTGCTATATGCATTGCCTTCTAAAAGTCTTCTTTAGATTGCACAATTCGGGTAAGTTAATCTGATATGGAAGAAATACAATAAGGGATATATAATACTTCTATGTGAGAACTAATTGAAGGAGATTGGATATTTGCTCTTAAGAAGATTGAAAGAAAGACCTTTGTATACATACTTGAAGGACTACCTGACAGTGTAGGAGCATAATTTGTTTTAGAGAGTGTAAACATTCAAGAATTCAAGAGCTAGGCTATCTAGATTCAATTCATTATGATTTTCCTTGGAAAATATTTATGGAGATACTTGTACTGTACATTGCTTCCTTTTCACCACCTAAATCAAGCTAGAGCATTTGCCCTCCATTCCATTCCCACATTTCTTTGATGCTTGTTTTTGACTTTGTGTTTATCACTTTGGATTAAAAGAAATATGCACATCTTTCTCTGCAGTAAAAAATTAGGAGTTTCAAGGGCAGGAAGAAAGATATCTTATTCATGTTTATATTCCTATTATCTGGCATACAAACTTACGAAGTTTCTTAGAACAGTAAAAAAATAACACAATAGATGGACGTTTCAGAGAGACCTCAGGAAAACCAAAGAAGGACCTCATTCAATTCAGTATACATTTGACAAATTTTAATAACTGTCTCCTAAGTACCAAAGTCTAGGATGAATTGCATACTAGTAAATAAAACAGCTTTATCTTCTGTTCTCAAAAAGCTTAAAGAATCACTTTTGGAAATAGATATTAACAGATAACTATATATACACATAAATAGCATCCTTTCAAAAGACATATATTAACGTAACTCTACATATACACACATATACAGACATACAGATAGACAAAGATATATAAGTATGTTCTAATAACTACAGCTAAGGGTCAGAGTCCTATTCCAATAAAGTACAAACTAAATGACCCCTTGCTGGGAAAAGTAGTGCAGACATATTTACATAATAAAACCAGGAGTTGAGCTAAATTTGTGTTCTTCTACCTGGCTGAGTAACAGAACCACCTGGGAAGATTTTACAGAGTACTGATGACCTGATTCCACTCAGGCCAGCTGAATCAATCTCTAGGGGCCAGAGCCTGAGAATCTATGTTACTAAAAGCATCCCAGGTGATTTTTATGTTAGTATGAAGCTGGAAAGTATTGGACTTGTTGCCCTCTAGGTCTCTTTCTACACAGAGATTTTATGATCCTGTGGTTCTGTGAATAAAAAGATGATTCTCTGATACTCCTGTGGGCATTGAAATTTCTTTTTTTAGTATTTCGAATTTTTGAAGACACACCTGCTTCAACAAATGAGACAGAACGCACTTTTACTGAGAAAATGACTTTAGGTTTCTACAGAAGGTTTGCTACAAATACTGTATAATCTTTGGTATTACTGTTTAACAACATGAAGTAAAGTTGTATGATAGCAAGGCCTCATACCATTAAAAGAAATTTGTGAGCATAAGAGCGTATCATTTATTTGTACATCTCCTATGGTGTTTTAGAAAAGCCTGTTGTACATAGTATATATTTAATATATATTTATTAAATTGAATTGTTGGATAACATCAGGTAAATATATATTTCAAACTACCTATCTTTGTTTGGTTGCTCTTGACTATTTTCTAAGTGTGTGAGATGAAAGTTTGACAAAGACTGAAAACCCTTCCCTGTAATATGTCTCAGTATGGTCTCTATAGGAGATGCTATAAATAGTATTTATCATTGTAAGAGCCTGATATCTGCTTGGCAGAGTAAGAGCTTTACCATTTTGTAACAATTTTTATATTCTTACTTGGAAATATGAAACAAGCAGCCCACAATTCTGAGGAACAAGACATGATGCCATGATAATCATCTGATTCTAGAGGAAATAAATTCTGTTGCATAGTTGGTTGATTTAATGAGATAACCAGTTGACTATTATATATTTTAATTACATGCATCTGTTGTTCTACAGTCTTCTAGGATTCAGAAATATTGAGAAAACCTCCAGATATACCCATTTATTATTAGTGAAAAAAATCTGTCTATCTATTATCTATCTTAGTTGACCCTTGCATAACATGAATTTGAACTAATCTTGCCTATTTATATGAAAATTCTTTTACACTTTTGTTTATATCTGTGACAAATTTTTTAAAATTTACAGTAGAAACATGTAACCTAGATCATAGTATATTTTATTATTCATTGTCATAAAATCTACACAAATATATTTTATAATATTATAAAAAGTTAAAATATTCCAGAGCTTACAGACCATAGGTGGCATTGTTGGCAGTTGAGAGAAATTTAAAGATGTGGTATTAAATCAAAACTGCATAAATTAAATGTAGTACACACAGACTTACTCTAGTAGTTTCATAGTCACTTCCTAGTGCTACTATAGTGAGCTGAACTGTTGTATTCCTTAAAACTACGGGATGCTAATCATCTCCACATGAATGGTTCCTTTCTCCAGTAAATTACATATGGCAGTAAAAAGTGATCCCTTGAGGTTGTTGCCTACTTTTCATGGTATGTAACACATGTAACATTCAAAATGTATGCCGAGTGACTGCTTATGGTAATCAGTAAGTCTTCCTTAAAACAGTCAGCTATTAGATATTGAAGTTTTAGAGAGTCAAAAGTTACCTCAGAGGTCAACTAGGAATAGAGTGAGAACCCCAGAGAGTGCTGAATGGTCCCACTGCCATTGCCACAGTTACTGGCCTTGTTATCATCCCACTACAGGAGGAGTCACCTCTGCCCAGCTGGCTCCAGTCACCATCAGTGAACCAAAGCAAGGAGGCCAAGACTCAGCACAAACCCACCAAGCTGCACCAGCCTTGGCTGCTGGTCTTCTAGCAGGACAAGGTTAATGCAAGGAAGGTTTATAGACCAGTACAATGGTCCAGCATAAGAAACAGTTATGTTTTCAAGGACAACCATGATACTCTTACTGGAATTTGGGATTGGACTGGACTGGGGAATTATCTGAATTGTGTGACAGTCTCAGATCTTAGATTCTTCAAGAGAAGATCTGCAAAGAGGTCCAAAGAAGCAGCTCAGAGTCTTAGCATGCTCTTTATTATATGCCAAGCGGAAGACATTCTTAAGCAAGTCTAACTTTTATTGGAGAGGATAATATCCAGGGAAGAGATCCAAGCCTAGAAGTGGAAACTGCCCCTGGGACAGGAGTGGATTGTCATTTTTATTTTTTATTTTTCTTAGATTTTGGGAAATGGTGAAGATGGTAACTAATGGGCTTTTGTTCCAATCAACTGGGAGACTCTACCTTCAGACTGAAATGAGGATTTTGAACTAACATGTTCTTAATAATAATAGGCAATAGTAGCCAAGGCCCATGAGGGTAGTGGCAAAACTACAAATGTATATAAATGAGGCCCAAGATGATAAAAGTCAGTCAGTTTGGGGCTTGGATCCTCGGGGTGTGCATGCGCAGGCCCCTGGATCATAAAGGGGTGATTATGAAAAACTTGAAAAGATCTCATTTTAGGAAGCTTTGAGACTTTTTAGAAACCTTTGAGACTGCAAGCTCAGGACACTTAGATCAGTGCCTGCCTGTAGGTACAGGGCTTCCTCCTTTAGCTCACTGTCCATTTCTCAGCTCCACTCTTGTCTAGCTAGCTTCCTACTGTACCAGTACCAAGGAAGATGTCTCTGCATACCAGACTGTGATGAGGAACAACCACCCCAGGAAGTTCGTTTGCATTGTAAGGCATGTAGACACTGGAGTTTGATGCTATTGAAGGAGAAAGAGGTGTAGAAACAATAATGGTACAGATTCTAATGGAATTCTAGTTCAAGCCAGTAAATATGAAGCAGATCATAACCATTACAGACACTAGGAAACCTCCATACAACTATCAACAGAAAAGTCAGACTGGAGAAAAGAACAGGAATCAGAAAGCATTCCTGAAGGTTGGGGCCAACACTGCTGGGCTTACTGCTGGTCCCACCTACTACACAAGGAAGGCCAGTGAGACAGAATAGATACTGAGGTAAAATGTTGGGATTTTATAGGTTCCCTCTTCCCCAAAGGTGACCTAGAGAAAGTGGCTATGAAGAGGGGGAAAAAAATCAAGGAGATAAGATGGGAGGTCAGAAGTTGCCTCATTGTTTGCACCATCACAAATGTTGTTACCCACCACAAATGTTCAGAAAACCCTACAGCACAAGATGGCAAAGAGACAAAAACAAAAGATTCACCAGCTGGGAATTCGTCCCCTCTGGAGGCTGAGGCTAGGTAAATGTCAGCTGGTCATCTATACCATCATCTGACCATCCAAAAGGAAAAATGAGTATGAAATTCTAGCAATAAGAAATGAACGAAATACAGGACCTGAGGACATTAAGGCCTTGCTTTTTGTTTTTATGACTACATAACTAGAATTATCTGCATTGTGTATGTAACCTGGAGTTTTTATTATTTTTACCTAAAGATGTCTCTTTTTGGTAATGGCAAGCATATTTTTTAAGCCTATTATTTCTCAAAATTTCATTTTAAAAGGTTAAATTATTTCATAGGAAGATTGAAGAACTTGCTTTTTACCTTATAATACAAGTTTACAACTTGAATTTTTAAAATAAGAAATCAACAAGCTGTAAGTACTTGTAATGAAATTCTTAAATAGCTTTCTAAAAACTGATACATGAGTATTGGACCCCATGGGGATCAGTACCTTTAATCCCTGCACGCCTCAAAGGTAATTGTATTTGGCTCAGTGAGTAAGTGACATAGCTAGTACAGCATACTTTAGGTAAGTGTGTATATGAAAATCAGCACTTAGTCATCACTTGTTTAGGAAACACATAAATGGATTCATTAATTAAAAAGTGGTTGTAAAACCTCTGCTAACATTGATTTTTTCAGCCAGAGTAGAAAGTAAAAATAATTCAGATTATGGTGCAAACTTACTTTAAAAATCGTCAATGCTTTCCATTTCATTGCTTAAAACCTCAACCTTTTCTTGATGGCATCAAGACCCTCCATAATTTACACTTTGCCAGCCTTCCTTCTGTTATCTAACATCACCTTGCCCTCCTTTAGAAAATTATATGTCAGCCATACTAGTCATATTAGTTTATTTTACAGTGACAGGTTTTTGGGTTTTTGTTTTGTTTTGTTTTTGGTACTAAGGATCAAATTAGGGTGCTTGCGCTTGTAAGACAGGCGGCAGAACCACTGAGCTAAATCCCCGGCCCCATGTTAGTTTATTTTAGCTCTTTATGTATCTAGCTATTTCCTGACACAAGGACTTTCACACACTGGTTTTCCTGGGACTTTCCCTTTATTCTCTTTTTAGACTTATCAGATATGTACTTTTGTCACTTGGTGGGTTTGAATCTTGACTCCACTTCTGCCTACTTTTGTGGGGTTTTTTTATTAGGACATGTTTGCCGTACATGAAGTTTATATTCACCTTGGGGGATAGGTAGGTACAGGTGCATAACACAGCTTGTTTCTTTTATTTTTAAATCTCCTTCCTCCTCGCACCCACCTCCTTCCCTCCATCTCTAAATCCCCATTCTCCAGTTTCATTCTTGTTGTTATTAATCAGTCTTAGTTCATGTTTATGAAAATAAGGTTTACATTTATGGCGGTTTTCAGGTTCTTGACATGGCATATCCAAGATATTGGTATGAAAATGGTTGCACCTGGGAAATGTAATGTTGAGTGAAAGGAATCAGACTCACAAGCTTAAATATTATATATGGTATCTCTCATTTGAGGAAGGCAAAGTACAATGAGCAAAATAAAGGATGGATGGAAAGAAACAAGGGAATAGATCTCTTGCAAATTGGAAGGGGTCCAGAAGACCAAGGGGAGTGGAAGAGGTGGAGGGGAAGTCAGAAGTTTTGTGACTTTGAACAAGGTGCTTTGAATAAGATCTCTGTGCTTCAGGTTTCCTTCTTTACAAAAGACACCAAGAGCAGCTACGGCTGGGGGTGGAGAGAGTTGAAGAATATGTACAAATTCATGAAAAGTGCATAGAGCAATGCCTAAAGCACAGTACGCGCATCATGTATGTTGCTTATTATAATATTTTGTAATACTGTGTTTATTTGCTTATTTTATCTTTTATTCTTTGTTTCCTATCAGACCAATGTTGCAGAAGAAACATGGCACGACCGTTTCCTACAAAGAGCACTGAACTCAGACTCAGAAAGCCTAAGTTTGTCAATGTAGCCATTGATGATTACTGCACCTTGAGCAAGGAGGATCACTGAAAAACAATGAAAAAAATTGGTTGAACTAAATCTCCAAATTCTTCTCTGGCTCCGAAGTAAGAATGTTTCTAATTTGCAAACAGTTAAATATCATTCCAAAGGTTATATAATTATTTCCACTTAAAAAAGCTTCTTGAAAATGAATTTGGCTTTATTTGGTCATTAATGAAAATTCTTTGCAAGGAAAATGATGATTAAAAGTTGTTTGAGAAAATGCATGGCTTTTATAGATGCCTACAAATGCCTATCTGCATGTAAAAGATACTTGGGAAGTGAATTTGTGGTGTTGTAAGATACAGCTCTCTTCAAAAATAAAGAATTTGGTGGATTTGGGCCCCTTGATCCATTTTTATTTTTCTAATGGGGGGTCACTGGACTTCTCACTAAGGTATTTATATTCTTATATCTGAATAACAACTCATATACAAAATAAGTTTCTGTGAAAACTGTACTGTGCATAGATATACATCACCATGTTCAACTGAGTTATTCCATAGCCGTCATCATTTATCTATGAATAGCATGATATTTGATGAGAATTCTTAGAGAAACTTAATAGATTATTCATAAAGTATTTCTAGCAACTTCCAATGTTTTTTTTTTTTACTGAAAATGTATCTTCTGGGAAAGAGAATATGTGAAGGCAAAAAATACGTAGAACAACATAAAGTTTTCCCACAATAGTTTTGCATTATAAATGGGACACTTGAGATGGGCTTGTTTCCTACTTCATAAGCTATTAAATATAATTTTATATGAAGGAGCTATCTTCAATAGGAAGGGAAAAACATTCTCTTTTATTTGATTTTATTCTGAGTCATAATTATCAATCTCACTAAACAGACAAATTTTATCAGAACAATAAAAACTACACATTATAATGATTTACCAAAACCTGAAAGTACTATATTATCTACTTGATACTTTAATGAGGTATAATTTTAATTAATTTTATATGTAAGAAGAAATTTTAAAGATTACTAGTAGAAAACCTATATTTACCATCATTGATATTAATTCTTTTCTTCCCCCTTAAAGTCTTTTATTGGTACATTTTAAGTATACAATACATTTACATTTATCATTGGGTGCTTGTACCTGTACATGATGTATCTTGGTT
>NW_004624795.1:9313223-9325515 GCF_000247695.1 Heterocephalus glaber | reverse complement strand
GCTTCCAGGAATGAATTTGGGAGTATTGCTTCCCTTTCAATTTCATTGAAGAGTTTAAACAGTAGTGGCAGTAATTCCTCTCTAAATTTCTTGTAAAATTCAGCAGTGAAGCCATCAGAACCTGGGCTTTTCTTAGTTGGTAAGTTTTTAATTATGTTTTCTATTTCATTGGTTGATATTGGGTTGTTTCAAATTTTTAAATCTTCTTCATTCAACTTGTGTAATTCATATGTATCTGGTATTCTGTCCATTTATTCTGTGTTTTCCATCTGATTGGCATATAGGTTCTTGAAGTAGGTATTGATGATCCTCTGAATTTCTGTTGGGTCTGTTGTAATTTCACCCATTTCATTCCTAATTGCATGGATTTGGGCCTTTTCTTTTTCTGATAAAGTTATCTAAGGGTTTGTCAATTTTGTTTATTCTTTTGAAGAACCAACTCTTGACTTCATTGATTTTTTTTTGTATCGTTCTCTTAGTCTCCATTGCATTGATTTCTCCTCTGATTTTTATAATTTCCTCCCTTGTATGAGATTTGGGGTTGTCCTTCTCTTCTTTTTCTAGAAGCTTGAGGTTCAGCATCAGGTTGTTTAATTGTAGTCACTCTGTTTTCCTAATATATGTATTCACTCCTTTGAATTTCCCATGTAAGACTGTTTTCATCATGTCCCATAGATTCCAATATGTTGTACCCTCATTATCCTTTAATTGTAACAACTGTCTGATTTCCTCAATTTCCTCTGTTACTCATTGGTTATTCAGAAGTGTGTTGTTCAATTTCTGTGTGTTTATGAAATTTTTTGAGTTTCTTTTGCTATGGATCTCCAATTTCATTGCACTCTAATCTGATAATATACAGGGGATAACTTTAATCCCTTTGCACTTACTTAAACATGTTCTATGAGCAAGTATGTGGTCTATTTTGGAGAACAACCCACGTGCATCTGAAGAGAATGTGTGTTCTGATTTTGCAAGGCAGAAAATTCTGTAAACATCTTTTAAGTTCATTTGTTCAAGAGTTCGATTGAGTTCTAGTATGTCATTACTTATTTTTTGTCTAGTTGATCTATCTGTTTGTGATGGTGGGGTGTTGAGGTCCCCCACTACAATTGTATTAGTGCATATATGACTTTTTATGTCCATTAGTATTTGTTTTATACAGTTGGGTGCACTAGTGTTTGGTGCATAGATATTTATGATTGTCATCTCTTCCTGTTGGCTTGTTCCCTTTAGAAGGATGTAGCATCCCTCTTTGTCTCTCTTAATCAGTGTTGGTTTGAAATCGACTTAATTTGCCAAGAGGATAGCTACTCTTGCTTCTTTTTGGTTTCCCATTGCATGGAGTGTTGTTTTCCACCCTTTAACTTTCAGTCTATAAGTTTCATGTTAAATTAAGTGTGTTTCTTGTATGCAACATATTGTTGGATTTTGCTTCTTGACCCATCCTGCGAGTCTATTTCTTTTGACTGATGAATTTAGACCATTAACATTGATGGTTATAATTGATACATATTGACTTATCATTGTCATGAGTCTTTCTTTTTGTTGGGTTCTCCCCCTTGGTCTCTCAAGTCTTGCCTTCTGCCATGAGAATCATGTGCTTCACATAGTGGCTGCTTTTTTTTTTTTTTTTTATCTTGGGTTACAGATTGTGAAGACAGAAAACATGAAATTAATCCACAATTGGGAGGTAAGCCCAGTTTAGTATCAGCAAATGATAGATCCATTTTTTCATAATCAAGAAATAAATGGATGTGGTTGTACATTATTGAGTTTGGGGATTATTTGTTGAACAATGTAATTGAAGCACAAGGTTTATATATACATATAATGATTTTATATATATATATACATATAATGATTTTATATATATATATATATACATATATATATCAGTGGGTTGAAGTGTTAATCAAATGCCTCTGTCATCTTTTAATTTATGGTGTTAGCAATCATTGATATTTTGCCTTAATCCTTTATCATGGGTGGCAATATGGCTATTCTGTCATTCCTTACACATGTGTTATTCCAAAAAGAGTACCTAAGGAGTTGCCCTGAAGCATGATTTATAAAAGAAATGTTTCTTTATTCTTTTACATTATGTGCTATTTTTAAGAAGAATGAAGTGATTCCTTCACATTCTCCAATGATGAATAATGAGATTTTATTTTAAGCATTATGTGCTCACAGATTTTCATCACTATAAAAATATAAAACATTATTTGATGTCACTCCACCAACTGTTGATATTAATCTCTGTGATGCTTCTACTTCCCACTTTTTAAATGTTAATGCTAGTTAAACCTACTACTGATAATTTTTTAAACCATGGAGCTAGAGCCTTTTATTTCTATTTTTATCATGGAGATTCTTTTCTTTTCTATAAAACCTACAAATATCCAATATAGTTTAGGCAGATGGGAAATTGTTGCCAGTGAAATTCTTTAATGGACTAACTTAAAGACAGTGGCACTGACTGCTAGGAAATCCCCAGAGCAGAGTTCAGTGTATTGGCAAATAGCTCAAGGATCTCTCATCTAAGATTTAGGGACCTCACAATTCATGATGCTTCATTGGTAGGGGATCCCTGACATAAAGATGGTGCCCTAGTTAAGTGATCTTCAGTAAATGACAAATAAAAGATTAACTTTTAAGAGCATTAGCCCCACTAAATCAGTATTTATATCCATTCAAGTTATTAACTTTTTAATTAACACCAAAAGATCTGAAAGTACCTAATTGTATTGCATTCTAATTATATTAAAAAATGACACACATGAAAATTAAAATTCTGCTTTTCCAATATTCTCTTTAAGAATGTGCAAATAGAGCTGATGTTTCCTAGTAAATATTTCTCAACTGTTATGTTTCTAAGCAGAAGAAAAAAATACAAGTTAATGGTGTTCATTAAAGTATGTTGGATCCAGTTGTGATTATAGAATTAAAACAGGCTTTACACGAGGGTATGAGAGATATACCAGGTCCATTTATTTAATTCACTATAATAATAATCTATTCATTGAATTATTTAACACATATTTTTATAAAGGACTTTGTGCATTTGAATTTGAATGGGAAAAGATTAGATTGTTATGTTTATTTCCTTAATAAATATAAACTGGAAAGCTATTTCAGAGCCTACAGAATAAAAATGACATAAAGGAAAGCAAGTACAAGTTTGAGAAATGAATAGCATTGACTTCTCATATTCTGACTGCTCACTTGGGTACAACTTTAGTGAAGTTGGCTTAGGAATCTTACTGAGTGAAACTTCTAATCCTGACACCTTTCAGTTCTTTTATTGAGACATCAAAACATGTATTGTTTTAAAGTTTTTTAATACTTTATGATTTTAGGATACATGCTATTCCTGCTGATAATATAATCTAAAAGATCTTTGATACAGTGATTGAAATATTGGTGATGTTGATCAGTATTTTCTTGTGTGTTCCACCTGGGGACAGCTTTATGTGTCATGGAGTGGCCAGCAAAGGAGGATTTGGTCTGACATTTGTCCCATCCAAAGAGATGTGGTGGGAAGATAAATGGAGTGTTACTGATACTTATTTGCCATATCTAAACTTTAGAAATGTTGTTGCCTTTCATTCTCATCTGAGCTTACGATATAGGCAGCACTTTCCCATGGTCAAGAAAAATAGCAGTCACACAACTAGATAAGAAAGAATCTGTGTTTAAGATTCAGGATCTTTATTCTGATGAAGGTAAATGACATGGGAAGAACCATTATTGAAGCAGCCATCCCAGCCCTCTCTTCAGCTACCTCTACCTCTTCTAAAGTGGAAGTGAGGTAAAGGCAGGGATATTATAATCCTCCGTGTCCCTTACAGAGGACATCCTCCCTCACTCCACTTGTTTGTGTAAGGTACCAGCTGTTTTAATAATATTAACTCTCCTACCACATAATAAAACTATCCAAAACTTAACAACCTAACACAGCAAGCACATTAGCATTTCTTTTCTTTTTCTTTTTCTCTTTTTTTTTTTTTAGCTTTCAACTCCTTTTTTCAGCATAACGGAGATAACAGTCATATCCATCAAGTGGTTAGGTCTTGATTCACATTTGCCTTACAACCACTGAAGTCTAAACATTTATTCAAATCTTAACTGAAGATATTTCTTTTATCTATTTTTGCTAATTTTTATGCCATTCTAGCAGACAGAACAGACGCAGAAGCCCGAGCCGGCTGAGTTATCACACTGGTGTGTGGAGCCCATGCAGGTCAGGACAGAGGAATCGTGAGAAGCCAGGGCTGTCCTTTGCAAGCATGTGCTGGAGTGCATTTTCCCTGTTCCTTACATTTACAAAGTCCCTGAGCTTTAGAAACATAAAACGGGTCGGGCTCGAAATTTATATGTGACATCATACGGTCTATTTTTGTGACTTATTTCTTTTCTCTATATTCTAATTGTGAGGTTGATACTTGTTACTTTTATTTTTTTTTTTAGTACCGGGGATAGAACTCAGGACCTTGTGCTTGCGACACATTAGCATCTCTTGTGATGCTATACATTGACAGGGTTCGGCTGGGTAGTTCCTCTGACCCATGTGACATGAAAGACACTGCAATTATCAGCTCAACCAGGCTGAAATGTCCATGGTGGCTCACTCCCATGACTGTCACACTGATGGATAGCCAGAATACACAGCTGCATTTTGAGCTGACTACTCAGGCCAGGGCACTGAGATGGTTGGGTCTTCCCCTACTACTTCTCTAACATGTAGTCTTAGGGTCTCTTCGGCTCATGGACTTGTCTATGTGTATCCCTCAGCAGATGGGCTTCTAACATGGCAATTTAGGAATCCCAAGAGGCCCAGAGTAAAAGCCTTGAGTCCTTCTTTAGGCCCCAAACTGCAACAATAACACTTTGGCTGGGTTCTCTACACAGACTTGGCAATGAAAAAGACATCTGTCAAAACATAGATGTGTTACATTGGAATTACTTTTGAAAATAGTAACCAGGAGACTAGAAACCCTCTTAAAAGTGTGAATGTGAGAACAGGGAGGACATTGCATGTTTTTTCCCAAGTTGCTACACTGTTTCCAGTAACACCACAACCTAGCTTCACGAGCCTTTGAGAAAGATGGACTAGCAAGGTCATTCTGAAAGGAATCCAGTGATCCAGGGGTGTGCAGTCTTGTGAAGAAAGGCTGGATGCTGGCTCAGGGATTTACACAGACAGCAATTTGTGCCTTCCTGGGAAACTTGTATAAGGACCCTGAACAACTATGTGCCCCATCTCTCTAGAAGGAGACTCACTCTTATACAAACCTACTCTTTGATAACTTGATCTTTAAAGTTGACCACAGATTTTAAATAACATTTTTCCTATTGTAGCATTTTTAAAATGTCACCATTAAGAACGTTTTCTATCAAACTTCATTCATTATTCATTCAACACCCATCTCTTGAGAACTTACTGTACAATAGGCATTATTTTAGGAGATACAGCAGTATAAACCGAATTTGCTAAACTTCTGCTTTTACGGAGCTTTGTTCTAATGTAAGAGAGGAGCTAGGCAATACAAAGAAATCGAATGTATGATATGTGTCATATATGATATTAAAAAATTAAGGCAGGAAAGAAGTTCTGGTGTATGTAATCAGGCAGTAGGGTGTGGCTTATTGAGAATATGGCATTCGATGCTGGAAGAGAGAAGGAAGCAAGCTGTTCAGATAGCTAGCAGGAAAAGCATTCCAGGTAGAGGAAACAGCAAGTATGGAGACCTTAAGTTGAGCATATGCCTGGCTCCTGTGTGGAACTGGAAGGAAGTCCTTAAAGCTGGGACAGGGTCAGCAGAGAGGAGAAAAGCAGAAAGTGTGTTAGGAGAACTACAGAAGGCATGGTTGGTGGGCAAACAGGCTGGCAGCCGACTGTGAGAGAATTATGCCATATAAAGTGCAATTGGAGTTTATGATTTTGTCAGTGATTTGTAGTATGGGACACAGAGGGAGTGCCATTTTAGATGTATAAAAAAGTAAGTTTGTTAGAGTCAACGGATCCCTTAAAATATCATGGCTCAGTGTGTACGGGGGACCCAAGATAAGAAGGTTTGCCTTACCATTATAAGGGATTGGCTATAGCTCAAATGATAAGAGAAAACTGAGGTTATCTGATGTACATTTTAAAAGGATCAGTGTGGCTATTTGATAGAGCAGTGAGACTTTCCAAACCTCTAGTCATGTACTGAAATACAACTCATGAAGCTGAAAGACTTCACATTTGCCCTGTCTGATACTGATTATACCTTAAAATTGAATTTAAAGAAAATATCATTGAGAGTAATACATGGAAATAAATACAAAGATGCAAAAATCATTATTGTAATTGATGGTCTAACCATTTAAAAATACTTCATAGTATGTATTGAGGCCACAATTGTAATTTAGACTTAATTTCTATATTAATATAGAAGTCAAGTTCTACAATTTTAAAATACATTAGAACAGGATAGGTCTCATGCATTTATTTAGTCCTTCAATCATGAATAAAAGCTGTACTGATTTACAAAATGCACAAAAGTGACACCAATATGAAAGAGAGTCAGACAGGTAAACTGACAGAAACAGAGAAAGGAGGTTTGCTTTTAGTCCCTTGTTCCTATTTTTCCTAAGCTCTGTTTGTTCATCTATACATGCTTTTAAAGTGCTTGGGATATGTGTAAACACTCTAGATGGATTTCTAGTTTTGTTTAATACAATAAAACTACCTTTTCCCCTATAAACACATACATAAAACCTCTGACACGAAATGGCTATTTTTTCCCCCAGAGTAAACCCTATTCACAGATACCAGATGAGTGTCCTACAATTTGACTCAATTCTGATATTAACTGTGTAACATTACGGCAGACTGTACAAGCGCTCAGCCCAGTCTTCCCATGTCCCACCTTCAAATGCCAATGGCAAGTACAGATTTTTGCCTGTGGTTCTGCCGGATCAGTTATGAATCAGAGACTTCAATGACCCCTCCTCCAGTAATGTGCTAGAGTGCCTCATAAAACCCAGCAGAAACTTCACTTCCACTTACTGGCTTATTATAAAGGATCCAACTCATTGTAGCAGTGCAAAGGGTAAAGTACAGATATTTAACAACCTGCAAGCTCTCCAAACCCTCCATTTAGGAATTTTTAATAGAGGCATCATCACATAGGCATAATTGATTTAATTTTTGGCTATTGATAATTCAATTTGAAATCTTTCCCCCCTCCACAGAGGTTGGGGGGTGAAGCTGAAAGCTTCAACCTTTTAATCACTTGGTTGGTTTGCTTGGTAACCATCTCCTTATCTTTAGGGGCTTACCAAATATCACCTCATTAGCATAAACTCAAGTGTGGCGGAAAGCTTTGTTATGAGTAAGAAAAGATGCTCTTTTTCTCTTTATCACTTAGGAAGAAGAGAGCTTTCATAATTTTAACCAGAAATTGAGGAATTGGAGCAAATATACATTTTGTTACATGACAATATCGGATGAAACCAGTTTAAAGCAAGTTATTTTTCCCACCCAAGAAACAGCCTAATGAAGATAGCACTTACCTAAAACTTTCATTCTCACAGAGCCATACCATTACATGACATCAGCTTGTCATACTTGACACAAAGGAGTTAATCAAGTGTGTCTGTATCTTCAGCCCATCCTGCCTAAAAGCAGGCTGATCCAATAACAGGCTAATTAACTTTGTCTCATCATAAATTGCTAGCAATTGCCCTCTTTTCTTTTCTGTTCTTTGGAGAGAAATTTTCTTTAAATGGATTTCAAATGGTATTTGTTGGGTTTTTTCTCCATCTTAGGTGACTTCTAAATATTTCAGCTGTGATCACCTACCAGACCAGACCAGGATAATTCATGTCTATAAAGGAGGAGGAAATCTTTGTGCAGGAAATATATTTAAATGATTCTGTCATTTACAAAATCATCCACCCCTGAGTGCTTCCCTGTTCTCTTTTGATATGATTTTTGCCTGGCTTATGATAAGTAGCAGGAATATTATATGTCTGAGCTTCTTAAAATGCCTGCTCTTCCCTCAATTTTGGAGTTAGTTTATTTCCCTAAGGCTACATTATCAAGAACACATTTATTTTTAAATATTTTTATTGGGATATAATCTACCCACAGAAATGTGCACAGATTGCAGATGTATAGTTTGCAGAATGTTCACAAAGTAAGCACACTCGTGTAGGCAGCACCCATACCAAAACAATAGACAGTTGCAGGCACCATGAAACCCACCACAAGCTCACTCCTAACCACTACCTCTCCCTCCAAGTGCAATCGTGGTCTTCTGTTCTGATATTTTGAATTATGTTTTCATACAAAGTTTTTCTGTTTTGATGCAAAGATATAGTTTTTACTTTGCCTCATACAGATGAATGCATTTGTGTCCCAGTTCTGTCCCTGTGCAGCACAGCCATTATTAGCTTTTTCTGATGCCGAGCATTCATTCCACTGTATGAATAGGCAGACTCAGGAGTTTGAGGTGTGGAGTTGACACCAGGCTGTGAATCTGAACGGGACACTAGATGCCAGTAAGTGAGATATCTGACTCCTCACTGTAGGTCGGCAAGAAGACAGATTGTGGAGTGTATTTTGTTACCTGGGGCCCATCAGAGGTTAAATCGGGGCCCTAACTATCTTGAGTCACCTGCCTGCCATTAGGGGTATAATAGCACTCACCCCCCCAAAAACGGAAAAATTAGTTTATTCATAATTTGTCCTAATTGGGAGGTCAACTAGCCCCCCACCCAATTACAGAAGCACTCCAGAGTATAGAAAGGGTAAGACACCACCCAGGAAACTGGCACATGATGGCCCAACAGAGAACCCAGAAAATGTTCAAAAATCTGCTTCTATTGAAAATTCCTTGGAAGCACGGTTCAGGGTGGAAGTTTTTTCTCTCACCGTGAGGAAACTGGAGAAATAGCTTATATAAGAGAATCCTAATTTTTAAGGGTCCACTTTAAACCCTTGTTTACAGAAGCTCAATCCAAAGGTCTCACCTTCGATACTAAATATACTAATATCTCCAGGTCTGCCTTTTACGGCAACAAGGAAAATGGGGGAAAAAGGAGGTGCAGCATTTATTAGCCACCAACTATCTATTAGAGGCTCACTACTGTGTGCTCTGCATATGTTGTTTCATTAAATCATCGCTATGTGAAACATGTATTGTTATCCCTGCCAAAAGGAAGAGAGAAATAGAATGCTGCGGATCTGCAGGTAATAGTCAAAATGGTATCATACTTTAGTTCATGAAATTCTAGTTCATTTTTTTCTTCCAACCATAACACATGTTCTTTCCATAAGCTGAGACCAAGTGAGCCTAAAACATAGGAGTAGGGCAGATGAGCATTTGGCCTTTACTTACCATGGAGTATGGATAATTTAACTGAACAGAACTAGGAATTACTTATGCCATGGTTTTTCCACTGACATCAACACTGATTTCATGAGTGATAAAACACATTTAGTGCCACTGCCCACTAGAAAAAAAGCCCCATCACGATAGGAACCATGGCTACTTCTCTTTGTCTTATGTTTAAAGCATGGCCACACAAAGAGCAATAAATCTTTATTGACTGAATAAATGAGAGTCTCAGCTTTCACAGCTCTGTGGCCTTTAAATACCAACTGATTTGTGTCTGACTAAGCCAGTCAGTTAGTTATAGATCTGAAACCTGGAATGTATTTATTTGTACAAACATAGAGATGACTCACAATTCTCATTTCCACAAAACTAATAAAGTTAAAGCATCATGCAAAGATCCATACATGATTTAGGTTTTTCAATATAAATCATGAACTCTTTCAAAATGGAAGGTAACAATTGTTTTTCTCTCTCTTCCTCCTTTCTCTCTACCTTTTCCTTTTCCTCTCATCACTTTTATTAAAAATATAATGGGGGAAAAGAACTTCTGAACTAATAGAACTTCAAAGGCCTAAGAAAGAGAGATTCTGAAACTGAAGGGGAAAGTGAGGATGAGTGGGGGCAACATTTTCAGAGATAGAAGCCAGGAGCTACAACAAGTAAAGAATTTATTTCTAGTTAAAGCTGAATGAACAAAAGGTCTCTTATGGAGACATTGGCTGTGAATTCTTGTTTTAGAGAAGTGAAAGAAATAACTCACACACTCCAAAGAAGAGAGAACTGAACTTGGAGTCTCTTTGATGACAGAAAAAAGGAATTATGTGTTAAGGCTGCCTGGTATCGGGTTGTCATGCGCTTCCTTTGCAGTGGACAAGTAATTGAATCCCAAGCTCCTCTGCTGAATACTTTAGGGCATCTACGAGAACCTCATAAATTTCGAATTTGTTTGCCTGTATTTTCAAATACTAAAGAAAACCTATGTCACTGTTTCTCCACTAGTGGATCATCAGAAAGGACAGAAAATCTGACTATTACTAAAAGAGTTTGAATTAACTTTCCTTCTTTAAGGTTTAAGGTCAAGTTCAATGCCTAGCTAGTCACTGTGCCCGCTGCATTTTCTCATGCCTGGAAGCTAGGCTTGACCTTGCTCATCTCACTTCTTCCATGGAGCGTTCCTCCATCATGTCCCCAGCCAGAAATCCCCTACATTTTCAGACACCTCCAAGAGTTAGGGAGCTAGACATGTGGTAGGCTGAAATCTGCTCTTTTGATAGTAATTATCTTACTTGGTCTAGTTCCGACTTCTAGAAAGTTTGGGAGAAAATTAATTTTATTCTCTGTTCCTAATAGTCTTTACTATAATCAGGGCTAGTCCTTCTGTGGGATATACAACTGAATAGTCCCCAGTTGCTTTAACCATTCCAAGAATGACAAAGTCACTCAGTTCTGAAAAGACATCAGTTGGCACCATTTTTTAATTGTGGATTTCAGGTTGAAATGCAGCTCATTGTTGAATTGGTGTTGTGGATAGGGAAGGAAGAGATTGGTCAAAGGGTGTAAAGTTTCAGTTGCTAAGGAGATGAACTATTTGCAGATCTGTGATTATGGTTAACAATAATGTATATTGCAAAATTGCAAAAATAATGAACTTTAAGTGTTCTTAGCAAAAAGATAAGTACTTGAGGTGGTATGTGTGTTATTTAGCCAAATTTGATCATTCCACCATATATAAGTATATCAAAATATCACATGGAGTTGATTCTGGTGGCACATACTCACTCACACACACACACACACACACACACACACACACACACCTATAATCCCAGCCCTCTGGGAAGCTGAGATAGGAGGATCATAAGTTTACGTTCACCCTGGGTGACTTAGTGAGATCCTGTCTCAAAATAAGAAGTTAAGAAAAATGCTGGAAATGTAGGTCAGTTGGCACCTCATTAATAAATATAATCATTATTTGCCAATTATAAATAAATAAATAAAGATTTCTAGAGTTTATCTAAGAAAGTTGTCTTCAGATTTTTGCTTGTTTACCTCAAAGTATTTTTAGCATAACTATATGCCTGTTCACATTTTTAAGTTAACATCTAATGCTGTGTTTGAAAATTGTCATGTTTAATTCTGAACATAGTGTTTATATCCATTAAATATATCTTCATCAAAGCTTCGAATGCTAGATTTCCTTCATTCAGTATATGGAAAATATTCACCATATTAAAAATATTTACCAGAGAAAGATCTAAATCTCATTGGCCAACCATTCAGCCAAATCATAGTTATTTTCTGGTTCATTATATCTGACTTCATTTTCCAAAGCAGGTAAATGTGTCAGGATGCATCTCTTTGACAATGAACTCACTACTCAATTCTAATTAGAGAATAGGTAATTTAGATTTAGAGTTTGCCATATATTTATCACCTGGTCCAAATATGCTACCACCCCAGAAATATTTTTTACATGGGCTCATTTTACTTTTCTGTAATAGAAATTCCTCTTAGTAATTATATATTCTTTGTTTTTGCCATAGAAATTCACATCCCAGAACAGTACTCCACTGTATAACTCAGGTTAGAAGAGAAGGATTGTTATATGCATTGGGGAGGTAGGCAAGGAGGTGGCCATCTGGAAAGGGATACTTGTTCAGCTAATTTCATGGTGGAATAATTCTCCAGGCTAATTGTCCATGTGTACTTTTTCTGGCTTATCTGGGAGGAAAAGTAGGGATAAAAGGAGGAAAGTATTCTCATATTCCAGAAACCTGTACACCAGGCAAATTCTTCATTGGTTCTGTTTCTACATGATCCCCTGTCTGTCTGTCTCTCTCTTTTTCTCTCCCTTTCTTTCTCTCTCCCTTTCTCTCTCTCTCTCTCTCTCTCTCTCTCTCTCTCTC
>NW_004624795.1:9273859-9295365 GCF_000247695.1 Heterocephalus glaber | reverse complement strand
CAATAAAATTAATAAAAAAGAAATACAAACTTCTTGTAATTTATTCAATTTTTGAAATTTTATAAGCTGTTATGCATTTATTCTGTATTTTTAAAGAAATAAGTAAGACAATCAGATTCTCAAAGTTCTTCAGACCTTAAAGAGGAGAAGTATAACTGATAGTTTTTGTTACATTTTGTGCCCCTCCCACAACAGTGTGAGATAAGAAAAAGTGAAATAGAAAATGTGGTTAAATAATTCCAGAGTATTATAAATGTTAAAAATTCCATTATTAATATCAGGAAACACGTTAGCTAACCTCTGAAAATTCTTCTTCCATTTTAAATAGGCAACTATTTACAAAATGTCATTCCCCTCATTGATTTCTAGTGCTATAATTTAGGGACTGTTGTTAGGAGAAACGATGGAAAAATTCTTGCATTTTCTTTGCATTTACTTTATGAATGGAAAGTTATATAAAACAGTATGGCAGGTCAATTCACTAGGTTTTCCAACCTACTTTGTAAGGCTTAGTATAAGCATCATTTGGGGAAAGAATATAGTAGTTTTTTCCATTAGTTTTATCCATATAACCTACATGGTTCTTGCTACTTAATAGCTATTTATTGAAGAAAGGAATAACCTCACATAACCTTTGATTTTAAGGAGTATATATAAATATTTTTTATCAGTGTATACTATTCATTATGTGTGTTGATCTCTTGTGTTGCTGGTAAAAACCATTGCTAACCCTAACTGAAATACAGTTTTGATTTTTTCTTTTTTTTACTTTTGGTTATGGTTTTGATCTCAAATGCCCTCCAAAGGTCTCTGTGTTCAGAGTTGGGGCTTTTAGATGGTCTCTGTATCATTAGGGGACCATACTCATTGACATATTAATTCATAGAATGTGCTGTTAGGAGCTGGACTATAATTAATGGATGTAGATCACAGGGAACTTGACCTGGAAGGGTCTATTCTGGTCTCTGGCTCCTCTCTTTCCTCTCACTACTTTGTGGCTGCATGGATTGTGCAGCTGTCCTCAGATGTGGCCCATCCACCATGCCTTTTCTGCCTTCTAGCCAGCTGACCATGGACGGAACCCCTTGAAACTATGAACCAGATAAACCTCTCCTCCTTTAACTTGTGGGTGTCAAGTATTTTGTCTCAGTGACAGAAAAGCTAATATAGTACTTTCTTAGGCTGCATGTGGTATTGGTCACATGTCTATGTTGAAATTACTAAGTGGCTTTTAACTACTTTTCCCCTCTTCCTATGAAGTCATTTATTGTTAATTTCTGGTTGTGTCATTGCACAAATAATTTAGACAGAAAAATTTAAAAAAATATTTTAAATAATTTAAAAAGCCATTGACCCTCATATGACCCCTATTAATATTTTTGCAATTAAAACATAATTCACATACCAAAAATTCACCCTTTTAAACTGTGTAATTCAGGGGTTGTTAGTATATTCAAACCTGTGCTGCCAACATGACTGTAATTCCAGATATTTTCATCACCCTCTAAAAAATTCCTTGTGCACCAGTGTTTAGTAGAGAAACAGATATAACACAAGATATAAAAATATTTAAGAATTAACAAGATTGGCTTATAATGGCCACCCAGAGTCTGATGCAGAAGAGTGCAAAAGAATCTGTCTGCACGTTCGAGGCCAAAGGATTCAGTTGATGATCTGGAGCTCACTGCAGAGTCAGTATGAGGAGGATGATGGGTCTGCAATGAAAGGCTGAAGAGTCTACGCCAGAAGCTGAGGAGTGGGTACCAGAAGCCAAGAGATGACATCCAAGGTGAAAACAACAACTGGAGTTCCTCCAAAGAAACAGAAGCAGACCCATCCTTCTTCATTTTTCCCTTTATACTGTTCAGGTGACAAGCCACCCTAGGGTGTGGAATTGCTGAGCCCATTCATTTGAGCTTCTCTTACTCGAGTTGACACAATCAATCAACCATCACACCCTGTGTCCACCAGCTGTTACTTCATCTACTTCCTTTCACCAGATTCTGGTAAAAACTCATCTACCACCTGTCTCTATAGATCTACCTATTTTGGATATTTCCTATAAGTGAAATCGTACAAATTTTGGTTTTTACTATGTGACTTTTCCCCTCAGCATGATGTTTAAACATTCATCCATACTGTAGTTTTAACATTTAAGTGGCAAATTTTAAAGGTAACTATCTGAATTTAGATATATCCATGTGTTAGAAAAGCAGCTAGCAAACACAGTTGTATTTAATATGGCCTTTTTATTAGATAAGACACAATCAGGTACTATAAATTATATTACTAAAATAAAATCATTAACTACTGTACCCTGACAATTCAAGAAGGCAGAGAGGTGGATAGTGTAAAACAGGCTGAGTGGTGTATGTTGTTTATGAGTTTACCAGGCAACTGTCAGCCTTCTTGGCTCAGAAACCTAATTTGGTCTTCTCATGAAAAATAGCCTTGTTTATTAGGCAAAGGCTCATATTAAATGGAGTTAATTACATTTATCTATTAAGAACTAATGAAAATGTATTGATTTATACTTAAAAAAAACCTAGAAAGGCCAGAGGCATTTTGGTCCATAAAATTCACACATTTTCTCATTACATATGCATGTACATGAGAAGCTAAATTATGTTCAGATGTTACTTAAAAGACAACCAGAGTAAAAGGAATGACATAAGTTTTAATAGTTTAGTATATTCATATCACTAAAAAGTCTTCGTTCTTTGTTAGTTCAGGCACTTATAATAAGCTCCTATAGACTGGGTAGGTTAAACAACAAAACTTGTTCATCACCACTGTCCAGGCTAGAAGTCCGAAGTCAAGGCACCAGCAGGTCTGGGGTCTAGTGAGGGTGATTTTCCTGGTTTGCAGATGGTTGCTTTTTGTTATACCCTCCCATGGTAAGGAGCAGAGAGCGGTCCCTTGTCTACTCTTCTTTTTATAAAGGCATTAATCTTATCCATGAGAGTTCTACCTTCCTAACCTGATTACCTCCTAAGGATCCCAGCTCCGGCCACCACATTTGAACACATACATTTGGTGAAGGTGGGGCACATTTGGTCCATAGCATTTTATTTGTAAAATTTGCTAACTAAAGCTTTATCCTCTCTCCAGTGTGTGGAAAATGACATCTCCATTTTTATGTTGTCTCCCTTGAGACAGACTAGCCCCCATTCCAATTGTTACATTTGGAGAAAATTAAATAAATACAGTTTATCAGATTACTGAGAAGTGTCTGGCCTTAGAATCCACATGTTTCTTTAAATTATGTTGGCATCACTTTATAAAACAAAAAGTAGTGAACAAAGGTAATGTCACTACTTTTTGTTTTATAAAGTGCAATCTTAATTTCAATTTCTTAACAGGACATCTTCCTGTAGCTTCCAAGTACCACACACACAACTGTTTACCATCACAGAGGCAAACAATTTAAAACTGTAACTGCAAAGTATTTTTCTTCCAATTATGACATCTCAGTGACTGCTAAAAAAAAAAAAAGTTTCTTGCCTGAGAGTATTGTAGAAAATCTGAAATAAACATCTGTGCCAATGAGGTGTCATTGCTATATTTGGACCTTATGGCACAATTTTATTTTGACTCTAAATTGTATTAAATTACACAGAAGTTTTCTCAGAAGTTAGCTGACTCCAAAAAGACCCTTAAAAGTTTTATTTCATTTTTAACGATAAATGATAATTTTTCTTAATTCCACTGGCTTTCACATATCCTTTGATCTTGGTTCATGTGTTAGATACCTGCCAGCAAGATTAAATTCTCATGAAATCTATAGATGTAGCACCGAGCCATGTAGAAAATAAATAAATGAATGTGTAACTTAGTAATTGCCTATGTGAGATTTCACCAGGTAAAGGAACCCCCTGTATTATTTCTTTCTTTTATACAATGAAGAACTTCTATTTGTCTCTTTGTCAATCTAGAATTTTATAAAGAAAATCTGTTACTTAGTCTTTTATAGTAAAGGTGAGTTCCCTAGCATTTTCAGTTAAAAAAAAAGAATTTATAGATATTCTAAAATAGGATTTTTATTTTCAAACTAAAAATGAAAAAACGATTAAATATAAAATTATAAAATGAACAATTCTCTGTTTTCTGAAATGGCATGATTATGGAAACCATCACTCAAAGACAGTTAAGATACAGCGAATGATGAGAAACAAAACACTTAAAAGCACACCCAGTAAAATAAATGATTCTCACTTGTCAACTGTATCAGACTCACTTACAAAATATTTATCTATTTGATCCCTTTGAAATAGAATATTAAGGGTGTAGGGCATGTGTTTTTTAAAATATGCATCAGGTGATTTTAATTTGTACTTCTGAAACTGACCAATGAACAAATATCACACAAAAATATGGCCCAAATTATATAATTTAAGTTTCTCTTTATCAATGGCAAAACTCTGAGTTTTCTAAATTTCAGAAGAAGACCACAAACTAGTATGATGAGTGGCAATATTAGAGTAGTTGACAATATTACAGTAGTTGTAGGAAATGAAGTCAAAGGATGTCCTGAAAGACAAAGAAGGCTGCCATTTACATGGAACCAGGAAAGCTTACATGGAGAAAAAGAATAATCACAGAACATATATTGTCCTCATATCACCATTGAGACCTGATCTTCATTTTATAGAGAAAATTAAGTTTTATTCTACAAGTAGAATTAAGGCTCCAATTCCTCTTCCAGCATGATGGAGTAAGGGAGTGAAATTACTATTCCAGCTCAAATAATCAGAAAAGTAGGCAAAGTATATGAAATGATAATTTTCACACACAACAAAACACACAGAGCAGAAGACAGACTCCTGAGAGAAAGGATATGAAGAAGGTGAGCTTCATCACTGTTTCAAAACCCCACTGGCTGGAGTTTCCAGGACATAGGATAAGGAGCAGGAAGACAAACAAATGTCTGGTGGTCTTGCTAGTCTAAGACAACATAACTGTGGTTTAAGGAGGAAAAAGTAGCAGAATTTGTAGTTGAAATGACCAAAAAAGAGCAGCTAGAGAGCTTCACAGAGGGTGTGTGTTGGCAATCCACAGAGTTACCCTGCAGTCCTTTTCTAAATGCCAATATGCCCATGTATGTGGATCAATCCCATTGCTTACAGAGGGCTGGTGATAATCCCTGTTCCTATTGCCTAGTAGAAAGAACTCCTGATATGTGAAATTCAGACAAAATCCTCACGAATCTATTGTTTAGTAATAGACCAAATTAGCTGTGGACTAAAAGTTGCCCTGGTGCTCTTCTAACACAGCTGAAAACAAGCCTCAAAATGATATTTTATGAAATATCCACAGTCTAACCCAACTCAGCCCCCAGTTGTAGGTGTATCTTACTTCAGGAGACAGAAATAACCTAAGTTTCTCATAATTTAGTAGCATAATTTTCTGAATTTTGCTCTTACATCTGGACATGCAGTTTGTTAGGAATAATCATATTTTTTTCTTGCATAAGGCTTTTTTTCTTATATTAGAATTTCTTAAGACAGATTTTAAGACATGAAGGCATTTGGTCCATGTGTGAAATGTTTTATGTCCTCTAATAATGACTAATGAACCTAATGAAAGAATCATGAAGTCAGGGATTTTCAACTATGTGTTGACTGGAGGTGAGGTATATCATAAATGGGCATACTGGCTCAAAATACAGGAAAGTACCAAGATTTGGGTCTCACAAAAAACAATCTCTTCTCCTTTACTTTTTTTCTAATGTGAAATCAAGTCAGAACAGGGACTCATAAAAATACAGGTTAGTTCTTAAGATCAACAGCTTTCAAACTCAGGAAATACTTCTCATGTCTTCTCTTATGTCATCAAAACAAAAAGTGACTGCTTTGAAGTACTATGAAGGTTTTTAACCTACATCACTACTACTTCCAGACAAGGTGGTGGCTTTTGAGTTTGAGGAGGATTTGAGCAGGAGAGCTGCTTAGGTAACGAAAAAGATAACAATGATAACTTGTCAAATTCCTCCTCTCACACTTCATCAGTGCTACAGACTATTTCAAAAGGAAACATTGTTTTCCTGTGGTACTCTTTTTGTACTTTTCTTCATGCTTTGATTCATGGTTAAGAAATACATAACACTCAATATGGTGTTAACTTCAGCTGCACACAGTAGTTAAGGCAGGTTTTGCAATATTAAACACTGCAGATTCCTTTTAAATTTGTATATATGTGGGTCTTGATGGAATGGATGATGTGAGATATTGATTCAGTATTCTTATTTGGAGCAGTTATGTTCTGTAAAGTTCCCTTGTACTCTGAATCAGCCAATATTGAATCATTGCTCCCAGGCAAAATATGAGGTTAGGTTCCTCTTGGTCATAGCATTTTCAACAGTGGATTAATATATAACACTATCTTATGTGTTTTTCTTTTTAAAGACATCATGCTTAAAATGTATATTCTTGGTTCATTAGCATTAAATTTACAGCCTAAAAAGCACTATAACTCATTTCTGAATGAAGCTTATCAGATACACATATTTTATCTTAATAGGAGCTAAAATGGAACATCTCAGCTTTCTTATGTTTGGTAGCATGCCAGAATGCTGGTGGGTCATTTTAAACAATAAAATCACTGACTAAAAGCATGAAAAATGTGAAACTGTGGCCCTAAATAGATGACAAAAAAGACACTTGTTTATAGAATGGTGGCTGAAAAAAGAAGCAAAGCATTGCCTTATCTGGGCTCAGCTGGAAACTGACACCTCAGGTAACTCAGAATTTTGCAGTCTGAGCATGCAAGTATCAGGGAGCACCATGCTGATTGTAGGGTCATAAATAAATTTTAGGGAGTAGGCAAGTCTGCAAATGTAAAATCTCAAAGTAACAGCAATCAAAAACATGTATTTTCACAAACAGATGGACTTTGAAGGCTAAGATTCTTTTTACTTTTAATTTCCTAAAAAATTTGAGTTAAAGGATGGTTTCCAATAAAGTAAATAAAATTTAGCTTAATTTATATTTCTTATACTGAAATTTATTACATTGCGCTAGAATGCGCAAAATATATATATCTCTAGTAATGATATATGTCTTGCCTTTTAATTTTCATACACTTAAATATTTAGATAAATAACATTGTAGAAGATGTATGTGAAAGTAATCTTAAGTTTTTATTTTTTACATTTTTAAATGCTCACTGTTATCTACTTTTTAAGCCCTGTCACATATGGAGCCTCATCCTCCCATGCTTTCCCCATCATAGATATTTCTTTGGATTTTAACTTACAGTGTAAAAAACATATTAAATCCTGTACACTTTGAACATGATCCCACCTTTTTACATATCTTATTTAATATTGAGAATGAGTACTATAAGTTGAGACCAAGATTAAAATGTAGTAAACACAGAAGAGGGAGAGGGAGTTAAATAAGTTTTTCACAGAACTTAAGGTGCATGAATTCATAAAGCCGTTAAACAGTCATGTTGAACATATTTTACCTAACAGGTTTTTTCACTTGATATCTAACTTTTAAATAGAGGTATTGCATACAGGCCTCTATTTGTACTCCTGGGATGGGGCTCACAAACGTTAAGGATGGGTCTGCAAATAGGAGGGAGGTGGTAGTAGTTAACAAGAACAGCAAAACTGGGATCCACTCATAGGCTGGGGTGTAGCTGAGTGGCAGAGCACTCACTGACCATACCAGGGGCCTTGGATTTGATCCTCACACACCAAAAACCAAAACAAAATACCCATTTATGACTGGTGCTCTTCTGTACGCTGATTACTGTGTCTTTCACTCTGCCGGGGGTCATATAAGTGGGGAGAGATGAAAATTAGTAAAGTCAGCTTTTATGGGAGAAGGCTTCAAAAATACAGGAGAGGGTGGAGGAAAGACTTTTGAGAAACATTCTTCTAAGTATGAGGTTGAATTATAAATTTAAATGCTGCATTACTGGGATTTGAAAGGAAATGCCTTCAGATGCTCTACTCCAATTGCAGGGGTTTGCTATTTATGATACCCCATTTAGATCACGCACAAAGCTTGTCTTCATCAAATTCTAATGATAATAATTGCTATCAAATGATATTACCACGGAAAACAATACAGCAGAACATCTTCTTTGTCAGATCTACTGAACTTCTCAGTGGACACCATAAAATGGAAAACACCTTAATGGTGAGGTGAGAACATATAAACCTTTCAAGTGAGCTGTCATGACAATGGTAGAAAGAAAATAATGTGAATAACAAGAAAGATTTTGCAGGCAGATATACCCCAGGTCAAATCCTAAGAATGCTGTTTTTTAAACTGAGCGATTTATTAAACTTTTGTGGGGCTCACTTTCTCCTTCTGTAAAAACGGGGCTATTGTTAGCTATTTTGCAGTGCTTTGAGAATTAAATGAAATGATATACATATACCACTTGTTAATGTGTCAAAAGCAGAATACTCAATAAACTGATTCTCTAGTAATAGCAGTATTATTAATCTGTTAAAATAAATATCAGATCATGTCACTGCTTTACTTACAACTCTACAGGTCCTCCATCTCTGGTAGAATAAAAGCTAAAGTCAAGAGGATGACCTATGGAAACATGTACATTCTGGCCCTTCCCTCCTCTTCTCCCATTCCTTTGTTTCTCTAACATCATTTCCTGTCATCTCTTCCCATTTTCCCTCCTCTCTTGAGTCTCTGGTCATGGAGATATCCTTGCAGTTCCTCATCAAAGTCAGAGACAGCCCTGGGCACAAGCACCTGCATTCACTGCTTTTATCATGAAATACTCTTCTTGGAATCCACTTACTCCACTTCTCCAAGTATTTTTCACATACACCCTTCTCAATGAAGCCTTCTAAGACCGCTGTACTTAAAATTGCAGCCTTTCTCCTAAGAAAACCCTATCCCTTTTGTCTAAAATGATATTATATTTTATTATGACTTCTACTATACCTTTCTTATTTCATTTTACATCTTTCTTCATTGGAAAGGAAAATCCATGTGAGCAAGAATTTGGGTGATTTTTTTATTGCTGCTGTATACATATTGCCTAGGAGACACTCTGCTCTATGCTAGGCGTGCACTGAATGCTTCTTGGGTGCTGCTGCTGATGGTCTGGTGGTGATGATGATGATTATCATTATGAAGATGAGTGAATAATCACAGCATCTACCAAATTCCTTTCATTTAGTCTTTTAATTATATATATATATATATATATATATTGTGTGTGTGTGTGCGTGCACACGCGTGTATGTTGTATAGAAGGAAACAAATATTCCTGTGAAGGTGAAGTTGAAAACATAAAAGAGACAGACAGCTTGAACTTCACCCTTGGTCAAGCAACAATGTAATTATAAGCCTTGCACAGCCATCATTATGCCTGGATCTCAGATTCCACAGTGGTGAACAAGATCAGAGACCGTGGGCCTTAGAACCCTTTCATCCGACAGCCTATTGTGATTCTGTTGTTTGTCTTACATTTCTTTTTCCAAACAATGTGTTACATTACCACTTAATTTTTAAAAATAATAATATCTTTTTTCACCTATCCTGCTTCTTAAAGCCCCACCATTTTTATATTCCTGTGGAAAATTATTGTACCTTAAAATCTTAAAATTCATAAGCTCTGCAGAAAACTGTCTCTAATATTTATTTTGTTTCCAAATATTAATAATGATAGAATTTTTGACTTTACTCTCAGCTTCCAAAGAAGAGTATGTTCTCCACTATTCTCTACTGGTAGCCACACATGTGACTAAATTCTGGCCAGTGAAATGTTAGTGAAAGTGATATGTGAAATGTGATGACATGTTGTCTTTGACAGTGCAAAACAAGAGCAGCACCTCAAATACGTGTAAGTAAGGCTCCTGGCTCCTCTATGGTACATAGGTGTCCTAACCACCCTGGGACACCTTCCAAGATGCTTACAGTTAAGATAGATTAATTGATTTTTGTTTTGGTGAAGCAGTGCATTTTGCAGATTTACTATAGTCATCTAGCTTCAACACTAACAAATACAATGGGACACAATTTTAGTAATATTTTTGCTCTGAATTTTCAAGACTAGTATCATCATTAAAAAGTAATTCAATACTGCTTTTATTGAGCCATGTTATATGTCAGAAATTTGGCTAGGGAATGATTTCTAACCCTCAAAACAGTGCTGTGAATTAGGTATTATCTCTATTTTGTAGCTGAGGAAACTGATGTTTGAGCAGCTATGCTAGTGGCCTGAGTGTTTTTTATTAACTCTAAATTTATGAATCAGGAGATCATTTCCACAGTACTTCTAGTTAGTGGCTCATCCTGACACTCTACAATTAGCAGGGACACTGTCCCCTTCCAAAAAGAAAAAAAAAGTAATCATGGAGCTGAAGCCTAAAAAGTGGGAATTATTTCTTTTTTGAAGAGGAAAGAGAACAGAATTGTAGGAAGACAGCACATACCAAGGCTCCATCACAGAAAAGAACGTTAAGAATTAGTGATTCGAAGAAGGCTACTAAGCCAGGTGTGATGGCTGGTGCATGCCTGTAGTCCTAGCATTCGGAGGCTGGGGCATGAAGATCATCTGGAGTTCAAAGCCAGCCTAGGCTACATAGTGAGTTCAAAGCCAAAAGCTAACCTGAAATGCATAGTGAAATCATGTCTCAAAAAAATCCCAAACAAAACAAATCAAGAAAAAAGAAGTTACTGTGATTTCAAATCTTTTGGTTTGTTACTCAAAAGTGGGATTGTTGGATCATATAGTAGTTCTGCTTCTATTATTTTTGAGTCTTCATATTATTTCTCAAAGCAGTGGCACCATTTTGCATTTACAGAGTGTACAAGTGTCCTGATTTCTTCACATTTTCACCAATAATTGTTTTGTTTGTTTGTTTGTTGAGAATAGCCACTGTAGCAGGTGTGAGGTGATATCTTATTATGGTTGTGGTTTTCATTTCTCTGATATTAGGCATTTTTGTCTCCTGTATGTACATCTTCTTTGGAGAAACTCAAGTCCTCGGGTGTTTTTAAATTTTGATATTATACCATTTTGACATTAAATTGTAGGAGTTCCTTATATATTTTGGAAATTAGCCCCTTTTCAAGTAAGTGATTTCTAAATATGTTCTCTAATCGTGTAGGTTGCCATTTCACTCTGTTGACTATTTATGGCATACAAATTTTTAGTTAGATGCAGTCCCAATCATCTATTCTTGCTTCTGTTGCTGGTGTTTTTAGAATCAGCCTCTCAGAGAGATATTGGCACTTTCGTGTGTACTACAGCATTATTTATGATAGAGGCTAGAGTAGAGGCTAATAATTCCTGTAGCTAGACTTTTGGGAGCAAATTGTGGTGGGAGATGAGACTGCAGAAATAAATACTTGTTTCTACAGGTTCCTAAATTATATATTAAATATGTGCATCTTTGGGCAATTGACAAATTTTAAGAAAGTAGTGGCATGATTTCATCGTATTGAAATGAGCTCTAGTATAGGAGAGAAAACAGATTTTAGAGAGAAATGGCATGGTTATGAGACTTGCTGCAATTAGGTAATATAGAAGATACGATGCTCTTGGCATAATCTATTCACAATGTATGTATAGAGAAGGAATAAAAGACCAAAAGTACTCAAGAATTAAATCGAGACAATCTGATGATGACCTGTGAGAAACTCCCAAGTTTTCCACCTACATACAACATAAATAATAAACATTTGAATATGGAGGTCACACAGAGGCATAAAAACATGTAGTAGGCACATTCAGGATTGAACCACTGATTCAGACAAAAGATCAAAGGAAGAGCCTCAAAAGTGTTGGAATTGAAATGGAGTTTTGAAGGATATGGAACTTTCCTAATGGGCAGAACAAACAAGATGTTCATTAAATGGTCCTCTTTCAGAAACTCATAGCATTTGCCATATTTTTGGTACCTTAATTTGCTTATGGGTCACCATGTTCAGAATGATACAAACCTAACTTCCCTGGGACTTGCTTTACTCTAAGGTCTGACCAACAGCATATAAATTGGCCAAGTGCCATAGCTCCGTATCTGCAGGAAAGACTTAACCAATCAGAGTAGTTCAATCAACTGTGACTAGAACACAGAGGCAGAGTGGAAAGCAGCTCAGTGATTTTAATGGGAGAGTTCTAGCATAGAGCACTTCAGATGTCTGTTATCAAGGATTGACTAGACAGGCAGTATTCCAGAACAATCCTGGATCCTAGAGAGCATTTCACTTTTCCTTGGAGACTGGCCACTTAAGAATTTTCCCCACCTTCCTTGCTTTCCTGTCTTGAACATTTCTCTATTGCTTGCAACAAAGATGAAACAGTACTACACAGATGAAAATAATGAAATACCATTTTGAGAACCTCACCTGTTTTCCAGAAAATGTGTTATTTGAGGGTTTAAAAATGGCAAAAATACTGATATAATAATTTCACAAGGTAGAGACAGTGCAATAATACTGAATTTAAAAACACACAGCTGGATTTTAACATTAGCATTATGAATTTGTGTGATAATTTGCAAATATAAAAATGTCAAAATTTTTTTTCCTAAAGGTTCCTTGGATACTTAGGTTCAATAGCTTAACCAATGATAGAGAGAATCTATACTGTTTGATCTGTTTAATACTTTGATGTTATATATTTCAGTGAGAATATCTATCTTTTTCAAATGTAAATGCAAACATCTTACTAACTACTTAAAAGAGATCAACAGTTTTATAAATATTTTTGCATGTAGTTATCCCTTATGATGTACAAACTTTCCCTCAAAAGTAGGACTATATACTTATAATTTTAACATCAGTTACTAATATATATTTGCAGGTAGGAGAAAAGTCAGAAAACTATAGTAAAGATTCTATTCACTGGTAATGACCAAAAGTTATTTTCTATATTATGTGTCTCAGTTTACTGTTATTTTTACCAAGTTATAGTAAAATAATTTTGGATATACTAGTGATCTTTTGTGCTCTGCAAAATATTGAAATTTATTGTGAATAAGCATAACAATAAATCTTAGACTTTTTATCAGGTTTTCATACAGAGTTTACATTGTTACAATGTTAGAATTGGTGGTTTTTTAAAAATCTGTGTCTTTAGCATTCTTTGCCAATCAGTTTGCATAAGTTTGTGTAATTATTTTATGTATTTATATATATATATACTAACTTATATATTTAACATATATATATATATTTCTTCAATTATAGGAAAAATGTACAAAATCCTCCAATAGTATTTCTATTGGGACCATTTTGTAAGTATCTCATAGAGAAGGAATGATTTTTTTACACATTATTGTATTTCTCAAGTTTAAAAAATTTTTTTTTGTACTAAACATACAATATACATGTCTTGCAAGTTCAATTTGAATACAAAACTTTATGCAAAAGAAGCACTTTCCTGTCTTCCCTTTGTAATGTCCAATTTTTGCTTGTTCCTTAGCAATTACTTTCTCAGGTGATTTTGCTATTTAGGTCTGTATTATTTAAATAATCCATTTATAGTATTGCTCCTTGATTTTTAAATTATACACAATATCACTCGCTATTCTGCTTTGTAGAAAGAATTTAGCATATACATAAAAGCATTACCCACTCCTCCCCATATACATATTTCCCTACGTCCATTTCCCTGATACAGTTCTATGACAGTTTACAGTTTAATCAAAAGTCACTTCACTAAGAAGATATAATGCAAAACATATTAAATTGCACAGTTAAGCCTGGTGTGGTGGTGCACGCCTGTAATCCCAGCACTTGGGAGGCTGAAGCAGGAAGATCACTGTGAGTTTGAGGCCAGCCTGGGCTGCATAGTGAATTCAAGGCCAGCCTGCACTACACAGTGAGACAGTCTCAAAAAACAATCTCTTAGTGCTTCCTGACAATAGTTATAGTTTTTGCACTGAGAGGAGGGGTTGGGGAGAGATCCGTGAGCAAGTAAGTATGGGAGATACTGATATCATAGTTCTACTCATTGTGGTAATTCCTAGGAATACTCGTTAGTAAAAAAAAAAAAAGGGCATATATGTAACATATGCCAGATTTATTTCATGTCTCAAATGTTTTTCTTAGTGGAACATCTTTTGGGACTGGTGTTCTCCAGAACATACTTTGGAAATTGTCATGTTGTGTTGCCTCTTGTAACCCATGATGATAGCATCACTGCTTAATTCATCTTCATATTATTTAGCCATAAGGTTCAAAATAGTTTCAATGAGAAAGGCACCTTTTACTTATTCAGAGCTGTGTAGCTATACATTCTTTCAATTCCCTGTGGCTAGAACATTCTAGCCTCCTATAAGAAGACAGGAGAATCAGGCTTAGTCACTTGGACAAGAAAATCTACTCGGTTGATGATTAGTTGAACATGTATTAATTGTTATCTACTGTGTAGCTTTTCTGGATTTTTCTTAAGACTTATACTGAGTAGTGTTGATCTTTCTACCATACTGTTGTTTTATATTTGATAATTTTAGGCATTTCTAAGGATTTACAGGTCCTCTCCACCTCCAGGATTTTTTTTAAGCAAAACCACTTGTTCAAGACCTTTCTAAATGTGCTTCACAGTAGTTACTTAAACTGGCTTTTCTATTTTACTCTTAGCAGTTTCCAAGTCCTTAGTGATATAGTCTTTGACTTATAAAATCCTTTCATAAAGTAGTAGGTTTCCAGAGACCTAGTAGCCTCTTGAAGAATTGTAAGGAAAAGCTCTAAGAATATAAGCTAGATCCAGTATAGAAGATGGCAATAATAGCCTAGCAATTTTTTAAGCTATTTTTCTGTTATAAAAATAATATAAACATATTGGAAGCAATTTAGTAAATAAAAGGTAAAAAGGCATATAATTTCATTACTCTGATTCACTCATGATTAGTATCTTGAGGAATTTTTCCTATGTATTTTTACCCACATTGTTCTCTTGAGTTCCCTTCCAGCATTGAATTGCACTACTTCACTTAAGTAACTTCTCCAAGATACTTTAAACTCCTCACAATTGGAGAATGAGTGGAGAGTATTCAGGTATTTGTTTTTAATCACTGCCTTTCTGAAGCATATTTAAATTATCTTCTTTATTATCTGTAAATACTTCTGTAATAAACATAGGGCACAAAGAGCTTTTCTCTGTAGTTTGAACTGTTTATGACAGTTTCTTTTAAGCAGAATTACTGGGTCAATGGACATGAACAATTTTACAGGTCTTATGTATGTTATCAAATTGCTTTCTAAAGGATTATACCAATTTATGGTACCACATGTTTGAAGTTCATTAATTTTAGGGTAAAAATTACTATTTAGCTAGTTCTCAAAGATGCTACTTTATGCATTTTCTATTTCCAGTTTGTAGTGACAGTTAAGGGATAGTTAACATATTAGTAAGTAGACTGCATAATCTGCCTTTGTTTCTCACAAAATCTTACTAGTAAAGCATATAATTGCCACCTGCTACACTCCTTTCTATACACTGAGAATTATATGTTGTGTGGTATAGCAGAAATGCTGCTGAGATTCCTGCTCAGCCTCCACTGATTTTCACTGAGCTGCCATGGATGGGTTCTATAGGGCAAGTTTTATTATACTGGCTCTCTCCTCTCCAGCAGTAGCTTCAGGAAACTGACTGCCACCTCCTGACCCTATCAGATTCCTCTTTCAAGGCTCTGAACTAAGAGACTCAGAAGCTTTGAGCAAGTCTACATTTACCTTTAGGTTCAATGTTTGTGAAGACTCATGACCTGGACTGGTTATTTGGACTTCCTAATTGGCTGATGTGCAAGAGACAGGGAGAGGGAGAGAGAGAGGGAGAGGGAGAGGGCAAGGGTGAGGGAGAGGGTCTTTGGAAAGAAATAAAGGCAGACTTGTGAAGAAAGAGATGGAAGATAAAAGCTTTCTTTGGTTCCTTTGAACTTTCCAATTTCCATATTTAGTCCCTGGTGTGACCAGCCTACTATTCCTATCTAGCATTTTATCACATAGCTAGATATTAGCTTAATAAATTTGTTTTTCCTCAAAGAAAGCTTGAAATATTTTCTATTACTTGCAGCTGAATGACTCTTGGCTCAACTAGGCAGATAATAAACTGTGAAAGACAGAGGTTACCTCTGCTGAGCCAAGTTGCCTCCCACTGGGCCACACACTCCCACACCCTAACTGCTGCCAGGAACCAACAACTGAGGTGTGCTCCTTTGCCTCCTGGGGCCACAAATTTTGAGATATAATAATGATCCACAGTTCCCTGTGGATCAAGCTGAGGCTGGAATTTACTCTGAAATTTTGTCCTTGCTTTGCTGATTTCTCTTTTTTGTTTTGTTCCTTTCATTCCACTACCGGTTCCTTCTAATGTCATTTAACTTAGAAATCAATAGCATGAAAAACTTTCACTATAATCTGCATCTATGACAATTCAACTTAAGACAATGGCTGGTCATGCAAATGCTAGAGACAGAGTAGACACCTTGGTTTAATAAAGCAACTGAACTATCAATCTTCATCATTTGACAATCAGATGAAATCTGGTATGCTAAACATGGGCCAGGGTTCTTAATACTGAATGGATTCTATGCTAAGTGTTGAAACATACATTTCTTTTAAGACCTAGAATACTTGATAAATGCCACAGGCTAAGCTCTGGCTTGATTTTTATATAATCATTGCAGTGGTATCCATACTCCTGGTGAGAATGATATAAATAAGCATCAAAAAGAGGAGTCAAGTTATTTCATTATAATTACATTTTCATAAGAAAATATTAAATATTGGTCCATACTTTCTTTTTTTGAGGTGGGGGGGCAAGGTCTCACTGTGTAGTTCAGGAAAGCCTTAAACTCACTATGCAGCCTAGGCTTGGAGCAATCCTCCTGCCTCAGCCCCAGATGCTGGGATTATAGAGGCATGTCACCATGACCAGGTGCTCTATATTTTTTTAATGTACGTTCCTTTATATCATCATGATCCTGCTTTGAAAACTTCTTTTCAAAGGTCTGAGGTCCAATAAGTAATAGCCAACAGAAACTGCATATTTTGAGTTCTAAGTTATGACAAAATTAAAGTTGCGCTTTTGTATAATGGGTTCAGGAAGGAAGAACATGTTTGAAGGTAATAAGGATGAGACACGCAAAAGAGAACATATTTCTTGCTTTCAAATAACTTACAATATAATGAAGACAGCAACTTTATTCATCTTAGTTGTGTTTACTTATGTATTTACTTATACTTGGAAGAATTTCATATATTTGTGCAAGTACATTTTCTTTTTTCAAGAAATGATAATATACAGTTGTAAGACTTAGAAGATAAATTTCTGATGGAATGACACTGAGTCATTAGCATTTGTTTTTTATGAGTTTTACTTTCCTCTTTGATAACTAAGCACAGTGACGTTCAAGTAGTCTATTCTGTCTAATCTTGTAAGTAACGATTCTAACATTTCCCCCAAACCTCTAGTAAGAACCTAAACCAAGTACTTCCCAAACCTTAGGCATAAACTCAATCCAGAAAGCTCCTAGATCATCTAAACTGCAATAAGCTTTCAAACTTTCTGGCTGAGTCCTTACTTTTCAAGTTTTAAGACCTGTGAATGAATACAAAGTCTCATGAAAATACAACTGTGGTAGGAAGCGCCAGCCTTCGCCCACAGTAGGAGAAAACCATACTTTAAGTCAAGAGCCTATTTCCTCCCCCAGATCATTCCCTGCTATATTCATTTCACCACAGATGCAGCCTCCCTCTTGGTGCACCTTCCTCCACTAAATCTCTATTCTACCTCTGGGCCATCACTTTGAAATATAAAGTACCTGAAAAAAAAGGCCTCAAGAGAAGATATGATTCCTCAACATATTTTATGGGTGACTCTGCAGGAGAAAGAAATAAAATTTTTAAAAGCCCAAGATTTAATGAAAATGGGAACAAATCATAGTGGAATGCAGGTCCAGGTATGAGCTACAATCACACTAAAGAACACTGAAGTTGAGGGTGCTTCACATTCCTAATGTCTTGAGCGCACTGTGATTTAACGTGGCCATTAAAGATTATGCAAAATGTGCAAAATTAATGTGCAATGATTTTCCTTTTGATGAGTCTTCTTTTTATTTTATGGTTCTCTCCTTTCTTGCCTTAGTTTACCTATCCTGTCATCTTGAGTACAGGAATAGCAAGGTCAACTTATTTGACCTTACAATGCTCAAATTTAATATGGTAACAGGAACTGCATGGCAGAGTGAAGAGACCAAGGGTTTGGTTACATGAAGAAAGAGATTCAAATCCTAACTTTGTTGCATACTGTTTTTCCTTATATAAATCATCTAATGGGCTCCTTTGATTTTATACTTAAGTAGTTTTAATACCTCAAATAGATTTCCGGGTCATGCTCTCAGTGACCGGCCTCTAATAGGCCCCATCTGCTAACACCAAGTCAGTTATTAACTCATCACTGGAATAATCCACTGATGAATACAGTCCCCCCAATCCAGTCACTTTCCAAACACATAAGGCTTCTGGGGGACACTCAAGAGCTAAACCCTAACAGAAGTATATAGAAATGCTGTATTATTTTTGCAACTTTTCTGTATATCTGACATAATTCCAAATGAAAAGTTCATTTCAAAAATGTAAGTATTCCAGACAAACCTGAAATCCCCAGGCTGAGGCAACTACTGGAAATATTTCCACAAATATACCCACACAGAGTGACAATGCTCAGAAAAGTTCTCAAAGAGCCCTGAGAGATCTTTCCTCTCTTACTCCCCAACAGTCACAATTTTCCTTCTTGGGGACAGTATCAGGAAAAGACAGATGATGATCACTTCTCTAAAGCAAGATATGCAAGACAAGCTTTCTGGATCCCTACCTCTATGTCATGCACCCAACTCTACTTGAGATTAAAGCACATTTCAAATCCCCAAGGATTTTTTATTTATCTGCTTTTGATTTTTATTTTGTTGTGTTGTTTTAGGAAATCTGCTTCTTGGCTCTTCTTTGATATTTATAACTCAATATCATGTTTGGAATAAACTTAACCTTTTTGAAAACAAAACAAAACAAGCTCAAGGTATAATAGATTTCAGAGTAAGTAAGGGTGTGATTGAATTGTCTAAGGGTCACCTACTCTAATCCCTGGTAAATTCAAAACATTGTCAAGAGAGGCAGAAAAGAGCATTCCCTAACCCCTTCTCTTTGGGATCAGGTACACTCAAGTCTTCAGATGATTTGTATTTGGTTATAAGCTATAGGCACTCTTCTGTCACTTACCATCAAGGGGTGAGTAGCAAGTTTTAGGCACAGAAGTGATGAAATGATTTAAAATTATCCCTGCTTCCTTCCTACCTGAAAGTAGAGTTTGCAATGTTTATCTAAATTTTGCTTTCAGCATTTGAGATAAGAGTTCATGAAACCCTTTGAAAATTCCCTGTCTTTTGGTGTTAGGAATTTTCTATCTCACTGAGATTTAAATCACTGAAGTATAGTTTATCCCACGTAGAAGAAACTAACAGAAAAATCCATGCACGCATATGCATAATACCACACACACACACTATATCAGATAGAGGGTTATAAAAATAACTCTTTAGCTTGGTTCTTCTTTTCACTAAGTACAGCATTCAGCCCACCTCCTCTAATGGGTATATTATTGGCCTTTGTGGGGATGTACCACCATTTATAGAACATCAACTCTTTTCACTGATGTATTCTTAGTGCTAAAAACAGTGTTAGCACACAGAATGCATCAGAGATCATTTCTTAATAAAGATTTTTTTCAACAAGTGCCCATCGATGGATTTTTATTTTATTCCTTGAAATTTGCTATTTAAACAATGCTTCAGTGAATAATACACATGTATCTTCAAGTCTATGTGTGAAATTTTCTGTAAAATGAATTCTTAGCAGTGGAATTACTGGATATAAGAGAACATGCATTTTCAATTTTGATAAATAGTTTCATAACATAACTTCTCTGGTAAAAATTTGGTGAATTTTAAGATAAATTTTTAAGATTTGACTTTTAAAATATCACTAATAGAGTTTTGGATTATTTATGTTAATGGACAAGAGAACCACAGATAATCAATCAAACCATGGATGATCCTAAATAATTTGTATGTACTTCAGATTTTGTTGTTCAAATGAATGGATACATCTGTTGTTTCAAGAATCTGTAGTAGTTCAATCAAATACAAATATGACCTAGTCTTTACTGCAGGAAGCCTGGTAAATGGCCCAATTAGCAACTCAAAACTTTGCTCCGCAAGACACATGATTCTCTGGATAGACAGCTTTGACTTCTAAATTAATGTAAAGCACCAAATTCATCAGTGGTAAGATGCTTTATTTACATATGTTTTCCTTGAACAGATGCATTTTTAGAGCACAGCAGCTAAGAAAATGAAATTTAGGGGTCAGATTTGAGATTGAATCTCATCTTTATCACCTACCTAGCTATGTGATCTTGAAAGTTAGTTTGAACAGAACACCATGGCAGAGAATAGAAGATGCACAGAAATAGGCACATTTTCCAATAGAACACCATAGCATGGAATAAAAGATGCAAAGAAAGAGGCACACTGACCAATATAACACCATAGCATCAAATAGAAGATGCTCAGATACAGACACATTGAAAAAAAGAACACTGGAGGTCCTGAGTCGCAGTGAACATGCCGAATCAGCCCACTGCAGACAGGCAGGTCTGTGCATGCCCTACCGAGGTCCTGAGTTGCACAGAAGATGCCAAATCACACCACTGCAGACAGGCAGGCCTGCCCATGTCCTGCCAAGGTCCTGAGTTGCACAAAACATGCCAAATCAGCCCACTGCAGACAGGCAGGTCTGTGCAGGCCCTACCGAGGTCCTGAGTCCCACAGAATACTCCGAATCAGCCCTATGCAGACAGGCAGGTCTGTGCACACCCTACCAAGGTCCTCAGTCAAGCGGAAGACACCGAATCACTGCACTGCAGACAGGAAGCCACCTGGTTCCACACTACAAAGAAGCAGAGGACACCAGACCACCAGACCAAGGTACTGAGTCCCACTGATCCCGACCCAGAAGTAGGGGCTTCTGAGCCGTCTTCCCACTGCTCCTGGTCCAGAGGATGGGGCTTCCCGGTCACCATCACTCCCGCTGCTCCCAGCCCAGAGGAAAGGGATTTGGGGCCACCTACTGTCCCGCTGCTCCAGGCCCAGAGGAAGGGGCTTCCAGGACACCATCCCTGCCACCACTCCCAGCCCAGAGGGAGGGGCTTCTGAGCCACCATCCCATTGCTCCTGGTCCAGAGGAAGGGGCTTCCTTGCCACCATCCTCCCACTGCTCCCAGCCCACAGGAAAGGGCTTTTGGGTCACCATCCCTACCACTGCTCGCGGCCCCTGGCCCACCTCACCCAGCTCAGAGGAGGTAATCTGTGCAGGCACTAACAGCCACCTGCCCCAGTTGAAATGAGAAAACACATAAATAAGTCTCAAAACCAGACTTCCACATCACCTACAGCAACCCCAGAGGGAAATAAGATGGAACACTCTGATACTCAACCACCTGGACCCACTGAA
>NW_004624795.1:9243045-9268426 GCF_000247695.1 Heterocephalus glaber | reverse complement strand
AAGATGCATTATGTAAAGGTACAATTCCCAATGAGAAATGTAATTGTGTTGTATACCTACAATGTACCAATAAAAGAATTTAATACAAGAAAAAGAAAAATAAAGAAAGTTAGTTTATTCCTCTGAGCATAAATGTTGTCTTTAAAGTATGGATAAGAATATTTACCTCATAGTTTTTATATAGAGTGAATCACACAGAAGCATCCGTTGGAATCCACAGAGAATTGTTTCTAGGACCCTGTGCAGACATGAGAATCTCTAGATGTTGAAGTTGCTTCCATAAATGGCTTGATCCCCATTGCAAACTTCCAAGATGCAATGATGGGACATAGACAGGTAAGATATCGTTATTCCAAAAGGGGAAAATAGATAAGGTGAAGAGAATAATTGATCCAAGTTAAAGCCCAAACCAAGCAGGGTAGACATTAAATCCTAAAGCTCCAAGTCTGGCATCCTCTGCATCCTGAAGCAGGTGTAGGTCTCCAGGCCTCCAGTAGCCTTGTTCCCATGGCTTTGTTGGTAGCAGCCACAAAGTTACTCTCTTGAGATGGTTTTGCAGGCTACCAACAACTTTTCCTTTCAGGTGCTGCCAGTTGTTGGTATCTCTTCCTTTCTGAGGTCCCTGCTGCAGCTCGCTTCCTGGGGCTGCACCAGACATTGTTCCCTGGAGGGCCCTATGCAGAGGCTCTGATCCTGTGACACAATTCTGCTTGGCATTCCAGGCTTTCATTTGAAATCTTGGTGGAAGACACCATGGCCCCATAACTCTTTCATTCTGCACACCTGAAAAATCGCCAGGCCACTAAATCTGCTACCTGCATGAGTGTTGCCTGGGCCTGCTTGAACCATGGCTACAGCCACCTTACAACACTTCATCTGAAAGTAAAGATGAATTCTGAGGTGGCCCTGTCGGGAGCCACATTACCCTACATAATTTTAGGGTAAAATCATTTGGTTAGCCTAGTTCTCCTGTGTACAGCCCAGCTATGGAATTCCGAGACCTAACTCCATTTTGGCCTCCGGTCTGTCACAACTGAGCCCTCAATGATCCGGTGATGCTGTGATTCTCCAGGACGAGAAACATCCTGGGAGCTGAAAACATCCTGGGTGGAACAAACATCTACTTCAGTTCCTCATTGTTCTTGGATTGTTACATCTTGTTTATGCAGGATGTACTGAACTCTCCGCAAGTCATTTGTTACATTTGTTTCACCCAATGTACTGAATAAAAGGTGCAGTAAGCTGGGGGCTTTCGTCTTTGCCGCCCAGAGCAGCACTGATCGACCCAAAGCTCAGCTTCTCCAAGTCCTATTTTTCTACCTTTCCTGTAATTCCCCTTGTGCTGCCGTGGCTTGCAGGAGACTAGGACTTACTGCAGAGGTTCTAGTAATGTCCCTTTCCCTGTTCCCTAGAGTGGCCCTGTGTAGGAAGTCAATGGAGGGTACACAATGGCCCTTCCTTGGAGCCATTTTGCCCTGGAAAGCCTTGGACATGTGATTGATAGGAGGGGCAGACTAAAATGCCCTTAAGACATTTTTCTCCTTATCATATGGATAAGTACATGGCTCACTTTTATCTGAGCTAATCTCATTAGCAAACTATAGTTCCACTGCACCATTACAAGCTTTATTTCTTTCTTTTCAGACTGCAAATCTTCTAAGCTTTCCTTCTGTGTTTCATTTGTTTCTAAGCTTCATTGTTAATCAAACTAAAAGTGTCCAATAGTGCCCATTCCATAACCTGAATGCTTTGTTGTTTTGAGATTTTTCTTTAACAAATAAACTAGCCCATTGTTTTAAATTTTTCCCTTCCATAAAATCTTATGGGATAGACATAAGGTAGCCAAATTCTCTGCAATGTTATAACAAGGATGATGTCCATTCCAGTTTTCTATCAGATTCTCATTTCCACCTGAGACTGTCTTATTCACCTATTCCTCCAGGACCTAATGATGTACCCAGCAGTGCCAACAGCTGAACACATACTTGGTAAATGATGGGAGGGCTGAATGAAGACAGAAGTCATCAATGGCTTGCATCAGGACTTAAGTTCTGGTGTGACTCCAAAACCCATTTCCTCTATTTTCTTGTCTCATACTTCCTGTGAAGGCAAGGCCAACCCTCCCCAGGAGGCATCTGGAGAGAGGTCCTTTTAGTCCATATAGCCCTTTGTGGGTGAGTTAATTAATTCCCCAATAAGAACAAGACATGGAGAGTCAATCATTAGCATCAGGGAAGCAAAAGCATGTAGCAGAGCTGCTTGTCTGCAGCTCCAGAGCTCAAGAGTTGCATGTCTTTTATTCCTTCAGCAAAACAGCAAATAAAAGGTTACAGTGTTCTTAAGTTTATAGGAGTTATAATGTCTTATCTGTTTACTGAGACATGGTGAGACTAAACACCTGCTGTGTGACCTTATCCATGCCGCACATACTTGGTTAAATATGTTGTCATTCTTAGATAATTGTAGCCCGTTACACACATGTTCCTGAGAGCACAGTCCTGTCCCTAAGTGTCCTCAGACACCATCAGATGCCCTCAGATGACCTCATATGCCTGGGCTTTGAGTATAGGCAAAAGTAGTACCCCACACTTGTTCAGTGGTCTTTTCTTGATAGTGTTTAAAATAAAATGGTAAAGGGAAAATAGAAGCTGTAGAAGTAGCTTTTCCCAAGTCCTCAGATTGTGTTTCCAACATATAAGACTTCGAAGGTTTCTAAGGTACATCCTTGTTTGATAGGATTAAAAGGGAGGAAAGCTGAATAAATGCACAGTTTATACTTAGTTCTAGTTAATTGTTATATATGGGATATAAAAATGTGGCCTCTAGTATAAAGAATATGAATTACAAATGTGAAAAATAAAACTAACAGTTATGCTCCATTTTCCAGCAAGAGTTCATTTCATGTATACATAATATATGTATATATATATACATATATATATACATGTTTAATTACACATATGTATTTTTGCTAAGTATTCTAAATTGCTCAAATAAAGCCATGTAATTTCTCTCAACATAGTGTAAAAATACCAGTACTAAATATTAAGGGGAATCATGAAATTCTCAAAAAAATCCACTAACCAGCTCTTGACTAGAAAATGAGTGCTTGGGGTTATTTGCAAAGAATTCTCACCTCAGTCAGCTCACAAGTGATATGAAAGAAATTACTTAATACAGCTATGGCACAATGTTTTAATACAACTTTATACTGCTAATCTTACATTATCCCTTTCTCACTGGTAGGATCTGGCCTTATTATATTAAATTCAAACTCTGTTTAAGAAAACAGTAAATGAGTAGAGTGGCCATTACCTGAAAATCAGCCTACAATAGTGAGAGTTGGGGGTATAATTTGATAAGTTGTGAGAAAAATCACTCCCCATTTCTGTTATGTTTTTATTCTAATATTTGGTCTTGGGAGGCTCCCATGCAGGAAGGTAATGTGCTGGTTTTGAGCCATAGTGAGTAAAGGCCAGGTCAACCCCACACTGCACAGTACTGAGTACCCCATCATTTTAACAATCTAGAGATTGTTAGAGACATCTAGAGACCTGGACTGCAGAAAATTTCCCTGCAGCAAAGAAATGCTTTAAAAGTTGATTGCCTTCTGACTACTTTTCTGATGGATTGTTGCTCTACACTTCTTTATCAAGTTGGGATTCAAACTTTCTTTGCTTTTCATCCTTTCAATGTTATGGTCAAATTTCAATGTCTTTGTGTTTTCAAAACTCTTCTCCTTGTGGCATCAGCTTTAACCATTTTCCATGATATATTTCTCTACTGGCCATGACACACTTGACTCATCACCTTCATAAGGGTCCCTTAGATACTAACTTCAGACAACCAAAGAGGACACTTGCTTTGCAACTTTGCTTTGCAACTTAACTCTCTCCTTGAAGATCTCTTTGCATCTCTGATACCTGAGATTACTCTTTCTAGACTAATCATTCAGACCCTGATCCTTCTAAGAGTTAAAAGCCACTAATCAAAATACAGAAGTTTCCTGATAATTACTGATACAGTACAATGCAAATTATTTCCATATGCATTAGTTAAAATCATTTTTATAACAACTCTAGCTAAGAGATAAGTAGGTAGACTTGGGGATAAGATAAATCAGTAGACTTGTCTAGAGGTTGCTATGGATGAAGTGTTACTCTAGCCACTACCTGCATGGTCCATATCCTTCATGCTTAGACATAGTAATTTTTTCTTATTATAAACCACAGGTAAGGAAAAATGCTAATATTGCTTGGAATATCTGTCTGTTTTGCCTAAAATATAGCTTCTTTTTTTAAAATGATAGTTACACATTGTTCTACTCTTTCACTCATTCAACAAACACTACTTGTTCATCAGGACAAGCCACCATGATAGATGAAGGAATACAACAGAAAACAAAATAGGCAACTCTTTGTCCATGTGTGTTGATAAAAACCACAGTGACAATGAGGAAAAGATTGCAAAGGAGACCTACAGAGGGGGGAAAACTAGGGTGATGTAAAAAGATAAAATATGGGATGTTATCCTTGACTTAATGGTCAAAGAATTTCATTTTGAGTAAATAAAGGAGATATAAGTGCTCATTGGACAAAGGACAGTGTGAAAATCAGTGGGGCAGTTTTAAGGCATAAGAACTGTTGGAATGAGAGCCTTTTGATATGGACACAGCTTGCATTCACTCCTCCCAGGAGTGTCCAAAGGCATAAATTCCTTCCTTGGGGAGAGGCATTTTGTAACCATCTTAAGAGTTGCATATCTGTTGCTTTCAAAGGCTTTGATTGAGGCCTAAGGGTCATATCTTCTGTAGTACCACATTAGCTGCTTAGAAGTTGGAGTCAACATGTAAGGAAATAAACATGTCAAATAGTAAGATCAATCACAGTCAAAACACATGATTTGGATGTCTAGTTTACACCTTACAGGTACTATTCCATGAAACTCCAAGATGAGCAACATGACATATTAATCAGTCAGGTCTATGATCAACCCGAAGGTTGTCTAGCTCATTTGTAAATACTGGAAATAGTGGGATCATATTAATATAGAATGAGGCTCATGAAAAATCTCAAAATCTACTACAAAAGGCAGCTTCTAGCTTGGGAAACGTTTTAACCAGAAGTAGCATGGACAAAGTCAAGAAGACATTGGAACATTCCAGGAAGAGGAGATTAGAATAGAGAATGTGATGAACATTCTTCAGTGAATCCATGAAGCATCAAGTTGACAAAGGCAGTTAAGGGATGTTTATCTTCTCTGGAAGTTTTGGAGTTCTCATAAGTAGACTGTGGTTTTCTCCTGGGCAATTCTGACCTGCACAGGAAGGCAATTTGTAATTTTCACGATTGAATTAAGAGTGCTTCTCTCCAGGTCATTTTTGGCCTCCAACAGATTTTAGCCTTCTAGAGTTACAGATTTCTGTTCTAGAATCCAATTTCTTATGTGCATTACTCATGTTTACCAGCTTTGTGTTTCCCCCTTAAATGAAGTGAAATGATCCTCCAGTTGCTGCAGAGAAGGATTTTGTTTGCTTTTCACTTTTAGATTTCCCTCACCTCTTAGTTGTAATATTGAATTGCTGCTGCCATCAAGGGTTTAATTTTTCATTGCTGACAATTCAGCAGATAATGCTATTTCTTTGTAACAAGTGAAATGTAGTTTATTACAAGCTCAGACCTCCAACACCAGCCAGTCATTCTCACACAAAATGAGTATCATGAACTTCCCAAGTCCTCCATGCCACTCCCTCTGTTAGTCCAACAAAAGGATTCATCTTTTCCTGCTCATTGGTGCAGGGTCATGTTACAGGGTCATGTTACAGACTCACATGGGCCCAAATCCTGGAACCTCCTCCTTTGATGCTATCAATCATGTGCCCCAGAGTTACATAGCAATTCCATTCCACATGCATGGTGAACAGACTCTGCTAATGGATTCTGGCACCATGTTGTAGCCACCAGAGTCGCTGAATGTGACAAAGCATCTGAGCTATGTGAGTGGAAGGGAAAAATCTACCCATGTGAATAACCCACGTTTTTCTCCCCTCACTGCCAAGAGTTTTCTAATTTCCTAAGCACAAAGCAAGTTTAATTAAAGCCAGTGGAGCAGGGGAATGCCATAGCTGAATGTATCTTTATGTGGCTCACATAGTGGAAGCCAGGCAAAATATGAAATGTGATAATATTAGCTTTGTTTGGCAAGCAGTTGCACTTCCTCTAGGTACTTCCCTTTATCCTTGGGGCACTTTAAAGTATTCACTGAGTAGTGCTCCAAATCTCCCTCCTCTTTGTAGTCTCCAAGTCTTTCTGATGTATTAACAGCCACACTCTGCTTCAAGGAAGCATAAGGCAGAGGCAAAACTGAACGGAGAAAGTGCTCATGTGCTTGCCTGTGGCACAACTCTGGGCTATGTCTGTTAGAGCTGCCCTGTCTCCCTGGTTCACATAGGGAGGGGACTCAGAGACTAGATGTGGGGTTCTCACACCTGTTCTCGTGCTTGGGCGACTGCATTTACCTATTTGCAAAGCTGTCTTTGCAAGGTGGTTCTTAACTATTTGAACAGAAAAATCTTTTTTAATGTTAGACAATAATAAAATGACTTTATGCCTGCTTGTAGAATTCCATCAAAAGCTGATCTGAAGAAAATATGTGAAGTTCCCATTTAGCATTCTATTTTATGCTATGTATTTCTATCATTAAACCCATTTGCTATTTATTAATTTCATTTTATTTCTATGTGAAATTGGATATTATTAATAACTTACTATTCATTAGATTTGGAGGTTAATTTTTAGGCCATAACCATAAGCTAATTAATTCAGACATTAATGAATTAAATTTTGAACAAATGCTGAATGATGAATATGTGCTAGATACTTATCACACACTATTAAGATATAGTAGTTTTAAAAGCTCCTCATAGAGTTTATACTTGAATTAGAGGAGACAGAAAATTTTAAAAACTGTGGTTACATTTTTCAGTGGTTACAATTTTAAGTATGTTAGGTACAGGAATTATTTTTTTTGAGACAAAGTCTCTCTGTGTGGTTCAAGCTTTCTTTGAACTGGCTATGTAGCCCACTCTGACCTTGAACTTGTGGTAACCCTCCTTGCCTCAGCCTTTTGAGTGCTGGGATTACAGGGCAGTGCAGCCACACCTGGCTAGGTAGTAGATGAATTTTTGCAGAGAAGATGGTGTATTTATGAAGCATGGAGACATTTGTAGAAAACATTGTCCAAGCAGATAGAAATACCAACTCTGAACTGGCAGCAGTCAGGCTTAAACTTTGGGGTCTGCATAGAGCCCAAGGGGCTGGGTATAGTGAATGATTTAGGCTGAAAAGTTGGTGTCTGTTATGATTTGGATCTTAAATATTCCCCAAATGAAAACTTTGTCCCTATTGGTACATGGTGAAAAGTCTAGGAGGTGGGGCAAGTCACTAGGGCTTAACTTCAAAGTTACATTTTGTCCATGGCTCTTTCCTTGTCTCTCTGCCTTCTATCTACCATGAGATGAGCTGCTTTGCTCTAACACTTGCCCTCTGCCATGATGTTCTACCTCAGCATGAGCCCAGAAGAAATGGATCCAAGTGATCCATGGAATGAAAACTATGAACCCATGAGATAAGTTTTAAGGTGGTAAGAAATCATTAGAGAAATGTGTGTAAGGAGACAAGAGGTTCAAGGACTGAAGATTGGGTTATCCAATCACAAGGAGGCCATAATGATGAAAAACTATTTAGAAATAAGGTCTTTAAAGAGGCAATTATGTTGAAGAATAGTCTCCAGCCTATATGACTGTTATCTTTATAAGAAGAGAAAATCTGGAGAGATATATAGAGAGGAGAGAATCTTTGAAAACAAACAAAGATAGCCATCTGCAAGCCTAGGAGAGCAGCTTCAGAAGAAACAACCCTGGAGCAACCTTGACCTCAGAATTCCAGCCCACGGAAGTATGAAAAAATTTTCTGTTTAAGTCATTCGATCTTTGGTACTTGTCATGACAATCTCAGCAAATGAAAATGAAGAAGTATGTAGTAGGAAATGAGGTCTGAGAGTTGAGAGAAATGGGCATCAAGTCTGGTCTTATGGGTCATTATCTGTCAGATTAGCTTTTATTTTGGGTAGAATGGACAGCACTTGGGTGTTGTGACTGAGGGGTAGCATGATTTCACTTTCACTTCAAAATAGTCTCCACGGGTGCTGCATTGGAAATAAACTATATAGGGGAGAGTGGTGTAAGCAGAGAAACCATTTAGGAACATAAATCATGCAGCTGAGAGAGGATGGCATCTTAGATTAGTAGTAGGAACACAATAAAAATTGGTAATACTATAAATATGCATTGAAGCCAGAAGTAGTATAATTTTCTGACAGATTGGTTGAGGAGGGTGAGACAAATGAGGAAGTTTGTTATTCAAGGGTATCATCACTAGTGCCACATGGTGCAGATATAACATAGAGCTTAAGGGAGAAGATCTTACAAGCAGAGCATTAGCGAAGCACCTGCAGGTTATAGCCTTAAAACAGATTAAGAAATGCATAGTTTCTCTAAGATGAATTGCATCAAGAAATTTTGGAATTTTCTGGTCAGACATAATTGTGCATGCTGAGGACCAAGGTTTGTATGGCAAGGGACCTGGGAATATCTTTGCATGGGAGGAATGATAATGTGGGTTAATTCTAGCTGAGCTGTCTTTTAACTACAAAAAGTTGAAAGGAACAGAGCTTCTGGAGCATTCTGGATATGCTTGTCAACAAAGTCAAAGATGAGTCAAAGGTTTTGTTAGGAGCAACTGGAAATATAAATATGGTATGCTATTTTATCAAGCTTTGTTGATTATGCTAGATGTAAATTGTTCTAAATGAATATTGAGAGTAGAGCATTAGATATGATACTATGGACTCGAGAAAAATCTAATGTTGGAGAAAAGAATTATGCCATTACCAACATAGAGATGACACACCTTTTTAAGGTGGTAAAAAAATCATTATGGAAATGTTTGTAAGAAGACATCAAGGGACTGAGCTTTGAGCTATTTCATCAGTAAGAGGTCATAGAGATGAAACACTGGCTATGGAGATTGACAAAGAAGAGCCTAAGATGTAGGAGGCAAATAGGGAGACTGTGGGGTCCAAGGAGCCAAGCAAAGAAAATACATTAAAGAAGAAAAATTGATTCATGGTATCCAGGAATGGGGACCGGGAATTGACTTTCCAGAAAGTTATCATTGGTGACCTTGAGGAAAATCCAGGAATATGGTTGTTGGGAGGAGAGGAGGGGCTTATCAGAAACAGAGAACTGATGGCAGGTGGTACACTGAGATAGGGACCACAGAGTAGTCTAGTAATTTTCTCTAAAGAAAATTAGAAAAATATTTGGTAGCAGGAGAGGAAGCATAGTTAAGAGGTGCTGGCACCCTGCTGGATAAAACAAGGTGCAGAGGTTGTGCACCATGCGGTATCTGATTCCTCAGAGCAGAGGCACCAGGGGAAATATAAAAGCCATGGTTATGAGACCCAGAAGACAGCGCAGAAGTGAAAAACACAGAGAGCCTTTCTGATGCTCCTCAATGAAAACTGAAACCCACTGGGAAAGTGGAGAATAACTCTTCAATAAAAGCACACTGGATCATCCTGGTTGGTAAGTTGGTGGGATCAGCACCTCCCATAGAAACCTGGATTTGCATAGGGGGGAAGACAGCTGGAACCTGCAGTAGAAGCTTGCAGAGTTTAATCTTGTAGGAATACAGGAAAGTCAGTTTGGACCTTGGAGCCAGAAATCAGCCAGAATCTCAGTAGACTACAGCTGGTTTGCTGAGACTAATTGACTTAGGCCTGCACACTGCTGCCCACATTGCCTACTAGGACAGCAGAGACATATCCTGAGGGAGACCTTTTTTTGTTGGTTGGTTTTGTTATATATATATATATATTTTTTCTTTTCTCTTTTCTTTCTCTATACCTTCAGGTTCTATACTTCTCTCCCTCTTTGTTCCTGTATCATTCTGAATTGTATCTCCCTGTGCTCTTGACTGTCACATTTATAGGAAGGCCAATACAATTTCTAGCTTCCCTATTGTTGTCAGATTCTTCTGCACTTGTCACTATTCTTTCTCTCTGTCTTCTCCTGTCTTCAACAGATCACCACAATTTGTGTGATCTTCCCATGTCCTCTAGCCTCACCTTTAACCTTTCCCTCTCCTTCCATCTCTCTATACCTCCTTCCCTAACCCCTACTAAATCCTTATCTCTAAGGGTAAATTTGGCATATTGAAGGGTCTACTTATTACAAACATATTTTGGGCTAGCCCTAGACTTTGATCTAGCTTGCACTTTTAAAAGTGACAGATTAACTACTAACACAAATTGTCATTTTCTAAACTGTGTTTGATGCTGATTGTCAATTGGGCTAAGGTGTTGTGATTGATCTAATCAGTTGTCCTCCCTGGCATACTGAAAATGAGATTGCCTAAGAGTCATTTGACACTTAAAGCCTAAAAAGTCCAGCTATACCTGGAAGATATCTCTGAGAATCAATCATTCCATAGGGACTCTAAAAACCAGCAATAAAGATACTCAAAATAAGAAATATTGGAGTATCAGCTCAGGAATTAAAGCAAAAAACAGCACTGACAACAGAATTACAAATGAGAAGACACTGTGGTAGGACACAAACACAGGCATCCAGCTCACAAAAGGCAAATTCTGGGGGAAACTAGGTGGAAAAACATGATAATCAACCACCTGGACACATGAACTGAGAGCACAGAAAGTAACAAAACAGATAAATGAGGCTCTAGAAAAATTCAAACAGAAGTAATTTCCCAGAAAATTACAGAGATGGTGAGCAGAGTGAAAGACATGATTAGAGGCTCTAGAAAAGAAACAGATAAAAAAAGTAGATGAGCTCAGAACCATGCTGGAGGCCATGAATGCCCAGCATAGGAAGGAAATGGAAACCATGATCACTCAATATAGGAAAGAAATGGAATCCACAAAACAGATTCAAACAGATATCCAGGAGATTAAAAAATCCATTGAAAGTATTCCCAGCAGACTGAGTGAATGTGAAGATAGAATATGTGATATAAAGACAGGATTGCAGTTAAGGACCATGAAAACGGAGATTTCTTCAAAATAGTAAGGGACCATGAGAAAGCAATCCAGCAGCTGATAGACAATAAAAAGAAGAATAACATAAGACTGAAAGGAGTCCACAAGAAAAAAAACAGGAGAAAGTACAAATGACATAAAAAACTGTTCACAGAAATAATAATAGAAAACTTCTCAGACAGAGGTAGGCAATTTTACATACAGATAATTGAGACATATAGAACTCCAACTAGTCATGATAAAAAAATCTACACCTAGACATATAATAGTCAAGATCCCAGAAACCCAACAGAAGAACAAAATCCTACAGGCAGTTAGAGAAAAGAAACAAATCACATACAAAGGAAAGCCCATCAGAATGACAGCAGATTTCTCAACACAAACCCTCAAGTCAAGGAGAACCTAGAGCGAAGTATTTCAAGCCCTAAAACAATTAATTTCCAACCTAGACTGTTGTATCCTGCAAAATTATTTTTCAAAATCAGTGGGCAAATTAGATACTTACACAACAAAGAACACCTGAGAAACTTCATGAACACCAAAGCAGCACTACAAACAGTTCTAAACAATATCCTAGAAAGAGACAATGAAGGTCACAACTCCATGAGGCCCAACAGAGTGAAGCCATCAGTCAAGGCAAGAAACTAAAGGGAAAGGGGGAAAAATAAATATAAAAGAGCCAACAACAGTAAGACATCATGACAAGAATGAATCAATATCTATCAATTATAACCATCAATGTTAATGGACCTAATTCACAAATCAAAAGAAATAGACTAGCAGAATGAATTAAGAAGCAAAATCCAAAGCTATGCTCTATACAAGAAATGTACCTAATTAAAAAAGACATTTATAGACTGACAGTAAAAGGATGGAAAAGATTTCTCCACACAACAGCAACCTGGGATAAAGCAGGAGTAGCAATCTTATTTGCAGACAAAATAGATTTCAAAAAAATTAATTAAGAGAGACAAAGATGGTCACCACATCCTCGTGAAGGGAATAATCCAAGAGGAAGAGATGAGATTCATAAACATATATGCACCAAATATGAATGCCCCCAATTATACAAAACAAATATTAATGGACAAGAAAAACTAAATAAGCACCAATGCAATTGTAGTGCGGGATCTCAATACCCCACTGTCACAAATAGACAGATCATCTAGACAAAAAATTAACAGTTAAATTCTAGAACTGAACCAAGCTTTTGAACAAATGGACTTAATAGATGTCTACAGAGTATTCTACCCCACAAAATCAGAATACACATTCGTTTCAGATGCACACGGGACATTCTCCAAAATAGACCACATGCTAGCTCATAGGGTAGATTAAGTAAAGGCAAAGCAATTGAAGTTACCCCCTGTATATTATCAGACCATAGTGCAACAAAATTGGAGATCAATAGCATAAGAAACCACAATACCCCCCAAACACAAGGAAATTGAATAACACCCTCCTGAACAACCAATGGGTTACAGAGAAAATAAAAAAGATATTAGACAGTTTCTACAAGTAAATGAAAATGCCAGGACAACATACAGGCATCTATGAGACACAAGGAAAGCAATTCTATGAGGGAAATTCATAGCAGTGAATGCCCATATTAGAAAAACAGAGAGAGCTCAAATAAACAACCTAATGCTGAACCTCAAGCTCCTAGAAAAAGAAGAGCATGAAAAACCCAAATCTCAAGTAAGAGAGGAAATTATAAAGATCAGTGCATAAATCAGTGCAATGGAGACTAAGAGAACGATACAAAAAATCAATGCATCAAAGAACTGATTTTTTGAAAGAATAAATAAAATTGATAAACCCTTAGCCAACTTTATCAAAAACAGGAAAGAAATGGCTCAAATCCATGCAATTAAGATAAAAAAGGTAAAGTCACAACAGATGAAGCCAAAATTCAGAAGATCATCAATACCTACTTCAAGAACCTGTATTCTAATAAATTGGAAAACATAGAGGAAATGGACAGATTCCTAGACACATATGAATTGCCAAAGTTAAATGAAGAAGATATAAAAATTCTAAACACTCCAATTACAATCAGTGAAATTAAAAACGTAATTAAAAATTTACAAACAAAGAAAAGCTCAGGTCCTGATGGCTTCACTGATGAATTCTACTAGACATTAGGAAGAACTATTGCCATTACTCTTTAAACTCTTCAATGAAATTGAAAGGAAAGCAACACTTCCAAATTCATTCTTAGAAGCAAGTGTGACTTTGATTCCAAAACCAGGGAAAGACCAAACTCAAAAAGAGAACTATAGGCCAATCTCCCGAATGAACATAGGTGCAAAAATCCTCAACAAGATACTGGCAAACAGAATACAGAGGGTCATCAAGAAGATCATACACCTTGACCAATTAGGATTTCTCCCAGGGATGCAAGGATGGTATAACATACATAAATCAATAAATGTAATACGCTGTAACATATTAACAGAGCCAAGGACAAAAACCATATGATCATCTCAATAGATGCAGAAAAAGCATTTGACAAAATCCAGCACCCATTCATGATAAAAACCCTACAGAATATTGGAATACAAGGTCTTTATCTCAACCTGATTAAGGTTATCTATGAAAAACCAACAGCCAATAGCATAATAAATGGTCAAAAACTGAAAACTTTCATGCTAAAATCAGGAGCAAGACAAGGATATCCACTATTACCACTCCTGTTCAATATAGTTCTGGAAACATTAGCCAGAGAAATTAGACAAGAGAAAGAAATACAAGGATTAAAGATAGGAAAGGAAGAAATGAAATTTTCATTATTCCCTGATGATATGATATTCTACATACAAGACCCAAAAAACTCTGCCAAAAGACTTCTGGACTTAATTGACAGATTCAATAGAGTAGCTGGATACAAGGTCAACACTCAAAAAACAATAGCCTTCTTGTACATAAATAACAGACTCACTGAGAGAGAAATTAGGGAAACAATTCCTTTTACAATAGCATCCAAAACAATGGAATATCTAGGAATCAATCCAACAAAAGAAGCAAAAGACCTCTACACTGAAAACTACAGCACTCTGAAAAAAGAGATCAAAGAGGATATAAGAAAATGGAAAGACATCCCTTGCTCCTGGGTAGGAAGAACCAATATAGTGAAAATGGCCATACTTCCAAAACTACTATATAGATTTAATGCAATGCTGATTGAAATTCCAACAATATACTTCACAGACTAGGGAAAAAATCCAAAACTTCATTTGGAACCAGAAGAGACCTAGAATAGCAAAAGCAATTCTAGGCAACAGAGACATGGCTGGGGGTATCACAATCTCCAACTTGAAACTATACTACAAATCTACTGTCATAAAAAACCACATGATACTGGCAAAGAAACAGACCTGAGGATCAGTGGAATAGATTAGAAGATGGAGAAACAACTCCAGACATACTCAGCCACCTCATCCTTGACAAAGGAGCCAATCATCCTCATTGGAGGAAAGATAGCCTATTCAATAAATGGTGTGGGAAAAACTAGATTTCAACCTGCCAAAGATTAAAACTGGACCCATACCTATCACCATGTACTAAAATAAGATCAAAGTCGATTAAAGATCTAAATATTAAAACAGAAACACTAAAATTGCTGAAAGATAAGTTAGGTAGAGCTCTTAAAGACATTGGCATAGGAAAAGACTTTATGAACAAAACCTCAGTAGCACGGGAACTAGAAAAGAATCAACAACTGGGATCTCATCTTATTAAGAAGCTTTTGCACTGCAAGAGAAACCACCTACACAGCTAAGAGACAACCTACAATGTGGGAAAAAGAAATTTAGCAACAGTACCTCAGACAAAGGACCACTATCTAGAACTTTTTTTAAGTTCCAAAAGAACTTTAAAAACTCAGAACCCCTAAATCTAAAGACCCAGTCCAAAATGGGCATCTGAAATGAACAGACATTTCTCACACAAAGAAGTAAAAGCAGCAAATAAATATAGGAAAAAATGTTCAACATCACTGGTTATTTGAGAGATGCAAATGAAAACAACACTGAGATTCCACCTCACCCCAGAAAGAATGGCTGCTATCAAGGAATCAACCAGTAATAAATGCTGGTGCAGGTGTGGGGAGAAAGGAACCCTTCTCCATTGTTGGTGGGAGCGCAGACTGGTGCAACCACTGTGGAAATCAGTGTGGAGACACCTCAAAGAACTAGGACTGGAAGTCCCATTTGACCCAGCTATTTCCGTGCTGGGTATCTTCCCCAAAGAATTAAAAGAATCATACCACAGTGATATATGTGCGCCCATGTTTATAGCAGCACAGTTTGTAATAGCGAAAGGTTGGAAACAGCCCAAGTGCCCATCAACTGGAAATTGGATAAAGAAGATGTGTTTTTTTTAATAAAATGGCGTGCTACTCAGCCATAAAGAATGAGAAACTAGAGATATTTATAGCTAAATGGATGCAAAATGAGGCCATACTCTTAAGTGAAATAAATAGGACATACATGTGTAAATACCAAATAGCTTCTTAGGTGTGAGAAACTAAAAGTGTAAATAAGGATTAAAATGATTAAAATGAATAATTGATAATTTGAAATAGGAAGAAAAGGTCCAAAGGAGTAGGGGTGGTGGGAGGGGAAGGGGAAAGGAAAGAAGGGAAAGGAAAAATGATGAGAAAAGAAAAAAATGGAAATGAAGTCTATGTAAATAGAGAAGGGTGGAGGGGCTGAAGGGTGCACAGGTAATGGGGAAAAAATAAGAACCAAGATACATCATGTACAGGTACAAGCACCCAATGATAAATGTAAATATATTGTTTAACTAAAATGTACCAATAAAAGAATTTAAGAAAAAAAAGTAGAGAAGGGTAGAGGCTGTGAAGGGAGGGCAGGAAATGTGGAAAAACTAAGAACCAAGATACGTCATGTATAGGTACAAGTACCCAGTGATAACTGTAAATGTATTGTATACCTAAGAAGTCCCAATAAAAAAATCTAATAAAAAAGAGGTGCTTTATATGTGCTTATATGTTGATGATTATGACGAAGAAAAATAGAAAGAAAACCATAAAGGAGAAGAGGGAGGGGCCATTGGTAGAGCATTGTCCTTAATAGATGTAGAGTATATGACTTGGTGCACTATAGCTCAGCTTACATCGCTGTGACACAATAACTAACACGAACAACTCACAGGATGAAAGGGTTGTTTTGGTTCATGGTTTCCATTCATGGTTAGCTGGCTCAACTGCTTTAGGCCTGGTGAGGCTTAAAGTTCATGGCAAAAGGGTGTGGTGGTGAAAATCTGCTCACCTCATAGCAGTCAGGGAGAGAGAGTGATGTGGGAAAAAAGGTGCTGGAGTCCCAGCACATCCTTTACAGCCACATCCGCCATGACTCACCTCCTCCCATGAGGTCCCATCTTTTAATGACTCATTCAGCTATGAATCCTTATTATCCACTCACCCCTCTAAACTCCATCTATGAACAGTGTTGTATGGGATCTTAGATATATGTGTTGGTAGGGGGTTTGGGTGTATGCATGAGAACTGGAAACAAAGGTTAGTCCACTTCCGATTAACATTTAGACTTTGAAAGAACGAAGCTGAATCATTATTGTCTTAAACAGAAAACTGTTTAACAAACATTTATTGAAGCAGGTGAGTGTAATAGTTAAGAGAAAGCTCTGTAAAAAGGCTCCTTTCAAATCCTGTCCTTAGTGTATTTCAGCTGCAAGATTAAAGTTATATACTCCGTGCTTCAGTTTTCTTGCCTGCAACATGGAAATAATAATAACTATCTCACACTAGATAAGTTTTGAAAAACATTCACAACTGACATTGGGCATAGCGAGTCCTCATTCAAGTTAATTATTTTATTTTAGAGGCACACCACAAGCTTTGGAACAGGTCATTTATAAGGATGGATAAAATATAGTACTCAAAGCCACTTCAAGGAAATTGAATTAGAGATGCTTGTTCAATAAAAGACATAAACGGAGATAACTGTATAGAACACAATTGTTCTGAGTCACCATGACTCTGTCTTCTGGTCATGAGAAATTATTTCTGAAGTAGAGAGATACATCTGATGCAAAATTTTTAGTCAATTCAAGTCAGTCAATTTGTCCCTTTCAGGAATTGAAAAATCTGGATAAAGGATGTCAGGTTGTCAGGCAAACTTGGCAGGATTGTCCCTGAGCCTCTAGTGCAAAGTTCCTGAGAGCCATCCTTATTCTTCCAGAAGTGAGTTTGGCTTTGAGTATGAATCAGCTCATTATCCTTTTGACAAGTATCTTGTACTTAAGTCAGCCAGAGCCCTTGTCTGATGTTTACAATCCAAGACCCTTAACTGATGCACTCAAAGTTGCCCATTAGGATGTGACATTCTGGTCTGTCAGTTCTTTCCTGATAACGATCCCATTTTAACTCTTAACTTTAAATGTAAGAAAGGAGCTAACTCACTTGAAAGGTTTTCAAGAAACCTAATTACTTAAGTCATCCCATTCTCCCTGGCCTCAATTTATATGGGAGAACTTCTTGGTAGTCTATTAAAACTGGGAGCATGAATTGGATCTTCATTTTACTAGCTCTTTTACATGGCATTATAGTGCAATTTTTCTGAAATATGATGTCTACAGTAATTTTACTGTTGATTTTAAAACACATTAAAAATCCATCACCCTATTAATGTTTATAAGATTGAAAAGTTCTTTATAAATAGGTCACGTTTCTTTTCCTACTTTCTTTCATTGCCAAACTTATAAAATACATAGTTTAAACTTGTAGGATCTGCCTTATAAATGCTCTCTCCCTCCCTTCTCCTTTCTCTCATTTTTTATTTACATGCTATAATTATTTCAGACTTCTGTGAAGTACTGACTCTGCACATTTGAAAATGAATAATCAAGTGATTTCCCCATATGATCTTTGACACTATTGATCAACCCATCCTACAAATTCTTCTTTTTGACTTCAATTACTATTCAGCTCTCTAATCATAAACATAGTTTCTCAGTATTTATTGGCATTTTAGGTAATGACAGTCTTCTCATCATAGTGGTTCTTGTATTCTAGCATTTGCAATCTGCCATAAAAATGAGGATGGTGAAGAGGCTGTGTCAAACTACATGAGACTCACTACAGGTCATGTTCATGGACAGACAAAGCAGATAAGGTCCTGTGAATTCTCACAGGAAATCGGTATTCTTGATGCCATTTGTTTTGTCCTAATCCCTTAATTGCACACATGTGATTCTGGGAAATGTGAAGCATGTTTATGCTCCCATATTCTTACAAACTGAAGTGTTTTGAGTAATATTTCCTCTAGATAAGTGAGACAACAAGAACCTGAATATATATACCTGTGACCTTGGAAAATACAGTGAATGAAGGAGCAAGGCTTGTGCTGGGGAGATACTCTCAAGAGTTACCTGCTACGGCATCACGATTAGAGGCAAACACTAGGATTTTGAAACTGTTGTTTGTTTCTGAAGAATTTTACAGTTAAGGAAAAAAAAATCATTTGTGGAGAGCAAATATCCCTGAGTTTCTCTGACAAAGCTATGAGTTGCAAATGCTCTCATGAGTCTCTCATAATCTCTTCAAGGAGACATTTCTCAATCCCATGACCCTGATGTAGGCATTCAATTACCTTATGATTTGTTATAATAACACAAAGGCAAACACAGAAAAGTGAAAATGGATATGACCTGGGTAAAAACTTTTAAATATGATTTGAGGGTGCGTTTGACTACAGTATTGATTTACTTTATTTTTTACCTTTATAAAATTTTATGATACACACTGAGATGAATTTATATTGATAAGTCCATCATTACCATTTCTTTTTAACAAGTTTCAATGTCTTCTTGATAAAGCCTGTGGCTTAAATACTTCCATTTAACTTTGCCATTAAGTACTGAGTAGAATTACCATAACAGTGGTTTTAAAGATAGAAAACATAAAGGAATAGAAAAGTAGAAGAGGAGAAAATAGTCATGAGATTTGGGGAGGTGAACAACAGGTAGGCAAATTCTTACTCATATACAGAAAAGGAAAAAATGGAAACAAAGTCTTTGAAATAGGGAGGGGTGGGGTGGTTGAAGGGAGGGCAGGGGACTGGGGAAAAAGTAAGAACCAAGATACATCATGTAAAGGTACAAGATCCCAATGTTGAATGTAACTGTATTATATATCTAAAATGTACCAATAAACTTAATGGAAAAAAATTGTTACTCATGTAGAAAACACCAAAAATATAATCTTGAAGTAGAAATGTGAGAATGGCAGAATTCTGTACAGGTGCAGAAGGCAGTAGTGCCAAGAGGCCCTGATACTGACCTGTCCTTTCTAATGACGTGCTGAAGATTCTCCTGACCTCTTTCCCAGGTCTCAGCTGCCTGCGTCAGTGTAGGTTACTCATTTCACCTCATGGAAGTGATCTTTGTGGACTCCTCAGAGCTCTGAGTCACTCTGACATCAAAATGAATGAGCATCTCATTCTCTTAGATAAATATCTGCCAGATGTCTGATGTCTGTTCTGCCCTTCTGAACTCTCAGATGCCCAGGCTGAGGTCAGCTCTATGGTTTTCCAGACTTGCACTCAGAACCCTGTCACCAACATCCCTCAAGAGGCTCTTGTCTCCTGTAAGTCTCTATCTCACAGCGGAGACCTGTCTTTATTCTTACAAAGTTGGTTTTGAGCCACTCCAATTTTCAAAACTAAAAATACTGTTACGGGTTGGGTCTAGATCTTCCCCTAAAGACTCATGTGGTCATAAGTTTTATCTAGAATATGAAGCTGGAACTGATTCATGATGCAATACTAGGCTCAAGGGCACTAGGATTAAGGGCCTGAGTGCTACCCACCCTAAGTAGTCTGAATAAGGTAAAAGCAGCAGGGAGACACTGTTAAGGTTCTCCTGTTGCCTTTGCTGCCTTGTGCCCACTATGTTATTTCTCCTCTGTGATGCTTGTTTGCCATCCCAGCCTTGCAGCCAGTTGATTATGGACTGAAACCTCTATGAACTATAAGCCAAATAAATCCCTTCCCCTCTAACTTTGGGTATCAGGTATTTTGTCTCAGCAATGAGAGAAAATTAAATAACACAAATACCATATAATCCTTGAGGGAACATATATATGAAGCAGAATAATAAACAACAAGGACAATTAACAAAGTCAGAATAATGGTCACTTTGAAGGCTTTGGGAAGAAAGCAGATATTACTGAGAGAATCACCAGGGGATTTCTAAAGCCCTCATATTGTCTTAACCCAGGTAGTAAGTGCTTTTAGTATTGTGTCATGGCTTATATCTAGATTTCCCCTGAAAGTCTCATGTGCCAATCAGTGGGGCTTTTGAGAGGTGTCTAGATCATGGCTGTGTGATACTGAATTAAGGGTGTGATAACTGGATGAGACCTCTGACTTATTTAGCCTAGATCTGGGTGTAGATAATGGGAAGGTACAATCTGGGTGTGGGTTGCACCAACAATAGACTTGTGGCCTGGATAAAATACAAAGCCAAATGGGGGCTCTCTGCTTGCTGCTACTTGCCTGCCATGCTATGGACTGTTTCTCCTCTGTGATGCCCCTCCGCCAAGCCACCTTAATTTGGAGATAGCCACCTATGTACTGACACCTCTACAAACTGTGAGCTAAAATAAACCTTTCCTCCTTTAATGTCAGATGTTAGGGATTTTGTTCCTGCAATGAGAAATAACTAAGACATACTGTTATTCTTGAAGCTATACATTTATGCATTAAATAGTCTTACCTATACAAACTATATTTTGCAATTTTAAAAAATCATACTAATTGCGATTGTATAGGGGTATACCAGTGGCTTCTTCAGTGCTGACTATATTTCTTGATCTGGGCTCTCCTCACATGGATCTTTATTATTATTTGTTAAACTGCACAAATGAATGCTTTATGCCATTTTTGTATCTAATTTGGAAGAAAATAAGCATTCAAATAAATATTATGCGCCTCTAAAAACTGTAATAAAATTAGCAAACTATTTGTATACTAATAAGGGACAATCTCTACAATATGTTTTTATTTAACAAAAAACAGAATGCAAAGGAATGATTACAATATGCTACATTTTAAAAAGTAAAGTGGATGATAGAGGATAGTGCTTATGTGCTTGAATATGCTTGTGTATCTGTGAGAAGATCTGTGAGACAAACCTAACCCAGTTCATCTCCTAAGGAAATGGAGTACAAAGTGCGAGTACTTTTAGAATTTTAACCTTCTGAATATGTTGCATAAAATAAAATTTAAAAAATAAAGAACATATAAAATGTTAGGTAGAAGACCTGATTTTAGGTTATAATTCCTCTTTTTATGTTTTGTAAAATAAAGGAATACAGTCACAATTATTTTTATAGGCCATCTTTATAAAAAAATACATAAGATGATGTCCACCATTGTGGTGAGAACTTCTTATGTGTGTATGAACCTTGGATGTGGCCCATGTGTTCCTTTTGCCTCTCTGAGCCTTCCCATTTTAATTCCCCATGTGACACCTGCTTGCTTGCCCTGCTGCCATCTGTCCTGTGTCACAGGGTTATTTGGCAGAACTTCAGGGCAGTTTGTACCCTATGAAAGGAGGACTCTTTTCCTAACCTTCACTGTGAGCTCTCCTCTTGTGCACATTTCTGTTCACTAGGCTTCAGCCTGATAATGAGTCTAAAATGGGATGCCTTTCTCACTTAACTTCTTGTAGGACTTGTGCACTTTTGGAGGAATGCTATCTCCTGCAAGTGATTATATCCGCTGCCCCCTAATATCAGGTAGATAATGCAGAGTAAAACCTGAACCTCAGAGACACTGATTCCCAGAAAAGAAAATTACTCCAGCAATCAATTTCTCTGAATGCTTATAAAAATTCTCCCTTTCTCCATTTAATAATCTTATACCATTCCAATCAGGAGTCGCACATGCAAATCATTCTGTTTTAAGATCACTGAAATTCTAAATCAAATTCATGCTGTGAAATAATGAGAGTTTCTAAAATTGTCTTAACATAACAGGGCTTCAATAACTTAAGATTCATTGGACTGATCAAAATAGAATGAGAAAGCAAGTGACATCATAATGGCTTAAATTGGGAAGATTGCTTAGTATATCAATCAAGACTGTGAGCTTAAGATGAGAGGAGCTAGGGCCAAGTCCTGGCTTCTCCACTTGTGAGCTGACTGACTTTTGAGTGCTTTGATAAGGCTGAAAGCACAGAGGTTTGAACATATAAAGCCCTTGTCCAGTAAGTATGAGGGTAGATAATCCAGTGCTGTCAAGAAATGAAGCTTCTTTTATTTTTACTGTACCATAGTCCTTATGATGTGGCAGCTAGTCTCATGATCACAAGACAGCTGCTAGACCCCAGGAATTCCATCCATATTTCAGGGCAAAAAGAAAAGAAAAGAAAAGAAAAAAGATGAAGATGAAGGGCAAAGTGTTTAGGAGAATATGCTAACCCAGTTGTTTTATATTATTTCTGAAGGCTTTCCCAGAAACCCCTGGGAGTAACCTTTGCTTACATCTTACTGAATAGAACTGTGCAACTTTGTCACTTTTGCTTGCTAAAAAGGTGAACTCATAGAGATAAACTTGAGTCATATGTAGGAAAATGAATGGACTTTGAGACCATAATGTTAAATGAAATGAATCAGATACGCAAGCTTAAATATAGCATGGTTTCTCTTACATGAGAAACGCAAATTATAAATAAAGAGAAAAACAGAAGATAGAAAAAGGTAGTAGGGAGATAGATCTTTCTCAAAGGAAAGAAAATCAAAAGCTGGAGGGATTGGGCAGGGAAAGGAGAGAAAGGAAAAGGGATGAAAACAGGAATTAAGGTGCATTATGTACATGTACTACATACAAAGAAAGTAAACATTATGTACTAATAAAAATTTTTTAGAAAGGAATGTAGATTTTTTTCGAGGGGGTCTTGTCACAGGTCCTCTTTAACAAACTGAGCTTTTGTTTTCAGGGAAGAAAGGAAGAATAAGTATCAGCAGAACCGACAACACTCTTCTGGTTTCAAAGCTTCAGTCTTTATATACTACTATGGAGATAATAAAGCTAAATGGGGTTGTCAGAATTCAGTGAGCTATGCAGCTAAGGTGTATTGTGACTGGCTATTAAATAGTAAAATCTCAGTAATGCTGGTCATTATTATTAATGTTGTTTGTATTTCAGAATTAGTGCAAATCCCTTACTGAAATGTGCCAATCAAATTCCAAATATGAAGCAGGACTCAGAATACTCTGTGTATGATGACATCTTTCTTCTGTGAGCCTTGCCTCTGGATAGGCGACCTTTCATATCCAGTCTGAAATGTGATCCTCCTGGCTGGTGTCTCTTACTGCCAAACAGCAAAAGCTTTCTGTGCAAAGTCTACTGGGTTAGAGACCCCAGATTAACATTCTTTATTTATATTTATATTTATTAAATATTTATATAGAGCTTCAATGCAACACTCAACACGATGGCTTTTTTAAAAAAATAGAACGTGTGAAATCATGTTCCAAAGCTTTTATTCCTTCTCCCTCCAAATACTTTGAAAAATAAAGTTACACATTTAATTGCTCAGTCTGTTTTCTCTTAATTTGAAAAGGGTTGAGAGGAAGTAGTTGATCCTTGGGCTGGATTATACATAAAGTTAGTTCCCTAAGAGCAGGGAATGCAGCTTTCAATTCCTTTACTTTCTCTTATTGCTGTGGTTGCATGCAGAAGGTCATTTAGTTTTCTGATAACAATGACTATGTCTTCCTCCACTGGGCTTGCTTACCACCAAATTCCACACCTAATACATAGATACATAGTATGCATTTCATAAATATTTCTCCATAAAAATGAGAAAGTAGCAGAAAAGAAGGAAACTACCATCGATGGAAGGGCTATTATATGCCTAACAAGGCTCTGAACATGTGACATACTTCCTTTTACTTAATTAAAATTGCAGTTTGTGGCCATGGCACAGCACAAAGGATGAAAGACTGCTCAGTTTACTCGGACTCAATGTCCAATCCAAACTCCAAGAGGGCCCAGAGAGGCTGCCTTTAACCAAGACACCACACTATGAGAGATTCTGATAAGGACAGCCCCTGTTTAAAGTCCCTGTGGCTTTTTATTGGTAGAACCAGGAAGCAAGGATAAAGGACAAAGAAAGGACAACAACTGTGCAGAAATGCATGTAGGGGAGAGGGGAGGGGCAGGGAAAGGTCAGGGTGGTCTGTTACATGACTGACCTTAGGGCCAATCTAAGTAATAAATCAGAGTATAGGGAGGACGAGGGCCAGAGTGTTCATTCCTTTTTATTAAATGAATTTCATTGGTACGTATTAGGTATACAATATAATGACATTCATCATTGGAGATTTGCACCTTTACATAATCTCTCTTGGTTCTTATTTTTTACCCCATTCCCCTGCCCTCCCTTCAAACCCTCCATCCTTCCCTATTTACAAAGACTTTGTTTCCCATTTTTTCATTTTCTCATATTAATTCCATTCCCTTCTTTCCTTTCCCCTACCCTTCCACTTCCCCCTCCCCTTTGCCCCTTTTCTTCCTATTTCACATTATCTATTATATCATTTAGTGTCCTTATTCACACTTTCAGTTTCTCACACTTGAGAAACTATTTGGTATTTACACGTGTGTCCTATTTATTTCACTTAAGAGTATGGCCTCAATGTGCAGCCATTTAGCTACAAATGAATCTAATTTCTCACTTTTTATGGCTGAGTAGTACTTCATTTTATTAAAAAAGAAAAAAAAATTTTCTTTATCCAGTCTCCAATTGATGAACGATTAGGCTGCTTCCAAGGTTTAGCTATTACAAATTGTGCTGCTATATGAACATGGGTGCACATATATCATTGTGGTATGATTCTTTTAATTATTTGGGGAAGATACCCAGCATGGAAATAGCTGGGTCAAATGGGACTTCCAGTCCTAGTTCTTTGCAGTATCCATACTGAGTTCCACAGTGGTTGCACCAGTCTGCACTCCCACCAGCAGTGGAGCAGGGTTCCTCTTTCCCAACAGCTCTGCCAGTATTTATTATTGGTTGATTTCATGATAGCAGCCATTCTTTCTGGGGTGAGGTAGAATCTCAGCTTTGTTTTCATTTGAATCTCTTGAATGACCAGTGATGTTGAACATTTTTTATTATGTTTATTTGCTATTTCTACTTCTTTGTCTGAGAAATGTCTGTTCATTTCAGATGCCCATTTTTGGATTGGGTCTTTAAATTTGGGAGGTCT
>NW_004624795.1:9217487-9241570 GCF_000247695.1 Heterocephalus glaber | reverse complement strand
ATTGGCCTATAGTTCTCTTTTTTGGTTGGGTCTTTCTCTGCTTTGGGGATCAAGGTGATGCTTGCTTCCAGGAATGAATTCAGGAGTATTGGTTCTGTTTCAATTTCACTGAAGAGTTTAAATAGTAGGATGTAGTGCCCTTCTTTGTCTCCCTTAATCAGTGCTGGTTTGAAATCCACTTGATCTGCATAGATGATAGCTACTCCTGCTTTTTTTCTGGTTCGTGTCACATGGAGTGTTGTTTTCCACTCTTTAACTTTCAGTCTATGAATTTCTTTTTGAATTAAGTGGGTTTCTTGTTTGCAGCATATTGTAGGATCTTGTTTCTTGACCCATTATGCCAGTGTATTTCTTTTGTTTGGTGAATTGAGACCATTAACATTAATGTTTATAACTGACAGGTATTGACTTATCATTGTCATGACTTTTCTTTTTATTCGATTCTCCCCCTTTGCTTTAATTTCTTGTCATGCCATATGGTTTCATTCTGCTGGCCTTCCTGGGGTTGTGATCCTCATTATCTTTTCATAGGATATTGTTTAAAATTTTTTGGAGTGCTGGTTTGGTATTCATGAATTTCCTAAGGTGCTCTTTGTCATGAAAGTATCTTCTTTATCCATCAATTTTGAAAGACAGTTTTGCATGGTACATTAATCTGGTTTGGAGGCTGTTTGCCTTTAGGGCTTGAAATACATCACTCCAAGTTCTTCTTCCCTTAAGGGTTTGCATTGAGAAGTGTACTTTGATTCTGATGGGCCTTCCTTTGCATGTGATTTGTTCCTTTTCCCTAACTGCTTGTAGAATTTTGTTCTTCTGTTGGGTTTCTGGAATCTTAACTATTATAGGCCCATGTGTAGATTTTTTTTATCAAGGCTAGTTGAAGTTCTCTATGCCTCACTTATCTATATGTCACTTTCTTTTCCTGTGCTTGGGAAGTTTCCCGCCATCAGTTCTGTGAAGTGTTTTATGTTGCCTGCACACTCTCCTGTTTCTTTGTTGTCTCTGATCAGTCTTCTGTTACTCTTCTTTGCATCCTCTGGAATCTGCTGGATTGATTTCTCATGGTCCCTTACTATTTTTAATGTTTTTCTTTTCCTGGTCACTAATTGCAATCTTATCTGCTATATCTGAGATTTTGTCCTCACATTGGTTCATTCTGCTGTGCAAACTTTCAATGGAGTTTTTAATCTCCTGGAAATCTGTTTTTATCTGTTTTATGGATTCCATTTGTTTCATATGTTGTGATTCCATCATGTTCCCCAGCTCCTCTATTTTTTGGCCTGTGTCCTCTCTAGATTTACTAATCATGTCTTGCACTATGGGCACATCTCTGCTGTTATCTGAGAAATCATTTCTGATTTCATTTCATTTTTTCCAGTTCTTCTTTTGTTGCCAGTTCAAGCAGCCCAGGTGGTTGAGTATCAGATTGTTCAATCTCGTTTCCCTTTGGGGTTGCTTTAGGTGATCTGGAAGTTTGGTTCTGAGACTTGTTTATGTGTCTTCTCCTTTCAATGGGGGGGGGGTGCTGCTGTTGCCCAGGCGGTGCACCTCCTTGGTGCTGGGGCTGGTGGTATGGTGGCCTGGAAGGCTCCTCCTCAGTGCTGGGGCCAGCTCTGCTCCTCAGCACTGGGGGAACAGACCATTCATTTCTTAAGGTAGTGTGATTGATCTTACTTGGACTTGTGATCCTGCAGTCTTTTTATTCTCTAACCATGCATTTGGGGAGGTTTTGGCCATATGGCTCCAAAAGTCCCTCACCTCTGGATTTCCATCTCATACATACTCCTGGCCAACACCCCCACACATTCACAGGAGGCAAATAGCAGAAAGATGAAGGGTCAGTGTTTGCTCAGTAAATGATAAAAACTGCACCCAACACTGGAGGCCGCACTGGTCCCTGGATCAAAACCTTGACACCAACAAACCTCTAACTTCCTGACACAGGATCCAAAAATCAAACTGCTCTACTATTTAGTGTCTTAAACCACATATCATCTTATCTCCTCATTATTTATTTCTCTGAACTTGAAACCTCACCATTGCCCAAATCAGCACAGCAGTCATGTATTTAAAGGCCTTTATAACTAAACTCTAATAATACTATTAGGATAACAGTAAAAACAACATTGATAATAGCGAAAATGCTTTAAGTACTTAGTATAGATCAGGTAAAATTTTAGTTATCTTATAAGTATCATATTATTTCATCCATATAAATACTCTGTGAGTTGGTTATGATTCTTCTTATTCTCTGAATCTTAAAGAAAATGGTTATATCTGTATAGTTCTACTATTACTTATTACTCTAACTCAGGAATCCATATCACTTAATTCCTGCACTAAACTTGGAAAAGACCCAAGGCATAAAATGTAGCCAACATGTAGAGTGGCCACAGATTCAAATTTTATCAAGTCTATATTGTGCTGCATTTGAAGAAAAAAATATAAAATACTTTTTAAAAATATATATTCCAAAAACACTTTTTGATTTATGGTAGAGTTGCAAGGATAACACCAGAAATATTCATAGAGCTTTCCTCTAGATTCCTCTAATACTAACAATTTACATAATTTCAATACAACTATCAAAAGTTAAAAGTAATCATTAATACGTTGCTATTAATTAAACTACAGATTTTATTTGGATTTTACCAGTATTTCCAATAATGCCTTCACTGTTCCAGCAATCAAGTGAAGGTACCGTGGCACACTACATGGGTCCCTCTCGCCTCCCACTTGGGAAAATTTCTGTATTTGCTTGTTGTTTTTTAATGGTAAGTTAGAAGAGCATTGTTTATGTATTTTATATAATGACTTAGTATTTCAACTTATACTATATTTTCTTCTGATTAGACTGAAATTACAGGTTTGGAGTGGGGGAAATACCACTGAGATACAATAGCTCTCTATCACATCCTATTAGGAAGTTAATGATTTAACATGATTAAGTATTGATGTCATTAAATTTGATTACTTGTTTCTGGTAGTATCTGTTCAGTTTTACCAATGTAAAGTCACTCTGACCATCACTGTGTATTCTACATGTTGGAAGGGATACTAGCCTCTAATCTCTGGACTCTTCACTGAAGACAATGGCAGTTATAGCCAAATCCTGAAGGAAGGAATATAAGGATTGTGTGAACATACCGTCAAACAAGCACAGTAATTAATAACTATTTTGAGAACTTGGATACTTAGATGTCAAGTAAGCATCCTGTTTTCTTTCAAAGGTAACACATTAAATTTTGTATTTATCAATACATTTTGCCCGAAGCAGTTATTACTATCATGTTCTAACAGAAATTTTCTATTTCTTTCTTTCTTTCTGTATTTATTTGGAAATCTCGAGGAGAGATTATCCCTTCTCTTCCATGTCTTTCTTCAGTTATTTATTTATACCTGAATGCATTTGTAAATATTTTGTTTTTGGCTTGTAATCCAATATTATCCCTTTTTATTGTGTTCCTCAATTTGTTCCAGGTTTGGCCATTGGGAACTCCTTCAGTTTGACTTTTGACTCTTTTTGTCATGCCCTCATTTTTTATTTTCACTTGCTTACTTTCTAAAATTGCATGATATTTCAGATTGATTTTGTATTTTCATTGCTTCAGTTCAAGATTCAACAATTTTTCCTAGGAGTCCAAGTTCCGCTTCTTGGAGAAGTGGTATTTAGAAGCCAGGATCAAGCTCCTACTACTGAGGTATTATTTCTTCTAGGACCTTTCAGTGCACAGAGTTAAGAAATATGTATGTTTACTAACTCATGTGTATGTGCAAATCTTTAGTAGTTCATATATTTGTTCATATTCATTTATAATTTGCTCAAGTCTAACATAGGCACCATTGAGTTTCATTCTAGTGTCTCCTCATATTTGTACATAAAGTCTCTTATAGTGAAAAATCTGGCTTTTATGATCTACAATTTATTTACTTACTTAAGGTTATATGTAGTTAACATTATGTCAGAATTGTTAACCCTGTGGGAAACAAATGTGCCAGCTAGAATACAGTTAGTTTTATATCTATCATTAAAATATCCAGTTAGCACTGTTTTCCAAAATTATTTAGGTTAGCTTTTCCCCCACTCTCTTCAGAGAACTTATGTCATATACTTATAAAGGTGCCTTTGTCAATCTACAAATTATCTTGGCATTTCTGGTTTATTGATTTTCTTTGTTTTGTTTTTAATTCTATTACAGTAAAGTTCACTGTTATTTACATTTATAAACTTTTTAACACACTAATTTGCTCTTTGTTCCACATTGTAGCATTTCCTCTCATCACTCATTGAAAGTCTGTCCTTGCCCAATTTTGTGCTTTGGGAGATTTATTATCTCTCACCTCAAAATGTCTAAGCCCCATAACCTCTTCTTCTGTGAAGATTCATATACTGTGAGTCAGTCATTCAGGACATAATCCATTTCCTTTAAAGAATTCTAAAATGACTGGTGAATAGCTATGCATATCTTGTAGAACCCATTAAGGCCTTTATTAGCATGGAGGCTGAGTTAGAGGGACTACTTGGCTTCCGACATTCTTTGTCCCCACCTTAGCATCTGCCTTCAAGGATGGGTAGGTTTCCACAGCTGACATTTACCAATCATTTCCCTGTTTGACTAAGCCCATCGAGTACAGAAGGATCTGGATGCCAGGAGTATACATAAGTCTCCAGGCTTGGCCTAGTCCTACCCTTTGCTTATGTTATGGAAATGAAAACAAGAGGGAATAGTGTGCACAAGTCTCTGATAGGTAAAAAGCATAAAATGGATGCATCACACATGGTTAGGCCTATTTCTCTAATTTCAGTAATTAAATAAGTTGCTCCATGTCAAATAGCAAATGAAGAAACACATTGAGCATCTATGACATGGATGCCCCCTTTGAGGAGAGAAGCATTAAGTTTCCAATCCCATCTGGAAACTTAAAGAGTGGAAGACAAAAATTCACCCTTCATGTCATATTATGGACCTGGTATGGAATTGGTGTGTTTTGAACAGAACAATTAGAACTACAGCTGATATGCTGTGTGCTAACAATTTGTAATATAATATGTTAACATTTTTACATGAATTAATTCATCTCCTTCTTGGACAACTCTGGTTTTTTATTGTTATTATTATTATCTGCATTTTGAGAAACTTGAAGCACAGTTGGATTAAGTGACTTGACTGATGTTTGTAACTAGAAAGTGAGCATCAAGATTGGAGCTCAACATTCCAAATGTACCGACTGCTCTGCTATAATTCTTCATTGAAAGGAGAAGGAGCCCATGTGGGCTTTCATCTTCTGGACCTCAATTTACTTCTCCTCTGGACCTCAATTTACTTCTCCATAAAACACTTTTAACCATCATCTTTCACTTCTCCCTTTTTTCTATATGGACTCTGGGTCACTGTCCCTCATTCATTGGTTATTTCAGCCAACTGGCTTATTACTTTTCCCTCTTTGATTAAATTCCAATATGTCTGTAATTTCAACATCTGCTGGAATTATCTTCATAACCATTTGGGCTCTCACTTTCATGGCCCTTGCGTGCTGATTATTTTTTCTACCATTTCATGGTTATAACCTCTGACCACAGTGACTATCAATTTCAGAATTCAAATTCAAATATTGCCATTCTGGCAACCTTTCAGCCTTCTGTATTAGCAATGAGTACGGCTGCATATAACAACAAAACTTTCACCAAAAACAAATGAAAATCCAAAGTAAACCTGATAAAAGCTTTCATGTAAAATAAACTCAAAAAAACAGACACTGGTTAGGTAACTTTCCAGAAGCACCAGTTCCCAAGTTCTAGCTCCCTTCCTTCTCCTGTGATTAAATTAAAATTATCACCCAATTCTCCAGGATAGTTGCTTATGCTCTAGCCATCACACCTTCAAGAAAGTTTCCTAAAAGACACAGGATACTTTTACTCATATTCCACTAACCAAAATTTACAAATAAAAATATACAAAAAAAGTAAAAAAAAAAATCTACAAACCAAATAATTTACAAAAAAAATAACTTACAAACAAAATATCTTAATTCTGTATTCCTATAATTTGCCCTAATACTTTGTTTTTATTTTTAATTTTAATCTCAGTTTGGAGAAATGATCAGATAAATAGAAACTAGCATTTTCTACCACTCTTCCTGGTCAGAAATATCATTGTGGATTTTTTAAAATTTTATGATAAAATAAAACTAAATTTCATAACCAAATAAAAGGAGAATACTAGTAGTTATTGCCCTGTGCATCATTATCTTCAGAGTACTCAACATAAGACATTAACCAAAAACATTCTTACAAAAAGGAAACAGATATTTCAATATATATATTTGTGTATGTATACATATACATTAACATATATAATTGTTTCATTTATACTAATAGTTTATATCAATTGAACATAAAGTTCGTGTTATTATCTATCATAGTTTTAGACTCAGTGAAACCTCCAAATCCATTGACTCTACTTTTTTCCTTATCTATCATTTAGATACATACTCTATATAGAAGATCCCAAGGACTCCACCAAAAGTATTGTAAACTTAATAACCAAATTTAGTAGAGTAACTGCATACACGGTCAACACACAAAAATCAATAACCTTCCTGAACACACACAAAAAATAGACTCACTGAGAGAGGAAATGGAGAAACAACTGCTTTCACAATAGCATCCAAAAAATGAAATACTTAGGAATCAGTCTAAAGAAAGAAACCAAAGACCTCAACCCTGAAAACTATAGCTCTCTGAAAAAAGAGATCTAAGAGGATATCAAAAAATGGAAATACATCCCTTGCTCTTGGATAAAAATAACCAAAATAGCCATAGTTCAAACATTGCTATATAGATTCAATGCAATCCTGATTGAAATTCCAACAGCATATTTCACAGAACTAGAGAAAACAATCCAAAAATTCATTTGGAATAGCAAAAGCAATTCTAGGCAAGAAAGACAAGATAGGGGCTATCACAGCCCTCAACTTGAAACTCTACTACAAAGCTACTGTGATAAAAACAGCATGGTACTGGCAAAGAAACAGACCCAAGGACCACTGGAACAGATTAGAAGATGCAAAAACAATTCCAGACACACTCAGCCACCTTATCTTTGACAAAGGAGCCAAATACCCTCACTGGAGGAAATATAGCATCTTTAATAAATGGTGCTGGAAAAATTGGGTTTGAACTTGCCAAAGATTAAAACTAGACCTATATCTCTCTCCATGCACTACACTAAAATTGAAGTGGATCAAAGCTCTGAATATTAAAACAGAAACCATAAGCCAGACGGAAGAGTGGTTAGGTAGAACCCTTAAAGACATTGGTGTAGGAAAAGATTTTATGAACAAAACCTCAGTGGCATGTGAACTAGCACAAAAGAAAAAAATCAACAACTGGGATGCCATTTTTAAAAAGCTTCTGCAGCCCCCTCAGAGTCTGGCCCCATGGATACCAGGATCCCATGACCTGCTAGACCATGCGCTATGGACGCCTAGCCCTGCTGGACCACACCACACATAGGTCGGGTGAGGCATCTGAATCCCCACAGCAGAAGCACCAGGGGGGATCAGAAAGGCCATGGTTATGAGCCTGAGAAGATAGAGCAGAAGTGAACAACAGAGAGAGCCTCTCTGGCACTCCTCAATGGAAATTTAAGCCCACTGGGAAAGTGAAGAAAAACTTTTCAATAAAAGCACACTGGACCGTTGTGGGTGGTAAGGTGGTGGGATCAGCACCTCCCAGAGAAACGCGGACTGGCTTAGGGGGGAGGACAGCTGGAACCTGCAATACAACCTTGCAGAGTTTAATCCTGCAGGAGGTCAGGGACCTCAACTTGGACCTCGGAGCCAGAAATCAGCCAGAATCTCAATAGACAACAGCTGACTTGCTGAGACTAATTGACTTAGACCTGCACACTGCTACCCACATTGTCTAAAAGAATAGCAAAGAAATCCTGAGGGAGACCTTTTTTTGTTATATATATATATATATATATATATATATATATATATATATGTATATGTATATTTTTTTTCTTTTCATTTTCTCCCTCTCTTATGGCTCTATATTTCTCTCCCTCTTTGTTCCTGTTCCTGTCCCATTCTTAATTTTCTCTCTTTCTGTCCTCTTGACTGTCACATTTATACGAAAGTGAATACAATTTCTAGCTTCCCTACTGTTGTCAGTTTGTTCTGTACTTGTCTTTGTTCTTTCACTCTGTCTTTTCTTCCTGTCTTCAACAGATTCCCACAATTTGTGTGATTTTCCCATATCCTCTAGCCTCACCTCTAACCTTTCCCTCTTCCTCTATCTCTCTACACCTCCCTCCCCAACTCCATCTAAATCCTTATCCTGAAGGGTAAATAAACATATTTTGGGTTGGACCTAGATTTTGATCTAGCTCAGATGGTTAAAGGTGACAGATTAACTGCTAACACAAATTGTCATTTTCTAAGCTGTGTTTGATGCTGTGTCAATTGGGCTAAGGTGTTATGATTGATCTAATCAGTTGTCCTCCCTAGTATACTGAAAATGAGATTGCCTAGGAGTCATTAGAGACTCAAAGCCCAAAATGTCCAGCTATACCTAGAAGATATCTCTGAGAAGCAATCACTCCACAGGGACTCTAAAAACCAGTAATAAAGATACTCAAAATAAGAAATATTGGAGTATCAGCTCAGGAATTAAAGCAAAAAACAGCACCAACAACAGAATTGAAAATGAGAAGACACCTTTGCAGGACACAAACACAGACTTGCAGCTCACCAAAGGCAAATTCTGGGGGAAAATGGGTGGAAAAATTTGATAGGCAACGAGCTGGACACTGAACTGAGAGCACAGGAAGTAACAAAACAGATGCATGAGGCTCTAGAAAAAATCAAGACAGAAATAATTTCCCAGGTAACTACAGAGATGGTGAGCAGAATGAAAGATATGATTAGAGGCTCTAGAATAGAAACAGATAAAAAAAAGATGACCTCAGAACCATGCTGGAGGCCATGAATACCCAGAATGAGAAGGAAATGGAAACCATGATTGCCCAACATAGGAAAGAAATGGAATCCATGAAACAGATTCAAATTGATATCCAGGAGATTAAAAACTATATTGAAAGTATTCACAGCAGATTGAGCTAATGTGAAGATAGAATACCAGATACAGAAGATAGGATTGTTGTTAGTGACTGTGAAAACAGAGATTTCTTCAAAATAGTAAGGGACCATGAAAAATCAATCTAGAAGCTGCTAGATGATGCAAAGAAGAATAACAGAAGACTGATAGAGTCCACCAAAAAGCATGAAAAATTACAAATGACCAAAAAAATCTATTTACAGAAGAAAGAGTAGAAAACTTTGCAGACAGAGGTAGAGAATTTGACATATAGATAAGTGAGGCATATGAAACTCCAACTAGCCACAATAAGAAAACTACACCTAGACATATAATAGTCAAGATTCCAGAAACACAACAGAAGAAAAAAAGCCTACAAGCAGTTAGAGAAAAGAAACAAATCACCTATAAAGGAAAGCCCATCAGAATCACAGCACACTTCTCAACACAAACCCTCAAGTTAATGAGAGCCTGGAATGAAGTATTTCAAGCCCTAAAAAAAATAATTTCCAACCTAGACTGTTCTATCTTGCAAAATTATCTTTCAAAATTGATGGGGAAATTAGCTACTTCCATGACAAAAAACACCTAAGAAATTTCATGAGCACCAAACCAGCACTCCAAACAATTCTAAACAATATCCAAGAAAAAGACAATGAAGGTCACAACTCCATGGGGCCCAACAGAGCAAAGCCACCAGGCAAGGCAAGAAACTAAAGAGAAAGGGGGAAAAATGAAAAATAAAAGAGCCAACAACAGTAAGACATCATGACAAGGATGAGTCAATATCTATCAATTATAACCATAAATGTTAATGGCCTCAATTCACAAATCAAAATAAATATACTAGCAGAATGAATTAAGAAGCAAAATCCAACAATATGCTGTATACAAGAAACACACCTAACTCAAAAAGAAATTCATAGACTGAAAGTAAAAGGATGGAAAACAGTTCTCCATGCAACAGGAACCTGGAAAAAAGCAGGGATAGCAATCTTATTTGCAGACAAAATAAATTTCAAAAAATTTAATTAAGAGAGACAAAGATGGTCACTACATCCTTGTGAAGGGAACAATCCAAGAGGAAGTGATGAGAATCATAAACACATATGCACCAAATATAAATGCCCCCAATTATACAGAACAAATGTTAATGGACATGAAAAACTAAATAAGCACTAATACAATTGTAGTGGGGGACCTCAATACCCCACTGTCACAAATAGACAGATCATCTAGACAAAAAATTAACAATGAAATTCTAGAACTGAACCAAGCTTTTGAACAAATGGACTTAATAGATGTCTACAGAGTGTTGTACTGCACAAAATCAGAATACACATTCTTTTCAGCTGCACATGGGTCATTCTCCAAAATAGACCACATGCTAGCTCATAGGATATGTTTAAGTAAATGGAAAAGAACTGAAGTCACCCCCTTTGTATTTTCAGACCATAGTGCAATAAAATTGGAGATCAATAGCATAAGAACCACAAAACCCCCACAAGAACATGGAAATTGAATAACACTCTCCTCAGCAACAAATAGGTCACAGAGGAAATTAAAAAATTAGATAGTTTCTACAACTAAATGAAAATGAATGCCAGTACAACATACAGGAACCTATGGGACACAATGAAAGCAGTTATAAGAGGGAAATTCATAGCAGTGAATGCCCATATTAGGAAAACAGAGACAGAGCTCAAATAAACTAATGCCGAACCTCAAGCTCCTAGAAAAAGAAGAGCATGACAAACCCAAATCTCATGCAAGAGAGGAAATTATAAAGATCAGAGCATAAATCAATGCAATGGAGGCTAAGAGAACGATACGAAAATTCAATGCATCAGAGTTGGTTTTTCGAAAGAATAAATAAAATAGATAAAACCTTAGCCCAACCTTACCAATAAAGGAAAGAAAAGGCTCAAATCCATGCAATTAAGATTGAAAAAGGTGAAGTCACAACAGATCCAGTAGAAATCCAGAAGATCATCAATACTTACTTGGAGAACTTGCCCTCTAATAAAATGGAAAACACAGAAGAAATGGACAGATTCCTAGACAAATACGAATTGCCAAAGTTAAATGAAGAAGATGTAAAAATTCTAAACACTCCAATTATAATCAATGAAATTGAAAATGTAATTAAAAATTTACAAACAAAGAAAAGCTCAGGTCCTGATGGCTCTACTGCTATATTCTACAAGACATTTGGAGAAGAACTATCAGGATTCCTCTTTAAACTCTTCAATGAAATCGGAAAAAAAGCAATACTTCCAAATTCATTCCTGGAAGCAAGTGTTACTTTGATTCCAAAACCAGGGAAAGACTCAACAAAAAAGAGAACTAGAGGCCAATCTCCTAATGAACACAGATGCAAAAATCCTCAAGAAGATACTGGTAAACAGAATACAGAAGGTCATCAAGAAGATCATACACCCTGACCAAACTGGATTTATCCTAGGGATGCAAGAATGGTTCAACATACATAAATCAATAAATGTAATACACTGTATTAACAGAGTCAAGGGCAAAAACCATATGATCATCTCAATAGATGCAGAAAAAGCATTCAACAAAATCCAACACCCATTCATGATAAAAACACTGGAGAAAATTCGAATAGAAAGTCTTTATCTCAACCTGATTAAGGCTATCTATGAAAACCCAACAGCCAATATCATACTAAATGGTCAAAAACTGAAAATCTTCATGCTAAAAATCAGGAACAAAACAAGGATGTCCACTATCACCACTCCTGTTCAATATAGTTCTGGAAATATTAGCCATAACAATTAGACAGGAGAAAGAAATAATAGCAGTAAAGATAGGAAAGGAAGAAGTGAAACTGTCATTATTTCCTGATGATATGATACCCTACACAGAAGACCCAAAAAACTCTGCCAAAAGAATTCTAGATTTAATTGATAGATTTAGTGGAGTAGCTGGATACAAGGTCAACACTCAAAAAACAATCACCTTCTTGTACACAAATAACAGACTCACTGAGAAGGAAATTAGGGAAAGTTCCTTTCACAGTAGCATCCAAAAAAATGAAATATCTAGGAATCCACTTAACAAAGGAATCAAAAGATCTCTACAGTGAAAACTGCAGCACTCTGAAAAAAGAGATCAAGAGGATATAAGAAAATGGAAAGGCATCACTTGCTCCTGGATAGGAAGAAAGAATATAATGAAAATGTTCATACTTCCAAAACTGCCATATAGATTTAATAGAATGCCAATTGAAATTCCAACAATATATTTGACAGAACTAGAGAAAAAAATCCAAAAATTCATTAGGAACCAGAGGAGACCTAGAATAGCAAAAGCAATTCTAGGTAACAGAGACATGGGAGGGGGTATCACAATCCCCAATCTGAAACTATACTACAAAGCTACTCTGATTAAAAACAGCATGGTACTGGCAAAGAAACACACCTGAGGATCAGTGGAATAGATTAGGAAATTCAGAAACAACTCCAGACATACTCAGCCACCTCATCTTTGAAAAAGGAGCCAATCATCCTCACTGGAGGAAAGATAGCCTCTTTAATACATGGTGTTGCAAAACTTGGATTTCAACCTGCCAATGATTAAAACTAGACCCATAAATATCACCATGCACTAAACTAAGATCTAATGGATTAAAGATCTAAATATTAAAACTAACCTTGCTGGAAGATAAGTTAGGTAGAACTTTTGAAGACATTGGCATGGGAAAAGTGTTTATGAACAAAATCTCAGTAGCATGGGAACTAGCACAAAGAATCAACAACTGGGATTTCATCTTATTAAAAAGCTTCTGCCCTACAAGAGAAACCACCAACAGAGTTAAGAGACAACCTACTATGTGGGAAAAACTTTTAGCTGCTGTACCTTAGACAAAGGCCTACTATCTAGAATATATAAAAAACTGATAAAAATCAGACCTCCAAATTTAAAGACCTAATCCAAAAATGGGCATCTGAAATGAACAGACATTTCTCAGACAAACAACTGAAAGGAGCAAATAAACATACGAAAAAATGTTCAAAATCACTGGTCATTCGAGAGATGCAGATGAGATTCCACCTCACCCCAGAAAGAATGGCTGCTATCAAGAAATCAACCAATAACAAATTCTGGAGGGAGTGTGGGGAGAAAGGAACCCTTCTTCACTATTGATGGGAGTGAACATTGTTGCAACCACTGTGGAAATCAGTATGGAGAAACCTCAAAAACTAGGATTAGAGCTCCCATTTGACCCAGCTATTTCCCTGTTGGGTATCTTCCCAAAAGAATTAAAAGCATCATGCCACAGTGATATATGCACAATCATGTTTATAATGCCACAGTGTGTAATAGCTAAATCTTGGAAACAGCCCAAATTCCCATCAACAAATGAATAGATAGAGATGTGGGTTTTTTTTTAAAAAATAAAATGGAGTACTTCTCAGCCACAAAGAATGATAAACTAGAAACATTTATAGCTAAGTGGGTGCACATTGAGGCCATACTCTTAAGTGAAATAAATAGGACATACATGTGCAAATAAAAAATAGTTTCTCTGGTGTGAGAATTTGAAAGTGTAAATGATGACCAAAATATATAATAGATAATGTGAAATAGGAAGAATAGATCCAACAGGGAAGGGAAAATGGGAGGGGGGGGCAGAGGAAAGGAAAGAAGGAAAAGGGAAAAAACATGAGAGAAGGAAAAAACTAAACCAAAGTCTTTGTAAATAGGGAAGGGCAAAGGGGTTGAAGGGAGTCCAATGGAATGGGAAAAAAAAAACAAACAAGAACCAGGATATATCATGTAAAGGTACAAATTCCCAATGATGAATGTCATCATGTTGTATACCTAAAATTTACCAATAAACTTAATGAATAAAAAAAGAAATTATTTGGCACTCAATATCCCTTATCCTTATTTTTTCTCTGTAGTACTCATTTTGTTTTGATGTATTAGTTATATTCTGTCTCCTCTTACTGGACTGTATGATTTAAGACAGCATGGACCATATTGGCCTGTGATAAAGTCTCACAAACTCTAATGTTACCAAGCATATGATAATCATTATATATGTAATGATATATAATTAATTAATTACTTAACAGGTTATCAGTACCATTAAAGCATTCCCAATGACCATGACACCAAAGCTATTATTTTCTATTACTGAGGTAAAACCTAATTTTTGTGAAGTATATTACTTATCTTATGTCTTTTGAAATTCGTTTTTTTTTTTGCTTCCAAGTTTTGGAGCAAAACAAGAAATGATTATTTCCCTTCCTCTGTAAGTCAGAGATCCGAGCCTATCCACATAAAACCTATTTCATTATAGAGTTGATAAATTAAATTGAAATTTCCCTGGTGGAACCAAGTAAAATTAACTGAGCACACAACACACACACACACACACACACACACACACACACGGAGGGAGGGAGGGAGAGAGAGAATGTATGAGTACATTTCTTAAGAATGATATAAAAATCCCTAGTATGATAAAATTATAACACTGTTAGATTAAGTAAAAACTTCTACCAGACTTAGTGTATCTTTATTCTTCTTTTGATCTATTGACTTTTCTAAACTCAACAACAGTTGTATTATAAGCAATTTTACAATCTGTCTCTAATTTGGCAAATAAATTGAAATGAATTTAGATATGTTTGTTGCAAATCAACAGGGATTTCTATAATTCCATATGTACTGACTCAAAAAATGTAAAATTAGGGCCAGGGAATTAGCTCAGTGGTTTTGACACCTGCTGCACAAGCTCAAGGACCCGAGTTCGATCCCCAGTACCAAAAAAAAAAGGTAAAATTTTCTTCTATTTTCTCCTTTCCTTCCCAGCCCCCTTTTACCAACACTTCATTACCTGCCTTCAAGAAATAAGTGGCCATTAGTCATCCTTCATTGGCCAGGGCATGGTAGATAATATTATACAAATACCTACCTACCTACCGTCTTAAGCCTACAAAAAGTATGTCTCTTTGTCACAGCGAGCCCACTATAAAGCAGCACAACTGTCCGGGAAAACATCTTTTGTGTAGCAACTCAACAATTCAGGGTACTTTGACCCCATTGTTCCACTCTTGGAAAAAAGTCACCTTAAATTGATGAGGCAGGAAAGAGACCACTACAGCATCAAGCCCTGTATGTTCTGTGCTTTGTCTTGTCGCGAGACACACTGTTTCTTCCTGCAACTTACTGATTCTAACAAATCATACAGCTCCATGTATCTGCAAGATTGATAAGAATGATTTTATCCTGTGCCCAGAAAGAGCTGAGTAGTGCTGAACGTCAGAATTTCCTATTGCATCCTTTTAATTCCCATTCCTTTTCCCGCTGCTAGCCTCTCTGACTTGCTTGGGCTAAGTTCAGGTCTAGGTGTGCAATTAAACTTTCACTTGTTTCTTCTCTGCCCTACTTCCAACACTTAAGTAGACCTTGGCCATCAAGCTTCAGGACTTACAAGGGAGCAGACATTGTCAATCTTACTCATCAGTGTGCTCCCAGCACCTAGCACTGTCTGAAGAGTAATTGTCTCTCAACAAAACTTGACTAATCTAATTAAGAAATGTGTTGGGCTGGGGATTTAGCTCAGTGGTTTTGCCGCCTGCTGCGCAAGAGCAAGGATGTGAGTTCGATCCCCGGTACCAAAAAAAAAAAAAAAAGAAATATGTTGTTAAGATTTATATTGTCTGAGGTATTTATATTCATCTGTTTGTTAAAAGCCTCAAATTTCAGATGAAACACTCTTAATGCTCCCACATAGGTGAAAAGAGTAGATATTGTAACATAAAGAGTGTGATCTGGTATTTTGCACTGACGCTTTTTTTCATTGGTTGAGGGATGGTGTATACAGCAGCATACATCTCTGATTCTACATATTTTAACTTTTCTGACTATACTTCTATTATTTCCAAAGGCTCTGAGAATAGTACCTAGTTGATACTCAAAGAGAATGAAATCAACAAGTTGAAAAAAATCCGTGCAGTTCCGTGTTACTGAAGTACAATTCACAGCACCCAGGATGTACTTTCAACCTGAATGCCTGTAAGTGGACAAATACGTGAAGGAAGTGTGGCAGATTGGATAGCAGAGTACATCAAGTCTCTGAAAAGCATGTGATTTTGCCATTTGCAACATGAACAGACCTGGAGATCATTTTTTTGGGAGAAATAAGCCAGGCACAGAAAGACAGACACTGCATGATCTCACTCACAAGTGGGATCTAAAAGAGTTGCTCTTACAGACATGCAGATGTTTTCTTCACCCCAGGAAGGAATTAGTATGCTTGAGAAGGCTGTCCTGAGTCTAACATCATGAGTTTCATTTTTGTTTTGAATTCCCTGCTTGTTTTCCACCTCCAGCCTCTGGCCTCCAGAGCATCTCCAGTTACTTCAAGGTGTTTTGAATTTCCCAAACAATTTTCAACATAAAATTAAATTTTAATTCATTTTAACTTGGCAAAAAATAAATAAAACATCAGCAGTATTGCAAAATTGAACAATAGGGTATTGCAGCTGTCAAAGGACAATGGGGCAGTGTGACTCTCCATAGTATTTCTAGAGCTGATTACATTGCCCATATATTTGGAAGGCAGGCTTTTGATTAACTATCTTGAAATTCCTAGGTCTCCATTTGCAAACAACCCAAAGAGAAAATCTTGACATGCAGGCTTAAGTAAGAAAGGAAATAGGCTGTGAGTACAAAAGAAGAAATGGGAAATAAGATATCTGTGGAGAAAATTCCTCACCCAAGGAACTTTTAAAATTTTCTTTTTTTTTTTTTTTTTGGTACCTGGGATCAAACTCGGGTCCTTGCACTTGCACAGCAGGCAGTGAAACCACTGAGCTAAATCCCTGGCCCCTAAAATTTTCTTTATGCAGAGATATACCTATATAACAGAATATCTAATAAGGAGTATGTTAAATACCAATAGAAATTGGTCTCTTTTCCTTCGACTTACACCTAAAACTTGTTTAATTTTAAATTCATTTTTAAAAGCTTCATGTTCTCCAGAGCCTTTCAGACATAACATAATCAAAGTGAGCAGGAAGCATCTTAATGCATCCTGTTAAAGCACATTATATCTCCTATTTCCATTTTTGCTCATTTTAACCTCTCCTCTACTTTAAGTAAAGTAACAATTGCATCAGAGTGAGCATGCTGCAACTAGCCATTTAATCCCCCAAATTTAAGTCACTAATGTGTTTCAGAAGGGTAAGATCCACTAAGTGGAACAAAGCAGCAAGACTCTCCCAATCTGGATCACAGATTCATATCCTTTTGCTTCAAGTAAGGATTTTTCAGGTTTTGAAAAGTTACCTTACAGCCATATCTGTCCGGGCTAAACAAATTTGCCAGCCCCATAACACACACATCTGGATGGGGGAATTCACAAGATTCACAGATTCTGTATGTATGTCATCAGATGAATATATACTTTCAAATTTTTATTTTCCAGTTCCCAACTGAAATATTAGGATTCTGAGGTGTCAGTAATGTCCTAATGGGCCAGGAACTTGACTCAGCTGTAAAATTAAATTGTTATTTGGCTCTACATTCTCAATGGGAACAATGGCCCAAGAAGATACTATGCCAACCTAGGTGGAAATAATGCCCCCAGAGAAGCAAAAGAAAGAAAAGCTCTAAGGAATAGGATCAGGTAGGGTTCAGTGTTATCAATGTACATGTATCCCATAATGAATGTAATTATTATGTACTGTAAACACCTACTAATAAAAATAAAAATGAAACGAAAATAGTAATGTGAAGGTTCTGAGATTTTTTTCTATTTGTCAATAAAGAAAGGGTAAAGTTGTGTTAAATAAGATACATCTTTATTACACTGCACAGGATACAAACCTGCCTGCTGCTTCCAAAGGAATTGCTATCTCTCTTCCCAGCATGTTTGTTATGCAAGTATTCTGGTAAAGATAATTCCAAGCAAAAAAATAGTCAGTTCATCAGCTCCAAAAATGTGAGAAAACATGAATGACTGGAGAAGAGTTTAGGGAGCTTATAAAAGGGATCTCATTGGACACAAGGCTATTTCTAGCCTTTTCTCATATTTCTATTACATTTTCATCAATCACAAGAATACACACATGTATGTGCACATATAAACACACACATGCATGTACAGATCTCTTTCTCCATGCCTTCTCCACCCTCAAACCACTAAAGTTCAAAATTAGAAATGGCTGAAAAAAAATTCCTTCTTTCCATAAATATCAAACTTTAGGTACCACCGCTTGCAGCGCAGAGGAAGGGGCTCCTAGGCCACCATACTACCACTCCCAGCACAGAGGAAGGGGCTTCTGGACCACTGTACCATCACTCCCAGCACAGAGGGAGGGGCTTCTGGGACACCATACCAGTGCTCCCAGTGCAGAGGAGGCATCCAGGTGGCTGTAGCACTGCTCCCAACGCAGAGGAAGGGGCTTCCAGGCTGCCATACTACCACTCCCAGCACAGAGAAAGGGGATTCTGGGCTGCTGTACCACTGCTCCCAGCACAGAGAAGGTTTTCAGGCTGCCATAGCACTGCTCCTAGCACTGAGGAAGGGGCTTCCAGGCTGAGATACACCACTCCAGGTGAAGAGGAAGGGGCTTCCAGGCCACCATATGACTGCGCCCAGCACAGAAAAAGGGCTTTCTGGGCTGGTGTACCGCTGCTCCCAGCACAGAGGAGGTGAGGTGGGCAGGTGCAACAGCACACAACCGCCCCCCCCATTGAAATGAGAAGACATATAAACAAGTCTCAAAATGAGACTACCAGATCACTTACAGGAACCACAAAAGGAAATGAGATGGAACACTGATACTCAACCAGCTGGACTCCCTGAACTGGCAACTAAAGAGGATCTGGAAAAAATGAAATCAGAAATAATTTACCAAAAAACAGCAGAGATTGTGCTCATAGTGCAAGATATGATGAATAAATCTAAAGAGATGCTGAGGAACATGGTGGAATCCCAGCATAGGAAACAAATGGAATACATAAAACACATGCAAACAGATTTCCAGGAGATTAAAAACTCCATTGAAAGTCTACAGAGCAGATGAGGCAATATGAGGACAGAATTTCAGATATAGAAGATAAAATTGCAATTAGTGACAAGGAAAAGAAAAATTGCTTCAAACTTGTAAGGTACCATGAAAAATCAATCCAGCAGCTGCTAGATGATGTAAAGAGGAATAACATAAGACTGATTGGAGTCAACGAAGAAACAGGAGAGCGCAGACATAAATGAAGTCTTCACAGAAGTCAAGGAAGAAAACTTCCCAAGCAAGAGAAAAGAACTTCATATACAGATAAGTGAGGCAGACAGAACTCCAACTAGCCTTGATTAAAAAAAAAAAATACACATAAGCATATAATTGTTAACATTCCAGAAACCCAACAATAGAATGAAGTTCTACAAGAAGTTAGAGAAAAGAATCAAATCACATACAAAGGAAAGCCCATCAGAATCACAGTAGACTTCTCAACCCAAATCCTCAAGGCAAGAACAGCTTAGAGTGATATATTCCAAGCCCTAGGAAAACAGACTCCAACCCAGATTTATGTACCCTGCAAAACTATCTTTCAAAATTGATGGAAAAAAAAGATACTTTCATGACAAAGAACACCTTAGGAACTTCATGAATACCAAACGAGCACTCCAAAAAGTTTTAAACAATATCCTAGGAACAGACAATGAGGATCACAACCCCAGGAAACAGAATGAACACAGGGCATGACAAGAAATTAAATGTAAAGGGGAAGAATCCAACAAAAAGAAAAAGTCATGACAATGATAAGTCAATACATATTAGTTACAACCATCAATGCTAATGGTCTAAATTCACCAACCAAAAGAAATAGACTTGCAGATGGGTCAAGAAGCAAAATCCAAACATATGCTGTATAAAAGAAACAAATTTAATTCAAAATGAAACTCAAAGGCTGAAAATTAAAGGATGACAAACAATACTGCATGTGATGGGAACCCCCCAAAAAGCAGGAGTACCTATTCTCTTTGCAGACCAAGTAGATTTCAAACAAACACTGATTAAGATAGACAAAGAAAGACACTACATCCTTCTAAAGGGAACAATCCAAAAAGAAGAGATGACAATCATAAAGATCTATGCACCAAACACTACTGTGCCCAACTATATAAAACAAATACTAACGGACACGAAAAGTCATATATGTACTAATACAATTGTAGTGGGGGACCTCAACACCCCACTGTCACAAATAGATGGATCAACTAGACAAAAAATAAGTAAAGAAATACTACAACTCAATCAAACTCTTGAACAAATGAACTTAACAGATGTTTACATAGTGTTCCGCCCCACAAAATCAGAATACACATTCTTTTCAGCTACACATGGGTCATCCTCCAAAATAGACCACATACTCACTCATAGAACATGTTTAAGTAAATGCAAAGGAACTGAAGATATTCCCTGTATATTATCAGACCACAGTGTGATGAAATTGGTAACAAAAGAAACTGCAAAAATTTCATAAACCTGGGAAATTGAACAACACACTTCTGAATAACCAATGGGTCACAGAGGAAACTAAAGAAGAAATCAGATAGTTCCTTCAATTAAATGACAATGACAATACAATATACCAGAATCTATGGGACACAATGAAAGCAGCCTTACGAGACAAATTCATAGCAGTGAATACACATAGGAGGAAAACAGAGTGAGCCTAATTAAGCAACATGATGTGAACCTCAAGCTTCTAGAAAAAGAAGAGCAGGACAAACTCAAAGCTCATACAAGGGAGGAAATTATAAAGATCAGAGGAGAAATCAATTCAATGGAGACTAAGGGAATGATACAAAAAAATCAATGAAGCCAAGAGTTGGCTCTTTTAAAGAATATACAAAATTAACAAACCCTTAGCCAACCTTATCAGAAAAAGGAAAGAAAAGGCCTAAATCCATGCAATTAGGAATTAAAAGGGTGAAAATACAATGGACACAGGAGAAATCCAGAGGATCATCAATACCTACTTCCAGAAACTATACACCAATAAGATGGACAACACAGAAGAAACGGACAGATTCCTAGATATGTATGAATTACTAAAGTTGAATGAAGAAGACCTAAAAATTCTAAACAACCCAATATCTATTGATGAAACTGAAAATGTAATTAAACACTTACCAACTAAGAAAAGCCCAGGTCCTGATGGCTTCACTGCTGAATTCTACAAGACATTTAGAGAGGAACTACTGACACTACTGTTTAAACTCTTCAATGAAATTGAAAGGGAAGCAATACTCCCAAATTCATTCCTGGAAGCAAACATCACCTTGATCCCCAAAGCAGAGAAAGACCCAACCAAAAAAGAACTATAGGCCAATCTCACTAATGAACACAGATGCAAAAATCATTAATACGATACTGGCAAATAAAATGCAGAAGATCATCAAGAAGATTATACACCCTGACCAAGTAAGATTCATCCCAGGAATGCAGGGATGGTTCAACATACACAAATCAATCAATGTAATACACTATATCAATAGAGTCAAGGACAAAAACCATATGATCATCTCAATAGATGCAGAAAAAGCATTTGACAAAATCCAACATGCATTTATGATAAAATTTCTACAAAAAATTGGAATAGATGGTCTCTATCTTGATCTGATAAAAGCCATCTATGAAAAACCAACAGCCAATATCATACTAAATGGTCAAAAACTGAAATCCTTCACACTAAAATCAGGAACAAGACAAGGATGTCCACTATCACCACTCCTGTTCAATATAGTTTTGGAAACATTAGCCATGGCAATTAGACAAGAGAAGGAAATAAAAAGAATAAAGATAGGAAATGAAGAAGTCAAATTGACATTATTTGCAGATGACATGATACTCTATATAGAAGACCCCAAGAAAGCCACAAAAAGTCTTCTAGACTTAATAACTAAATTCAGTGGAGTAGTTGGACACAAAAATCAATAGCTTTCCTCTACACAAACAACAGACTCACTGAGAGAGAAATAGGGCAAATAATTCCTTTCACAATAGCATCCAAAAAAATGAAATACCTAGGAATCAACCTAACGTAAGAAAGCAAAGACCTCTTCTCTGAAAACTATAGCACTCTGTAAAAAGAGATTGAAGATGATATCAGAAAATGAAAAAACATCCCCTGCTCCTGGGTAGGCTGGATTAACATAGTGAAAATGGCCACACTTCCAAAACTGCTATATAGATTCAATGCAATCTCAATTGAAATCCCACCAGCATACTTCACACACCTTGAGAAAACAACCCAAAAATTTATTTGGAACAAGAAAAGACCCAGGATAGCAAAAGCAATTCTAGGCAACAGAGACATGGCAGGGGGTATCAAAATTCCCAACTTGAAACACAATGGTACTGGCAAAGAAACAGAGCTGAGGACCAGTGGAACAGATTAGAAGATGCAGAAACAACTCCAGACACACTCAGCCATCTCATCTTCAATAAATGAGCCAAATACCATCACTGGAGGAAAGATGGCCTCTTTAATAAATGGTCTTGGAAAAATTGGGTTTCTTCTTGTCAATGATTAAAACTAGACCTATATCTCTCACCATGGACTAAAGTAAAATCAAAATGGATTAAAGAGCTAAATATTAAAATAGAAATGCTGAACTGGCTGGAACAGTGGTTAATTAGAACTCTCGAAGACATTGGTCTAGCAAAAGATTTAATGAACAAAACCTCAGTTGCCCATGAATTAGCACAAACAATCAGTAAGTGGGATCTCTTCTTATTAAAAAGCTTCTGCACACCAAGAGAAACCAACAGCAGTGTGAAAAGACAACCCACAATGTGGGAAAAAATCTTCACCTGCTGTTCCTCAGACAAAGGTCTACTATCTAGGATCTGTAAAGACCTCAAAAAGAATCTGACTTCGGGCAGGCCCACTAGCTGACGGCTGGGCCGAACAGAGCCAGTGGTGCCAGGGCCAAGTGGGGCCGAGTGGTTGCAGTCTGACCAGGCAGGACCTTCTTGCTCCGGCTTGTTCCACCAGCTTACAACCAGCCACCAGGACAGGCTACTTGGTTACACATTGCAGAGGCACAGGGGGACAAAAGATTGTCCTGAACTCCAGAAGTGAACAACAGAGAGAGTCCCTGTCTCAGGCTCCCTGATGAAAACAAGCCCACTGGAAAAGGGAAGGGAATCTCTGCAATAAAGGCACACCAGAGCACCATGATTGGTAAGTTGGAAGGATCATCAGCTCCCATAGGAAACTGGACTTTCTTCAGGGGGAAACCCACTGAAACCTGCAGTAGAAACTTGTAGAGTGCAACCCTGCAGGAGGACAGGGAGCTCAACTTGGGACTTGCAACCAGAAATCTGCCTGAATCTCACAGGTCTGTGACTTGTTTACTGAGACTCATTGACTTATAACTGCACACTGCTGCCCACATTGTCTATTGTGCAGCAGAGACACACCTTGAAGGAGGCCCTTTAATTTTTAAAGGTGATAGATTAATAACTACCATAAATTGTCATTCTTTAAGAGGTACTTGATGTTATGGTGTTGCTGATTGTATGACTTAGACTAAGGTGTCATGATTGATCTAAACAGTTTTCCTTCCTGGTATAATGAAAATGAGATAGCCTCAGAGTCATTAGAGATGCAAAACCTAAAGACCAGCTATATCTGAAAGACACTTCTGAGAAGCAATCATTCCATAAGGGTTTTAAATAGATCAACAAAGATACTTATAATAAACAACTTCATAATACCGACCCAGGAACTAAACCAGGGGCAGTACCAAAAACAAAAATAAGAAGGCATTTAAGCAAGTCACAAACCCAGAAGTAAACCCCCCAAAAGGCAATTTCTGGGGGGAAATGAGGTGGAAAAGTCTGATAATCAACCACCTGGACACCCTGAACTGATAGCACAAGAAGTAACAAAACAGATGAATGAGGCTGTAGAAAAATTCAAA
>NW_004624795.1:9190825-9201681 GCF_000247695.1 Heterocephalus glaber | reverse complement strand
CCAGTTCAGTGGGTCCAGGTGGTTGAGTATCAGAGTGTTCCATCTCATTTCCCTCTGGGGTTACTGTAGGTGATCTGGAAGTCTGGTTTTGAAACTTGTTTACGTGTTTTCTCATTTCGACTGGGGCAGGGAGCTGTTAGCCCCTGCACGGATTACCTCCTCTGAGCTGGGAGAGGTGGGACAGGGGGCAGGAGCACTGGTGGGGATAGTGACCCAAAAGCCCTTTCCTGTGGGCTGGGGGCAGCGGGAGGGATGGTGGCCAGGAAGCCCCTTCCTCTGGGCCAAGGGCGGTGGGACAGAAGGTGGCCCAAAAGCCCTTTCCTCTGGGCTGGGAGCAGCAGGAGGGATGGTGACCAGGAAGCCGCTTCCTCTGGACCAGGAGCAGTGGGATGGTGGCTCAGAAGTCCCTACCTCTGGGCCAGGGGCAGCGGGACTCAGTACCTTGATCTGGTGGTCTGGTGTCCTCTGTGTCTTTGTAGTGTGGAACTAGGTGGCTGCCTGTCTGCAGCGGGGTGATTTGGTATCTTCTGCATGATTGGGGACCTCAGTAGCGTGTCCATTGTTTATTCAATTTAAGATCTACAGAAAGTATGTGTGTCCTGTTTCTAGCACAGAGGTTTGCTCTACTTATCAGATGTGCTGTCCAGGGGCTAGGAGAGAGGGACACTTAGCTCAAATGATTCCAGCTGTCTGTCCTTTAGATTAATACTGCCTCAGTAACACCCTGGTGTGGCTTAATGACCCTAGTTCCTTGGTAGGACTTGAGCTGGGCCTAAGTACACATGCTTTACAAATGAGAGTCCCTCACCTCACAGGTAATCACACTCCATTCCCAGTGCACCAGGAACCAATTAGAAGTGAGACCGATACAGGCACTCCAAGTAAGTCCACTGGGAAGCAGATCATGCCATTTTTAATGTTTAAGTTTCTTCATCTTAACAGCCTAACCTTGAGATTTGGCTATATCCTTAAGTATTTTAACAATGACCCTCCAGTTCTTCATCCAGGAGGAACTTCACTCCTGGTTAGATTCAGTCTCCCTTCCTCTATCTTTATCCTTCTTGACTAAAACAGTGAGACTGACAATTACACAAAGCTTCCTAGCCATTTTTCTCTGATATCAAATGATCTGAAATCAGGCTGAATTGTTGCCCACTCTGAAATGTGAGTTGTAACTGATATTTAGTAGCAGGTCTCTGAATTAAGAACATGACTGAATGCCATTAGCTTCAAATGATCTGCTTTCTCAAATTATGTTAGTTTTACTAGTGGTGCCTTACTAATTGTGAGGGTAAAAATGGCTCAGTGATTTCCTCTCTACATTGTAGGGACTGAATTAATGAATGCTGTTCTGGCTATAAGGTCTACTGTGATTTATTCAACTATCTCAATATTCAAGAAGCTGAAAATTTCAAAGACAGATACTATGAATCTCAAGTGCTTATTATGAACATTTGACTGAAACAAAATGGAAAAACCCCACATGAAACATTTAATTTTACTTATATATTTATATTTGTAGTACTGGAGATGGAACCCAGGACCCTGGTGTATACTTGGTAAGCTTCCTGCCATTTAGATACAGCCCCTGTCCAATTTATTTTAGCATATATTTAAAGCTAATGTCAGGCAGGACCCAAGGGATATGATCCAAAAGGAAGGATGAAGTGAAAGAAGCCAGTATTTATTCATCACCTAAAATGTGGTGGGCACTGTGCTTGGTACTAAAACATACCATTCCATTAGACTTTTGGCACCAATAGAGGCAAACCTCATGTTCTTTTGATGATAAGGAGAATCTAGTCCAGAAAGGTTAAATAGCTCTCTCAGTATCATACAAATATTCATCATAAGGTCAGGGTCAGTTACTTTTCTCATTGTTGGGACAAAATACCTGACACTTCTAAGTTAAAAGAGGAATAGTTTATTTCAGCTCACAGTTCGTACAAGTTTCAGTCTGTAGTGAGCTATTTATTTCCAAGGCAGGGAAGCCTGGCAGAGGGGGATGGCAGAGGAAACAGTCCATGGAAGAGCAGGAAGAAAAAAGCAGCAGCAGCAGTGAGCCTTTCTTTCCCTTAAATTCCATCCAGTCTACAAACCTATTGGTATGTGCCACTCACATGGGGAGTGGATCTTCTGTCTTTGTTAAATCCATTCAGCCACACCCAGAATGATGCTAATCCAATCAGTGGACTGACCCAGTTATGGCTCACACATAATCCATTTTCACACACACTAGGTTATAGTCACCACTGAAATGCCTATCTATGAGCACATGAAGCTTTGGAGCAACATCTAGATACAAGCCATAACAGGAAACAACCCTAAAGTCACATACTCCAAATATGAAGCTATTTCATTTTCTCCTTCTCTCCATTAATTCCCAATATTATAGATTTTGTTGAGATTGTTTTTATTTCTTATAATTTTGCTTTGAAGAAACTAGGATAAAGCCAAGCATGGCGGTCCATGTCAGTAATTCCAGCACTCAAGGAGGCTGAGGCAGAAGGGTCATAAGTTCAAGCCCTGCTTGGGCAGCTTAGTGACGTAGTGAGAGCCTGTCTCAAAATTAAACATAAAAATGGCTAAGGATGTAGATCAGTGTGAGGGTCCCGGTTTCTTTGTAAGTAGGAAAGAAAATAAAAGGAAAAACTAAATAAAATAATAAAGCAGGTACATAAAGACATTAACCTGGCCAGTCACTCCCATAGGCTCTTCATTGTGCCTCCTAATACCTCTTTCTAATTCCAACTTCCCTGACTTATGTTGAACTACAGTCAGCTATATATCTTCTCTCTCAATTGTGTGCATGCTCTCTCTCTCTGCTTTAAGAGAGCTATCTGAGTCTTCCTTTAAATTTAAAATGCACTTTACCTTTATTGTATACAGTGCATCTCCATTTTTGTTCCTCAAAAGACAAAGAATTTAACATTGATAGAAGAATAAGAGTTTTTAAAACTTCTTTATTACATAAAGTAAAAGAGACTTTGAGGCTTAACAGATTATTTGCACTAAACACTGATTCTTTTTCACAAGCCTGCCTTGACTCTGTTTAATTGCTAGTATAACCAGTTACTTTATGTATTATTTTAAATTTATTTTTCTTCTGAAAAAGTGGTAACTTCTCTCCCTGTACCATGGCCTTCTACATCTCCCCTGTCTCAGACGCAAGCAGTCAGCTTGAAAATCACAGTTTTGAAATAAAGCAGGCCTATCCATAATGCCCATTAATGCAGTGTCCCCCATCCAGACAGCATCATTTATAACCTGAGAGGGAGGCTGGGACAGCTCTGTATCTGCAGCCTCAGCTCATCAATTTATGCAGCCAGAGCCAATGACTCAGGCAGTCAGAAATCTCCCAAGGAGCAGTAAACACAAAAAAAGAAGAAATAGAGGTGGATAGAGGTGTTCATATAATGAGAATCAGATCAATGAGGGTATAACCAACTAGAAAAATAAAAACCCAGGAAAACAATCAGGTCAGGTGATGATTTAGTGTCTCTAAGACAAGAAGGAAACGAAATGCTCCACAAGGTTTGGTGCTGTGTCTTAAAGTGCCTCTCTCTTCCTCAAATCTTTTGGATTCGACCTGTTTACTTCCACAAAATTGTTATATAGAGTAGATATTTGAGACCTGTGTCGAGCTGACTGATAGGAGTAGTAGCTGCTAATGAATGTACTAAAGAAAAAGTGAAGTTTGAATGAGAGGAGCCTTAATGTACCTCCACAGAGAAGGAATCTATAGAAATTAATGGTTGAAAATAGTCATGCTTTCATTAACTTCATGGCACAAGATGACCGCATGTGGTCAAAGTGCAATGGATGCTTAGTTGCTTTATGTATTATTTGCAATGAAAGATTTGTTAAGGCATGAAAGAGGGCCAACACTGTGAAGCCTTTAAATGTATAATTCACTACTCCATCTATTTTACTATATTCTATTAACAGTAAAGGAAGGTTTTAAACTACAACTAACTGAACATCTACCACTACCTATAGAGAAGATTCTCATTTCCTTACCATCCTTTGATGCATGATATCCTGCTTTTTTGGTAAAAATTCAAGTCTTTAGTACTCACATTGAAATTTGTTTTGGTGAAATTTTTGAATCTCAATTACGATGAAAATAAAATCTGGAAAGTTAGAAAAAACAAACTGAAAGACAAATATTTTACCTTCGGTAGAATGTGACTAAGTCAGCCTTAGTTTTCTTTCCTGTGACACAAAATAGGGAAAAACAGAGGAGGGTGTAGGGGCAAAGAGGGTTGTCATCTAGATTTGTCAACATTCACATCAGGTAGCAAAATGAGTTTCTGTTCAGACACACAACGTCTCCAAAGAAACTTATCTGGAAGATAAATGGATGATGTACTCCAAAAGAATAAAGCCCATTTTGAAACAGAAAAGGAGAGGAAACATAGAGAAACATAGCATTCAAATTTAAGAAACATCAGACAAAAGAATGGAAATAATAAATTAAAAGAGACTAAGAGCTCTGTTTTGTTTCAGAGTTAGTTGAAAGTAGGTAAAGAAGAATATGTTAGTAGATTTTTAAAACATTCAATGGAAGACAAGAATAACAAAGAATACATCATTTTCAAACTGCTTTTACCACTTTAAGGCAGTAATACAAATAAATAAAAAGATTTCCAAACCAGTAAACCTTGAAAATAGGAAAGGAAAATGTATTGTGATATTTAGAATGTATATCCTGACAAAGATATTTAGACTTCATTTTCCAACTAAATTTCCCAACACATTTTTAAAGACCTAGCTATGTGTTAACTTCTCAAGACATTTTGCAAAGAAATTTATACAAAAAGATTAAAAATGAAGAGAGAGAGGGGAAGACAAGAAAAAGTAGAAGGAATGGTAGACATAATCAAATCATGTTGTGCAGATGTGTGGAAATATCACAATAAACCCCATTAATTTGCATAACTAACGTGTTAATCATTACATCTAAAATGAATAAAGAACATAAAAAGAGATAAACAAAATGATGAAATGGGAAAATGCTAACAAAAATCAATAGTGAAAATATTAATAATAGAATTTCCTGAAGTAATTAACCTATGGGGGACTGATTTATATCAGTCATAACATTAGCTAAACAATTTAGACAACAGTTTCACTTTATCTGTATGAAAAACTGTATCAGGTTGGCAGTAGTATCCCTTTTGGTAGACTCATCTATAAAAACCAGAAGTTCAAAGTCTGAAGAAAAAATTGTCGAAGATCACAAGTGTAATCCAAGTGGAGCCAGAGCTCTGTATGTCCAAAATTATATAATTCATCATTGCATTAAACTTTATCTAGAGAGAAAATTTGGAGTTCACTAAGAATATCTTATCACAAATCCGTTACCTACCTGTTCCAGATACTGAAAACATCTCAGCATGGAAGCTGTGAACCGTGGTATGGTCACTGGCCTGCTATGTGTTTGGGTGGGGCCAAGTCCAAAAGAAGAAGCATTTCCCTTTCTGGTTATACCAGGGCACAGCAAGTAGGCCTAGCAGGTGGAAGAAGAAGAACCTAGTTGCAGGTGGGCTTAATGTAATAGGTGTAACTCACTCTTCATGAGTGTGGGCTGAACCTACTGACTTGCTTCTAACAAATAATATGCTAAATGGGATAGGATGTCATTTCTGAGAATTCTACAAACCTGTGACACCATGTTGCTAACACCCTCTGTCCTTTCACTTTCTCACTATGATGGAGCCACATACCATGTTGTAAGCTTGGCTATGCAGAGGCCTATAATACAAGAAAATAAAGGAGGCCTTTGCAAGCAGCTACTGTGGACTTAAGGCTCTTGCTCCAATGTTCCATGAGGAACTGAATCCTGAAAATAACATAAGTGAGCTTGAAAGGCGATCCTCCTCCAGTCAAGCTCTGAGATAAAAACTTAGCCTTTGCTGATACCTTGATTGTAGACTTTTAGGAAACTGTGAATAAGAAGATCCAGCTAGGTCACAGGACTTGCAACCCCCGAAAACTGTGAAATAACAAGCTTTGCTTTTAAGCATTTTGATTTTTGGAAAACTGTTATGCAACAGTAAATAATGAGCACAGGTAGAATCATGATTTACAGAAGGATCAAGGAAGGGAAATCTAAAAGCATGAGAAAGCATGACATCCAGGGTGACTTGTTTGGAAATACCTGAGACTTTTAGAAGTGGCCACCCAAACTGGAGTGTGCTATTAGCTGTTGGAGCTTATAGATCCCGAGATATCACATTTTCTGCAAGCATGGAGTAGTCCTTTATAATCAATAATTGTCCCATGCCAAATGTTAATAGTGCCCTGAGAGAAAACATAGCTCAAGGTCTTTGTTCTGCAAAGAAGAGAAATGCAGATGGTCTGGAGGGTTGAAACAATTGCGATGGAGAAAGAAGTACAGCAAGAAAATAATCAAATTCAGGCCTGGAGTATTGAACTCTGAAATATTAAGCTAACTTTTAAATATATGCCTGATACAAGACACGATTTACTTCAGAAAGTCTCATGGGGCTAAGTTAAAAGGTAGAGGTCAATTGGTAAAAGCTCTTTAAAGAGGAGGGGTAACACACTACTTGAAGTTTACCATTCACTTTATTATGATAACAATATTTTTACATTATATAACTACTATGTGTGGAGCTATGTGTAAGCCACTGAGCAGTGTGCATTTGTACATTCAACATATTTTTGCCTCTCCTGTCCTTTTTACTGGCTACTGTTAATATTTTTATTATGCTATTAGTACCTGGGAGTCACTCACCTTGTTTATTTGGTTGTATGGACCTAAATAAATAAATAACAATAATATCGTCTAGTGTACTGCAGAATATAGCACTGCTTGACTCTTCATGCAGAGAGATGGAAGCAGTTATTAAACTTTTCATCTTGAGCTAATGCCTCCAAAGTGATACATTCTCTGTATCTGTTTAGACCTGATGAAAAGGCTGTGCTAGTTGAAGTTGACAGCTGGGAAAACAGCCAGATCCATTGTATCCTGCATTCCTAAGTAAAATCCATAGACTTGAAGTCAAAACCTGGGATGAAAGAATGACCATATAGTTTTTTCCTTTCTTTTCCTCTTGTTTAATTTCCTATAATAGTCATTTTTTCTTCCTTCCCCAAACTTGTCAGTTTTTAAGGAAGCATGAAACTAAAAGGGTGTGATTTCAAGCCACAGCAACCAGATTGTGAATATAAGCTGTTGATCTCTTCATGCAATAAAACGTTCCTTCACCAGAAAAAGTATGAGAATACTTCATAAGTAGAATACTAATCCAAAGCTATAGCTCTCAGTATTCACAGACATCATACTTAAGACTGCCGAGTAAAAGCACTTATTCCTGTGCATGCTTCTTCCAGTTACAAATATACCATGAGGAACAGGAGTATCCGTGTGACTTCCATTATTTGTACATATGCCATAAAGGTGCTAGATGGGCCAGATTTAGTGAACTCTGAGTATCAATAAACCCCAAACAAGATATGCTTTCTCTGAGCTGTGTAAAAAACATTCCCAGTTACATATAGTTTGCACCATAGGGAGGAGATCACAATGGGATTTAAGGTTGACTCTTTATAACTGAAAGCAGAAGCCTTTAATCAGTGCATCCTCTTTAGCTTGGCTCACTATTTCAAAGACCCTAATTAATTCTTTGGGAAAAAATTCATCCACATATTCAAATTGCCAACTGAATCAAACACCACATGAAAGGAGCGTAAGATTAAAGGGCAAAAAAGTGTGAAGTGGGTGAAATAACATTTGTTGCTTTTTAAGATTGAGTTCACAGTTTTGACTTTCATTTGGTAATTCATTACCTAGGGGCAAGAGATCATCAGAATAGACTGATTGTTAAATCGTGTTATTAATAAATTTTATCATATGTTTATGATATGTTCAGCCATCTAGCACTGTTTTCTCTAGTTCTACATGTACTAGTTACTGGATTGAGAAAGGTAAATAAGATGTTACTTCCAGGATTTCTATGCAGTGTGAGAAAGAACTATGTGACAGAGAACTCGCTGTCCAATGTAAGAAGTCCACAACTGAAAAATTTTCAATTTTGATGTCTTGGACAATTTTGGTTGAATGTATTCTCTGGGGATTTTAAAGAAAACACAAAACTAAATCAGTAAGGATAATTGGTAAGTGAGAGTCAGCATTAGAAAGTGATGGTTACAAGCAGGTACAGCAAATTAATGCCATTTATTTCTAAACCAAGGTCAAGTTTTATGCTTGGAAATTGAATTTAAAAGTGGTTGTTGGATATATGAGAGTAAAGTCCTAAGCTTTTGTCCATTCATTCTATTGGCTCTTATAAAAATGCTTCATCATCAAAGGGCAGCCACTTATGTTTTGTAACACCTTTTATGGCTTGTGATTATGTACTTTCTATAGCAGTAACAATAATGGTGAGAATAAAATAGCTAACTAGGTGCTAAGCACTACACATATGATAACTTGTATACTCTTCTTAACTGTCTGTGACAGGCACTATCATCAGACCCAGAAAGAATGTAACTTCCTCAAGGTTGCACAGCTGATTGGTAAATATATCTGCTTGTTTGTGATGTGTCAGCAATTACGGAAAAATAAAACCTCTGCTTAAAGAAATAAGAGGTTACATACCAATAGGATAGCTGGGCTCAGGGAGCAGACGGGAGTGGTTGTAGGTATTCAGGAAGAGAGAACACAGCAAGTATCTTGTCTGGGTGCTGCCAAAGAAAAGAAGTCACCAGTTACCATGAATGAGAAGGACAATAGACCAGGTGACAAAGGTGCTTGAAGTTGTGAAGTACCCCAATTTACCATCCTGCCAAAACTGTGTGCAAAGGAGAAAATATAATTGTTAAAAGGAAACTGAGAGATTCTTAGGAAAAGGGAAAGTTAATGTCATGTAACCGTACCTGACAATGCCCAGTACAAGGTGGGGTCATTGTATTTCCCAAGCATTTCACCACTTCCAGAAGTTATACAAATATGCTGTTTATAGCTGACTGGTAAAATGCTCTCACTCTTGTGTCGTAAAATAAATCATTTGCACAAAAAATATCTTAGGATATATTTAATCTCACGATAGAAGATTTACTTTACAGTTTAAATTTAGGCTCTTTGAAGGCATGTACTTCTTTGGAGACTATAATTGAATTTATACCATTTCATCACAGACTTGGTGGAGTCTGTATCTGGAACAGTATTTGAGAACTGCTCCAGATTATTTGGAAAGTGGAATGTCAGTTTGTGTAGTTTGTTTGTTTAGGGCCTGCTCCTGCCCATCTACCTCTTTTAATATACAGTACTCTGGGCTAAAAATAAACAACATACATACACATATACACACACAGTTACTCCCATGAGAAATAGAGACTTTCACAAGTAAACAAGAACTAGGAGAGTTTATTACAACATGCACTAGCCTATAAGAAATGCTAATGAGAGTTCTCAGGATGACAGGAAATGATGACAGGCAGGAGCTAGAAGTTGTAGAACATAAGGTTCTCTGAAAATGTGTACACATGGACAAACATAGTAACTTATACTATGGCAATTTTGGTGAACAGAATTTAAATATAAGAAACAAAAAGATGAAATTTTGAAATTAATAACACTAAATGTTTGGGGTGAAATTTTATATGTATTTGAAGTTATCAGACTTAAAGAGAACACTGTATCTTTAAGATGGTTTATGTCTTTGCTGTGGTAATCTCTCTCTCTCTCTCATCACACACACACACTCACTACAGAAATACACAAAAGCAAATGAGGACAATCAAAGCATATCATTAAAAAAACAAAATACAAAATAATACAAAGGGAGACAGAAAGATATAAAAGGAAGATCAAAAAGGCCAGAAAATAATTTTTAAAATGGGAATAATATGGTCACCCCATCAGTAATTACAATTTTACAATAAAAACAGAGTGTCCGAATGGATTAAAAAATAAAATACAACTATATGCCATCTACAAAAGACATACTTTCTAACTAGATATATTTATTCATCGGCAGAAAGTAAAAGGATAGAAAAAGATATTCCATGCAAGCAGTAAATAAAATAGAACAAGAATGCCTATACTGATATTAGGAAATATAGGCTTTAAATCAAAAGGATATAACCAAACCTAAAGAAGGACATTACAGATGCCCAGCCAAGGTCCCCAGTCAGGCGGAACACACCAAATCAGCCTGCTGCAGCAGGCAAGTCTGTGCACTCCCTACCGAGGTGGCTTGTTGCGCGGAAGACAGCAAATCACCCCGCTGCAGACAGGCAGCCACCTGGTTCCACACTACAAAGACGCAGAGGACACCAGACCACCAGACCAAGGTACTGAGTCCCAGTGCTCCTGGTCCAGAGGAAGGGGCTTCCTGGTCACCATCCCTCCCGCTGCTCCCAGCCCAGAGAAAAGGGCCTTTGGGCCACCTTCTGTCCTGCTGCTCCTGGCCCAGAGGAAGAGATCCATAGAAAAAGAAACTCGAAAAATTTCATAAACACGTGGAAATTGAACAACACACTTCTGAATAACCAATGGGTCACAGAGGAAATGAAAGAAGAAATCAGACAGTTCCTACAATTAAATGACAATGACAATACAACATATCGGAATCTATGGGACACAATGAGAGCAGGCTTATGAGGGAAATTCATAGCAGTGAATAAACATATGAGGAAAACAGAACGAGCCCAATTAAAGAACCTGATGCTCAACCTCAAGTTTCTAGAAAAAGAAGAGCAGAACAACCCCAAAGCTCACACAAGGGAGGAAATTATAAAGATCAGAGGAGAAATCAATGCAATGGAGACTAAGAGAACAATATAAAAAAATCAATGAAGCCAAGAGTTGGTTCTTTGAAAGA
>NW_004624795.1:9103731-9189162 GCF_000247695.1 Heterocephalus glaber | reverse complement strand
GTGAAGGGAGGGCTAGGAATGGGGAAAAAATAAGAACCAAGATGCATTATGTAAAGGTACAATTCCCAGTGAGAAATGTAATTGTGTTGTATACCTACAATGTACCAATAAAATAATTTAATTTAAAAAAAAGGACATTACATAATGATTTTGTCAACTTACCAAGAAGTCATAACAACTATAATTTTTTTCATTTGGCAAAGCTATGGGGTTCTAAATTATGGACCTAAGCAAATTTTGACAAAATTTAAGGAAGAAATATACAGAACTGCAAACATAATAGGAGACTTCAATATTTCGCTTTCAGTAATAGAACAAAAAGATAGAAGGCCAATAAAGAAACTCAGGACTTTACCAATGATATAGTCAAATTGGATCCAAGGGACATATGCAGAACAGTTCATGAAACAACAGCAAGTTGTACATTATTGCATAGTAGCCAAAGCATTCTAAAAATTCAATGCAATCTTTATCAAAATCCCAATGGCATTTTTTCAGAAAAAAAAAAAAAACATCTTTGTAGAAATTTGCATAATATTAAGGGACATGAATGGTGAAAACATCTGATAAAGAAGAATAAAGTTGGGTGACTTTCATGATTTGATATCAAAACATTACAAAGCTACAATAAGAAAGCAGAATAGTTCTAGAAAAAAAGACAGGAAAATAAACTAGTGGAACAGAATAAAGATCCCATAGCTTAAGTCTTACATATATGGTCAAATGATCTTCAACAAGCCTGTCAAGTTCACCAAATAGGAGAACACTCTTTTTAATAAATAGTATGGGGAAAGTTAGACATCCCCCTGCAAAAGAATGAGGTTGGATTTTATGTTACACAATATAAAAAAAACTCAAAATAGATTTAAAACATAAAAAGAAGACTTCAAACTATGAAATTCTTAGAAAAAAATATAGGTGTGTAACTGTTAATCCTGATATCTCAGCATGACAGGATTAAGAAACACCTAGCAGATTAGTAAAGCACACTTTTGGGTGTGTCTGGGTGGGTCACAGAGGCAAGACCTTTGGTACTATATTTAGTCCCTGGTCCCTTCTTCTCCAGTACTTTTCCCCTCCTCTGCTTCCTAGCTATCATGAGCTCAGCAACTTTGCTTGGCCACATCCTTCAAAACATGAGGTTTAGGGTTTGAAGTCAGATGACCATGGACTGGACCCCTGATATCCTGAATTAAATTAAACCTTTCCTCTTTTATGCTGTGGATGTATTGTGTTCAGGTGATGAGAAGGCTGACTAATAATATAAGGATGAAAACATGACACTGGAGTTGGCAATGATTATTTTGGTATGCCACCAAAATCACAGGTAGCAAAATAAATAGGCAAATTTTCAAACTTTAAAATTTTTTTTAGGGTCAAAGAATAGAGTAAACAGTCAATCTAATGAATGTGATAATATATTTGCAAATCATAGGCCTGATAAGGAGTTAATCCAAGATATGTAAAGATTTTCTAAAATTCAAAATAACATGATTAAAAAAATAGATAAAAACTTCAATAAACTCTTGTCCAGAAAAGACATGCAAATAGCTAATAACTTTATGAAAAAAAATACTATTAAGCATGTTGTACTAAACATAACGTACCCTAGAGCATTATATTTTTTTTCTAAAGCTATTGAAGTCAATTTCCTAAACATCTTGATTTTAATTACCTCTTCGATGCCTGCTGTAGAAGTTTTTGCTAGAGTAGCAAATCAGGAAAATAAAGTTGTTAAAAACCTTTTTATTTTTTTCCAATTCATCCCGGTTTACCTATCCAAGCATAAGGATGACTCAAGCATCCTGCAAGTTGTAATTTGAAATGACTTCCCATAAGGATTTTTCTTCCAGACCCAGGCTGTTTCTCCTTCTGTTAATCATAGCTTCACCATGTGATACTGTGCATATATGATACACATGACACTCCACCAGCTATTCATTCCCAATTTCAAAATGTATGTGATGCTTAGTAGTCACATTACACTTGCACTTGTAATTCAAACAGAAATAGGCTGGATATATACTTGTTCATTCTAAGTCAGCAGAGACCACCAAATGGTAATGGATTTTAAGAAACATCTTCTTGAATATAGAGAATTTGAATTTTATTCAAGCTGAATTGCAAGGAAAAGTAATATTTGTTATCCTGACCAGTTATTGCAGCAGTTCTAGTAAGAATATGAGACTTTATATTTCAGCAAGGGGCTGAAGAGTAAAACAATGAAATTAATCTTAGTGATACATTAATGAATACTGAATTGTCACTAGAAAGGAGATGTCCTTCAGGAGTGGACATGATGTTTGAGCAAACAAAACAACACTTTGAATTTAAATATATTTCCCCCTTACAACATAAGCAGGCAGCAGAGCATGCCCTGGGCCAGAGTGCTGTAGATATACTAGTTTCTGTTGAAGCTCCCAGGCATCTTTCTGCTAGGCCCGTTACCTCATTGAGATGCATTAGAAGTTGGGCTCAAATTACAGGGTGTCCTGTTGCTACACAACTAAGGTAAGAAGAGAAAAAAAGGCTTTGTGTAATTCTGCCTCCAGGCTCTTGTTAACTACAAAGAATACAAATTTAGGGACTCTACTTTGAATGCAAACATCTATTTAGTCAAAATGTTTATTAAACACAATTTAATTGGTCAGACAGAAAGGTTGAGTATCCTCTCTCCCCTGAAATGTTCCTATTACTCTGATTCCTTCTATATGTTTCTTTTATCATTGTGTTTCATCTTCTACTCTATTGTCATTATTTTACTTCTAGATTTGTTGCTGTACAATCTAACCCTACTAAAGCATTTATTTATTTGTTCTTTTGTAATACAAAGTGAGTGTATTTTACTGAAAACAACAAGAAAATATGTTATCCCTCCCACTTCCCACAATAAAGCCCTTTGAAAATTCATTTAAATATTTGTGAGTTTCTTTTTTCATCAATTACAAGTTCTACTTTTCAGGTAAATATTCTGTGCTATTAAAACAGAAATTTTAGTCTTGGATTATAAAGAATGGATGATTTCGTGTAACATATGTTAGGAATACACAATAGTACTTATAAATTTCATAGATTTTTTTTCTAGTTCTTAACTTTCCTATTCTTAATTAATCTAGAGGAACAATTTAAAAGGCAAATTGTATGTGGAGTAGAGTACAAATCATCTGAAATCCTACCATACAGAACAATACCATGACTATTAACTTTAGCATATTTTCTTCTTTCCTTAGTCAATTTATTGCTAATACATACATATAAATAATTTGAGAACATAGTATATATCATAGACACTTTCCCATAACATTAAAAACTGTCCACAAATACTGTTTTCTTTTCAGACATATAATAAATTATTTGATCATTTTTTTGAAGTTTTCAGTGTTTGCCATTAGAAATAAGGCATGAATGAACATTTCTATAACAGAAGAGTGTGTCTACATTTCTAACTTTTTATGATATATAAACATATATAATTCTGCTTCTAGTTATATGAGTATATTGATGCAAACTGTGTTCCTATAAGCTTGCACCAGTATATATTCTCACTAGCAATGCACTTGAATCCTACTCTCTTCCTTTTGCAACTATTATCCTTGTAAAATAGCACAATTTGGAGGCAAATTACTGTATTTTATTCTAATCTACATTTTCTTGATAATGTAACTGAGCATTATTTCATGATTTGATTAGGCATTTAACTCTCTCTTTAAATGAATTGTACTAGGCTGTTTCTTGTGTATAGCTTTGCTGATCTTCAGCAATTTCATCAATGACCTTGTTTTGATTCAGAAGGGAAAGAAAACCAAGAGCCTTCACTATTAACAAAAATCAGAACTATAATAATCGAGGAGCACTTCCTAGTTGCACCTTCATTACCGAGGTATTTAGTCATTCCTTTTAGGTAGACTTTTCTTTAAGAAAGCTTACCTTCTGCTTTTTTCCCAGGGAACATTAGTTTAAAGAGAAATTTTAGGTGTTTTGCTAATAAGAAGTTACTATGATCAGATTAAGCTGGGAAAGAGTGTATAAAATAAAATGTAATGGATATTTTACTGTGGGTTTTTGACTTTAAAAATAATAACAGTTAGCTTTATAAAATTTTCTGACCATACATATTATGCATGGTTATCCCAATAAATCCAAATGATGACAACAAAAGCCACCTAAAATCCTACCATGCCAAGACAATGACCATTAATATTTAGTGCCCCTCCTTTGGTATAGATAGTAATGTCTAGAAAACTGGGGTGATAATGTGCTTGAAGTTACTCAAGTTTTCTACAGTGGGAAATTTGTCAGTGGTGCTTTAGAAAATCTGGATTATACGATTTTTACTTTGAAGCATCTTGCCTGTTACCTTTGAAGACTGGTACTGCTCTCACTGCTTCTTTGCAGTGGGTGAATACTCTGCCCAGGATGGAGTTGAGTTACGATTTGTTCAACTATCCTCATTCAGGTTTCAAGCTTTTTTTCCTTCCAGTGCTGTAAAACATATCCTTTTACACGTATCCATACATTTTGGTAGTTTTAATTTTATTCAAAATTCCAGTTAAAATTTTGGATAAAAGCACATGTGTAGTTTGAATTTTAATAGATATTTCCAGACAGTTGGTCTACATGGCTGTAACAATTCACACATCCACCAGTAATTATGAGTATTCTTTACTTTACTCACCACTATCAGTAGGTGATATGAGATGCTTAACAATTTTAGCCACTCTGGTATGTGATTTTAGTGTTATATTGCTGTACTTTGCATTTCCTTTTACTACAAGGAACGCTGATCATTTTTTCATAATGCCATTTTCCATTCAAAATTATTTTTTCTATCAAGTTCTTGTATATATCATATAGCTATTTTTCTCTAAGTCTTCAACTTACATTTTTTTTCTTTAGCAACTGCGACGTCCTGAAATATACATACTTATCTCTGTATTTCATGCATCCTACAAGTAACATGTAAACCCATGAAAGCATAGATGATGTGTTATTCACATGTGGGAAGATACTCAGTAGTGGAATAACTGGGTCAAATAGGACCTCTCATCCTAGATTTTTGAGGATACTGATTTCCACAGTGGTCACAGGAGTCTACGCTCCCACCAACAGTGGAGAAGGGTTTCTTTTTCCCTCTAACCCCACCAGCATTTGTTATTGGTTGATTTCTTGACAGCAGCCATTCTTTCTGGAGTAAGATGGAATCTCAGCATTGTCTTAATTTGCATCTCTCAAATGACCAGTAATGTTGAACATTTTTGATATATTAATTTGCTGTTACTATTTCTTCATCTGAGATGTCATTCCATAAATTACATACATGAAATATAGGAAATTTTACCTTTTTATATCATTAAATCTTGTCACTGCAAGAACATATGATGACTTCATATCTTATTTCTTGTTCATCAGTAAAATGTTATAATTTTCTCCATCCAGGTCAGTACCTTTCTTCTTAAATTCATTTCAAGATAGTTATTAATAGTACACTGAGACCAGGAGATGAAGGGACAAAGTCCAAGGGCCTGAAAAATTAAAGGCAAGGTGAGATAAGCCTTGAGGGAAATTAGACTGCAAAAGACAAAGAATTAATAAAATCTGCTGACTACGAGAAGCCTCTCCAGCAGAATTTTCGCATGTCCTCTGCCCTTTTGTCTGTCCTTTTGTGCAACAAAAAGCTGTACATAAGCTTCTGAATTCTGGCATTTCCTTGGCGTCCTTCTTGCCTCTCTGTCTCTAGTGATGGCTTTTTCCTGTTCTTTCTAATAAACCATGCCCAGTACCATTCCCCACTGCTTGCTGTGTTCTGTGGCATCAATCTTTGTTGGCCTCAGGAAAAGAAACCAGAGGGAGGGAGCTGGTTACAATCTATTAAATTTTGTGTATCTGATACTTAACTACATTTCTAAATGTTCTTATTACCTATTAGTTAACTGACCAGGAGTATCATCAGAGTACAATCATTTCATTAGTAAATGATAGAAGAACATACTAAAAGTAAAAGCAATAGGTTCAATGGTATAAAAATGAATGGCAGAGCAGAAACTCATCTCAAACTCCTCTGCTCAGCAGTTTTATCAGCCAAGTGCCTCTGAGATTGACAACACAAAAATGTCTTGGAAAGCCAGATGAGTTGGCACATGCCTGTAGTAACAGATACCCAGGAGCCTGAGGCAGAAGGATTGCAAGTTCAAGCCCAGCCTGGGTAATTTAGTGGCTTTACCCTATCTCAAAATAAAAATAAAAAGGGCTATGGATGTACTTGAGAATGAAGGCTCTGGTTCAATACTCAGTGCCACACATAAAAACACAAACACACAAAGTCTTTGAATGGAAATCTGATGATGATTAAATTTAGTAGTATTGTTTCCTCTCACACCACATATATGATGTCTCTTTTTATTGTTAGCTACATGTGAGGAGGTATAAGAATAAATTCTCAAAAGCAAAACATGACAGTCAATCTCTGGCTATACTTTTTATCAAAATTAAACTGTACCTATGAGGAATTTTGATCAAGTTATCCTTGGAGCCAGAGAAGGACAACAGGGTCCTGGAATTGTTGAGACTCTATCTTTGACTCAGGTTCTTCAGAATCTGCTCATAAAATACAGTTGTATCAAGTCAGCAGGTATGTCCCAATGTATGTCATTTAATTCCATAAAATCCAAAAAGCATATTAATATTTGTGTTACTCTTATTGTAAAAAAAACCCCATGAAATTAGGGAAATGCAACTAACAACATTCATAATTCCCATTATATATTAAGCACTGCTTTGAAGCTATGATCTGAGTTTGAAAACTAGGTATAGAAATGCTAGGGTTAAAAAACCCACAAGCCAGGTGTGGAGGCATATACCTGTAATCCCAGCATTCAAGAGGCTGAGGCAGGAGGATCTCCGGAATTGGAGGCCAGCCTGGGCTACTTAGAGAGACTGTCTCAAAATGAACAAAGAAAGAAAGAAACAAACAAATAAATGAACAAACAAACAGCGATAACCTCTTCAAGCTCTAGTATTTCATTTGGCACATCTTCTCTCCTCATGGTCTTTTGTGCTTGCTCACTTCAACTTTGCCTATTTCTATTTCTCTTCACTGTTAGGTTTCTACCTTGACCTCCTTTACCTGTCTCAATTTGGCTGGATGAGGTAACTGGATCTTCAGATTCTGGCTCCATTGAGTGCTGCCTTCTGATTTTAGTTTACACATCAGTTAGCAGTAGTGCTCTCTCGACCTTGATTTGACCCACTTTTGTCTTTTGGATTTTGAACCTGGATCTATATGGGGAGTAGTTGATTCCTTGGCTGGCAGCTGGCGGTTCTTTACTCCTAGATGACAAAATGTGGTTCATCACTCTTACCTTCTTTCTTTCATGAATACCACACTGCATCAGTGAAAACACCAAGGGAAAAAAATGGGAGAATACCCCAGACAGACAAAAATCTTAATTGTTTGCATCATATTTATAGCTGCATTGCTTTTCCTAAACATACAAAGTTATGAACTCAGGGTTTTGTTTTAATTATCATCATTACTGCCTATCAGTAAATGGCATTATTTTTATTATCCAGAAATATATGTCTGAATTTCATGTGACAATCTTCATAGCATGAACCTAAGAAAAGTGTCTCATTAGTTGCTTCAATTAAAGTGATTTAAAGGGCAAACTTCTCCTCAATGAGTATTTTTATTTTTATCATTTACATCTTTGGATTTAAGATTGTAGAATAAGTTTACCTCACTTATTTGTCAAAGCTAATTTGATGTATACTATACGTTACAACAGCTCAATGTAATTACCAAAGGAAGCTATCAATCTTGTTAAGGAGGCATTCAGATACCAAACTATAACCAAGGGTACTGATTTGTGATTGTTTTTTCTTATATTATTTGTAATTCTACTAGGAATTTTCCATAGAATAAACGTGTTTCACTCTTGCACAACTTCAAAGAATTATGTCATAGATTTCTTCCTTTTTCCATTCTTACCCTTTCTATAGAAAAAGGTTACTGAAACTTAGAGTTAAAGAAAGGTTTCTAATTTACAGAAATACTAAATATCACCAAGTATGACATTTTAGTGTGAATTTCTGAATTATGATTTAAAGATAAAATTAGTACATATTTTAGTTATTAGCATCTCTATGGATTGAAGCAATGGATGGATCACTTAGTAGAGACAGAATGTAATTCTCAGGCTTTATTCCCATTCTTAATCCCCTAATCACTTACAATATTCTTTCTAAAATGACAAAATTTTCCAAAGAATGATAACCTTTCTTAAATATGCATTGTGTATAGAGACAATTAATAAATCCAGCCTAGATATTAGTAGAAATGTACACACCATTTTATTTTGTGTATTTGACAGGGCAAACACACCAGATAATTACTATTACAGTATAATGCACATCCTAAGACAGAATGAACAAAATGTGGCTAGAATACCAGGAAGCCTGAGTAGGACTACTGGAAGATGTCAGAGACTTCACAGAGGATGTGACATTTTAACTTAAGGGCTAGAGATGTATCTCAGTGGTAGAGTGCTTGCCTGGTATATGTGAGAGCCTCAGTCCAATCCCCAGCACAGCTAAAAAAAGAAAAAGAAAAAGGAAAAGAAAAGAAAATTCACTTGATATTAATTTTAATTTGTCTAATATAACCGCAATAACTTTGAGTAGCATGTATTAACTATCATCTACATGACTGTATTTTAACTGTTCAGTGTTTTTGCTTTTGCATGGTTTGGATGTTAGTGCATGGCTAATTTACATGTTGGATTTGCAGTGTCATGATAAACTAAACTTAGGTGTGAATGAAGAATCAGGGCATAGAAATGGAGGTGACTGCATGTGTAGTAAAAAATAAAACATTTAGGGTGATTTTTGCTAACATGAAGTTACAATATTATTATTGATAAACTGTACTTTTCTTTTTTTTTTTTTTTAAATTTTGTGAAACCCTGACACATCTTTTCCTTACCCTTGACTAGTTGAGAGTTAGATGGAGCAAATATGAGCCATCTTCTCAAGTGGGACATTGGGGCTATCCCAGCAACATTAATCTCTGAGATTTCTGCCAACAAAAAAAGCCTGCAGACACATAAGTAGTCATGAGGGAAACAGATTTATGAGACAGTTGAGCTAGAATTCCTTACAGTGAAATCCAAATTAAAGTCACAATCATCTTGTTGACACAAAAAGTAGCAATCCTTCCAAAATATCCTGGCATGTTCTTTCGATATATTCTACTGACCAAAAACAGACTCAGTCACAGGCTGGATGAAGTTTACCTGTGCTGTGCCTGGCAAACGTAAGGGCTTCAATCACAGACCTGCATTCCAACTCAACACTGTGGCTAGTTATAGGTCTAGATAAATCAGTTAATCTGCTTGAGCTTCCTTTTTTCTCATAGATCTGAATGGTGTCTTACATGATAATTGTGTGAGTCAAAAAAAATAACATGTGAATTCTTTTGGAAACTTTTCATTCTTGCTTAAAAATATAAGAAATTAATGGGACTATCTGGCTGAGGGCAATCTTAAAACCCTTGCTGCAGTATAATGAAAGGGGTATGAATAGAAATTTGTCCTCCCCTGCTCTTTGTGACCCCGAGTGGAAATATGCTGCTGTGCCATCTCCATGGGCTCCTCATTCAGTGTGGTCCCACACAATTGCCTCCTCCGCTGCTCACCTACTCTGATCATCTAAGATCTCTCCACACTAATTCATTCTCTGCATCTTTCAACCGGCTGCCTAATATTATTAGTTTATTCTTCCTTATGTTATATTTATCTTTCTATATATTTATATTGCATACTATTTCAATTGAATAACACAAAGGGTAACAACAGTAGTACCTGACAGAATCAAGAGAGTAGAAATTTTGTCCCAGCTCATCATCACTTTCCACATTACTTGTTTTTATTACATAATAAAGGGAGAGACCTCTAAGATCTTTTTCTTCTGAGGAAAAGAATATAAACACAGTTTTTTGGTATGATTTTCTCCTGAGGGAGGCAATCCTAAGAGGATTTGTATGTATGTGTGGATCCCTAGAAATGCTGATGAGAAAGAACCCCTGAAAATATGCTAAAAAGAAAAAAAAAATCTGTTTTCTGGCAGTTTCTTTCTGCCTGAAAAATAATGCTCTGTAAGTCTCCCTGAGATATTTAAATCATTTCTCCACAGCAGGTGAGAGCCAGTGATTGAACCTTCAATATCCGATATTTTAGAAAGTGCCATTTTTCAGATTAAAACATATTGATTGTAAAAGTTTTAAAGCATCTGAGTTTCAGACTGTGAACATAGTGATCAAAGTTGTGAATAGAACAAATAGGCTGAATAATAATTTTAGTCTGGTCCAAATCAAAGAAACACAAAGATACAGCAAAACACTATAACATTAAATTTTTGCTGAGTCAAAATAATTAAATTTATGTTGCTAATATTAATCTTCCAGGCAAATTAGATTAACTTTCATCAAAAAAATTAAATGCAAATATACTCCACCTCAGCATTGTTTTCTAGAATGTCTCAGTCACCTTTTTAATCTTTTCTAGACTTCATGAGTCATCTCCAAATTTGAGACAATACATTTTCTATCTTGTTCCAAGCATAGAACTGTTAGAGATTTTGAGTTTGTTACATACACTGAAAATTTAATGTCATCTTTTAGATCTTTCTTCAATTTTGCCATGTGTAAGAATGTTAGTAAGAATAAAGTATCAGTGATTCCAGATCTTTTGCTGTGACTTCATTCTTGTAACTTTGGTGGTGAGGCAGCTGGGGTTATTAATATTTGACTTCAACAGGAAAATCTGCAATTTGATAGGCTTCCTACCTCTTTATCCACAAAATGCTATGTAAATATTATATCCAATAAGTGTGCAGACATTAATAAACTTTGCTTAAATTGAGGAAATATGACCTCATTTTGTCTTCCATAATTATTCATTGTATTCCAATGTCTTCTCCTAGTTATAGTCACAAGCCAAAATTTGCAACTACTTACAGGAATTAGAGCAATGAGTTTGGTGTACTTAAATTCATATTTGCTTAAATTGGATCTTTTCATCATAACTGAATATTAACCTATCTATGAAGGAGTTTTTCTTCCTTCTTTCTGTTTTTTCTTATTTTTCTCTCCTTTTTTTCTTTTTCTCTTTCCACTTAGACAAATTTACTAATAGGTTGCAGAAGTAAAAGCTGCACACACGTTACTGGCATTCAATCTAAGCTTAGAGTATTTCACCTTGAATGCTGCCAAGATTCTCCCATGTGCACTGGGTCCAGGTGTGGTTGCTAAGATACATGTTATTAATCTTCCATTAGAAAATACAGAGGTCAGGGTATGAAGAAGGCATGTGTACCAAAGGGCCTTGGTGATTGATTTTGTTTTGCATTTGGAACTATTCATGTAATTAGAAACTACTTTAACTTTTTAAATTGTTTACCTTTTTTCCTCTCTGATTAAAGTATCTCAACTCAAAAATACAAAGCCAAAAAGTTTTATAAATTGTGCAACGCCACTTTTGAATTATAGTTTTTATTCTGTAGCTGGAGGTGTATTCTATACTTTTTATTCTATGTCACAATGGCATATTCCTTTCTAAAACTTGATATGACTTTTAATAAATGGTGCATCACCAAATGATCATAAAGATTTTTAGACACAGAAGTAGGAGAAAAATAAGAATATAAGAGATTAAGGCTACTATAAGTAATTTAATTGATTAGTAACTTTCCAAAAACTTGAAACACAAAGTTAAGCTTGTCATACAATTCCAATGGTATGATAAGAATCTTACCTGTTTATTAGGAAATGCATATATATTCATAGAAATATATCTATTATTTTCATGACCAGGATGTCGAATGCCATCATGGTCAATATATGTAAAAATTATGTTGCAAGTTTTCAATATAAGCAGTGACTGCTTTGAATTCTACCTGCCCACACAACTTTGTTGATTCAATCTCTGATCTAGGGCTCACTACTGGTTTAGAATGGTAGACTGGACTCTTATTGTTTGTTCTCAGAAGGTGTGCTACAACTAATTAATTACCCTAAGGGTTACCTCATACTCCATGGTTACAGTGAAGGAAACGCTTCTGTGTCCAGCAGACCTAGATCTGCATGCTTGTACTACTGTTGGTAAGTTGTCTTCTTTATTCCTGACGCCTCTGTGTAACAGATTCAGTAAGTGCCCCTCCCTTACAGAACAAGAAGATTAAATTAAGTGATATAATGCATATGAAATGCATACCACAGTTGTAAACATCAGATACATGTTAAATGTTTCATCGTCCTGAAAATCGAATCTGACCATGTTACTCTTTCATTTCAATTCCAAAAAATTCTCAGTTCGCCACAGGAAAACCCAGACTCCTCAGCATAGCACCCAGAGCTCTCAAAGAGTGACTCCTGCTTACTCAGAGCACTTGGCCCCGCATTCTTTCACACCAGCCATGCAGCTAATGCTGGGCATAATTCTATGCAATGTGCAAGTTGTGGACAGATTTAGCCCTAAATATCTCCAGTTCTTATTCATTGTATCCATTCTTGCACTCTGTAGTTGCACAATTTACTCATTCTTTTTTCTTAAACCTCAAGTATCATTACCAGGATACAGCTTTCTCTAAACTTCTGGTAAAATAAAACTGTTTTCTTTCCTATTTTTTCTTATTTTATACATTTATACTGCATATTCATACTTTTGCTTCATTATTAGATTTGATTATACCATGATCTCTAGATATCATTTGTCTCTGGTGTAATTTTTAATTTTTTTCTATATATGAGTATCCTTACTTCTGACAATATATTCATATAGGACTCTAAATGTGCTATGTAAAAATCTATGTGAATCAAAAATTTAAATAGATGAGAGAAAATGGAAATGTGAATTTTTTTGGAACAACTCAATGTCAAACTCTTAGTCTACTGTGAGACCACTGACTTCCCAGAGCATGAAGGCTGTGTTTTCCATTCTGATACTTAGTATGAGGCCTGGGTTTATTATGAGAATTAAATAAATGTAGTTGTTTGTTTGTTTGTTTCCAGTACTGGGGATTGAACTCAGGACCTTGCGCTTGCCAGGCAGGCATGGGGCCACTGAGCTAAATCCCTGGCACAAATAAATATTGTTTGTAGAATGAGTAAATTGTTGAAGGATTTTTGTATTGATCATAAAAACAAATGAGGATAAATAAACTGGCCATAGGTTTATAAATTTGTAGATCTCTTACTTGTGCAAAGGTTAGAGCTCAGAATATCAAGATAGATAAGTAATTAACAACATTAATGAAAACATTTACAAAGCAACTTCTATCACCAAAGAATGAATAGGGAGTATGTATTTTAATTTATATTCTTTTTATAACCAACAAAATTTTTGATAAAAACTGAAAGAAGGGAATTTGTTTGAAAAGTAAGATGGACATATTTTTAAAAAATAAATCATGAAATGCAGATATTCTGTTTTCTTTATTGGAGGGTGTTCCAAATATTACGTGTGCAAATTTGTATATGACAGAATTATTAATAATAATACTAATAAAACAATGTTACAAAATGTTTATTGAGCACTTCTTATGAGTCAGGAATATTCTGAATGATTTTTATGTCTATTAATTACATTAATCCTTACATAACTCTATTATTTAGTACCTCTGTTGTACAAATAAGTTAATCAAGGTATAAAGAGTTTTAATAGATTGCCCATGTTTATCGAGCTGGCGAGTGCTACTGCTAGGACTTGAACCCAGGTATTCTGGCTACATTTTATTTATTTGTTTTTCTTGTGGGGATGATCAAATTCACAGCTTCACACATGCTAGGCATGCACTCTACCACTGAGTTCCACCCCTCATGCTAGAGCGTGTAATAACTACTTGTACAGTCTTATTCAAATACTGTATTTCTAGAGTTGATTACGGGTCAAGAAAAGCCAATTCTAAGCACTACATGTCTGCAGTAATGTATCGTCAATGATAGAATTTAAAATTTTAAGTAACTGAGTACATAAACTGGGATACAGACAAGCCTTTTCATGGAACATACAATAAGACTCTTGTGTTTTAAAGACAGGTGTGTCAAGAAACAGGGTCAAAACCTATGAATTTCCAAATTGCTTTTTTCTCCCTTTTCGTACATTGATAGGAGACAGACTAGTTGAGATTGGTGCTAAAACCCTCTATAAGGACAATCAATGTAGACCTGCCTGTTAGCGTAATGATGAGGACATTTGCAACTTCATTAATTAGATGATTCTTTTTGGCTGTTTTATTGGCAGTCAAATAAAGTTCTCTAGTCCTGTAAATGGCCATACAATATGACATTACAGTAAAATGAAAAAATAATTATATTTATTGAGCATTATGAAATATATCAACTTGAAAGTTGATGATATATAAACAGTGTTATTGGAATTTAAAATGTCTCTTTTCATTGCCCTATTTACAAAGTTTCCACTTTAGCTAGAGTATGAATTAATAAATAATTTGCTATTAAAATGAAAGAAATAGAATCATAAAGGCCATAAATTTCTTCTTCAGATGAAATACATGTTGAGTTTTTATGTTAGTCTGTTATAAAATTAAACTGCAAACTTTAATCTCTGTTTAATGTCTTTATGAACTGTTACAATTTACAAGTTTTGAGGTGAACAATCATGTCATGTTGATCTTGCAGGAAAATTTGGATCCACTGGCATGATAAGGTATAAAGTTTCTAATCCGGACAAAAAAAATGAAGAGCTCTTGATTTTAATAAGTGGCATAGTGAAGGGTGGGAGAATAAGTACAAAGAAGAAGATGAGGATTAAGGTACATTACAAATTGCCCTTTTATAAATATCAGGACATAATTCCTCTCATATGCTATTCTGCAATACATCCCTCAGGAATCCATTGGTTCAGAAAGTGATCCATGAACTGCAACTCTTTATAAACCCCTGTGATTATTCACCGTGACTGTCAACTAGACTGGAATAGTAAAGTACACATCTAGGTGTGTTTGGGTGGATGGCAGGTGTGTAACCTTGGCTCTATATCTACTTTCTAGGCCTTTCATCTCTGGCACTGTTCTTTCATTGCTTTTGGACACCATGGATTAGGCAGCTTTGCTCTTCCAAGCCTTCTGTCATGAGGTACTGCCCTGGCGCCAGCTTATCCCATCTAAAACCTCTGAAACCACAACCCAAATAAATCATTTCCTCCTTTCAGATTCAGATTCAGGTGTCAGGTACTTCTTCCATCGGTGAGAAAAACTGACGAACACACCACTAATGGAAACAAAACTGGAGCTTAGACCTTCAGCACCCATTGCTTCTCATGGTCACCTGCTCTGTAGCTAGTCTGAATTGCTAGTGCTCCAAGTGTAAAATAATCCTCAAACTTCAAATATATAATACAAAAAGACACAAGAAAATAAAATAGTTCATTGATAATTTTTATGTAGATTTCATATTAAAATGATAATACTTTGAACAAGCTGAGTCAAATAAAATATATTACTAAATTCAAGTTTACCTGGTGTATTTACTTTTTTCAAAGCGCCCACTGGGATATTTAAAATTATGTATGCTGTTCACATTTTATTTCTATTGGAAAGCTCTGCTGTAGACTTTGGAGGAAGAGCTGCCAGGGTAACTGAGTCTGAGGACTAAATTTGGAACACTCACTAGCCCACTGCTTGAGAGTCACAGCCTATTTCACAGCAAAGAGCAAGCCAGGGAACATAGTAGGAAACAAGGAGACAGAAAATGTGCTTCTCTTAAGAAGCAATGTTTACCAAAGCAAGGAAATAAGCAGAAACTAAATTTTAGGCCACTCCTTGCTTCTAGGAGACAAACCTCCTTGTCTATTTACCATGTGAGAAAAAATTTAAAAAACTGTATGAGGGCCCATCTCTTACAAAGTAAAGCACAGCAGCAAAACAAGACAAGTTCTAAATTTTATTCCTAGCTGTACAAAAGGCCAACAAATACAAAAAAACAAACGCTCATGATCATTAATCATCAGGGCAATGCAAAACAAAACTAAAAGGAAATGTCACTTTACACCTATTAAATCCATACTGCAGAAAAGTCTAAAGATAACACATGTGAGCAAGGAAATGGAAAAAATGTAACCTTTGTGCACTATTAGTGGGAAGTTAAATTGTAATATTCATTATGAAAAAGAGAAAGGAGAATCCTCAAAAAATTAGAAGTATAACTACTAGTGGGATCCAACAATTCCACTTCTGGGAATATATTGAAAGGAATGACAAACAGAGTCTTAAAGTGATACCAACATTATTCACAATAACCAAGGTATGGAACCAATCCAACTGTCCATCAATAGATGAATGAATAAAGAAAATGTATTTGCACACAAAAGAATACTGTTCAACATTTTAAAAGAAATGAATCCTATAATTTCTGACAATTTGTATGAACCAAAAGGGTATTATGTTCAGTGAAATAAGCCAGGCACAGAAAGACCAATACATCATGATCTGACTTTGGGGAATCAAAAAAGAACTTCTCGAAGGAAAGAATAAAAAGGTAGGATGAATAAGGTAAGAATGGAGAAACGCTGGTCAAAGGACAGAGAATTTTAGTCAGATAGAAATAACTTCAAGTTATCTATTATACAACTTAGTAATTATAGTTGGTAACAATAAATATATTGTACTCTTAAAAAAACTATTTTAACACGAAAAGATATGTAACAAAAATACAGTGAATGCTTAATTTAAAAATTATAATGAAAGTCACATTGCCTTTAATCTCCCTCAAAATACTCTACCTAGCTTCAAACACATTTATCCCATCAGTATTGCCACTTTCTGAAGCAGTTCTCAAAAGTCCCTTCATGAGTGTCTTTAGTTGTACAGTCATGGCTGCTTCAATGTCCTAAATCAATTCAAAATATTTACCTTTCATGGTCATTTTGATTTTGGGGAAGAGTGAGAAGTCACAGGGTCCCAGATCCAGTGACTGTGGTGGATGAGGACACACCAGAATGTTTTTACCATCCTGCTTTCCATTGGATGGTACTCAGCAGCAGGATCCAATGAATTTTTAAATTACATTTTGTAAAAACATTCTTGAAAGGAATTCCAGAACTGCTTCAAATAGTGGAAAGAACAATGGGGTAAGTGTGTCGGAAGCAAAAGAGAATGTGTTGAGGGAGATTAACGGCAGTGTGTCTTTTACTGTAGTGAAGTTTAAAACAATCTAAATACACTGTTATTTGATCAGCCCTTGTACCTATGTTAATTAGCTCTATTTAGCCATTACACAATGTATTTATATATGCATGTATATGTGTATCAATTTTAAAACAACACTTTGTACACAATAAGTATATGTATTTGTGTATAAAGAGTAAATAAATCATGTTAAAAATCCTATTCTTAGCTACTGTCTTTCTTAATGCCCTTCAAGTGACCCTCACTCAGATGACAGATTAGATATTAGCATTTGAATCCCTCAAGTCCAAGGTCAAATTGGATTTTACCCCAACTATTTACCTTCTCCTTCTTCTAGAATTAATGGTCCATTGTCCATATCATTTTATTTGCACATACAGATACAGTATTTATTGCAGCTTTAGGATATGCTGTCATCAGTGGGATATGAGGACTCATGAACTCGTGGAAGATACTGATGTGGTTATGTTGGGATATTTTCTTCTCTTGACCACTGGCATATGAAGTATGTCACAGATTAGAGCTATCTGGCTTGGCCTCAGAATGGAAACACATAGATATGAACTGAGCAGAGGGAACAGTAACAGCTTATTAAAAATGAGAAAATATTTGTTGTTGTCAGCCACTGACTAGTGATCTTATTTGTTACCATAGGAATTATGCCTGAGGTAACTACTGTAAACTGGTGTGCTGTTCATGTCCCCAGATCATGCATGCATTGATAATCATGCCAAAATATGATTCTGAGATTCAGGACAGACCAGTGCAAACCCATATACTCTTTCTACACTATGTCTATTATAGAAACTTACTGGATTGTGAGGGAGAGGGCATTAAAAACAAAAAATAAACTATGAACAACTCAGAAAGCATCTTTAGTTCATCTTCCAAGTTTGTCAATCACTTTAGATTAATTCAGAGTTCTTCCATGGGAAGAGCAGATAAATGAAATAAAAAGAAGAAAGAACAATATTCTCTCCAGGGCACTTTCTTTTTAGAGATTAAAAAGCAGTATTTTTCTTAATCTATAGGGAAATATGTGGGATAGAATAATAAGTACCACTTAAATTATTAAAAAATAACTTGACTGCATTATAAAAATCATAGCCAATTTATACATTCTTAATTAGGTGATCCTCTCTGTTATATTAGATTGCCAATTTTTCTTTATGTTGATTTTATATTTTGTTCTACGAACAAATATTTTTCACTGTGATATTAAAAGACAATATGAAATCATAAGGAACATTGGTAGTATATGCAACACTGCCTAATTTCCAAATTATGTTCATATACATGATTGTGTTTCTCAAAATATCCTTCAAAAAGTACACATGCTAGTTACTATATTTGCAGTTTTAAATGTGAGGAAACACAAGGAAGACAGCATTAAGTCCTTGAAAAGTTTCTGAGTTATGCCTGATTTTATTTCTTTCAGTGCTCTGTATATTATGTTCTTTAGTTTAAGCCTTTGCTGATGACCGATGCATACTTTCTCTGCTTTTCAACCATGCGCGCAGAGCATGAAACCTGATTTAGGCAAACTCTGCTCTGCACTTCTTTTTATCATAGCAATCGTGACACTGGATTATAGTTTTTCTTAGTATTTGAAGTATACTTTAAAATCCTTGACAGCAACTATATCTTATTCTTTTTACATGTAATTTCCTCTTCTCAAATTTCCACAAATACTGTCTTTTAAATCAGCCACTATAAATTGACATACTTTAATAATCTAAAGCATTTTCCTAATTTACGATGACTCATAAATTAATAACTACATATCATGGCCATTGAATAAAATAATCATTTTTAACTTATTGAGGCAAATAAATAATTCTGAAGGGAATTATAACTGGCCTCCATAGCCTATCATTTCAACTTCCTACGTACAAACACTTCTTCCAGTGATAGTATCTTGATTATTACCCTTAGCATGAATTAAACACTTTACTATTCACTTTCAGTGGGTAAACCATATTTTACTGCTTGTCATGGGGAAAATACTGATACAAATGTAGGTTCATAGCAGTGATTCGTAATCTTGGTTACACAGTAGAATCACCTGAAGGAAATTTTTTAACAGCAATAGACATTCTGATTAGACTTTATTGAAAACAGAATAGACATTCTGTTTTAATCAGTCTAGGGTGGAACTTGGACATCAGTCTTGAAAAACAAAAAGAAACAAAAATAAAACGTTTCTGGAATTTGAGCTTCTCAAGTTTATGTTGGACTAAAATTACACCTTATCCCAGGACATTCATAGTTGGCAGGACACAGGAGTTTGCCTGTAATGTTCATTTTCATTCAAGAAATGTCTGCATCAGTGTTAAGTAAAGGAGAAACCACTACCTTAATGGACAGTTTCACAGCTTCGGGGAGAAATCAGGCTTTTATTAAATTTGCCACACACGAGTTAGGAATAAATGCACTCCACCTAGCCCGAACTCTTCCCATAGTCGTTGTTTCTTCTACATAGGAAATTAGTGTTCTACTTAGTAATATGTCTGGGTTATTTCCCTCCAGCTCAAGCCACCACACTTTCAACTGTAACAGGGCCTACTGGTTGGGAGGTCAGTGGGCAACTGCTGGAGCCACATACAGTCCTATGTTAAAGACCAGGACGTGCGTCAGACACTGTCTCACTCCCACTAGCCCTGTCTTGTGATATATTAAGTAAAAGGAAGCTACAGAAAGCTCCAAAAATCAGTAGTAAGACATCCAGGGAGGCAGGGTTCTGTCTTAATCTTCATGACACAAACAGAACAATGATAAAAATATAAAATATAAATCCTTTGTTTTGACAGTAAAATATTTTACTTTATACTCTCACTAGGTTGCATCTTTCTTTGTACTTTTGCAAGCAAGTGAACCATTTAACCTGGCAAAATTATGAAAATGCTGATTTTTCTTATGTATAGAATTTAATAATTTGAGTAGGTAACTATAAAATATTTGGCTGTGTCCATCTTAGTTACACATATACTAACTTTTCTAAATAAACAATCAGAATAGGAGCAACAGGTAGTTAAAAAAAAACAGGCAGTTTTTAAATTTACTAACTGAAGAAAAGGAAAACTGTATTCACAGAAAATCATCCCATAGAGTAAGAAAGAGAGAAGTAAAAGATTTAAAAATAAGACAAGTCACACATGGAATAAGATTCAGAAAAAATAAGTCTATTAACAATAGTAAATAGGGATTGTAGCTGATAAAAGATGCAACGAAGAGAAAAGTAACAGATTAAGTACAAAAAAATTAACTAAATGGATTAAAAGAGAAGACAAATTTTTTTACTCAAGTTTAAATAAAAAGGAAAATGGGGGAAGAGATAAAGCAGAAAGCAGAGCCACGTGATGCTACAGTACATGTATAAAGTGAACTCCTTAATCAGAGGAGAGACCAGACTAAAACAGAAGCAATAAAAAAAATTGAATGCAAGCTTTGCTTTGTATGTAGTGACAAAGGAAAGACATGCTAAGACATTTTAATAGTGTACACTTTTCTTTGTCATTCTTACAGATGTTTTTGTGTCTGTGGAGCACTGAGCTAGTTTTGTGAGATATCGTCGCGCTGTAGTCTATTTTGTTTTTGTTAGATGTATATAACCTAACTTGCATAAGGAGAGTGCAGATATAAAAAACTGAATAAACAGAATCAAAAGAGATTAAACACATTAGACAAGCACTGGTGAGATTTTTAGCTTGAAAGCAAAAGTAAAACTCATAAATTTTACCCACAGAAATAAAGAAATAAACAAAACAAATCAGAACACGGACAAATTCTAACACAAGGTGCTGCATCAATTCCTCTAAAGATTAGACTACAGAAGCATAATTTATAAAGAGCACTGAGAAGGAAAGACTTTATGAAAAAAATCTATATGCAGGCCATATCTTATAAAAGTAGTGGTGATGGGAGAATATTTGTATTATATTTCTAAGTCATTCCTATGAAAAAGACAGAGTAGGATAATAGATATAAAAAGGAATCAAGTGATTGCTTATCCCACTGAACCCCAAAGCATGAGCTGGGAGGAAGTCCTGAGAGCTAGAGTATAAACCTCATGTAGATTAGGGGATGGATAAAGCATCTGAGAGCCTCAATCAAATGAGAACTGTCAAACAGAAGTTCATGGTAAGCACAATGGGCAGCATCAAAAAGGTGAGTGATATTTCTGCGGATTTTCTGTAGTGGTTAGCATGAGTGGTGCAGAGTGGCATCTGAAGGGGCTGCAGTAGCCCAGGCTCCATGACCTCTCACAGTTAACCAGAAAGGTGGCTTATCCACTGGGGACAAACTGTTGGGTAAGTGATGGGTTAGTATAAATTAGGAAGGCTAGGGAGAAGTGTTAGAAGAGAAAAGTACAGGAAATCCAGGCCATACAGAACATACAGGCAAGAGAAGGCAGAGAGGACCAGAAGAGCAAAGGAAGTTCAAGGAAACATTTCTGAACTGAGCACTGAAAAACAAAAGAAGCATCACTAGAGTCAAAAGCCTGGAAGTCTATTCTTACTTCCAGATTTCAGAAAGTTAATTTCATGTATATATGAGCAATTTAAAGGGATCATGATTGAATGTGACACAAATGAATCATAAGAAGAAAATAATAAGGGCAGAATATTTTCTCTACAAGAATGAAAACACATAACAAATACCTCCACATGGAAAGTTAAATTGTTAACCCAGTATATCAAAACAAGCTAAAATATGTCAAGAGATCGAAAATATTAGATAGGAATATGAATTATATTTTTAAAAACATAGAAAAGAGAATAAAACTCAACAGATATAAGAAATTAAATACCTATTTCAGAAACAAATATTATACAAAAAACACAAGATTGAGAGTCTTTAGCCAAAAAAGCAAGACAATTTAGCTCAGAAAGAAGAGATAAAGGCATGAAATAAAGTGATGAAGTTCAAGAAAATTGAACATATATGCAACAAATATCCTCCCACAATAAAGCCAAGTCAGTGAAACAGCAAATACTACAGTACAAAGTAAAACAAAAAAATTGTCAGGTTTAAAAAAAAGAGAAAATATACTTAAAATTGCATATTGAGAAAGCACCTTATATTAGAAGAAATAATGCTAAGGTGGTTCATTTTAACTAAGCCCTGAAGACAAAACATTGAAAAAAATGGCAAAATGAGTAAGTTACATAAAAGAGAAAATAAGCTAATGTCCTAAAATAAGCTAAGTCCTAAATTCTTTATTAACACCAATACTTTCTGTAGGAAATTATGAATACTTTTATACTTATGGAAATTTTGAGTCAAATATATACCCAGCTCGTTGTGATTTTCATAGATAAATTCCACATGCAAAATATTATAAAGATAAAAGAATTCTGGAAAGTAGCTCTGAATTTATAGGACAAAAATTCATATAAACAATATGAATCAAACAAAATATCAATAAAACCAGTATTTTTGAAAATATACGTGAGAAGTACGTACTCAGGACAATTGGCTGAATCTGAAGTGTTATGGAGTCTTACCTAATTCTATTTCCATCATCAATCCTTATCAAGGAAGTAGCATTGAAAAAAAAAGAAAAGAACCCAAAACAATGCAGCTGTGAAAATCAAAGACCATCAGGCACTAGAAATGGGAACACAGGTCAGAAGAAAAGCCCCACCCTCAGATAAGTATTATTTACTTCCCAAGGCTCCATTCTGAGTTTGTTTTCTCCAATCTGACTCTACAGCCATATCATTAGGGTATTTGTCCAGACACTCAGAGGAATTGATTATCATCACAGTACTCAAGGCAGTGATATCAACTAAGGCTCATAAGAGACTGACCAAAAAATTCAAAAGGAAAAACTAGGGAATAAGATTTTCTAGGGAGCTTTGAAAAGTTCCAGCATATTCTTAGTGATCTGGAAGGCAATATATATGTGTGAAAGTCTGTGGTTGTGCCCAGGAAAGGAATTAGAAAGTGCTAATGTTTCACCTCTGGCCAAATTTGAGAGTCTGTAAGCAAGAAATGAAGACTAAGGTATTGAAGATATGCCACAACTCACACACAAACACACAGACTCAACAGAGGCCCTTACCAAAGGCTTGGAAACTTCCTGATTCAGAGCATTTAAGGAAAGCGCTTTGTAGTAGTTAGCTGACAACTAGGTTAACCAATCAGTGATTGCCAAAACCACAAAGAATTCAGAGCGCAGTAAATCAGTCTAGGGAATTGATGAACAATCAGTAACAACAACCCAAAACAATAGCTACAATGCGCAGCAAAAACAAGCAAGAAGGAAACAGTGAAATTTGATTTTCGTACTTGTAACATTATAATAATCAAAATATCTACTACGTGACAAAAAGTTATGAGGCTTGTAAAGAAACAAGAAATTATAACCTATGTACAGGAGCAAAGAAAAAAAAAAGAAAGAAATTAAGGAAACTGATTAAAGAAACCCAGACATTGGGCTTAATAGACTTTTTAAGTCAACTAATTTAAATACTCTGAAAGTGCTAAAAGAAAGTGTGGGGGAAGAAATCATGTAAATATCTCACCAAAAAGAGCATATGAATAAAGAGAAATAATAAAAAGAAAACAAACAGAAATTCTGGATTTGAAAACTTTTTACTAGAAGAACTCAACAATAAACTTAAACTGAAGAAAAAAATCAGTGATCTTGAAGATAGGGCAATTGAAATTATTTAGTCTGAGCAATAGAAATTAAAAACAATGAAGAAAAATGAATATAACCTTGAAGACAGGTGGGACTTCATCAAGCAAACAAGATATGCACAATGGGAGCTCCAGAGAGAAAAGGAAATAAGAAAGGATTAGAATGAATAATTGAGAAAAGAGTGATTAAAATCCATTAAAACATTAGCCTCCCATTTAGGAGGTTGAGAAAAGTCTGATGGGATAAATACAAACACGCTTAGACACATCATAAACTGCCAAAGTAAAATAATCTTCACAGAAATAAAAGCAACTGTCTCATACAAGGGAACCTCAACATCTAATAGCTGAACGCTCATAAACCAAGGAAACCAGCAATTATTGGGATGATTATTTTAAAGTTTGTTATTTAAGAGGCTGGAAGGAAAAAGATAATCAACAAAGAATGAAAAGGTATTTAAGTGCTTCCTGTGAACAGACATCAGCTAGGCACACAGGTTTGTCTAGGTTTCTAGTCAAAATGACCACAGAGAGGAACAAATCTAGGTCAGCAGAGACAGTGACAGAAGTGCTTTATTCCTAAAAGTGAGGGACACATATCAAGTAAACTACGAAGGATACATCCCTGGAGGTATTAAGAAGCACTCTGCAGCAACCATGAAATAAATCGCAAAGGAATTAGTCAATTTTGAACATATTTTAAGAGAACTTACAATTTAAGTAACCATAATAACATCAATGATATCAAAACTATCGCCTCTCCTTATTTCTTCTCCCTCCCCTTGCTACAATTCTGGAGGAGTTAGAAACTCTACTAACAAGGAGTAAATCTGGGGAGAAACAGATTTAAAGAATAGGAAGAAACAAAAAAGAAAGTGGCTTATAATTGGATTCCCTAGGGTGCATTGGCTCAGCATAAGCATTATTTAGTGGAGAAAGAATAAACAGTTAAATTTAGATTTTGTATGAACAATGGATAATTTTTTTGTGTGGGGGCATACCAGGTATTGAACTCAGGACCTTGAGCTTGGGAGGCAGGTGGCAAAACTAAATCCCTGGCCGGACAATGGATAATTTAATGTTACTATAAATGTTTATCACTGTTTACCTGAAATTAAATTTAATTAAGGTTTCTGTACCTATATTTGATAAATCTGACAACTCTATTACTATTTAATGTTTTATGGACTGAAGTCTACATTTCTTAGTATCAAGATTAGAATTCTTTCATTATTTATTGCATTATCCTTGTATATTTTCCTATCCTTTTAATGAGATGTAAAGAATCAATCATGAACATAGTAATGGAAGGTCCAACTTGAAATAAAGAGTGTACAATTGGAATAAATCACCAAGATCAAAGAAAAATATTAAGATTTTTTTCCCTAACTTACTGGAAAACATTTAAGAGGCATGGAAGCTATCATTATGACTAGTTATGGAACAGTTTCTCAGAGAACTCAAATCTAACCTCATATTTTCAACATAGTCCTAGAGGAGACCATCAGACTGGGAATATCTGATGAAATCTGCTTGCCATCGCAGAATTTAACTTGAAATTTAAGGATGAAAAGAAAAGGAATTATCATTTCTTTAAACACGTGCATTGAAAAATGAGGCTGTATGGGTCAAAAAGTCCATGTGAGTGCTAACCCTGGTACTTTCATTACAAATCTGTTGGCCACTACCAAGTACCCTAGAAACAATAAATATCCATTGCATGAATGAAAGGAACAAAAATGAGGCTAGCCTTACAAATCTCAGTGAATAATATCAGAAGAAAACCAAGTAACACTCACAGAGGAAGAATATACATGATCTAAGCATTCTGTACTAACAAAATTTCCTAGATTATACATAAATATATTTTAGCTAATCTAACTACCCTTCAAAAAGAAGGAAATCATAAAAGTATTTTACATGATGGAAAGCAAACTGTTTCAGAATAAAAATATATGAGGGTCAGCTCAGAGAAATGCATTATGTTATAACAATTAATATCAGATTAATAAGCAAAAATATAATTTATCCTAAAGAAATATTCAGTGGTGAACATGACATTCCAGGAGGTAATATTGAAAGACAACAACAACAACAACAAAAAACAATGACCAGAGACCTCATTAATAAACCATGGCAGACTCATATATATAACAGATAAAGAGGGCCGGGGATTTAGCTCAGTGGTTTCGCCGCCTGCTGCGCAAGCTCAAGGACCCAAGTTCGATCCCCAGCACCAAAAAAAAAAAAAAAAAGATAAATATGGGGTCATTAAAATTATATTTTCAAAGACTGTTTAGTGTCTTATGAAAAAATGTTATAGTATGAGATTAAAAGAAGTAAGAGAATAGCAAGGATACCACAACAAAATCTGAGTTTTGGTTTTAGAACTTGTGCAATTTACAAATTGTTAATACCATTATACTACATTTCAACAATTCCAAGGTACTCAGGTTTTCACATTTTAACACCCTACAAGAGACAATTATTTTAAAGTTGATAGGATAGCAGAATCATTGAAATATATTAATTTTATTTATGACAACTTGAAAATAATGAAACGTGTGAACTTGAAGTCACAGATCGTATCTTACAGGTACTTGTAACTCTTTATTCATAAATGCTTAATAAAATGTCACAGATTTTATAGCACTAAATATGTAGTGTTATTGTTCATTGACTGAAATACTTTGTGAATTAACACACTACAAATATTTTCATGTCTCTGAAAATCAGAAATGCTTCAATAATCTAGTTTTTGAAATCAGTAAATAAGATAATTATGTTAAAATTTTATTAGTTTTTTGTGAAAAAAATAGGAAGTGTACACAAAATAGAGTTCTTGGCATAGATGTTGTATGGGTACCTTTAAAAAATACCAGTGTATTGCAGAACACAGTATACTCATCCATTAACTATAAACTTACACAGATATTGCATCTAGTTGGACACATAGTGTCATTCCTTTGGGAGAGCAGCAATATTATTAATTCTCATCTTTCTTTTTAACTATTGAGCTTTCCTCCACCATGCTAAGTTGACAGATATTGATCAGCAGATGTATAGAAGATTAAACAGAATTTTAAAAAACCAAATCTTGTGGTTTTTTAGAAGATATCACATGTCTTTGAAGTTTAAAAGAATCTAAATACAAAGTAATGTGTTCATAAAAAAAACCAAAAAACTACATTTGCTAAACTGTGATTTGGAAGCAATGCTAGTGTCAAATGCTTGGTAACATAGTATTGTCTTTTTAATTGGGAAAAAAACCATAAACACACTCAACTGTGAAGATAAATGTATTTATGCTCCACATTCTGTATGGAAATCCATGGAAATCTTAGTATGCACTAACTATCCTGAAAGGCACTTGTAGAATTTTAAAAAATCAATATTAGGATTCTGACATCTAACAATCAACATGTAGAATTTACACTAAAGCATATTGACCTGAATGAGTTTCTCAGGTTTTGGTAGAGGATATTATCTTCACCTATCTGCTTAAAAATATAAAAGGGCATATTAGCTTTGATATGTAGTGGGCAGTAACTTGCACATGTGTACACTAACCTTTCTAAAGCAAGATTATAATGGTAAAGCTACACATAGCTCATCAATTTCTTTTCATGTTTAAGACACATAGGCCTCTTCAAATGGAAGACCTAACTTTTCTTTTTTTTTTTTTTTTTTGCTTAAATTCTTTTATTGGTACATTTTAGGTATACAATACATTTACATTTATCATTGGGTGCTTGTACCTGTACATGATGTATCTTGGTTCTTATTTTTTCCCCATTACCTGTGCGCCCTTCACCCCTCCACCCTTCCCTATTTACATACTTCATTTCCATTTTTTTTCCTTTTCTCATAATTTTTCCTTTCCATTCTTTCCTTTCCCCATCTCCTCCCATCACCTCTACCCCTTTGGACATTGTCCTGTTTCAAAGTATCAATTATTAGTTATTAATCCTTTTAATCCTTATTTACATTCTCAGTTTCTTACACTAGAGAAACTATTCGGTATTTATACATGTGTGTCCTATTTATTTCACTTAAGATTATGGCCTCAGTATGCATCCATTCAGCTATAAATCACGATGATGCAAAGAAAAATAACATAAGACTAATAGGAGTCCACGAAAAAACAGGAGAAAGTACAATTGACATAAAAAAAACTGTTCACAGAAGGAATAGTAGAAAACATCCCAGACAGAGGTGGAGAATTGGACATACAGATAAGTGAGGCATATAGAGCTCCATCTAGCCATGATCAAAAAGAAATCTACACCTAGACATATAATAGTCAAGATTCCAGAAACACAACAGAAGAAAAAAAGCCTACAAGCAGTTAGAGAAAAAAAAAAATCACCTATAAAGGAAAACCCATCAGAATCACGGCAGACTTCTCAACACAAACCCTCAACTCAAGGAGAGCCTGAAGTCAAGTATTTCGAGCCCTAAAAGAAAATAACTTCCAACTTAGACTGTTGTATCCTGCAAAATTATCTTTCAAAATCAATGGGGAAATTAGATACTTCCATGACAAAGAACACCTGAGAAATTTCATGAACACCAAACCAGGACTCCAAACAATTCTAAGCAATATCCTAGAAAAAGGCAACGAAGGTCACAACTCCATGAGGCTCAACAGAGGGAAGCCACCAGGCAAGGTAAGAAACTAAAGGGAAAGGGAGAAAAAGAAATAAGAGCCAACAACAGTAAAACATCATGACAAGGATGAGTCGATATCTCTCAATTATAACTATCAATGTTAATGCCCTCAATTCACCAATCAGAAGAAATAGACTGGCAGAATGGATTAAGAAGCAAAATCCAGCAATATACTCTATACAAGAAACACACCTAACTCAAAAGGAAAATCATAGACTGAAAGTTAAAGGATGGAAAATGGCTCTTCACATGACAGGAACCCAGAAAAAAGCAGGGGTAGCAATCTTATTCGCAGACAAAGTAGATTTCAAACCAAAACTAATTAAGAGAGACAAAGATGGTCAATACACCCTTGTGAAGGAAACAATCCTAGAGGAAGAGATGACAATCCTAAATATATATGCACCAAATACAAATGCCCCAACTATACAAAACAAATATTAATGGACATGAAAAACCAAATAAGCACTAATACAATTGTAGTGGGGACCTCAATACCCCACTATCACAAATAGACAGATCATCTAGACAAAAAATTAACAACAAAATTCAAGAACTGAACCAAGCTATTGAACAAACGGACCTAATAGATATTTATAGAGTGTTCCACCCCACAAAATCAGAATACACATTCTTTTCAGCTGCACATGGGTCATTCTCCAAAATAGACCACATACTAGCTCATAGGACATGTCTAAGTCAATGTAAAAGAATTGAAATTATCCCCGTATATTATCAGATCATAGTGGAATAAAATTGTTTTCTTGAGACAGGGTCTTGCTATGTAGTTCAGACTGGCCTTGAAGTCACTATGTAGTGGCAATCCTCCTGCCTCAGCCTCTTGAGTGCTGGGACTACAGGTGTGCACCACCATGCCTGGCCTTGGGGACCTTAGCTTTTAATGACTAGGCACATCAGCATAATTTGCTTACTAAAAACATCATGATAGAAAAAATGTAATATAATTTCAGAGTTTGTCAAATATGAGGTCTGTCTCCCTGGGAAAATTATGTGATCATTGTGTGTTGGTTTCTTCACATGAAGATCAATAGACTAATACTTTCTCATAGATTATGATAAGAAAGTTATAAAAAGCCACATATAAAAACCATCTTATAATACACTGGGCATATACTGTACAGCAAATTCAAAAAAAGTGTGTCCAATGAACATGAATGACCTTCTTAGCTCAGATTTAATCTGACAGGCTTTCCTGCAATTATGAAGTTGTACCTCAAAATCAGTATCTTAGTGTTCCAAAAGATGAAAATTTAAATGAGGAATGGATTCTGACAGAAGTATGAATCTAATCTTCATCTTAAGCACCACCTTCTGTTAGACCCAGACAATTTACCTAAGTTGTTTAACTCCATGTTTAGAACCCTGTGTGGTCTCCTTTTGTGATGCCCTAGCTGTTTTTCATTGCCATTCAGAAGCATGTCATCCCTCGAGCAGAGGGCCTGTTCTATGCTTTCATGTCAATACAAGGCTTTAGCACACATATCTGTTTCTGACAATTGGTTGAGTAGTTTTTAGTGTTCCACATTCTCCTCTGAGAAATGGAGTGCATCCTAAGTTCACCAGTTTTGTCCCTGAACCCTTAGTGGATGCTAGAATCCTGATACTTACTGACAAAATTCACCAGTATGAGTGAACCAACTGTATTTTTTTCACAATCTTGCATGCCAGATTATCTGCCACAACAGTTTACAAAACTGGATGGAAACCTGATCAACATGGGTCTGGTTTATCAACTGTTGCTCTGCCCTGAAAAGCTTTCTGTACTTTTGGTACAGCTAGGTCCTTTCATAAGGTTGCTAGGCAACTCGATACATTAATACAAAAGCTTTTCTGTTATTTCATACAAAGACTAGGAAAATAATATCATTCAATAAACTCCACCAAATGCACTGTTAAAAAGACATATCCAGAGAGAAAAGTTATATCTTAGTGGAAAACATATTTTCCAAGTAATAATAGAAAGCTCTAAAATGGATAAAATATATTGTGAAATTGCATTGATTATTGAACATCAAAATAAGTGTAGTTTATTTTTGAAAAAGATAAAATATTGTAAAAGAAAATTTCATTGGGATATAGTAATAAAAGTTAAGGTCCAGATTCAATTGAAAGAGTACAGAACTGATGAACCTTCAAACATTCCTACAAAAAATACACAAATTCATATATTAAAGTTTAAAGGATAGCTTTAAAAGGACAGGCCTAATATACTGCTATCAACTTGTCATTTGATGATCAATTTGTTGTCATAAAAGTAATTAACCCGGTCATGGTGACACACTCCTATAATCCCAGCATCTGGGAGTGTGCGGTGGGAGGATCTCCATGAGTTCAAGGCCAGCCTGGACTACACAGTGAGACCCCATAGGGAACAGGAAAGGAGACATCACCAGAGGCCCCTGCAGTGGGTTCTGGTCTCCTATGAGGCAATACAACACTATGCTAATAAGAACAGAGAAAGAAATGAGATTTAGAGAGAAAGCTGGGTCTCGGGGCTGGTCAGTGCTGCTCTGAGCCACAAAGACAAGGGCCCCCAAGTGCATCCAATATTTATTGATTAGAAGTATGGGAAAGAATAGAGTAGGGTATGCTTTGAAGGCATCTAGTGATGCCTTCATCAGGCATGATGGTGCCAAGGAGGCCTATAAGGGAGCAAGCACTGCCTGTCTTCCTTGGATAGAACAAATCAGTACTAGGAATGGGTGCAATTAAATTAGCAAGCAACCAATCAGGTCAGTGAGAAGTCATAATTCAGGAAGGATTTTAATTGGGGTCATGCTGACCTCAGTTGCACATAACCCAGCAGAGCCCTGCCACTTCACAGACCAGGGCTTAAGCCTGGGCGGCAGCCACTGGGAGAGAGGCTATACTCACCCAGTCCACCATCTGACACTCCTGTGTGAGTCATGTAGAGCTGTGGTCTGACTCCTGATAGAAAACAACATAGCTGAATTATGGAAGGCAAGAAGCAGGTGTCACTTTCAGCCCACCAGTACTGGGCAGGGATGTCTGCTACAAGACCCTGTCTCCAAAAAAAGTAATTAAAATTATACCAGGGCAACAGAGATAAAGGATGATTAAAAATAAAACCAAGGAAAAGGATAGTGGAAGAAATAAAGTGATAGAGATGATACTAAGTGCATCTGTCATTAAAACACATGTATGTGTTGCTTAAATACCTATATCACTAGAATGAAAATGTAGATATATGTTATTTAAAAGAAGTATATTTGATAAAATAACACCCAGAAGTGTTGGAAGTAACGAGATACAATATATTAAATTAGCAATCAAAATCTCATATTTTGAGAGATTCAAGCCCTGCCGACTTAACAGTTTATAACAAATGTATTCAAACTACACACAGGACTGATAATCCTTATTTTTATAAAAGTATTTCAGAGAAAGTGTCCATTCTCTATTTTCTGAAAAAGACAACAACAAATACGATATTGATGATGAGACGTTAGTAGTTTGCCATTAATGATCCATGACAAACATATTGGCTTTCATCATTTTTATTTTCTAGCATTGTACTAGAGGATCTAGTCAGGTTAAACATATAGTAAGAAACTTTAAACAAAAACAATAAAAACTTGAAAGAGAAGATAAAATTATTTTAGATGGCTGCTTTGTCCTTAGAAGGAAAATCTAAGAACTTCAACAGACCACTAGAATTAATAGTAACGCAACAAAATTTCTAGATATAAAATTGAAATCCCAGTGTAAATACTGAATTTATAGGTTTATATATTTGTTAACATAACTAACATAAAGATTTTGCAAGTAAAATAAGAAAAAAATTCCATTTATATCATCAATAAAATCTGTATGAAAATTGGAAATAAATTTAAATACAGTATAAGGAGAAAAAATATTGTTGGAAGGTATTTTTTTACCCCCCAAAAAGTAAAATAGAGCTGTATTATGTCTATGGTTAGGAGATAGCAACTTACAAATAAATAGCAAATACACATTGAGTATTAAGCTGAAGAAACTACAATTTGACTAATTTGTTGGTCAGGAAAAGGAATAAACCAAAAGAAAAAGATAGAAGAGGTTATCAAGCCAAAAGCTAAAATTATTCTAATAGAAAATAACCCCTAAACTCTACAAACACAGATTTTAAAATATATTATCAATTAAAACATTTTGAAACTTGACAAAAGGAGAGGTAGAAAACTTAGATACATACATAATTCAGGAAGAATTGAGAAGTTAGTGATTCATCTCCTTCAAAAATCACTGGCTAATGATAATTTCCTCAGAAAATTGCATCAAGCAGATAATTTCTGTCCTTGAAATGGTTTCAAACCTTTTAAAAGATAAATGTTTTACAAAGTTTCACAAGTTTAGGGTAACCTTGACACCCTATGTTCACAATGGGAGGAATAAATATTATAGGCAGTATCTTTTTTTTTTTTTTTTTTTGGTACCAGGGATCAAACTTAGGACCTTGTGTTTGCAAGGCAAGTGCAGTGCCACTGAGCTAAATCCCTGGCCCTGGAATAAACATTACAGACCTGCTTATCAGCAGTGGAATTTAGTTGCCCTAGAATTACCCTAAATTTTGCTTTTACAATTTCTAGACTACAAGGTACTTCCACAGAATCAGAATCTGTTGGGTGGGTGAGAATGAGTGGGTGGGGAGGTATGAGATTAAGGGAGCTGTGCTCTTTCAACAGCTTTCTGATTCTGGTATATGCATATTGAACTTTAGCATTATTGCCCTAAACAAATTGAAGTAATAAACACAGCAGTATGTATTCTGTAAAAGAAAAAAAAAAGGGAAATAAGTATAGGAAAAGCTCTGGAAGAGTACATAATAAAACCATAAATAATGACTCTAGACAGTACTTTGGAGAATTCCAAAAGAACTCCAAGAAATTTCCCATGTTTTGCTTGGGATGTCCTATTAATATAACCTGCACTACGATTATCAGCCAGTCCTAAACTGAGAGTTGGAAAATATAATTTATACAATGAAAATTTATCATAATAGTATTAATTGTAACTTAACTTGAAGTGCCTAAGAAAGACTGCAAGAGAACATTCTTGCATTTCAATGGATTAATATTATATAATGGAGAAAAGTATTGACATTTTATGGAATTTAAAATAACCCAGATACAATTTTTTCATTCCCATTTTGAAGAACTAGAATCAATAATGACATATGCAAACTGAATTAAGTCTATTCTGTAGCGAGGGAATAACCAAAATGACATTTAAATGCCTCTTCTAGTTCATTTAAAAATTTTCCCATTATGCCTAAAGGTTTTACCAGCAAATGAGAAATCTGTATATGTTATTGATTAGATTGTATTATTTCATAATGAAATGGAACATTTTACACTCTCAAATACTGTTAAGTATCTTGAAATCACTGTGCTAGATATTTCCCTGATCAATAACTATTTCAGATTCTACTTCACATGTCCCCAGAGCAGGTTTTACGTGCTGATCTGCTTGTACACATTGATGATTCAGACAGTGACTGAAGCTGCTATGGGGAGCATCGCCAATGTTCTCTGAACTCTCTAGAATTTGTCATTTGCAACAACTTGGTGGGCTGAGATAGCTAAAATTGCACTTACTTTACTTATTATTCCATTATTTTTTGGTCATTGGGAATCACATTTTAGTAAAATATTTACATGCTTTGCTAATGGCCTTCCATATTGTTCCTCTCCCTCCCAACACATTATAGTAACTATAACATTTTAGTACCTGGTGAGTGGTCAAAATCACTATAGATAACCCAGTTTATGGACTGCCATTTTATAACAGTAATGGAGATGCTTCTAATTTGAGCATGGGTTGGGTGTAGAATTGGAGTGGGAATATGTTCTAAAATCAGAAAAATATTTAAATTATTATGAAAAGCACAAAGAGTTGTCAGCATCATTTTGACTAGACACACTGTGTACTGAGATCATAAGTCCTAATAAGAATGATTATGAAGTCAATTATGAATTAAAAAGGAGAATATTAAGGCTTTTAAAGAAAAAAGGATTATAATGCCAATGAAAGAATAGGTGTGGCTTTGGAAAAACAGACTGATTCCTGGATTTTAGGGAGAGGCAGCAGACATGCGAGGGATGAGGCTGACAATGCCATGTCAGATCACACCAGGGGGCCCCCACCTGGTATCATCTCTGTAAGGAGAGACAAGGTTATATCATCCTGCATTTGATGAAAGATTTGTAGAATATCTTCTGGGTACATCTAGACTTCTCCATGATTAAACTGGGCTAAATGGGTTTATATGTGTAATTCTATGCTGTCTTTCAAATATCCAACACAATTTTCATTGAAAGCACCATGAGGCCACTGTAGAGCTGGGTGTCAACACAGCCATTGAGAACTGGTTAACAGCTAGTGTGCTCCTCTATGAATACGACAGGTGATTAGGAAGCTGGAGGAAGATAACACAACATTGAAGTTAATAGTCAGGAAGGGAAAAATTGCTATAAACCAAGCATTTTCCATAAATTTTCTCTGATTCTTAGTACAGTCATATGATGTACTCACTATTTTTCACTTTTATACATAGTCTCACAGAGATTAAGTAGACTAGAGTCAATGAGAAGTAGCACTCAAATTCAGATCTGTTTTTTGCCAAAGTCTATGTGTGATCCATTCCTCCACACTGGCCCACCTCTCCTTATGGTTTGGATCTAAAATGTCCCCTCAGGGCTCATGGGTTGAAGAGGTGTTTCCTGACACAATGGCGTTCAGAGGTGGGGCCTTGGGAGACGATTGGTCCAACATGACCAGTGGTTTAATCCATTGACAGATTCATACCTTAAAGGACTGAGATGTGGTCAAAAGTTTTAAAGGCAGGCTTAGTTTGAGAAAGTGAGTCACTGTGGTGTCCCCTTAACAGGTGTATTAGTCCCTGGCTTCTTGTTCTTTCTATTTACTGACTCCCACGAGGTGAGCAGCTTTGTTCCACTAGGTTCCCCCCATCAAGATGTTCTTCCTTCTCACAGTCTAGAAACAACAAAGTAAGGTAACCATGGACAAAAACTTCTGACACAGTGAACCAAAATAAACCTTTCCTTATTTAAGTTGGTTTTCTGAAATATTTTGTCAAAGTGAATGAAAACTAGTAAGTGAATCATTCCATTAATAGCATACTTCCTAATGATGCTTCTTGATATTTAATAAACTTGTCTAGTGCCTGCAATACTGCTCTGTTCTCACATAACTGTCATATATTTAAGCCTCGGATGTGAACTTCACAGAATTATGAGCAGTCATTTAAAGGAACACATTCCACAATATCTATTAGACTGCCCGTAATTCAAACTAATGTTTTCCATTAAAAAAACTATTATAGGCAATGAAAAGAATCAACATTGGCCTTTTACGCTTAACGTGCATAGATATAAAATAAACATCATAATACCATTATCGGTTGCAATCTTAATGAAATAATTGAAGCACAGAGCAATGAACAAAGTACATTGCGCCTTGTAAGTCATCTAATTCATGACTTTTCTAAAGTGTTAACTACATATATGTAATAAATCACACATAAGCCACACTCCTGATTCTCAGGTAATGCCATTTTGTCTATATTACTAAGCTCAATCATAAAATTTAGGATTATATCTGTTAATAGTCAATTCATATGTAAGACTGGAAATATCTTTTCTTCTCATTCTATATGCCTAGTCATTAAGCCATTTAAGCTAGGCACATATATGAGACTGGTTAAATAAAAAAGAATGATTTCCAAGATATTTGGTTTCAAGAAAAGTGGGTTTTTTTGTTTTGTTTTTGGTACTGGGTATTGAACTTAGGACCTTGCACTTGTGATGCAGGTATGGGGCAACTGGGCTACATTCCTGGCCCAAGAAAAGTTTTTAATTTTTAAAATTTATTAGTAAATGTCTGTAGTATATAATGATTACAGTCATTGTAGGGAATTAGTACATGTACATAATGCGTCTTAATTCAATTTTAATCCTCTATCCCTCCCCTTCTTCCCCCTTCCCTCCATCTGCTGGTCCTCTTCTCATTTTTCTAAGGGTCTATTTTCATTTCCTATTATCTATCTTTCATTTTGCTCTTCAATTTATTTACACTTTGGATTTCTCATATAAAAGAAACAATGCCATATCTAAGGTTTTGTGTTTGATTTATTTCTCTTAACATTATGGTCTCAAGTTGCATCCAAATGACTCAAGTTTATCTTCATAGCATAATACTACCCCATTTTGTATAAATAACACATTTTCCTTATCCATTCATCCACTAATGAACATATAAGCCATTTGCAAGATTTAATTATTATGACTTGTGCTGCCATAAACACAGTATACATGCATGAGTGTAATATGATGTCTTTAACTCTTTGGGGAAGGGGAATAGCTGGGTCAAATGAAATTTATGTTTTTAGGTTTTTGAGGAATTTCCATTCTGATTTCCATAATGGTTGTACCAATTTACATTTTTACCAGGAATATAGAAGGGCTCCTTTTTCCACATAGCCTCTCAAGCATTTGTTATATTGGATTTCTTGATGGTAGTCATTTTTTTTGAAGTAAGGTGCAATCTCAGTGTTGTTTTAATTTTCATTTTTCTAATCGCTAGAAATGTTGAACAATATTTCATGTAATTTTTGGCCATTTAGACTTCTGAGAAGTGTCTATTTCAGCTGCCCATTTTTTGATTGGATATTTTATATTGGGGGTCTAATTTTTTTATTTTTATATATTATAGATACTAGTTCTCTGTCTGAAGAATACATGGCAAATTTTTTTTCCATTCTTTAAATTGTCTCTTCACTCTGTTGTTTCTTTTGCTGTGCAGAAGGAACTTTTAAATTTGATATTATCCCATTTATTGATTCTTAATGTTACATCTTTTGCAACTTGGGTTCTGTTCAGAAAGTCCTTTCCTATGTTTATGACTTCAAGAGTTTTACCTATTTTATCATCCTACAGGTTAAATATTAGTTTTAATATTTAAATCATTAATCCATTTTGATTTCAACTTAGTACATGGTGAGAGATATGGGTATATCTTCAATCTTCTGTATATGTATAGCCAGTTTTCTCAGAACTATTTGCAAAAGAGGTTATTTGTCATTCAGTGTATGTTTTTGGCCCCTTTGTTTTGGATCAGAGGGCTGAATGTAACTGTGGTTTTTCTGCATCAGATATTGTGTACCATTGACCTACAAGTTTTTTCTTGTGCCAGTACATCTCTCACCAGGTACCAACCTAGAATCAAAGCAGATTAATGATCTGAATGTTAAAAGAGAAACACTTAATGTGCTAGCAGATTAAATAGATGAAACTCTTCAGGTCACAGGCATAAGAATGAACTTAAATTGAAATCTGATTTTGTGATGCCTCCTGCCTTGCTCTTTTTCCCTAGGTTTGCTCTTGCTATACTGGGTCTCTTCTGATTTTGTATGAATTTTAGGATTGTGTGCTCTAGATCTGTGAGAAACACTTCTGGCATTTTGATTGTTATTACTTTAAATCTATACAACAGTTTTGGAAGTACAGCCACTTTGATAATATTGGCTGTGTCTACCCAGAAACAGGAAATATCTTTCCATTTCCTGATGTTCTTCATGAAGTCCTTTTCAGAATGTTGTAGTTTTGTTGTAGAGGCCATTTACTTCCTTGGTTATGTTGTTTCCTAAATATTTAATTTTTTGATGACATTTAAAAAAATCCTCAATAAGATACAGGTGAATGAAATGCAATAAATCATCAAAAAGATCATACATCGTGACCAAGTAAGCTTCATCCTAGGGATGCATAGATCTCTTGGAAATTAATTTTGGAAGTGACTGAAAGAAAAAGAGAGCTGGTTTTAAGTTTCACACACACACACACACACACACACACACATATAGAATCTATAGTTATAAACCTGATCATATAAATATATAAACAAATATGAATAATGCTTAGTTTACAGACATATACTTCCAAAAATTTAACTATATTAAATACTAGGTAACCTGAACTCATTCTTCCTTTTAATGCCTAATATTATTATATAAAAGATTATAAAAATTAATTTCAAAGCAAATATGGGTTCCAAAGAAATTTGATGCAGGATGCATTTTTTGAATCAATGTGAAAGAACTGGAATATGAGTTATAAAACTATGAACTGACACTACATTTGCGTGTGTGTGTGTGTGTGTGTGTGTGTGTTCAGCGAGGGAGAATGTGTCAATTTCAATATTTTGAGTTTGGATCTAAAAATTAAGCCCTTTATACAAAGCCAGAATATCTTAAGTAAAAATGTAAAGTTGAAAAAAATCTGTCATTAGCAAACAGAATAACAAAACAACTTATTTATTTGCCTCAGCCTAGTTTTGCATAAGAGAAATATAAATCCTCTCAGGGAAATTGCAACCACAGGTCTAAGTCCTACACAGATTTGTGTCTCAAATTCACTACTATCTGTTCCAGGTGGAAGAAGAGAGAGTAGAGTTACTGATTAATTTTCAAACCATTAAGATGTATGTTTATTAACATTATCAGCAATAATAGTAACAAATTATAGTGAACAACTAATTACACTGAAACTGAGTAGTAAAAGAAAACAAAAATAAAAAATAAATACATTATAAATCATAAGTGAGAAAACAGAAGACAAAATAAACCAGTGTATCAATAAGTAATACGTTAGTTAACTGTAAATTTTACTGTAAACTGTAAATTTTTATGTTACACTTAAACAAATTAAACTAGTTGCATGCTGCTAGTAGTAGACAATTTTAAAACATAAAGGAAAAAAGATGAAAGTAAGTTTATATGAAAATATATATAAACAAAATAAACCTGGGTAGCTATATAAATGTTAGACAAACAGACTTTAACCATAACTTGTAATTTAGTTATTGCATTTAAATGAAAAGGATCTTTTAGTGACTAATAAGTATGAATACATATGAACCATATAATAGTGCTTCCAATCATATAAAAAGAAACTTGATAAGTTTTACAATGATAATAATTGGAATCACACTATGAAGTTTTACTTACATACATAATATCTAAATAAGATCAACAATTAATTCTTTGGGAATATACCCAGAAGTATAGATGGGTCAAACAGAATTTCTAGTTTTAGTTCTTGGGCATATTCTATACTGATTTCCATAGTGGTTGTACTAATTTACATTCCCACCAACAATGTGGAAGGGGTCCTTTCCCCCCACATCCTCACTAGCATTTGTTGCTTTTTGTATTCTTGATGAGAGCCATTCTGACTGGGGTAAGATAGAATCTCAGCATTGTTTTGATTTGCATTTCTGTAATAGTTGAAGATGACAAACATTTTTTATGTACTTATTGATCAATTATACTTCTTATTCTAAGAAATGTTTACTTGGTTCATTTGCCTATTTTTCAATTGGGTGAGTACAGTGATACATACATATCCATGTTTATACCAGCACAATTCACAATGGCTAAGTCCCAGAAATAGCCTAGATGTCTGCCAATAGATGAATGGATAAGGAAAAAAATATATATATGAATATTATTCAGCTCTAAAGAAGAATGAAATCATATCTTTTGTAGGAAAATGGTTGGAACTTGAGATCATAATGCTAAATGAAATAAATCAGATACAGAACATTAAATATCACAAGGTTTTTCTTTCATATGAGAAACCTAAAATACAAGTGAATAAGTAAGTAAAATAAAGAAAAGTTGGTAAGACACAAGAAGGCAGACATTTTGGAGCTGGGCTAGGGCACTGCATGGATGGTGAGGGAGGAAGTGTAAAGGGATTGAAAATGTTCCAGAGATGTTATATGCATGTATCAGTTTTCCAAAATGAGCATATTGTATATGTTGTAGTCATACACTAATAAAAATAAAACATCAAGAATTAGCAAGAACCATTATGCTTGGCTTAACAAGCATATATGTAGAAAAAAATAAACTCATGGAGAATGTTCACTGATACAGTGCATAGATGGATTATTTACCCAAATTAGGTTTTATTAGGTCACAAATAAAATACCAAATAAAGTAATATCTATCATTCAGACCAATTTCTGTGCAAAATCTTCCTATCTTTCAACCACTCTAGTCAAATAAAAAAAGACAACAAAGAAAAAAATGATAAATATTTTTAAAAATTTAAAGTATATAGTTTAAAAACCACTTGAGTTAAAAAGATAATGGGCATTTAATGGGCATTTAATACTTAGAATTGACTAATCTGGTTTTACTCATTAAGTCACTGGGAAAAGTGTTAAGGCAGTTCATTTAGAGAAACTTAAAATACTCATTTATAGTAGAAAAGCAGAAAGACTGAAAATTAATGAGTTATAAGAACATTAGAAAATGATCAAGTATAAACTACAAAGGAAAATAATGGAGCTAACTCTGATATTAGAAAATAGAAACAATGAAATTACAAGGTGTGATCTAAATATACCATGAATGTTTAAATAAAAAATGATTACAATAAAACATTTTCCACTAATCCTTCTCAAAATACTTCCCTTGCTTTGAACATACTTATCCCATTCTTGTCACTTTCTGGAGCAGTTCTGGAAGTCTGTGTGTGTGTGCGTGCGTGTGTGTGTGTGTGTGTGTGTGTGTGTGCTGTGTCTTTGTGAACTATAACAAAAAAATGGTGAGTGCCATCCAGTGGAAGGGTAGGCTGATAAGAATATTAAGGTGTGTCCTCATCCACTTATTCACTGATCTGTCACTATGGGACTTCTGGCTCCTGTTCAGGGTCAAAATGAGCATGAAAGGTAGACATTTTGAAGTGATTCAGATCATTCAGGCAGCTACAACAGTGCAATTTAAGATGCTTAGAAAGTGCCAAAAATGGTATTTTGAGGGAGATTAATGACAATGTGTCCCTTATTGTAACAAATATTTAATTCAATGATTCATTGTAATTTTTGATCACACCCTATATTTGGATGCTCAAGTAAATCAAATATGGTTCTTTAAATAGTCTCATGAAACAGACAACACAAAGATTGATAAGAAAATATCAAAGGGCATGAATAAGTCATACTGGATAAAAAAGAATAAATCTACAGAGAATTACAAAAATAAAGCAGGTTAAATACATTAATTTCTTAATTCTCAGAATTTAAATAAAGTGCTCATGTTCTTGAAAATGATTAATGGAAGCAACTTACCCAAGAAAGAAAAGAATAGCTGAATGTAAGTTTGTCAGTACAGATACTGGATTTCTAGTTTTCAATCTGATCACATAAAAATACAAACAAATATAACCATGCTTATAGTTTTACCAACATGTGCTTCCAAATATTCAAGGTGTATACAACCTCAATTTAACACAAAAGAAAGAATAATCAAATTTTTTGTAAGTCTAGTATAATCTTGATATCTAAGACAAAAAAGCATGAGAAAGGAAAAGTGTATTATAAATGTATTTATGAACTAGATACGATGATAGTTTTCAGAAGGTAATAACCTATTACAACAGTTTATTAACTGTGATACATATTTGGTCACGGTCTCATGGTCAAGTTCTTCTCTCCTCACCAACATACGTGTCCTTACTTAGAATTAATGACAAGTGCAAATTAGGCTGCAGACTTTACATGATTCCCCAATCAGGATTTGCACTCTAAAATCATTACAAAGATTGTTATTTGCTTTCTACAGTATTATCCATGAATCTGTTCTTACCTCTGTTTCATACCTCTTTGAACAAGGGGCTTTGGTAGGATCCTTCTGAACATTTTGTGCATCTGCATACATTTAATAATGACACTGCTTGACTGATTTCTTCCTCCAGCATTCTCATCACAATTTATAAACACCCAATTGTACATTTTAATTTGAAGAGAGGAAGGTGAGTTAAATTTATCTCAAAAGAATACATCCTCGGGTAAATAATCCTTTCCAAATGGACAAATAATTTGGGTTGAAAATACTCTAACATGTGCAGCACCATGGTCTGTATAGTTTAGTAGCTAGTTTACCTCACTCTTTAGGTGTATTTGAAGGCTGTAATCAGAATTCCAGCCCAGGAGCAGCTAGTTAGCACAGTCATCGGGAATCTTACACTCCAGGGATAGCTAAGAGGTTCTGTGTTCATTGCATTTGTTCAAAGCCAAAGGTTTTCTAACTTGCAAAATAACATGAGAAATGATTTATTTTAATTAGACTTGTGAATTACCCTAACTGATATAAGAAGTTGGTTTTGCTTGATGATCCATATGTATAGCTTGGTCAAAAGAAAAGAAAAAACAATGAAGACAAGCCCTTCTTTATATGAAAGGGGGCACAAATATCCAAAGACTGGACACCCACCGATGAATGACATCTAAGGCTTTGGTTGTAATGTCTGGCCATGCAGTAGGAGCTAATGGTTTCCTAACTCTGCCTGTGGACATACATGGGATCTTGCCTCTTGCATATTATTGTGTCTGCCTTCAGGGAATCTTTCAATGCAGTGAGCAATCTAAAAACAAAGAACCATAATTTTATTGAGTTTCTAAAAGGGGCATATTAACTGTTTAAAAATACTTTATAACACATGTTTTAAAATAGATGTATGTGGTAAAATTTCACTGGGCATTACATTTTCAACTGCTATCATTTGTCAGAAAGAATGTCAAATTGGCGTAAGGTAGGCTGCAACTCTGGGCTTTAAAGAACAGCAAAATTTGGGTTGGTAGAAAGGTGAGGTGAGTTAATTCCTGAAAGGCTGAAGTAAAGTTAGGAGTGTGTATGTTTTTGGATTAAGCAAGATTTATAGGTGTTTAGAAATTAATCTGGAGATTCATAGGGCAGAAAAATTAAGGCAGGCACAATACAGAACAGCTAAAATATACTAGAGATCCTGAAGCATCATTGCCTATTTATAAATATTCTAAAGTTGGCTGTCAAACTGTTAAAAAATAACCAAACCACAAGAAGATGTTAAAACCTGGGTGAGAAATAAATTTTCAAGATGTATGAAAATTAATTCATTAGATTCTGGAGCACAAGTAATTCAAGTGATTTCCTGAGAAGGTCCAACTCTGTCTGTCTCTTTGGAAAGTAACTGTAAAACACTATCAGTATATTTTGGCTAAGACTGCATACACATATTTATGAATAATCTGTTTTATTTATTTTATATTTAAGTAAAATGTTAAGAGATAATTATTTCATGTAGAAAAATTAACAGTACAAAAGATATATACTAAGATCCATGTCTCTGTGATTTTTAAGAAAAACCAATAGTCCGTGATAAGCTCTCCTTTAAAAACAATCTTCCTTCTGTTATACCTACTAAAGGAATGTTCAAGAAAGTTTATGTGTATCACCTTCTGAAATAATTGTTTTTAAATTATGAAATCTATATAATTTTATCAAGATATTTTAAAGACCTTTACATTCCTTAAGCTCTAAAAAGATTTGATCTGATATCTTATCTCCAATTACAAACATGCTATTTAAAATACAGTATCTTAAATCTCAAGAAAATTTAAGGACACCTACAAAGTTCCAATACTTCTCAGGATAGTTACATTTAACATCTTTTAGGAAGTGTAAATACCAGAGACATTCAAAATTTTTTGAGATTTTCTTTGTTTAGCCTCCTAATTGGGTAATTCAACCTGAGAAATGAAACATAAATGAATTTTTCAACTGACTTGTAAACATCCCCTGAAATCATCACACATCATGTTAAGCAACTTAAAATTTCCCGGTAATATTATTTCTTAAATATTTTTGATGGTGTAATTTTATATTCTCCAATATATAGTATGTTACAAGCAAAATTCTCCATGAAACAACAATAGAGGAAGCAATCCCCAATTCATCTCATAAAACTATTACAAAGCTGGAGTCAGCAGCTCATCTCAATATAAAAATTATCATAACGAAGCAGAATTTTCTCTAGCAGTGAATCTTAAGAATTAATATCATGTGTCTATTAGCCTGAACCTTCATCTGGCATTCTATGTTAAAATCGGCAGTGAGATCAAGATTTGTTTCCAATATATTGCCCCAAACCCAGCTTCACCATCCAACCTTGTTTCTTTGCACTAAAGGGGCTTAGTATTTATTTGCGGATCTTGTTCGTGTTTTATTTCAGATCTCTTTGTCTGTGTCCAGAATATGAATTACATATAATCTTTATTATGTGACCGATCACTGTGTTATGCTTAAATTATCCAAAATGATTAAGTGGTGCCATAAAAGATGGGCAACACAAGGTTGGTTGGAAATCCAACTACAGAACAAAGAGCGCCTTGTCCCAGGTTGCCTGAGGCTTTCGTTGTTTTAGTATTAAAGTCCAGGTTCTAGGAAAGTGCACTTTTAGGACAATAATGATTTTTGGTGATCTCTGTGTGTGTGTGTGTTTCTGTATTTTTTAGCTGCCTCATGCATGCCTTGTGTTAACTTTGTTTAAAAGTAATGATAGGATAAAAATGGGGAGGCAGATGCAGGTAGGACTGAGAAAACAAACCACACAGAATATGAATGCCTGTGTCTGAATTAAGACACAAAAGTTAGAGATAATGATATCAAAGTGAGTGGAGTGTGGTATCAGGTGTCCAGACATCTGTTAGTCTTTATTGTGAACCAGAGCAAAGAAGGAATGATTCAAACTAATAAATGACTCTTGGATGTAGCAGAGGAGACTCCATCACTGTTTATACTACACTTGATCTTAGCCAAAAGGCCGAGAAGCGATTCCATCACTGTTTATAAAGGATTATTAGGTCTAGACTTCAGAAGGTAAAGATGCTGAGATCTAGAAGGAAGGGGTTTCAGGGAAGACTAATATTCATTTTGATTGAACCAATAAGCTCTTACATCTACTAAGTATATGTGATATTTCCCTTCATGTAAATATTTCAAGTCTGAAATCTACTGAAGATGACTCCTAATCCTAAACTCTTATGTCCTGTTTGACAGACGTCTCAAAAAATCCTCTTCAGCTTAAATCACCGTGACTCAGTTATAGATAGGGACAATTGTATAGGTGGCAAGTGCATTTATAAAGAGCAATAGTGACACAGGAGTGAAGCTGTCAGAGGTACAAGCTGACAGGACACGAGGGATTATTTGTATCCAGACACTCACAGCAGGAGGTGTAAACTGCTAAAGAATTGCTAACACCAGCACCTAAACTATTGGCCTTGAAATCTTGTGTCACCAACACTGTTTCTGTTGATCTTATAAACATCATTTTCCCTAGGAATAAAGTGAAGATCTGTGGAATTCAAATCTTACCACATCCCAGGTTTAGGGAATGCTGGAGAGAGAAACCCTCATGTAAGCCCGAGAGAGCAGTCTATTCTCAGCAAGAAGACAGATTCTGGGAGAAGGAAGAAGGGATGGCATTATGGGTAAATTGGACAGCTTGTTCTGCACTGCAAGAGAAACCACCAACAGAACTAAGAGACAACTTGCAATGTGGGGAAAAATTCTTACCAGCTATTCCTCAGACAAAGGTCTACTATCTAGAGTATATAAAGAAGTAAAAAAAAATGAGAACCTCAAATACAAAGACTCAGTTCAAAAATGGGCACCTGAAATGAACAGACATTTCTCAGCGAAGTAAAAGCAGCAAATAAACATATGACAACATGTTCAACATCACTGGTCATTCAAGAGATGCAAATGAAAACAACACTGAGATTCCACCTCACCCCAGAAAGAATGGCTGCTATCAAGAAATCAACCAATATCAAATGCTGGCGGGGTTATGGGGAGAAAGGAACCCCTCTTTATTGTTGATGGAGTGCAGACTGGTGCAACTACTGTGGAGATACCTCAAACAACTAGGACTGGAAGTCTCATTTGACTCAGCTCTTCCTCTGCTGGGTATATTCCCCAAAGAATTAAAAGAATCACATTACAGTGATATCTGTTCACCCATGTTTATAGTGGTACAGCTTATAATAGCTTAAACTTGGAAATAGCTCAATTTCCCATCAACTGGAGACTAGTTAAAGAAGATGTGTCCTTTTTATAAAATGGAGTACTACTCAGCCATAAAGAATGAGAAGCTAGGGACATTTATAGCTAAGTGGATTCACATTGAGGCCATACTCTTAAGTGAAATAAATAGGACACACATGTGTAAATACCGGATAGTTTCTCTGGTATGAAAAGCTAAAAGTGCAAATAAGGATCAAAATGTATAATTGATATTGTGAAATAGCAAGAAAAGGTCTAAAGGAGTAGGGGAAGTGGGAGGGGTAGGGGAAGGGAAGGAAGGGAAGGGAAAAATTTTGGGAAAGGAAAAACATGGAAACAAAGTCTTTGTAAATAGGGAAGGGTGGAGGGGGTGAAGGGAGGGCAGGGAAATGGGGAAAAAATGAGAACCAAGATACTCATGTAAAGGTACAAGATCCCAATGATGAATGTAACTGTTTCATATACCTAAAATGTAGCAATAAACTTAATGGAAAAAAAAATTGGACAGCTGGCCAATAGCCCTAGTTCAGAAACCAGCAAGGTGAGCGCCTCATGTAAGGCACGTTCTAAGATTGTCAGATACAATCATATTCAAATATAAAAATCAAAACTTATTCCAGGGCCAATTAGATTAAGTATGGTTATGAAGTAATGTGACAGGTTTTCACAAACATGCTGAAATATGTATGCCAAGATAAATATCTCCTTTGAAAATATTTACTTCCTTCAATGATACTTCTATGGCCCAGAATTTTCGTTTGAGAAAATACCATACGATTTTAATACTTTAATAGAAAAATAACAACGTTGATAGATCTTCATCTGATTTATCCATTGACATTGTTAGAATACCCATCTCAAGCCTGACTAGATCTGCCTTTGTATAATGACTTACTTTAGAGTTTTTCAGCCTAGAACTCTTGAAATTTGGTGCTTCATAGCAACATCTGTCGTCTCTGCTTTTGACAGAGTAGCATACACCCTAATTTTTGGTTGTGATAACCACAGCTGCACTTAGGGGCAAATTTATTCCTGGTTCAAAATCTTTGCACTAATAGAACAATTTTTTTCTTTATGAAGTATAAGCCATTAAAAATGTTAGCACTCTCATTAGGAAATACAGGCAGATCTGGATATACATATATATATATATTTTTTCTAATTAGGTATATAAATGAATATTTATTTAGAAGAAAATTAAGTACCACAAATTACAAGTTTGAAGTTACTGACATATAGCATATATGTCATATAACCTAAAATATATATTGTTTTTGTTAATTTACAGCCTGGTATACATCTGTAATATACTATGTTTGGTATTGTGAGTGGCATATTTTATATTTTTCCTGCATCTTTTCATATGATAATATTTTTAATTTGCTATAGAGATAATAAGAAAAATTAGTAATAATTGTACTTTCCTTTTAGCAGGCTTCTTTTCCACTATCTAGGTATTTTCAAAGTTCAACCCTGGGACATATTTACATTGCAATATGACTTCTGGCTCACATTTATCTCACGAGGCTGGGTATGGTAGCGTAGCTGGCTGTGGAAGTCCTGGCTCTCATTCATCTATTGGCATGGCCAGCAGTAATTTAATTTACACAAAATTCAGTAAAACTCATCAGTAATGTTTGAATTTTGGCATGTCCAGAATATCTTTTTCTAATAATGAATTCTTCTTGCATGAGGAAAATCTATTCCATATGATTTAGGCATGACCTATAATCTCAAGGTAGGCACACAATCCAGGACAGAATTGATATCCTTCACTCAGATTGCCCATAAAATTGGTAGACACAGTTCTACCAACTGTCTACCTCTGTGGGGAGGGAGACACAAGGTTATTCCTCGTTCTTCATGCTTGGATCCAGAAAAGAGTAACTGAAGGTATAAAAGAAAGTCAGAAATGCTACCATGTTTTAATCACATGAAGCACTCCTGTGCCTCTCATGAAAAAGAAGACAAAATAAGTGCCCAGAAAAATAGATGCTAACTTAGATTCCATAACAGAATAGATATCTGGGTTATGAATCTACTGATTAAACAGAGGCTGTCTAGTGGTGGCATTGCCTTTCCAATCAGGTGGCAGCGTCAATAGATCCCTGGACTTAGGTCATAAAAGTGATACATTTTAAAGTAGCATGGCTCTGAGGCTCAATCTCAATCACTTATGTATGCATATTGCTGTCATCCTTTGATCAGGTAACTGAAGTGTGATGTGTGGAGAGAAGATGGTTTTCTTTTCTAAAAAGTGATACGTAAATTAAATCACCTGTTCTGATTCTAATGCCCAGCAACCATGCCAATATAAGTTAAGTAAATCATCTTAGTACCAAAAAGTACATATGTAAATTTGGGAGTGTCTATCAAATTAAAAGGAAGTAAATGACTACTTTTTTTTTTAATATTTATGTTATATAATACTTATGCTTAATATTAATGTTATTAGAAAAAATTAAAAGATATTCAGAGTGTGCTTCTCCTCAGTTTTTACATATGGCATTCACATAACATGAAGTCAAATTAAAACAGAGTCTGATAGTTTTAAGAAGTCATCAATTTTAATATGAATTATAAGATGTATGGACAAAGAGCATCAATTCTGTAAACAGATGTGTAACTTTACATGTTATTATTCTTCACCACAAATTCTAGCCATGTTCATCTCCTCAAACATTACTCAGATTTCCTCATGTTGCTGTGGTCTAGAATGTTTCCAGGTGGGACTCCAGGTCAAAATAGGGTGCATCTATTTGTTTTCTTCTCTTTGGAATCAAGTTTCCATGCTTCTGTGTCATATTTTGTCCAGTGTTGTTCTGTTTTTTAAAGGCTGGAAGCCTAGTCTAACAGAACTTCTCCATCTCAATTGGCAGTGAAAGGTCCAACAAATGACTTAAATTTTTGAAAGCCTGTGCATTTTAATCACTAACCCTTATGATATATTTTATCTACCTTTCTTTTACCATTATACATTACTGTTTTACAATTTCTTGTTCCATTTTAAATAGTTGCATTAATTTATCTCTTGGAATGTTCTAAACATATTTTGTCATTTTATTTTATCCTTTTAATTTATGTACACTAAAATCTCTTCTGGATATTGGCTGTTTTTCTTGCTGTTTTTTTCAATATATATATTTAAGGGTGTTGTTTTCAATTTCATTTTGACTTTGAAGTGATATTTTTAGCAAGGGTTTAGTGTTCAGGATTAAGCTCTCCTTTCTGACTCATTCCTTTGTGGTGGGTATATTATATACCCCACTTTCCACTAACACATACTCTTTGTCTCAAATCACCCTTTGGGTGTTTCTTGTCCATAATCAGGTCTTATTTGTGTTGTCTGAGAATTGCTGCACTATGAAGAAGGTAACAATATTGCAAATTTAGTTTCTGTGTTTTGTGGTTATTTGCTTATTTTTCAAAATTAGATTTTCTTCTTCTTTTTTTTTGCTTGGTATGGACCCAATATGAGCCATAACCCTAGTTAGAAGGAACCAATTTTGTTTTTTTTTTTTCTTTCACAGAAATCCAACCTCAAGTCCTCATTTAGCAGCCTTTTACACAGCTAAGTCAAAATCTTTGGATTATATCCTGCTTCCCATTTCTGTATACAGAGACTTTTGCTTATTTCAGAACTCCTCTGCCTTCTTTACATTTTTATGTTTTTTAATTTAGGCAAATGTTTAGAATGCAGTGCTTTGCTCAGAGATACTCATCATACAGATAAATCTTACAGTGTTTTTCTAAAGCATTCAGGCACCACATTCTCTTACAAGGATAATGTCATCCCTTTAATTATGTTGAAATTTAGCTTTTCATCTGTGTGTCAACAAGAGGCTGCAATTTCTTCAAAGGCAGCAAATATACCTTATGGATCTCAACTCCTGACATATTCACTTAAATTGTCCTCTCCAAGCTATTTTCCCTGACAGTGTACTTTAGAAAATATCAATTTCTCCGTCCAACTTGTGTCTATTATATTGACTTGTTTGACCTGCTTCCATTTAGTGCTTATGATTGATAAACAAGAAAGTATTCATCTTTTAATTACTCTCTTTGTAGCAAAGAATAACGACCTTTCTGAAGAGACGCTGGTGTTTTGTGACACAAAATGCTCATATCCACATCTAGCCTGTCTAGTTCAACAAGACAAAGGTGATGCTGAAAGTCTGATGAGAATGATCTTACGTACAGTAAAGTCTCCAAGACATAAAATTATGATGATGTCCAAAACATTAACATCAGTAGTACATATCCTGAAACAAATGTTACTGCTTACAATTCCTGGACTTTATCAAACTTATTGAAGAGAATAAATATCATCAACTAGGTTCATTTGGCTAGGAATTCTCAAAGCACTTGATATAATTAATCCAAGAGTTACAAGTAAGTGAATGCAGGTAAACATTCTGACTTGTTACTTTTCCCCACAAATATTTTCTGATCATGCTATAGACAAGTTACTCCGTATTGATGATGAAAACATGAATAAAATTCCATTTGTTTGAAAAAATTAATATTTATGGGTGATATAAACACCTAAGTGCTTACTTACAATATTGAAAACAAGTCCTAAATCAAAAGCACTACAGGTTCAGTCAGGGAACAAAAAAATCACTCCGGGGAGCATAAATTGTAGTAACTACTCTAAAAATAGATCAGCTAAAAAATTTACATCTAGTTCTGCAGATGAAGCAAGAGGTATATCAGACACTTTGATACTGATACGTGTCATAATTTGAATCCCAATTGAGTTCCGTCTTCATGTTTGGTCACCTAAGAACATTGCAAATTACTTTCATTCCGAATTGTTATGTTGTCAAATTTCATATTCATTTTTATTCAAACCTACAGAACATTTAAATACCAAGTAAATTTATACCTTTTAAAGAACTATTTTATGTGCACAATATTTAATAGGTAAAAACTTCTATTTATTAAAGGAACAATCAAAAAGTACAGTGAATGTTCAAATTTTAAGAAATTTATTCCAATAAAAGTCACATTGGCATTAATCCCCCTAGGAATGCTCCCCTTCTCTTCAAACATACCCATACCATCGCTCTTGTGGCTTTCGGAAGCACTTCTGGAAGTTGTCTTTTGTAAGTGTCTTTAGCTTTGTTATTTCAGCGGTCTAAATCCATTCAAAACGCTTACCTTTTTGACCATTTTGACTTTGGAGAAGACTCAGAAGTCCATTGAGCCCTGAACCAGTGAGTGAAGTGGAGTAAGATGCATCATAACGTTCTATGAGCCTGTTCCATTACATGGCACTCAGCAGCAGCAGTCACTGTATTAATGATCACATCTCAGAAAGACAAGAAAAAAGATCTGCAGAACTACATCAGAAAGTGGCAAGAACAATGGGGTGTGTTTGAAGTGAGCGGGAGAATTTTGAGGGGGATTAATGGCAATGTGTGCTTTAGTGTAATAAACATTTTAATTTAAACATTCTCCATATATTGTAATCATGCCTCACATGTAAGTTACTGTACATAATGAGTCCTTGTAAAGCTATCATCTAGCTAGAATGCTATCAATATTATTGAATCCATTTCAATTGGTATATATATAGATTCTTACTCTTAATTTATATTTGGAATATATATGTCTTAGATGTATATAATTAATATACATGTGTGTATTTCATGTGTATGTGTGTGCATGTAAAATAAATCATTTAGTTTTGTTTGAAGCATTATGCAAAATGCATTCATTGTACATAGGTGTCTATGGTTTCTGCTTCGTGCTCTCTCCATTTACCACTCTGAGTAACTTTTATGTAACAGTGCCATTACCATACCTTTTTACTTTATGACAACTTCATGATAAACAGTCTTGATATATGCTTAAAATATCTCTATATTTTTCCTTAAAATATTTTGAACATTCTTGGTCCTTTGTTGTTTTTACAAACAGTTTAGAACTTGTCCTCAAAACTCATTAGCATTTAAATAGCACTTGTTTGAATCCACAATCAAAGAGGAAAGATCTGAAATATTTATGATATTGAGTATTAATTTCTATTTATTATTAATTTCTTATTAACTAATTTCTATTTATTTATGTATTGTTTAAGTTATTTGGACAATTATTTATATTCTCTATATTGCTTTAATGTTCTATTTAATTCTGATTTCATATATTATTTATTACTCATGAAATGCATTTTAAAGCCTTTTGTAATTATTTGTAGTTTTCGATGCAGCATAATCAATTGTACATATTTAGTGCCTTAACACAGCTCACATGCATTAATGCATAGTTTCTGTGAGTCAGGAACACAAGTATGACTTGGCATGGGCCTTTGTTCAGAGCCTCACAAGGTTGAAATTGAGGGATCTGCTGGGCTATGTTCTTGCCTGGAGGCTCAACTGAGAATGAATTCCTTTTAGTCTCATTCAGAATGTTGCAGTATTAATTTCTTTGCGATTGTGGGATTTAGGGCCCCAACTTTCTTCTGGTAGCCAGTTAGATGTGACTCTCAGTTTCGATAGCCTGGTGTAGCTCCTAAATAGCGCCCATACTTCCTTACTACATGACAGTCTTACTTACTCAAACAATCAAAGAGAGTTTCTCTCAAGAAACTGATAGAAAGATGGAGTCTCATATAATTTTGCTTCGATGTGCCAGTAACATCTCTTCAAACTTCTAGTGGTTAACAGCAAGTTATAAGTCAAACCCATAATCAGAGACAAGGAATTACACATGGACATAAAATCACAGGCAGAGGTCACAGAGAACCAATCTAAAGTCTGTCTGTGACATTAAGATAAAGAAATGCATTTAGTTTTAGACTACTGATACTGTTTTCATCAACTTGTTGAGCCAAGACATATGCCTAGTAATTTACATATAGATACATAGGGTTTTGCATGTAGATGAATAAACTGAGCATAAAACCGACAGTTTTTGGTTCTTCTCTAAGTGCTTAATTTTTAATATTGTTTTGTTTTTATTGTATAATATATATGATATTGGTGGTTATCCTTGTCTTTTTCCATATTTCAAAGTAAATAGTACTAATATTTTACTATTTTTAGAAATAATTCCTGTAGAATTTCATGTTATATCTCGTCAATGAAGAAAAGTTCATGCTATTAGTCATTTTTGTTTTCAATTGTAATTAGATTTTGTATCTGATCAGAAGGTATTTATCGATCTGTCGTTACATAATTTTTCTTCTCTTTAAAATAATAAAGTGGTAAATTTGGCTTAGTAGGTTTTCTAATGTTAAACACTCCTTACATTCCTGAAAAAAAAATACAACTTGTTCATGGTAGATACACACACACACACACACACACACTGCTTCCATTATTTTCCTATTGCTGTTGATGAGTTATACACAGTTATTATCTAAAAGATTTAGAAGTCAAAAGACTAAAATGTATCATATTGGGCCAAAATCAAGCAGAGAGCAGAGCTATCTCTTCCTTCCTGAGGCTCCTGTGGCGAATCTATTTCCCTGCCTTTTCCAGCTACCAGAAGCTGCCAACATCCCTTGGCTTATGGTGCCTTCCTATTTGCTTCAAAGCCAGCAGCATAACATCTTCAGTGTCTCTAATCTTCAACGTTTACTTCTGCTACCACACCTCCTTCTTTGATTGTAGCTCTCCAATCTCACACATTTTTTTATACAAAGACCCTGATGATTTCATTGGACCAGCCTGGACAACAGTGAATAATCTTCCCATCTTAGATTCTTAATCAAATTTGAAATTTTCTTAGTGGCACTGCACCTGCCTGGCAAGCACAAGGTCCTGAGTTTGACCCCGGTACTAGAAAAAAAAAGTAAGATAGACACTGGTTCTGTAAATTAGAACATGGATAAGTTTGGGGGGTAGTCTGTCTATCAAACGATTAGACTCAGATTGCAACAATAATATTTAGAATTTTTGTTTCTATATTCATTAGTTATCTGTAATTTCCTCTATTCTCCCTATTCTTGTGTGATTTTGGCATTAGGTTTACACTGGCTTCACATAATGAGCTAAAGAATGTTTCTTCATTTTCTATTGCATAGATGATCTATAAATTGAGTAATTTGTTTCTTAAAAGTTTAGCAGAAATTGCTTGTAAAACTGTCTGAGCCAGATGTTCCCTTTGGATAATATTTTAGACATAGTACTTTTTCAGATTTTTTTTTTTGAGTCATTTCACTGTGTAATTTTTTTCTAGAAATACATTCATTTTATGTAATTTTTAGAACTCAATTGGCAAAAGTTATTCAAGGAGATCACTTAACTTTTTAATAATTGCAATATTTATAACTGTGTGCTCTTTTTTAGTTATAATTTTATTCATTCATTTACTTACGCTTATTTAAAGAACTAAATCAATCTTTGCACTGTTTTGCTTATAGTTTTTATTGCCATTGGCAAATATTGTGATACATAATGACTACTTCATTTTGCATATGAGAAATTGGTATATTCATGTACATAACATGTCTTAATACTTTTTACTCCTCCTTCCCCTCTTCTCCCTCCCCTTGCCTCCATCTTTGTCCCCTTTCCATTTGCATAAGATCTATCTCCCTGTTTCTTTGTTAGTCTTCTAAATCATTTTTTTGTTTCATTGATCCTATTATATATCTCTTTGCTCTATTTCATTCAATTGTGCTCATATTTTCAGTATTTCTTCCTGATTATTGTAAGTTTACCATTTTTTGCCCTAAAATCTCCAGAGAGCTTATTAATTTTCACCCTATATGTTTTATTAATCTAAGCATCAAATGCTATAATTTTCCCTCTAAATTACATTTAATTGCATAAGACAAAACTGCAAATGGTTACTATTTCCGACTTAGAGTTTTTCTTAGAGAGTTCCATTTTGATGAAGAGATTCTTTCACAACTTCTAAGATTGAAGCACTTAATGGGTTTCTTCCTTGCCACCTAGAGGGCAAGCAATGGTCTCATGGTTGCTTGACAGGTGAGGTGCTTTTACGCTGTGTATTTCTCTTTCTCTCTGGCTCAAACATTAGATTCTCTTCTTGTCTTATGTTTTACAATAGTAATAGAATATTTCCTGTTTATTCACTTATATATACAGTAATCTATGCATTTTAAATAAATACACTTCATTAGTTTATAAATAAAACAGACTTCATCTACTGGCTCTCTATATTTTCTGAGACTTCATGATGCCAATAACAGTTTTCACTATGTATTTCTTATTACTTTACATCATCTTGCCTCTCTACTGGAATGCAGGTATTAATGCTTCCCTTTAATTAGTTCACTAATTCTCTTTTTAGATTATTTGTTGCTAAGCTGTCCATTTAGATTTTCACACCCATCCTTTTTTATTCCAAAAGTTCTATTTGGTTATCTTTCACATCTTCTTGGTCATTTATTGTAGACATGTAGCTTCACCAGCTTCACTTTGGTTTTTATCTTTTACACTTTAAAAATGCATATGCATTTGTTTTATAAGTGAAATCAGTTATATTCTAAATCAGGATGCATTCTAAGGTGGATTCATTTTTCTTCTGAGTCTCTCTGTGGGCTTACTTCCATATTGATCTCATATATTTAGGATAAATGCCCTACATCCATACATGAGACTTTGGGGGAAAATTTTGATCTAAACCATAAAACTTTCTGGTAATCATGACATGTAATAAAACCCCTTTTCATATAGGATCTAATTCCACATTTCCAGTCAGAGATCCTTTAAGCATGTTCAATCTATAGTAAAATAGAAGTGGGAGATTGTTTTAAAGATTTAATTTTTGAGAATTTATTCTTGCTTATAGTACACATAATCTATACCTGACAATTTGGATCATATTCCTTTTTTAAAATCTTAAATACTTCAGATTTTGTTTAAATTTTAGGCAGAGAATTTGTAGTAAAATATTTTAGTTTTTCAGCTATCAGAGAGCAGAATTATCCTTTTATAAAAGCCATTTGCTGATACTGTAAGTTTTTAAAGAATTGTATTTCAATTAATTAGTTTTATGTTGTTTTTGGTCAGAGACAATTGATTTTTTATTCTTAAACCAATAGAAACAGTTGTAACTTTTTGTTCTTTATCATGTTGAAATTACTGAAACAAAAGAAATTCGATTTAATGGTTGGGATTATATGTTAAAGCAGGATGCAGGAGTTAAATAACATAAAATATAGACTGCCTCTTTTCATTTCAGTGCTCATGGATTTGGTTGTATAAAATTTTATGAAGATATATATTTTGCAGATTTTATATTTCCCTTTACATATCCTCTTGCTGAATCTGAAAGCATGTGTAGTAGCTCCTACAGAGAACAAAATCAATGCAGACCATATAAATTATAGCATCTGATAATAGCCTGATATGTTGGTACTCTATCATTCTTTTATCTAATTCTGCCTTTGAGGAAAATAAATTGCCTTATGTGCTGAAATATTTGATGAAGAATAAATTTGTTCTTCTGGCTCTGTAAAGTACAAGGCATACTGGTTATAACTATGGCTAAATATTTGTGCACTGAAAATAAAACACCAAAAATATTCGAATGAAGTAAAATATCAGCTTTTTAGAAATTTTAGGCCAATTAAACCCTCAGAATTAGTGTTTTCTTTATGAACATTTCATAGTCATTAACCTCATCATTGAAAGTGAATAATTTGATGTCAGATAACTTTCATTTCTCTTTCACTGGTTTTAGGCTTCTGAATCATGATACAGAATGCAGCTACTCTTAGAATTTGTCTGTAGATAAAACTCAAACAAGAATGTCTCAATCACACAGAAACTGTACTGATTCGTGACTTTGTAAAACAAATACGACCACAGCTATTTCTAACATGACTCCATAGATGCCATTTTATTTTTCAACATCCTGGATATCCAGAGGAAAAAAATTACTTTGCTTTAATTTTTCAGTGCTTAATTAATACTTGAGCTGACACTTTAAAAATACTCCTAAATTATTTTTCATCTCAACGAACTTGAAAGCAATTTGGAATCATAAGTAAACAGAACAATTTCTTCATACCAATGGAGGGAATGAATTACAAGTCTAAATATTTGATTTATTTTTTTCAAATGCACAGATTGTTGCTTAAATCATTGATAAGTTATCGAATTAAGGTTTTGCTTTGGTTATAAAGGATTTTTATGGAGTATTTCCTTGTGTAGAAATAACTTATGTGCTAAGATTCTAATGGAGAGTTTATAATAAAGGTTGGCATATCCTATATAAATGTTCTACTATATTGATTTGCTTAATATAACACTTCTAAATGAAAGAAACTGTGTGTGTGTGTGTGTGTGTGTGTGTGTGTGAGAGAGAGAGAGAGAGAGTGAGTGAGAGAGAGAGAGAGAGGGAGAATGAGGGAGAGAAACTTTATTCAGTCAGGACCCAATGATTTTAGATGCTGAAATGATGGAGTTTGAATCAATATTTCATATTTCTGTTGGTGTCTCTTACTGATAACCTACCCTAGAGGCTGTCCTCAGATAATACATCAATCTGAATCCATTAAAATAGTATGTGTTACACCAAAGATAGGACATAATACTTGTAATGAATAATAGATGTTGGAATCCCTTTTAAAATTATAAAAATGTAGATATTTATCAAATATTTTGTAGCTAAACTTAAAACAGAAAACTCAAGATTTTTATAGAAAGGCATATCTTTTAAATTCAATACAAAAAAGATTTTAGTTTAAATGAAGGACCTTATACTATGCAATAAGTCAAGAAAACCATTATGCCTAGTTGATTATTCTGAATATCTGAAAACATTTTTAGATTATTACTGGGGTAAACAATTTGTTTTCCCAAAAATACATATGGCAGATGTACATTAGCATGTTCTTTTTTCATGTGCTCTTCTAGTGGAGTAAAGGAGAACAAAATATGAACCTTAAAAGATCTATTTTGTTTCCAATTAATAACTAACAGTAGGTATAATTAGGAGATTCTGACCTTCAAAATACTCTGATTACAGATTCAAAAATTCTGAGTCTTTCTATTCCTACTCAGATAGGATTGATGTTCAGATTGAGAGGCTCTGGTCCCTGTCTCTGATGAGAAGTATCCGTGGGCTGCATTTCTTACACTTCAGAAGTGTCTATTGGAATCAGGATTTGCAGTGTTGCACTCTGTTATCTACTATGTGGATTCTAATTGTCTTAAAAATTTTCAGTAGTCTCTACAAAGGGCTCCTATTTTTGTCTTATCTTCCTCACCATGTTTTTATTGATCTTTGGTGATTTTCAGATCCTTCCATTTCAATAAACTCTAGCCTTGATTCTACATTCCTTACTCCTGTATTGTACTGTATCTTTTTTTCTTTCCACTTCCCTTTCTCCTCCTCCTCATTTCTATTTACAAAAATTACTCTTTGCTTTAGCCAGAAGTCTTTGTGTATGACTGTAATCCAAATTACTAAAGAGGCTGAGGCAGGAGGATCAAGAGTTTGACACCAGCTTGGACAAAGTAGCCCCACACAGAACAAGACTGGGAAGGGGAAAAAGAGGAAGAGGAAAAGAAGGGGAAAAGGAGAAGAAGGGGAAAAATAAAAAGAGGAAGAAGAATGGAGTATTTGTTTAGCATGTGTGAGGCTCTTTATTCAATCTCCAGTACCACAGGAGAGGGGAGAATGTTTGTTTTAGCATGAAATCAGGGACATAATTTTACATCTTGGCTTGCGGCAACCTAACACAATCAGCTTTATTTCTAGGGACTTAGTCACTTTATGAGTAAAATGACAGAAATAAACTAGTTTATACAGTGTCTAAGCTATTCTTTATAATACAGAATTCATTTAAATAAGTACTGTATTTTGTAAATGGTTATGCTTCAACCTGGTAAAACTGTATTTTCAAACTATCTCTGTACTTTTGTAATTTTTTACATTAGAAAAGCTTTTCACTAACTTTTTTCTATTACATTAAATTTAACTTTTTGAATCACTGCCCACATATAACTCTGTTGTTTCACATCTGATTTATAAGCTGGGGCATGTAGAGGATGGAGCCCAATATTTGCCCCTGAAATTTTTGGAACTGACATTTGAACTTGGTTTCCATGACTGGGAATATTAGAATAATACTCCTTAAAGTGAGAAGCATAGATCAGACAGCATCTAGGGTCCCTTTTAACCTTTGATTTCTATGAGAGCAAAATGAAAGTGATACCATTATGAAGCCTGAACACTAGATCAAACCCAGCAGGAACAAAATAACTCCATACGAATAAATTGTCCAAATTAGATTGTCTTGCTCAGTTCTTTAAATCTCCTGGGGTCATGACTCTTCTAGACACTACGGTCAGATTTTTTTGTTTTGGTATTTTAACTTGAACCCTTCAGTCTGGCATTACTGAAACTTACATGAGAGATCCACCAGGGTCTGAGGATAAAATAACTCATTCTGAGGAGTATCTTTTTTTTCCCCATGAATTATTGAAAATCCTAGGCCATCTCAGAATAAAACTTTTTCAAATCCAATAATAGGTCAGAGAAATCTGTGGACTACTTAATCCTCTGCTTCAAAGAATCTTACTTGTTTGACTTTGATCCTCAGGACAGGCAGTAAAATCCCAGAGCATTTCCTGCTTCATTTCTGTTCACTTAACGGTCCCTTTGCTGCTGTATACTCCACTGGTTTATGCCCATCATCTGGCCCAACAATTCCAGATCCACAAATCACTTACCTAAATACATTACAGTGATCTTGCAAAGACCAGAGGTAGATCTTTCAAATATTTAGCAGTCATCATTTTGTGGAAAGTCTTGCACATAATTAGACCATATTTTTCTTTTTCAAACTCTTTTTTTTTTCCTGTCACTGTAAACTCCACAATTTTCCCAAAGGTCATCTGTCGGAAGTCTGTTTGTGCCCATCATCCCACATGACACTAGAAAGACATATTTAAGAGCCAGCTTAATATAAATGGCAAGGACTAAATCAGCTTACAAGGGCAACACAGTAATTAGGAATACATCTGCACTGTTGGAAGTTGCTAACTTCAGAACATTTCTTTCTTTTATTTGATGTGTTTGACAATGGATAAACACAATATATTCATTAGTGCTTTCACATAAGCTCTCTAACAGCACTTCAAATGTTTTCTAAATAAATTCTAATTACAAAGTCTCATAGTGTGCAAGAGAGTCAGCTTTTGCCAAAGAATATTTTAAAATGATGGAAAGTAGGACTCCTTCAAAGCCTGCAAGACACTTGATAACCTCAGTCTAGAAAGACTGTTGAACTCAGCAGTCTCTTCATGCATATAAAACTGTTTACAAGAGATGTCATCATTAATATATTTTATTAAAATACATTACAATGCATATCTGAAAGCTTCACACAGGATTAAAATATATCAAGTTTATTTTAAGATTAATTTAGCAAGGAGTATTGTCATTGTGAAAGATGAGTGGAACTAAGACCTATTTTAATGTTTTATGAAAACATTATTAAAAAATCCATCATTAGTTGCATTCTCCTTCAAGTTGCTTAGCTCAGTTAAAATACATTAAGCTTACTTTAAAATCAATAAAATATTTTAAAAGCTTTCTTCCTGGCACAAAGCAAAAGTAGGATATATTTATTTTAATCTCCCTTGAATGACACTACCCAATCGATCATTTTGGCTTATATACTTTCAGAAAAATTCTTTTGCTGAATAAAGCAGCATTTCAGTGTACATTTCAATTATTTCCTCACTCAGTTTTACTTGGATTTTTGTATTATTTATATAGTTCAAAGGTGGTCACTTTTTGTGTAACTTGTTGTAAAGATCCAAATTGAAACAGGACTAGAAAACCACAGAACTCCAAAATCTCTAGGGACACAAAAAGACAAACACTATGATTCTACTCACATGCACTGAGGTCTTAAAGTAATCAAAATGATAGAAACAAGAATTGAAAAGGCAGTTATCAAGGACTGATGGGAGGATCCAAGGGGAAATTAGTGTACAAATTTTGGAAGTAGAAAAATTTGTAGAGATCTGATGTCCAACAATGTAAATATATTTATCACTACGGGACTGTACACTTAAAATGATTAATATATAGTTTAATGTTATATGTTTTTAACCACAATTTTAAAAGAGATAAAAAGTGCTTTAGGAAATGTATATGGCTGCTCCTCTATCAATGGGATCTCCTTTTTTTTTTTTTTTGCTTCTATGGGTTTTTTTTTTTTTATTCTATTTTTCCTCCACACTTCATTGACTCTTTCTTTCCTCTCCTGACTTCTTCATATCATGTACCGGCTCTATAATGCCTGTTGTTTTGGCTTTTAATGTCTATCCATAGTTCCAATATTATCTTCTGCTCTTTCTCTGAAGTTTTAAACTCCTGTTGCTTTCTTTTTCTTTTTTCCGGTTTTGTTTTACTCAGTATAATCCAAGAGATATAACAGTTACTACACTTTCTTCCTTTGTTCTAGTACACATATTATTTGGTTATCTTATGAAGGGACCACACTTGACTCAGCTGTAAACTACGATGCATTAACAGTTTTTAGGTGAAATTATTTTAATAATCACTACTGGGCCATCTCTTAAGCAATGAGTGGCAATACTTCTCTTAGATATATTGTAGCTTCAGTGGGCTTTATCTGTTTGAGTCCACCTGTCCTTATCTCCTTATTCTTTGGGTTTCACTTCTTAAGTTTACTACAGTATTTTAAGACTCAATTGTTTCCAAAAGTAAAACTTCTCATCTTCTTCCCTAAATATATTCATATTTTTTCCTAAATGGAGATTTGCTATGTTGTTCAGAATATCTTGAACTCCTTAAGCTCAAAAATCCTCCTGCCTCAGCTTCTTGAGGAGCTGAGACTATATAAGCATGTGCCATAAACCCTGGTTTTCTCATATTTACCTACAGGAAGACCTTGCTTTCTCTTTAGCTTTTAAAACTTGTCAGGGTGATTTCCAGAATTTTAGCACTCAATTTGGGTCTCAATTATTCACAAAACAATGTCCCTGGGAAGTAGTCAGTAGCCACTCCTTCGTCCTCATGTCATAATTCATAGTGCTGAGTCCATCATCATGAATAAGTAATCTGTATGCTACTCAGATGTAATTTATGATTTTCAACATTAAAGATTTTCTCATAGAGACTCATGAAATCTGACTCATGCCTTACTCACTGAATTATATTTTATTCTCTGTGGTATCCCAGAACTCCACATAGATGGATGGAGACTTTACTCTTTATTTTTTTTAGAACTGGGGATCGAACTCAGGTCCTTGCACTTGCGCAGTGGGCAGCGAAACCACTGAGCTAAATCCCCGGCCTGACTTTACTCTTTCTTTCACTCATGTATTAACATAATAAATACATCTGCTTATATTTTAAAATTCATTGCTGTTAATCTAGAGAAGGAGAGATTTTCTTCTATATTTTCTCTTAACCAGTTATGTGCCAATCACAGTCTACCTTTACCCCCACCAAAGCGCTCAATAAAAAATGTAATCAATTTTAGTGGATCTGTAAGTCTCATATAAATTCACTCTTCTTTTAACATGTATTTTGAAAGTTTAATTATCCAGGAGAAAAATATATAAGGTTCCAGTCCCCTTATCATAATTAGATATGTTAACTTGAATGAACCATTGAACCTCTGTGTCCCATTTATGTATTTGCAAAGTTAGCCTCAGTAAAACTCTCTCTTGACCTTTCCAACAAGTAAAAAGACAAAATTCTTTGGTTTTAACAGATCATTTCCAGTTTTTATTCCAAATTATTAAATTCCCACCCAATTTATAAAATCATCAAATTTCACTCTGGCCCATGGAATGGACATATATGAGATATGCAATTCAGTAGAATCTAATAGAACATTAAACTAAGCCCTTTATTCTCCTGCACAGTGTAATGATTATTGTCAAAGAGAGAACCAATCAATTCTGGAATTTAGTCTAAAATACTACCTCTAAGAGGTAGGTTATCAGGCATGTTTTCTGTGCCAAGACAATATGGTTTGACTGCATGTAAGGTTGGTTTTGTATCTATTCAAGGTAAGGTATACCTGTCTCTCTAAACTTCATCACCTGTTAGATATTAATACTGAGCTTCACCTGGCAGAGCTGAGATTTAACTTGATTTATTTTTTTATAAGTATTTAACACACTTTGTCTTTCAAAAGGATATTTCTACTTGATACCCTAGGCAAATAATGAAAACACCAAGATACATAATATAATATGTGCTTTGCTTACTAACAGACCTTCAAAATTGAGTAAATGCAGCACACATGGATGAGCTAACTGCATTTTTTAAGCTTCATTGATGACCTGCCATTCTAAATACTGTATTTTATTTGCTTTTATCCGTAGAGCTCCCTCCCCCTCAGTCTCTCCAAATGAAGTTCACATTTCAGTGTGGTCTCAGAAGCAATTTCCCATGGTTTCTTGCAAACCTCCAAGTTCCAAACATTGTTAAGATTTTTCCATATACATTAGAAAGTGTTCTGCAGCATAACAGTGAATCATCATAACTTTGTTATGCCAAATCCACAGGTGATAGAAACAATAAAAAAGAAGCCAAGCTAACATTCACAGCACATTTTAGCAAATGATTTCTGACCACTTTGACAGTTCAATAAGGTTCTAAGAAATGTGATCATTCTCTTCTTCTCACACTCTTCCTCATTCCCTTTATTTTCAGTGAACCTAGTGAAAACATCACCTGGCATCTCTACCCATTTTATACACTTCTTAATGTCAATTCTATGTAGTATATAAGGAAATCAAAGAAAATTTGGAAAAAAAGCAGAAGAGGATCCTAGTATCTCTTGTGTTTTTAGTCTATTCCTTTAGACTTTATTTACATTCATGATTATATTTTACAATAGATTTGTATGTTTTTATTAATTTTTGACATAATCCTAATAAGCTGTTAAACAAAATATAAAAACTCTTCCATGACTTTAGAATTACACGTTCTCTTGTTTTAATAATGTTAGCCTGGTGTGGTGATGGATGCCTGTAATCCCAACACTCAGGAGGCTGAGAGAGGAGGATCACCATGAGTTTGAGGCCAAGCTGGGGCTACATAGTGAGTTCAAGACCAGCCAGAACTACATAGGGAGATCCTGTCTGAAACAAACAAACAAACAAACACCAATACATATGCTAATTCGTTTCATTTATACTACTAGTTTATCTTAGTTCACTAAAAAGAAAGTTTTGTGTTATTATCACTTTTGTTTTAGTAAAAATCTTTTTTGGTTTATGTCTTGTACTCTGTAACTACTTTGAAGATGTTGATGCATAAAGCAATAACCATTATTCTTTTACTATTTGGTTATGAAATTTTAATTTTTTCATAAAATAAAAAAAGAAATCCTGGCAAATATACCTCTCTAAAAAATTGTAAGAATTTTTATCATCACTTTCTTAACACTTTGTGAAAATACCAAGGTCATGTATTCACTCTACTAATAGGAATTAGATTTTATGTATTTAATACAATTAAATTATCTCATTTAAATGTACATGCCTTTCATTAATACTAGGTTAATATTTTACAGATATCACTTGAAAAAGTATTATATACTTTTATCACTGTGTAGCCTTATTTCTTGCTTATTTCAACACTAATTTCTTACTATCATTCTATAAATTTTGTATATAGCTTTTAAATAACAATTATATCAAACTTTGTTACATTTCCTGAAGTACTTTTCCTAGATTTTTTTTATTTGTATGTTATCTCAGAAATATATTATATTTCAAGTAGTTGATTAGGAGCTTCTATTTTTAAAACATTTCAGTGACTCTTAGAAACAGTTTCATTTGATACTGCATATACCTTTATTGAATCATAAATATTTTGGGACAAATAGAATGAAAAGGGATTTGGAGTTTGTATAAAAATATCTTAATGTCTAAGGAGTATGCTGAAGTTAATGGCACGAGTGAATTGTTTTATCTTCTATTTTGAATTACTATTTTAGTATATGAGCTGCCGAAGTGAGCACTTGAATTACTATTTAATGATATCACTTCAGATATGAGTAACTGAGGACTTTATTATTCCCTTATTGCAATTCAAGAAATCCTTTATATAAACTAATGTTTGTATGAGTTGGTGCTAATTAAAATTATTACTTTACACCAAAGGATTCTTATCTAATAATTAGTGCTGTTTGACAAAGTACTGGAAGATTTTATTTCGAAGTAAGCCATACAGAAAAACTAAGTCACTCTGTGAGATGAATGAACTCTGTCTTGTGAGATCCCCTCCAAAAAGCTAGGCTTTACATATGTTGAATATCCTTTTAGTTAAAAACATTTACTTCAAAATTAAAGCCCCAACTCCTGATGCAAATCATATAGATTAAGTAAATTCTGTACAATTTTTGAGTTTTAAAATAAACAATAAAAAATGTCAATAAATTGGAATTCTTCGCAAGAGAAGTCAAAGGTCTATGTGTTTTACATAAAAAGCACTTCAGGTGAATCTCGCGGGAAGTTCTAGTAAATATGAATATTACAGAATATAGTTAAATAGAGAAATGTGTACAAAAGAAAAAAATCTATTACAATTTCTAAATTATTCTAAAGGCTTCTGATTATTGATGACATTATGTACTTCAAATTTCTGCTCACTTTGACTCAGGCTCTGACTTTCTGTTGTACTTCATCTACATGCTTACATTCCCATGATTTGGAGGACCATTTTATTTCCTTACATTTCAGTGCATGTGGATTGTGATTAGTGTAAGTAGAATAGAATGACATTATGCAAGCAAATATCAGTATATTTTTAAAGTTTTATTTTACTGAAAGGGAAACTTTAGCCCAGAAACGCAAAATTACTTTTTCCAAAATGACTGTTGATAACCTCCTAAAGTAGAAGACACAACCACAAGATTTATATCACAATAGGAAAAACACATCCTCAGACCCTCCAAATGTATCTCTAAAAATAGATATGCAGTGCAGGTTACCAGGCATTACTTATAAACTACCTTAAAATTTGAGAGTTTATATAGCAGCTATCAGGGAGAGACTTGTTAACATTTAAGAAAACCTCTTTATCATGTACTTTTGGGCCTTAATGTAAATTTCCTATGATTCACTTAATGCACTAATGCATTTTTGTCAACCAATTTACTTTATTTACTTCCTAGAATGGTAATATTTAGTAAATGGTAGTGACTTTTATCCTTTGACTAAAACCCTACCTTTCCCCCAATATGCACATCTTCCAGGGAATTTTTATCTCTACACTTTTCATTTTCCATATCTGTCTCTTCATCCTCATCTAATTTCACCACTATAGCCACAGATCATCCCCAGCCTATGAATCAACTTGGTCTTTATTTCACTTTATTTCCTATGAAGAGGTAAGTTAGGAAGCTTATTAGTTTGTGATCACAATAAATTCACTAAGGCCTCTGACTTAGCCCAGATCAATTAGATATAACTCGGTAAAAAAGCAAGTAACTGGGGAGTTATACTAATTTCAAATTCAAAAAATAAACATAACTTTATTTTTGCTATTTCTCTACTGCAAAATTGTAGGTTTGAATTTTTCTATTACTAAATATCCTAGGGTAATATCAAAAGCCTATAGAAATAAGGCAGATGGAATTTTAATCTTAGACCTTCATAAATTTATGAGGAATCTCTTTTAGACTGTTCACTTTTACATGAGAACAATACTATCACCACAAAGTTATAAAGACAAAAAGACAGTTCATTTATAAGTTTCCAGCTCAATACCTGGCATACAGGAAGTGCTACTGAAAAGCTATTTCTTATTAACTGGAATGTGGTTTGGCCTATGTATAAATACAAAATTTCTAATATGTGTATCCTGCCATTTCTGTTCAATATAGCATTAGAAATCCTAGCCATAGCAATTATCCAAGAAAAACATATAAATGGATATCCAAGTCAGAAAGAAAGATGTAAAAATTACTTTTGTTCAACAACTAGAAAGATATCCCAACCAGTTACTGGAGGTTGCCCAGTCACCTGAGGGGGGAACAGCAGGAAATAAAAGAATAATAGACAAAGAACAAGGAATAGAGAATAACAAATGGTATTCTATTACTTGGGGGGCCGAGAATTGATCTTTAGCTCTCTCTTGGCTAAAGACCATCTGATCTTAGCTCTGTCATGGCCAAGAAGAGAGGCTCTAGATTAGTCAGTATTTATGATTATACTACATAGCAAGGGGGTGGGAAGGCAGATGGAGGGAATAGCAGAATTGATACACTAGAGTCAGGCTGTGAAAGGGGAGTAACTATGTATACTTGTGAAGGACAGGTCTCGGTTAACAAGGCACCTGTGTTATCTTGCAGGTCACAGCTAATGAGGCACCTGTGTTATTTTCGCTAACGTTTGATCTTGGAAAATGGTTTCACAGAGTCATAATTCCTCAGCTGCGGTTTTTCTTTGCAATTAGAGATGTCACAACTTCATTGATCCCTGAGTCCTCAACTGTGACAACTGGCAAAGAGAAGTCCATTTCAGAACAGCAGCGGAAAGGTCAATTAGAAGTTCACACTTAGGGCTTGGAGTACTTGTAATCTTAATCAATAGCTGAATTCATAAGCCAATTCAGTAATTGTTGAAGATCAGAAGAGAATTAAGGCCTAATTCTCCTCCTCTGTGAGCACAAAGGAGAAAGGCTCCACTCAGGGGTGATTGGATATTGCCTACTAGGGAAAAGATAAGACAGCTGAGTTTAAGTTGTTTACCAAATAATGTACTAATGGATATTGGAAACCAGATGAATCTTGTGTTACTTTGATTGCTTGTTCCCATGTTCAGGTGGATAAAAGTGAGGTGAGCCAAAGACTTGGGGCTCCTTTGCTTGCCTGCACATTAAGCTGACTGTGTCTCTTTGTCATACATCCTCACTCACTCCAGGGTCAGGGAGTAGCAGAACTAGGTCCAGGAGCAAAGCCAACCAGGAGAGTCGGCTACAGTTGGCAACCCAAACTGGGACCTGAGACCAAGGTCACCCACAAATAATATCTAAAGCTTGCTCCATGCGGTTTCAAGCTGGTCTCCTGTGTTGCAGCCGGTGAGAGAGAACCAACCAGAGACCAATATTAAATCCACACAGGAGTTTATTACCGGCCAGGACCCGAGCCGAGCATCGGACTCGAGCCTCGACTCGGGGTTGACAAACATGTTTTATACACCTTTGAGGCCAACAGTTTCTAGGCCCCCCTATGGGATAGAACTAGTAAAGCAAGCAAAAGGTACAGAAGGGGAACATCTTGCTGTTAGAACATTTGTAAAACAATAGTTGATTAATTGTTGTTTCTAAGAGACTCTCTAAGGGGAGGAGGTTTCTAAGCTTCCTCCTCCTGAGTTCATCTAAAGGGCAGGCAGGTGGGTCAAGCAGCAATATGGAGTCTGTCTTGCTAACTAGGGTCCTTCATCCTGCAGTGGTTTCAATGATCAGTTCCATGATATCTATTGATGTTGACCCCCGCTTTAAGTACTTACTGCCAAGTTGTGTATCTTCTTTGGAGAACTGTTAATTCACATCTTTCCCCTACTTTAAGATGTATTTGAAGCTATTTAGGACTGAGTTATTCTTCTGGGGTAGTTTCATCTTTTTATTTAATCAAGGTTTATTCCAACTATGCTTTTTATAAAACAGTTTCAGTAGTTTTTGTCTAAGAATTTTCCAATTTCACTTAAAATATCTACTTTTTGGATTATTCTTTTGCAGTGTTAAATTAAAATCCCTTTTTATTTCTGTAAGAATACTATAATGTTTCCTCCTTCATTTACGATTTTAGTAATTTGAATCTTTCTTTTCTTGGTAAATTTCCTAAAGTTTTATCAATTTTGTTGATCCTTTCAAAGAGCTAACTTTTGGTTTATTTAATTTTCTCTATGTTTCATTTATTTCCACTGTAATCCTTATTATGCTTGTCCTTCTCTTGTCTTTAATTTGTTTTATTTCCAGCGTTTTAAATTTGATGGCTGCACTGTTGATTGCTACATTAATCTTCTTATAGCTTTTAAAGGTCATTCGCATTTGTTCTTTTGGATACAAATTATAATCTGTTGCCATTTCTGTAGTCTAATAGAGGACCCTTTGTGTGGTTATTGGAAAGGATGTTTCATCTTTTCCATCACAGATCCAGCAACATGTTTATATGCATATTGTTTTATACAGTTTCCTTTAAACTGTCAAAAGCAGTAAGGAGAAAAAAATTCACTATGTTGATTTGTAATCATATAATTACCATTATTGGTGTTCTTTTATGTTGATAGGATTTTAATTATGAACTTATGTTATTTGCTTTCAGCTTGAGATGCTTTACTGCTTTTCATTACTCAAATCTATTTATAAAAGTTATCTTCAGGCCCGGGGATTTAGTTCAGTGGTTTCACTGCCTGCTGCGCAAGTGCAAGGACCCAAGTTCAATCCCTGGTACCAAAAAAAAAAAGTTATCTTCATAGTTTAGTCTGAAAATGTCTTTTTAATCTTTTTCATAAGAGTAGTGGTGCTGAATATTCTTAGCTGACAGTGTGTGTGCGTGTGTGTGTGTTCCCTTTGAAAATTTAATATATCATTCCACTGTCTCCTGAGCATCCATTGTTTCAGATGACAAGTCAGGTGTTAATCTTATAGAGATCCCTTTGTACATATAGTTTAAATATTTTCTCTTTGCTTTTGGCATTCAGAACTGTTACTATGATATGTTTGGACTAAATTTCTTTCAGTTTATCTCATTTCATTTTATTTTTTTATTTTTTATTTTTTTTTTGGTACTGGGGATTGAACTCAGGTCCTTGTGCTTGTGCAGCAGGCGGCAAAACCACTGAACTAAATCCTGGCCCCTATCTCATTTCATTTTAATAAACCTGTTTAATGTGTACATTAATTTTTAAAATAAATTTGTAAAGTTTTCAGCCATTAATATTTTGTATTCATTTGAGAATTTTTCAGCCATTGTTACCTTGCATAGTTTTCCCTGACCCTTTCTTGTTCTCTTTTCAAACCTGTACCTATTATACTTACGTTGGTTCTCTAAAATGGTGTTCCATATTTTTTCTATAATTTTGGTCAATATTCATTATTTTTCTGTTACTCAGCTTATAAAATTTATTATCAATTTATCAATAATTTCCCAATCAATTTTCTCTCAGTTCAAATCAATTGTGAGCCTGACAGAATTTTCATTTTGGCTATTGGTTTTTCACTTCAGGACTTCCATTTGATTCAATTTTCATATATATATATATATATATATGGTCATATATATAAGTAAGTCATAGAAACTCTAATCTCCCTCCCCAGCCAGCATATTGGAGGAGCTAAAAATAAAAATAAAGAAACTCTATGATCTACTATGTCTGAAACAATAAAAAAAAATCTCTTCATCATCATGTTAAATAGTGGATAAAAGACTTCCATTTCAGAAAGTGTCCTGCTCATACCTACGAGAATACTGAAGAACCTGAACAAACTTTGTTGAGGTTCCCAACTATAACTGTTAGCATTATACCATATATTATTTCTCCAATCACATTTTAGCATGTTTCAGTCATGCAGATTTATGAAAAGAAGTCTCTATAAGAACTTGAAAGAAGAGGGTTTGGAGAACTTCCAGAAAGCCAAACATGTAGCAGTTCCTAAAGCATGGTGCATCCAGAGAGGACATGTTTGGACTCTCTTAGTGAAATTTATTGCTTCCTTAATGTGATGCATCTGATGTCACACATTAGAGGTGGTGCTTGCTCTTGCAAGGAGGCACACTGAAGTTGCCCTGAATTTAGCAGCAGCCTCTTTGGCAGTTTCATCAAATCTAGACTCCAGATGTGAGGCTCCACTAACTGCCTGCTGATATAAATTTGTTGTTGTTATAAAGTGCTAGGGCATAAATGGTTCCACAGTCAAATTCAACTGAGCCTGGGCTTATACTGAGAGTTTTCAGGTAATCATTTTCATTGTTTTTGTTGTTGTTGTCTTTGGTAAGTCAGCTGACCATTGGTTTAGCTTTTTGCTCTGAATTAGTTACACCAAAATATTTATTGCTTTGAAAGCAGTCTTAGATTTGTAATAGAATTTCAAATAATGGTATGTATTTTAGAGAAAGCTTCCAATTTTTCTACAAATTTATTTTCAACTGCCTCTCCTTCTGAGCAGAATCACTGAGCCTTCAGTCCAGAGGTGGACACAGGGACACTGCCTGCTTATTCTCAAAATGACCCTTTTGCTTTATGAGCAGGGCACTAAGAGGCAGCATAATCTGCTTTCCTTGGATTGCCTCTGCTAGGATGAAATCTGTGCTCAGTGTGTGATCAAGGCCCTAGTCAGGAGGTCAAACCTCTTTCCTAGCGAGGGGAAATGGGCAGAGAAACGATCCTTTGGTATCTTGACCACAGTTATCAGGAATTTCATTTCTGTATCATGGAGCTGGAAGATGAAAGATGAGAAACACTAGCAGCATGCCCTTCCCATCAGGATACACTATTCCTGGCCTGGGAGCACTTCTTTCTTGGCTAGACCTGCCTGGACTAGAGTCCCTTTCATCTTAATAAATTTGGGAAGGATTAGAAGAGTGTAAGTGTTGGCTTAAATATCAAAAACCCATTTCTTCTTACTGAGCTTCATAGATATTTTTGAGTAAATGTTTCCTTATTTGATACAGAGAGTCCTGCTTTAATGACCAAGGGTCTGTTCCTGAGACTGTTATTAAATGAATTGGTTGCTAAATGAGGAACTGTATATAGTGTGTACATTATAATAGTCAGAACAAAACATGGTCAAAGGAAGCTTCAACTTGATGACTTTGCTTTTATTTGCATAACAGTTACTTTACAAACTTTATAAACAAGGTGCACTATACCAAAAAAAGGGCATTGAGGCTCTATAAACAGTTCTACAGAACCTTAAAAAAAAAAAAGATGAGACTTAAGTCTGAGCAGCAGGCCCTAGTCCAAAAAACACTCCGGGGCCCAATCTGGACAGTCATTAAACAGGTAGATCATTAAATGAGGAAATCTGTATTAGACATCATGTTATCAAAATAGTTTAAAGAAAATTATTTTTTTCTTAAGAAAACATGCTCTCCAATAATTTTTATAATAAAATACAGCAGCCACCAACAAATCACATCAGCTGGGTTCAAGCAGTATTGATCCCTCACATGTCAGAAAAAAGCAGGGATAAAAATATTCAGAAAATGAGGGATATTTTATGATATAGCAATGATATAGAAAGTGTTCATCAATAATCATGGTAGCAAAACAGACACAATCCAGATAGGATCTTCAGCAAATCAATAAAGCATCTATTCAAGTATTTTTTCACATACCCTTTCTGGGCATCTCAGTAGATTCCACGAATTATTCAAGGTTACATCATTGACCACACAGTTAATATTGCTGAAAGCAGTGTTTTGAAAGTGCTATTTTGACCCATTAGGGAAATTAAAATACTACTAATAAGATATCACAGATCCATGAATCTATTTGACTCTGTAAAAATTACCGGAAATGCCAAATATCTTTGACAGTGAAACTAGCATTAAAACCACTTAACAGTTTACCCCAAGTGTCACTCAGGCAGTGCATCTGTTTACATCCTGACTGTCTTGAGTGTTGCTCCAGCAGGTGCCATTTCAAGCAGTTAATTCTCGTAATGAATAAATTTGATAAAATTATATTTTTTATATTTCCTGTTATCTTATAAAAATTAATGAAAAATGCATCTTTTTGTCATTCTGTATTTAAATAATTGAACTGGAAAGTGGTTAATGGAGCCACTGCTTGGCCTCTGGAGTAAATACCTTGGAGGACAGAAAGACATATAAAGTAAGCAGCAAACACACTTACTAGACAGGAGTGTAAGACAAAAAGTATACACATAAAACAATCAAAGAGCCAAGAATAATGATGATAATTTATTCTTACATTCTTTCCTGTGGTCTGCAAGTTTATAAATAACCCTTGAGAAAATATGTGTACCCTTTTGATATGAGACATTTCTACATGTCAAAGAGTTTCATAGGTAACATCATTCCTAATTAATTTATTTATTTCTGTTAATTTAACTGCAAATGAATCAGTTTTATTATCACCTAAGGAACAGTTGGAAGCAAACAGTCCCTACAAGTGAGCCCAACTAAAAGAGTGCACTGATAAATTTTTCTGGCCCTTTGACACAGCTGTTCTGATTGCATCCTATGTGATCAAAAGTCCATCCTCCTCCAAATACTACCTTCTACATTCAAAGAGGCAAACCATATATATTTTCGGATAGGCAGCTTATTTTCCCATATATATTTTTGGATAGGTAGCTTAGTGAATGTGCCTAAAATAGGCTACTGGCATTATTCATTTCATTACTGAGTTCCATTCCTGCGACTAGGTCATTACATGAATCAGTTCCTAAATGAGGAATTATATATAGCATGTTTATTACAATGTTCAGAACAAAGAAATGGTCAAAGAAAACTCCAACTTGACTTTGCTTTTATTTGCATAACACTTACATGCAATACTATAATGTCTAACACAACATAAAACTACAGTGCTGTACTGTATGGTGCAGTAGGCAAAAACTACAATACTGTATAAACAAGGTGTACAGTACATAAAAGACACTGAGGTTCTATGAACAGGAGGTACAGAACAGTATAATAAAAAGACAGGTCATAAGTCGGAATGGTGGGTTGTCAGTTCTGAATACAGCAGGTAAGTCGTAAATCCAAATAGTCATTAAACAGGTAGGTCATTAAGCAAGGAGTATCTATATATGACCTCAGAAATATTTCCAGGAACTCTATTAAATTTTTTCCACCAGTTATGGCTGTTTCCTGGGCAGTAGATACACAGAGATTCTCCTGGCACCATTGTGGAAGTTATTCCTCTTCCTTCTGTAGCAGTCACCAATATCCTAGTTTTATTGTGTCTATTCCATCTGTAATTTGAGTTTTCATATAGGTTGATATCCATGAATACTTTTGTTTTTCATTTGTGTATTCAACAATTTAGATGAGCATAAATTTTCAGCATTTCCTTTTTGGTCTTCATTATGATTTGGAGTGTACGTACAGCTTTAGTTAATGTTAAATTGATTAATTATGATAAAGTTCCCTTATGATCTTATAAGATTGTATTACAATTTAGTCAAGTTGTGTGAACTACGATGCACATTTAACCCTGGATTCGAGGCTTTATTTGTAGGTAGATTACTCGGTGCCTCAAAACACATTCCCATAATCTCCAACCTCCACTGCTACCACATTTTGAGATGTGAATTGCTATTCTGGGTGTAAACTCCACCTTCGTCCTAACTTGCAATAGAAAAGACTGCATATAATTGCAAGTAACAGAAGTAAAAGAAAATCCATTTTAATGTCGCTGAAACAGTGGTATATTTTCCCATGCAACAAAAAACTGTATTGGCTCTCTAAAACAGATGTTCTATAAAACAATCATGGTCCATAGTTTGTTCTTCATTCTTTTCCTATTATCAAATGTGCAGCTTTTATTTTTAATCTGTCTTATTTCATTTCCTTAAGCCTCTCTTTCAATCAAGGAGACAGAAGAAAGGCATAAAGGTTCTACATTTATGAGTTTTTCCAATAATCCCCGTTCACCCAATTCTACTCATATCTCAATGGTTTGAAAAGAGTGACATGGCCATCCTTTCACACAACAGGGAAAAAGAAGTAAGTACCTATAGCTGGGAGCATTAAGTTTTGCTTTACGGCATACAGATATTTTGCTTTCTTTAGAGCTCTCTTAATCTTTGTCTTCTTCAAAACAAGAAATAAACATTGTTTTCACTGTCATACTACCATTATCTGTAGTTAGAGGATGAAAGTGCAAGATTGGGACTTCTAACACTTATTTAACTCAGATATGTTGCTTCAGTCAATTTGATTGTTTTAGATATACTGTTCTACTGGAGCTGGGATTGATGCTAAGCACTTGATTTATCTAACTTTCTCTGGGATCCCCTAGAAAATTAGAGTTAGAAGCAATCTCAAACATCAATTAATTGGCCTTTTTTCTTATAGCTTTGTGAAGAGAAGATGTGAAAGTTTAAGTAACTTTTCTAAAGTTACAGCTGTGATTAAAACCTACTTTTATTGAAATGGTCCATACAGTGCTGTCTTTCACACTTTCAGTTAGTGCTCCCTTGCTTTTGCAATTATACTACGAAGCTGCTTAAGGATAGGGCTGTGACTTAAACACTTACATAGTTCTTTACTGATTACTTTCATTCAACACTCACATCTTTCATTTCAAAGATACTCAATTCATCCTCAGGATCAATTTCCTAGAGTTCACAAAGTCCCCAGGATAAATATTTCATGCAGATTATGAAAATTATCATATAGACACTAATCATCTGAAAACAACTTTGATTTTATAGGACAAGATACACCACATAGAATTTAATGAACATATTATCTAATTTGAAGCAAATATAAACTTGTACATTTTTATTTATCTCACATATATTGCTTCTAGGTCTTTTGGCTAAGATCAAGTGTGTATCTCAAAAGTAGTCAAGCTATCAATAGATCTTTCTAATGCTAATTTACTTATATAAAAAAAGATACAAACAATGCAAAAATGATTAAAACATTTTTTTCAGTGATGTGAAGTTGCAGTATTTTCTTGACTAAAGCTGAAGAACCAAGTCCTATGACAGAGCTTACAAAAGAAGAAGAATAGAAAAAAGATTCAGAGGCCTCCAAAGAATAAATGAGCAGCTTTTTTCACGCTCTGGGTATATATTGTGTGTATGCAATTTATGTTTCCCATAAAAACAAGAAGGAATACCATAAAGAATAGAAGGCAAAAAAAATGGAAATAAAGCTTTTGTAAATAAGGAGGGGAAGAGGGGTTGACGGGAGAAGAGGGAAATGGGGGAAAATGAGGAATCGAGATATATTAGATACAGGTACAAATTCCCTATAATGAAAGTGACCATTATGTTTATCTGTGGTGTACCAATAAAATTAATTTTAAAAGAATAAAAGAAGTAATACCAAATTCACACTAAGCTATTATGAAATCAAATGAGAAATATTTTCAGTTAAAACAGGGCTTATTAGATGACTTCAAGTAGAAATGAGAAAAAATGCTATCTAAGCCTTTGCGTCTAAGGGTGAGTACAGGCTTTTATTCTCTTTTCAAAAGGAGAAAGGATAAGTGTCACTATAAACTACAGCAAAGCAATTAACTCTTTCATAGATCTAAAAATAAGTATTAATTTTTACCATGTATATATACAGAAAATAGCTGTAAGCAAATTGCTTTGAAGTTGAAATTACTATCATTTAAACCTTTAAATCCATTCATAATTTACTCAAATTTATAAAAAATAAGTAAACATACTCTCCCCTCCAACTTATGAAGCTTAAAAATAATGTTAATAACATACTATGGATGTCAGACATTTGGACTGAAATTATTCTGGGGTGGTAGGATAATGCTCACATTTGTTAAATATTTATCTAAAATCAATTCTATTACTTGATTTGTTCTTTATGGGAGGAAAAAAAATAAAAGCATTCATATAGAACTGATCATGTGAAAAATGGGCAAAGTCCTCTTTCCACATTTAAACACTATGCGATGTGGCTTCTGCTTTACTCACATTTTCCTAATGCTGGTTTCCCTCTCTCTGGTGAGGCCCTTGTATCCATGATACTCTTTTTCATTACTTTAGCAGGTCCTCAGAGTCTTTGCACTATCTAGACTAAGCTTTCTTCATTTTTGGATGGCTAACTGTCCATTAGAACTTGGCTCAAATGCCTCCATCTCCAAGATACTTTCTTGCCATTCTGTCAAAAATAGACATCCAAGAATTCTTCTTCATGTCATCATTAAACATCTGCTGATTTTTATGATTATTTATTTGGTAGTTCAATTTATTATTAGTTTTTGCCCCACTGCCCTTACAACTATCAAATAATTTTCTTGACAATAAAGGGTGCTTTTTGTCTTGTTCACGTTATTTCTCTAATATCAAAAATCACCCCCACCATACAATAAGAGGCCTCAGAAATGCTCACTTATCAATAAAACTTGTAGACAGTACACATCCAAAAAGACAAAACCCAAGTCATTTGTCATACAAATATTCTTTAATTCTTCTAACATTAGGTACTACTGAATTCTTGTCCTGCAGAAATAACGTACCAAGTTGTATTGATCTAAAGTGTAGGTAAGAATTCAAAAGTTTATCGACCTATTTTTCTTTGCTAATAATTTTACTGTGAAGAAAGAATAAGGATTAAGAAATTAATAGTGGTGAACAATGAATATTTGTCATCAGAGTTGTACTGAAAAAGACGTAAGACAATTAAGTCCAAGAAAAATGAGATAGATTATTTGGAATCAGTGAAAGACAAAAAGGAAAAGTATGGAAGACGGTGTTATCAAAGTTCATTTAGGGATTTAAGGTAGAAAATTAATTTCAATAGGGTGTTTTTAACTATATAATGCAAAGAATGAGGGGGTAATATATTTGATATTTATTCAGATGATAATAGAGGCAAAGAACTTACTATGCAAGGGGAAAAATGTTACCACTTATCTTTTACTCTCTCTCCAAACTACAATGCTTGTTGAAGTCATTGTGGGGGCTAAATGGTACAGCTATACACGTTTTAAAAATAAATTCGAATGGGGGACAAAGATCTGCCAAAAAAGATCCCGGACCCACCCCTTGCTTAGTTCCTTGTATGCTTGCTATGCCACTTGTTCCCCCATTTGACTCCCATTAATCAATATTACCTGGGTGACTGTACTTGCAGTCTTATTGGTTGGTCGTGGTTTTGTCCCACCTCATGCCCACCTTGTAAATTTCCACTGGGTCTTATACTTTTGTCCCACTTTGTACCCACCTCACCATGTGGCTTTGCTGTATAAAACATCTGAAAAGCAGGGTGGGCGGGGAATCCACTTTTCAGTCCCCCTTCTATCTCTCTTAGGCAGAAGCTTTCTTTCTCGCAATAAATTTTTCCTACTCTTGAAAAAAAAAAAGAATAAATATCCAGGGCCTGGGTTTAGCTCAGTGGTTCTGCCACCTGCCTCACAAACACAAGGTCCAGAGTTTGAGCTCTGGCCAAAAAAAAAAAAAAAAAAAGAATAAATTTCCAATTTTACCTCTAATGATTGTGATAATGATTTAGGGAAAAATTCTTTAGGTAGATTGTGCTACAAGCTCTTGACTCTTTCCTCAAAAATGAAAACATCTGTTCTATAAAATTTAATTATGTTTTCCTTTTAGCAAATGAGGAAGCAATTTATGACTTGGGTTTACATTTAAAAAAATGACCAGCATGGTAAAGTTAACTGATTACTAAACAGAAAAGAATATTATAAGCAATACATTTAAGTAATAAGTTAATCCAAAGACATATGTTAAAATTTTTCTGAATTTAAAAAAAGAATTATTAACTTCAATGTTAAAATGCTAATGATCATTTGCCAGTTGGCCACATATAAAAAGGTCAAGTTTGTAATGTGTATATCGGTAGTTAAAATAAAGAATAAAAATATCCAAATATGAAAAATAACATATAAGAGAGAAAAAAATAAAATTTTTAGTTTTTGTCCTTACTTTGTTCTATTGGTCTTGTAGTTTGTAGTTTTCCTTCTATGAATAGATATAAATAATGATCATTTATTTGAATATGTAAGAATATTCACTGATCTTGTGATTTTCCTATATATCTCATGAAAATGCACATAACAACGTGTTTTCTCTTGTACATTAAAGTCTTGCTGCTTGTGCATTTTTATTTGAAAACTCTTAAAGTGTGTTCATGGTTGGCTTTTGTAATACAGAGATCTATTTTAAGGGAAGGAATAGGAATTGTTCATCTCCTTATAGAAGTCATCATGTAAATAACCCAATTATTGTAACATTTTTTTCTTCCCTCTATCATTGAGAGAGAGAGAGACAGAGAAGGGATGAAAGGAAGGGAAGGAGAAGGAGAGAAGAGGAAGAGAGGAAGGGAAGAAGGAAAGCAAAAAAGGAGAAGAGAAGAGAGGGAAGGAGGGAGAGAAAAAGGAAAGGTAGAGGACTGGGAACTTAGCTCAGTGGCACAGGGCCTGCATGGCAAGCGCTAGGCACTGAGTTTGATTCCAGGCACTAAAAAAGAAAAAAGAAGAAAAAAAGAGAAGAAGGAAGGAAATATTATATATTTATGCATACCAAAATATATCTTGCACAACTAAATAGCTTACAGCCCAACAATTCTGCTTTTGAATGTGCAGTACGGCTAAGTCTCCAGAGGGATATGTTAACTGTGATCCATGTGCCATTGAGAGGTAGCCAAGTTGACTTCTTACATTTGCCATTTGCTTCTCTTGGGGTGTCTAGAATTTTAGGGCCCTGCTCTACTGCCCTAGGTTCACATCATTAAAGTTCTCTCTATTTTCTTTCTTTCCAACTTAGTAATTGAACAATGTTATGTGATGGCTCAGGCTTCAAGACAGCAAAATTTGAAGTAAATGGACTTCCTAAGTATATTTTATTTATTTTTCTTTCCTGTTCTCCAGCTTAAGGCAATTTATTAATCCAGCTAGGTTAAGAGTGAAATAAATAATATGTTTGCAAATCATTTACAATAGAAACCAAAAAGAATGAAACAACAGAAAGAGAAACAAAACAAAACACAAAACCTTGCAAAATGTTGCTGGTTCTCTCATGATTTCTGATTTAACAGCCCCTCCACCCTCAAAAAATTCAGTTTGTGAATGAAACTACTCCCGCCTCTCCTTTCTTTCCTATTCTATCAAGTCTTTATTGTTCTTCTTAACACTATATGGATGTTCCTCTCTTCTGTTTTCTCAATTTCATGCATAGTCCTGCCGCTGTCTTTCTTCTGGATTATTGTTCTGTTCTTACTCCATTCAACACCTTTCATACTATTACACACGTCTTGCTAAAACAAAATTCAGTAATTTCCCTCTTTTAATGCCTTGAACAGCATCCTATTACATAAACTATGAAATTTAAATTTCGTATCATTTTACATAAGCCACTCTCTAATCTGTCTCTTGGTTGCTTGCTGTCACTCTTGGGTTCTCGCTGTTGTCTTACAGATAATACAACTTACGCACTTATCTTTCTGACTTATTTGTATTTCCCCAAAGATACCACAGTCATTTTTATCTACTCATCTTTACATGTTTCTCTTTCTCTAAAAAGGATCACCTTTCACTTATTTAAAAATGACTCATGACTCAGCTTAAGGATCTCTCATTCTCTAGAGCTACGCTTGAGAAACACAAACAAAACTGACAACCACTGGGTCTGAAATTTTTTCTGTGCCACATATTTCTAGCACTTCTCCTACTGACGTACATATCACTGCCCTCAGTCCATGCTTAATAAATTAAAAGTAGACATGAAAAAATAAAATACAGCATGATACTAGTGACTATGCATAGCATTTTTTCTAGTAAGAATAAAACTTTCCCTACAAAGAAACTATGATCCATGGACTTGGATGTTTCCTGTAAACAGTTTATTAAGCTGGGCAGAAAGGATTACTGCATAGTTCACATTGTTTTCATTTAGGGCTTTTATGATACAAGTCATAGAAGAGGGTGTAGGTGAGTGGTCTTTACTGCTTATTCAGAGCCTTCTGGAAGTAACAAAGGGGAATGGCAGCAGAGCTGATTATTGCAAAGTCTAATAACAAGTTAAGCTGATAGTGTTGAGTGATTGTTGTGATTCCAAACACCATTGGCAAATGTGCAAAACCCATTACATCTATAAGGTGTTACTGAAACTAAAGATGAGATTCCTATTGCAATGTAATATTCATTCCAAATGCATGCATTTTAAAAGAAGATTACACTAGCTAAGTAGCAAACAAACATTAGATTGTAAAAATGTTTTTAATAAAAAACAGAAACTTTTCCCATACCCAAGAACAGAAACTTCAGCAAATCTTGAAATATTGGTGATGAAAATCAACATGGAAATTTGCAAAGAAGTTTACACTATCAAGCAAAATGTTGGCTTAAAGTAGTGGCATCTGTCTTCTCTGACAGTTACAACGGCTTTACTTCTAATGTTAGATGAACCGATGTTGCCTAGATCAGTTGAGTTTAGGTATGCTTTGGATATGAAGAAGTTTTGTCCCTTGAAGGAGTCCTGAAAATTTGAACGTTTTCCTAAAATACATGTTCTGATTAAACATTCTTTCATAGTGCTCCAAGTTCTACTTATAGCGCACATTTCCAGAAAAATATGTCAGTATTGTGGTACATGAAGAACTATTTCTTGAGTTTCTAGTGTCTGCTAGGAGCCATGCTTCACATTTTTACATATACAATTTTTGAGAACTTGCAATAACTATATACATTACTTATAATTTACATATAAAAAAATAGAAGGCCAAAATATTCAAAATAAAATCCTTTAGTAAGATCACATGTTACCAAGCTGTAGATAGAGGTAGAAATTAAGATCATCTCTTTATGGTCCTTTTAGTTGGGCCTCACAATAAATCTAAGATTTAGACATGCCATGGGAATTTCTGTAGATTAATGACCCAGCACCTGAAGTTCAGAAGGTAAACGTTGAAGAAGAGTTTACTGATAATCATGTGAATAAAATGTCTTAAAGAAATACTAATTATTAAGACAGAAAACTATCAGTAAATTGCTTGGTGCCAGAAACTTTAATGGACAGATTTTCATTATGGTCTTATGAATGTCACATGAATCTCCAAACCAAGAATTGGACATTATGCTTTAAATGAATTAAGGCAGGCAAAGGCAACAAAAGCTATTTCCTCTCTTATACTAGCTTCTTTTCTCTGCTTTGCATTGTCTTCATTCTAGGATCTACCTTGACATGGGAACCAATATTTGAGAGAGAAGGAATGAGAGAATTCCAGGAAATACAGGTGGGTAGGTAAGAATTTTGCCAAAGTAACCCTTAGGACTCTAGCTAAACCTGATTGACGATACAGTCTCAATGAAGAGGGGAAGTATAGCCCTTCTCCCCACTTGAAGGTGAGAAGGGGAAATGAATGACCCACAGTACAATCTCCTATAAATACCTTTGACTAATTTCACATCATGTCAATGAGTGAGATGGATTTAAACTGAGACAGTTCAACTCTAGAGCCAATATTTTTTCTAAGGAAATAACAGACTGAAAAAGGCAACTTATAGAATGGGGAAAATATTTGTGAACCACATGAATACAGAATTAATATATAAAATATATAAGAAATGCCATAGGAAAATAACTTGATTTAAAATAAGGGCAAAGGGCCTAAATAGACATTTCTCAAAAGAAAATATACAAATGGTCAATGGGCATGTGAAAATGTGCTCAAGATTTTGAATCAACAAATACAAATCAAAACCACAAAGAGATATCACCTCACACCTGTTAGAATAGATATTATCAAAATGAAAAACGATGGCAAGTGATGATGAAAGAAAATGCGGAGCAAAAAAGCACTCTTACACACTATTTGTGTAGGATTAAATTTGTGAAGTCACTGAGGGAAAAAAATTATGGGCATTTTTCAAAAAGTTAAAAATAAAGGGCTGGGGATTTGGCTCAGTTGTTCCAGTGCCTGCCTTCCAAGCACAAGGTCCCAAGTTCAATCCCCAGTACAAAAAAAAAATTAAAAATAATACCACCTTATGATACAGTAATACAACTTCTGAGTATATATTAAAAATAAAAATACAATCAGTATGTGAAAGATTGATTTGTACTCTCAGGTTCACTGCAGCATTATTCCAAATAGGTGAAATAGGCAAACCTTAAATGGCTGAAGAAATACACACAAACACACATGAATGTTATTCAGTATTAAACAAGAGAAGGGAATGTTGATATTTGGGACAACATACCTGACCCTGGAGGACATTATGCTAAGTGAAGTAAGCCAGATGCAGGATAACAAATAGTGCATGATTTCACTTACATATCAGATGGACAGAAAAGAGAGTAAAATGATGTTTGTCATGACTGAAGGAGGAGAAAATGGAAAACTCAGGACCAAGGGACACAAAGTTCTAAGATGAGTTTTGGGGATCTGATACGTCAATAGATAGCAGTATTGTGCGGCAGACTTGAAATGTGCTAACGGAGCATATCTATCTTCTGTGTGACTATGACAAAAGAAAAACAAAACGGGAACTGTGTGAGGTGATGGATACATTGATTAGTTTGATTGTAGAAGTTACTTCACAATGTATACCTATAGCAAATATCAAGTGTATACCTTAAATATATTATATTAGTCAGTTTCCTCTTGTGTGGAGAAAATACCTGACACCTGCACATTAAAGGAGGAGATGTTTATTTTGGTGCCATTTTTTCTGAGGATTCAATCCATAGTTGGGCAACTCCAAGGCGGAATAACCTAGTTGAAGTGTGTGACAGAGGAAAGTTGTTCAACCCATGGAAGGCAGGAAGCAGACAGAGAGGAGCCAGAGACTAAAATACACCCTTGCAGGTCACACTGCCATCCGTGTCCATACCCTCCGACCAGGCCTTACCTCTAAATATCAGACCTGTGGAGGACCCTTAAATCTACACTATACCTTAAATAATTACTGTAATTTATACCTTAATGAAAACGAGGTTATGATACAATCAATGGCTTTTTTTACTATTTCCATTACCTTTTATCTCCAAATAGTAATAGCTGACATTCTATGTCTCATGCGCTTTGCTAAAACTTTGTGTGGTCTTTCTGACTGACCTTGATATCAATCTAGTAAATACAGTACTTTTAGTATTATTTTTCAAATGAAATTTTGTTTCCAACACTTGAAGAGGTGAATTATCTTATCCACATTACATTGCTAATGCATAATATCTGACAACAGACCCCAGTCCTTAATGAATGTAAACCATATTAAAAGTATTAAAATATATATCAGTATAGGGCTGGGATTTAGCTCAGTGGTTCTGCCCCCTGCCTCGAAAGCACAAGGTCCCAAGTTAGATCCCTGGTACCAAAAAACAAACAAACAAACACAAACAAACAAATTGATTCCTAGATCTTTTAGTCCAAAATACATCTGTTTTGAAAAGCAGCATGGCATAATCATGTCAGTGCTCAAGTACAGCTACACACTCAGAATTATTATATGGAAGAAAAAGCACTGTCTACATTTTGTCTACTTGAGGTTTAAGTGTTATGCAATTGCCTCTCTAAGCTTTAGTTACTCCCTGTGTGTGTCTGTGTGATATAGCATTCCATCTCTCTAGCTCATTACAACAAAAGTTGGCTACAATGATACTGTATTTTTTTCATACAGTTGAACATGGGCTTTTCATTTCAGACTCTATTTTCAACTTTGTTAATTTTAATTCATCTTGCTAAATTAATGCAGTGTGATCAGCACCATGCTTCACATAGTTCTAGCTTTCTTTCTGGATCCCCTAGTGCTTCCTAGGAATAATAATTGGTTTCAAAAGTGCTTTGATCATAACAGAGTAATTATAATAAAATAATGAACATATATATTGCTTAATGGCTACTATGAACACAAGGAATAACTCACATTATTCTTCCAACGATCTTATAAGGTATATATCATTATTGGCCACATTTCACAGATGGGTAACTACAGGTACAGATTTACATGGCTCATAGGTGAAAAAGCACAGGATTTAAGTTATCTATCTTTGAATCATGTAAGTTTAATGTCTATTTTAAATTGCCTCAAAATTTGTCAATCTCTTTTGGATCAATTTTCCCATATTAGGGAAATAATGCGAAAGAAAATGGAAAAGGTCCATACAAACCATTATATTAATTAACATATTAATTATGTACTATTTGAAAGCACTGCAACATATTAAATAAAGCTAAAACAATTAATGGCATATTGCATCCATAATATCACACTACCCTCAAAAAAGGTTAATCATCAAAGTTACATGTACTGAAAATATTTGAACTTAACTATCCATTGCACATTTTATTAGTATACAACCTTTATTTATTTATTTATTTATTTTTAATTTATATATTAATTGGTACATTTTAGGTA
>NW_004624795.1:9079726-9099366 GCF_000247695.1 Heterocephalus glaber | reverse complement strand
TCTGTTTCTGCTCTAGAGCCTCTAATCATGTCTTTCACTCTACTCACCATTTCTGTATTTATCTGGGAGATTATTTCTGCTTTGAATTTTTCTAGAGCTTCATGCAGTCTGGCTTTGTTACTTCCTGTGCTATCAGTTCAGGGTGTCCAGGTGGTTGATTACCTGACTTGTCCACCTCATTTCCCCCTGAATTTCCTTTGTGTCCCATGGAAACCTGTGTTTGTGCCTTGCTTAAATGTCTTCTCATTTTTGTTTTTGGTACTGTCCTTAGTTTAATTCCTGGGTTGATATTTCAAAATTGCTTAATGCAGGTATCTTTATTGCTTGTGTTTAAACCCTTGTGGAATGATTGCTTTTCAGAGGTGTCTTCCAGAAATGGCTTGTGTTTAGGATTTGAGCCTCTAATGACTCTGAGGCTATTTTATTTTCCTTATACCAGGAAGCAAAACTGATTAGATCAATCATAACATATTAGGCCAAATGTTACAATCAGCAATATTATAGCATCAAGCACAGCTTAGAAAATGACAGTTTGTGGTAGTTATTAATCTATCACATTTAACTATGTGAAGTATAATCCCCTGTGCCTCTGTAGTGAGGGATCAGGTAGCAGAAGAGCTGTAAGGTGGTGGTGGTGGTGGTGGGGAGATGGAATTGGGCCTTGCAAGCACCCACACAGCTAAGCAGAGCACCAGATGAAGGCGGGGCTCCAAGCCACTCCTGGGACCTCACCGTGCCATGGGCAGGAACCAGAACCTTAGTATCCAACCTTTGCCAAATCTTAGTAATACACAGAACAAGAGAGACAACTATTCATTCTTGTACTTAGATTCTTGGAAACTAAGGACAACAGAAAAGTAAACAAATAAGTAATTACACATTATTATTAAAGATAAAGAACAAGGTCCAAAATTATATCATCAGCTTAAAAAATAGTTATAAAATGTACATATATGCTTTGAACTGAAAGAAATTCAGAATAAAGAAATTTAATGATTTTTATTGGGACATTATACTGGATTTATTTTGCCTTTAAATTTTCAGTAATGTATTTAATTAGTAAATGATAAACACCCCAATTGAAAATACACAAAGGAAATGAACACCTAGTTCACAAAACAATAAATTTAACCAATTAAGAAGAATAAGTAGTAACTTCAGGAAAAATAAAATAATAACCTCAGACCTGCATGTTTAAGTCAGTATTCTCTACTCTTTCCTAATATTGTGCGACATTTATTACTACTATAATTATAAAATCATTTTGGTGCCACTTTATTTTTAATTTTGTTGCCATACTAGATTAAAAATTTTTAGAGAACAGGAACCAAGGCCATTTTGACCTCCTGCCATTCACTGCACCTTGAGTTCCTACACAGTGACACCAATACAGCAGGCAATCTGTGAGATAAATTAACTAAAAATACAGAATTTAAATTAAGTAACTCCAAATTAGTACAATATACTACCTTTTCTCATCAATTACTCTCGAGGATGTATAGAGTATAGAGGATGTAGAGAGTTACTTTCTCTTTGTTTCACAGAAATAAAGTGATAAAAATGCTTTCTGAAAGTTAACTTGCAAAATATTACATGGATTGAAAAAAACTTCTCTTTCAAACAAACAAACAAAATCAAAAATGCAACAGGACATCTGCTCACCTATAGTCCTACCTGCTTTAAGATCTCCTCAATAAGTAGTTTTGTTTACAAACTGAATTGTTTTTTGGGTGGAGGAGCTGTTAAATCAGAAAACATGAGAGAACCAGCAACATTTTGCAAGGTTTTGTGTTTTGTTTTGTTTCTCTTTCTATTGTTTCATTCTTTTTGCTTTCTATTGTAAATGATTTGCAAACATATTATTTATTTCACTCTTAACCTAGCTGGCTTAATGAATTGCCTTAAGCTGGAGAACAGGGAAGAAAAATAAATAAAATATACTTAGGAAATCCATTTACTTCAAATTTTGCTGTCTTGAAGGCCTGAGCCATCACATAACATTGTTCAATTACTAAGTTGGAAAGAAAGAAAATAGAGAGAACTTTAATGATGTGAACCTAGGGCAGTAGAGCAGGGTCCTAAAATTCTAGACACCCCAAGAGAAGCAAATAGCAAACAGATCACAGTTAAAATATCCCCTTAGAGACTTAGCCATAATGCACATTCAAAAGCAGAATTGTTGGGCTGCAAGCTATTTAGTTGTGCAAGATATATTTTGGTATGCATAAATATATAATATTTCCTTCCTTCTTCTCTTTTTTTCTTCTTTTTTCTGTTTTTGGTGCCTGGAATCAAACTCAGTGCCTAGCGCTTGCCATGCAGGCCCTGTGCCACTGAGCTAAGGTCCCGGTCCTCCACCTTTCCTTTTTCTCTCTCTCCCTCCCTCTCTTCTCCTTTTTTTGCTTTCCTTCTTCCCTTTTTCTCTTCCTCTTCTCTCCTCCTCCATCCCTTCCTTCCATCTCTTTTCTCTCTCTCTCTCTCTCTCTCTCTCCCCCTCTCTCTCTATGATAGAGGGAAGAAAAAAATGTTACAATAATTGGGTTATTTACATCATGACTTCCGTAAGGAGGTGAACAATTTCTATTCTTTCCCTTAAAATAGATTTCTTTATTTCAAAAGCCAACCATGAAGACACTTCTGACAGTTTAATATTTAATATACATTTGATATGAGATATAGAAAATAAAAGAGAATTAATGTCAGGTAGAAATATAAAACCGGTCAAAGAAGTGTGAATATGTCCAGATGATAATACAGAACTATGGAAGCTTGGAGGGGTCATCCAGCAAGACTACACAGAAAAGATGAAATTCAATGAGAATCTTGGAGATTTGGTAGAAGGACCTGGGATTATGATGGAGAGGTCGAAAAGGAAGTAGTGTGCATAATTTTCCAAGCAGCAGAACAAATGAGTCTGTGTCCTTTAATGGGAAAGGATGGACCACAAAGTAGAAGCACTGAAATTTCAAACTGGCTACAGCATAGACTGAGGGGAGAAAAACACTGAGATAAACACTTACAAAGAAAATTGGAGGACACAGTTTTGCCCTGTCCCAATGTTGAGGAGACTGAGAGAGAGAAATAATCTTCTCTTGATCTGAACTCACCTTCAGAAATTTCTTAGGTAGTTGTATGTTTGAAATAGGAGGGGTGACTACTGTTTAAAGACCAGTTGGCAGAAAACAAACTACTTCTGTCCAAAAGTCAAAACAATGTTGTGGAAGACTGATAGGAGAGCTGTTAGGAAGCAGAGGGACAGTTCTAAGTCTAGGAATGAATATTGGCAGATAAAGTAGAATTCAAAGATGAAGCCAGGACATCCAACCTGGCTCTGGGGAGTTGGTTCCAGAACCAGAGAAACTCTTGCTGTTGTTTTAATTACTTTTATTATTATTGTAATATTGAAAAGTCAACAAGGCTGCAAATAAAGGTGATACATAATTTACATAATTTGACCAATATTAAATCAAGGCAATGCTAATATATTTGTTGGAAAATTAACCATCACGAAGAAATATGGAGCTAGAGCTCAATTATAAGTCAAATTTAGAGAATACAAAAGACAATAGTGGAAACAGTTTATCACATATTTAAATCTCTAAAATCAAAAAGGGGAAGAGTATTGATCGCATATTAATATACACGTGTGATTTAAATGTATTTCCTTAAGTCTTTCTCTTTTTTTTTTTGATACTGGGGATTGAACTCGGGTCCTTGTGCTTGTGCAGCAGGCAGGGAAAACACTGAGCTAAATCCCTGGCCCTGCCTTAAGTCTTTCTGGCACATAATCTCAAGACACAAAAACCATTTCCTGTAGTAACATGTGCATGATAAGACCCTTGGAATCAAAGGAAATCACAGACAAAACTTGAACATTAAAGTTAATTATACTAGCTTTATTTTTCCAAGGGCAAACAACTTTTAGACATCTTGGACTCCCTGAATAAAGAACAGAGAAAGTCATTTTAAAAATCAAAAAAGTTCTTATTTATCCTGGCACTACATTTCGTGTGAGCTTAAGAATGAGGGTGTTAGTCTCACTGTTCAACATTCATGTCAGAAATCCTTTGATGAAGGAAGGATTCTAGCCAAATCTAAAAACAGCTAGAATCAACCCATTTCCTCAAATGATTATCTTATATATGATGACTACTATATGTCCACATATACTAATATTATATATACCAGAGTTAAAATGACTTTAATGAGAAAATAAATTACTAGGAAATGGCAGAAGGCTTTTTTTATTTGAGAAAGGAATGTTTGTATTTGTTTCTTTTCTATGTATGTATCAGTATACAAATTCATTTTTTCTGAATATAGGACATGATGGGAACAATCAAAATATTATCAAGTCAAGGAGTCCATTTGTTTTCTTTTGTACAACATTAATATATAATGAAAAAATAATGTATAAAATTTCATCACAGGCAGATTCCTAAACCACAGCTATAGAGTCTTTCCTTAGTGCATGATTATATGATAATATCTAAAGTGTCTTCTGCAGATGAATCTCTCATTTATATTTGTTTTACCCTGTCCCTGAAAAATGCTACTTTTATAGCTCTCATAAAATTTTAACTGTATTTGTTGTTAATTATGTAAGATAGGGAAATTATGAAAGTATAAATTCTTTCTTAGTAGGGAATGTCACGTTTCTGAACTCTGAATTGTCAAAATAACCTTAGTAATTTCTGACAAAATAAAGCACCAAAGTTTTGCTTTCTTGGATAAAAAATAAAAGAAAGCAAGAAGGCTGTATAGATTTGTTGTTACATTTTGTATCAGTGTAGTGAAAGCTTCCTTTAATTTTTGGCTTGAATGGAAAATATTCTGATATGCTTTTTTCTCTGGTAACATCCCATTCCTCTTTTCAAACTGAAACTCTTTTCAAACTGAAAGATGAATTTGATTTTTTTCTGGGTTTTTTTTTGTCTCAGCAGAGTTATGTTTTGGGATAGAAATAGTCCTTTTTACAGTATATTGTCTTCAATAATTTTAGATCTATGTGAGGTTATTAGCTACCCAGGAAAAAAATGAGAAAGTGGATAGGTTTTACTCTAGTCCTTAATTAGGTAAAGATAGTTTCCTATGTCAAAAAGAAGGTAAAATAGTAGGCACTTGTGAATTTTTAAGAATTAGATCATCTGAAATAATCAGCAAACATAAGGGAATGGCAATGTAGTGAATCATGGGATATATATATATATATATATATATATATATATATATATATGTATGTATATATTTTCCTGGAAGAGATTTGTATCCATGCAAGAGGTTTACCCTCAAGCACTGAATGAGAAACTAAAGGAGTAGCTAGATAGGAAAAGATCCTATACACAAATGTAATAGATGCTTCAACTATAACCTGTGTAGCCCAGTGACTGTTATCCAGAAAAACATTGCTTTGACCTAAAACCTGCTCCTCTATCTCCAAGAATATGTAACTGAAATTTAAGATTACAGACTGAAATCCTCAAAGTTGAAGTTTCTTCTTATCCAGATAAAAGAGAATAAGAATTTATATGTCAAAAATTAAAATGGTTTTAGCTGGTCCAGACTAAGTACAAGAAAGTACCTGTACTCAATTGAGTTAGTTTCATATATGCTGTTTTCCCAGGTGATTACCAATACTAGACACAGATTCAGCAGTGGTCCTGCTCAAATAGAGATCTTCTGCCCAGGGAAAGAAAAATCAGCTGTACTTCAGGGTTTGCTGATTGCTGATGTGAATAATTCTGAATGAAAGGCTCAAATATATAGGATAGTGTTTTCCATGGGGGATATTTATTGAACTAAGGTTTCCTGTGGGAAACTGAAGCACTATATTGAAAATTTCTAAAAATCAAAGTGAAACCTCCTCTATATCAGGGACACAAAGAGGAGGGGAAAAAGTATACTATTTCAAGCACACTGCTAGCCTGTCCCTCTGGATATTCACAAGGTCCTGACATTCACAAAATCTTGAAGCTACTTGGCACAACACACTGAAGAAATATAGTAAACAGTTCAGGAAGGCAGAATCAGACATCTTGTGGGCTGTGATGGTTAAGAAATTCAGACTTTTCTCAAGAAAACTTCAGGCCAACTTGTCAATATACTTATAAATTCTTAAGGTATGGAGAACAGAGATGGAAAAAGCGGGTAGGCACTTCCGAAGGAAGGAGCAAAATCTCCCAGGCACTTATTAGGGGTAAGATTTCTAGAATCTCAGAGATCTAGGATTGCCATATTTTTGTTGCAGAGGCAGACCAGAGATAAACAGTGTTGCTGAAACCTTGTTATTTCCCTGGCTAATTTGTTCCCTGATCAATTTTTCAGATTAACAGAGGGAAAAGGAAAATAGCAAAGTCTTGTTTTGCATACAATTAAAAAATTACTAGACAGACATGTGAGGGTAAAAATATATAATCAATAATTCAGAGAAAAGAAATATATTAAACAATGACCCACAAGTGATTCAGATTTTGGAGGTAACAAGCAAGAAATTAAAAACTATTATGCTACTATACATTTAAAATGTACAGAAGAAAGTAGATAAAACAATAGAGAATCTTATCACAAAAGATAGAATTATTAGGAAAAGTATCTAATGAGTAATTTAGAAACTAAAATGCGTGGGATATTTGATGCTAAGAAACCAATGTATCTGTAACAACAGCTTAGACAAGGATAAAACACAGGGATAGTGAACTCAAAGAAAGATTCACCACCCTGAGAAAAAAGAAAAATGGGCACAATTCATAATGAAAGAGAGAAAGAGAGAGAGAATAAAATAACAAAGAATGAAGGACATGTAGAATACTCACAAATGAGCTAACAAGCATGCAATTGGGGTTTCAGAAGGAGTAAGTAAAATGAGAACTATTAACACACTTTTCTTCATAACTGATAGAACAATAGACTATCTGAATAATGCAATTAACAAAGTTGGTCCAACTCAACAGTGAAAAATACATAATGTCAGAGGAGGGAAGATAGAAGGCAGCTCTTCACATGCTAGTAATACTGTATTTCCTAATCTTGAGGTTGTTTACATGGATACACTAAACTTTCTACAAGTATATATATATATATTTTTTGGTACAGGGGATTGAACTCGGGTCCTTGCACTTGCGCAGCAGGTGGAGAAACCACTGAGCTAAATCCCTGGCCCCTCTACAAGTATATTTTAACCAAAGATAAGGACAACCACAACTTGTTGTACAGCAACTTGCATTTGTATGTGATTTGCTTTTCAGAAATTAATTTTTAATTGATGGTACTAATGATATATTTATGGAGCACAGTGAGATTTTTCTGTACATGTATACATTGTTTAATGATCAGCTTGGGATATTTCATTTATCTATCATGTCCGACGTTTATAATTTCTCTGTGATGAGGACATCCAAAATCCTCTCTTCTAGATACCATGATTATACAGTCTTGTTAACTACAGTCACCCTTTTGTGTAACAGTACACTAAAATTGATTCTTCCTCTCTAGCTGTGAACCAGTCTCTCCAAGTTGCTCCTTCTCCTCTGCCCACCTAGCATCTAGTATGAGCTCAGCATTTGTGATCCTACCTGACTGAAACCAGGTAGTTGTTGCTCTGTATTTGACTTACTTCACTTAAGATTACCATCTCCAGGTCCTCCCAGGTTCCCCCAAATGACAGGATTTCATTCAGTTTTCATTGCTAAATAGTATTTCATTGCTTTTCATTGCTGAATATCAGTTTTTATATACACCACCTTTTCTTCACTCATTCCTGTGGTGACAGGTGATCGCTAAGGTTGATTTCATACTATTACAACGTGATGTGCTTTTTAAATTATTCTCAGGCAGGGTTTCTTAAACTCTCTTGTCATCATTGGTAGCTTTTCCTTGGTAATTTTTTTATTTAACTCTCCAAAGGCACGCAATATTTACAGATTCTTTGAAGGAACTGAATTAGAACCTGCGGATTGAAGAGATTTGAAATTGAGAAGCCTGTCAGTACTCTGAGTTTGTTATTTCCAGACATGTGGGGATCCCACCAAGCCATGTTAGACTGGTTCCACGTGAATATGTGTACATGTGTGTAGACACACATATTAGCTTCATTAGAGATATAATTAATGCAGTTTCATAGACAAGACTTTTAGGGATAGTCAAGAGCTACTTATGAAAAAGCTACTGAGTTATTAAGACATGATATCAATTGTTACTCATATAAATCCAGGGCATTATTAAAGTTCCATGAAAATTCTCATTCTGTGTTCTAAGAAATCTGGCTTTTCCAAGTGCTAGATAATTTTGCAAGACTCCCACAGATAATTGGAATTTCTCTACTTTTCTGTAGTACTTTTACTATTCAGTATCAGACTTGTAAGTTTGTGCTATCATTGCTATTAAATGAATATTATTAGTTTTTCTTCATCACTGTCAACCTAAGCTGCTGTCTTTTGATTTATCCTTTCTATAGATGGCATATTTATGCCAATAAGACATGCATGTTTTGCAGTTACAGCATGAATCACTCATAAACATACTAATAGCTGATAATCACTGAAAAATTTATTTGTAGAGACATTTCAGTGTTTATAGTTTGCCTGTGAATTCATTTCATTTCATCTATTGCAGTTTACTATCAAAATCATGGTAATGACTGTAAGGATAAGTACAAATTAAGAATAAGAGGCTTAATTCTCTACACTGCACATAAAGGAAAAGATTCCATTCCCCTACTTTGTCTTAGAGCATTTATTTCAGAAAATGTGTAATTATAAACAGTCCTTTCTCATCTCTTTGAAATGTATATAAATCTTTTTGAAAATTAGTAAGGCCTTTATGACCTAGAAAAGTCTCAAGTACCTAGGAGACATCTCTTTGAAATATAAACATCAAGGGAGATGGTGCCCTTCCAGTTACAATGAAAGGACTACAGCCTAACTTCAGTGGGTGCCTTGGTACTCTCCCTGTCACAAACATTTGAAATGTTTGTTTTTCTTGTGAATGCAGCCAACTAGCTAATACAAATGATCACTCCAATTACCAGGTGAATCTAGGATAAACCCTATGTGTCAAACGGTGCTGTCAATTCCTTTTACTTGAGTACTAGCTAGTACTCATCTTGAAAATGTGTATGTAATGAGTTACATTTCCTTGGCTATATAAAACGGTGATTTTTTTTTCTGTCTTTGCAATCTCTCAGTGGATTGATTATGTGTATCACTTTCAGCTTTCATACTTAGTAGTAAAACTGTTCTCTTTTTCTTCTACATTTGTGGAGAGATTTTTCTGGGTTAGCAGATTTTTTTTAATACCAATCATATTTCTCCAAAATAACTTGCTAGGTATTTTTCAATGTATAGAGTTTTCCAAAACTGATACTCCACATGGTCTGCCAGGTCATTTGCCCTTCCTGTGTTGGATCAGTCAACTGGAGAATAGATGTGCTCTTAACCCTTCCCTCCAGAGTACACCTGCATATTCCTCCTTTCTACCTTTGAAAATATCTTGCTCTTTCCAACATTACCTACAGAATAATTCACAGTGACTGACAGTTTTGCTGAAATTACTAGGAAGAGAGTTTAGTAGGATAAACTTTTAGGCCTGGTACATTCTACTTGGTTGTGATAAATTGAATACTTTTCCTTTGAGCTTTCAGTTATCAGACCAATTATTTGTACAACAGTCATGCAAACATAGAATGCTATAATCAAGTCTGTAACTTACACATTAGGGTTCAATATTAGTGTTCTGTAAAAATTGATCTGTTAGGAAATTCATTTTGTTCATAGATTACTAAAAGGGGCATTAAAATTATTTTAAATGTTTTGATGAAAGTCAAGTAAAAAACAAGATTTGATACTCAATATTTTCTTGTCTTAGCAAATATTTTTAAATTATGTGTTTATTTTAAAAATATTTCTTTAACCATTAAATGCCACTATCATTGTTGTGATGCACTGAGTTGTGTCCAAAAGTGAAATTATGTTTAGCTATGAATATTTTTATTCCAAGTTCTCTCTTGACTCATTTAGCCAAATGCACTTGGCTTTTTAGCAAAACTATTTCACTTCTTATTTATTCTTATTTTCCTCAATGACCAATATCATCTAGGGTATTCTTGAATTCATGCAAGAGAAAGTAAGTTTTCCTTCACAATGAAACTCCATCCAACTCCGAAGCTTCTATTGGGTGCTTACTATATGTCAGGTACCGTCCTACATGCTGAGGTAACTGTGAAATTCAAGAGACAAAGGAAACTGGGGAAAAGAGGTCAGATGTATAGTGAATTATTACTGTTTCGGAGGGAAAGACTAGGCAGTGAACTGTTCCAACAAATGAACAGTTGGCAAAATAGGCAAGAGGGCTGCCAAGGAGAGTAGCAAGTAACTTTCATTCTACTTGAGAACTCAAACCTTTGAAAGCGGCTTTGGAGCCTGGAGGTATTGAGGTATTGTGCTTGGCTTTTCTTCTGTTCAGATTTAAGCATCTTCCCCAAGTGTTAAAAGCAGTTTTTCAATACATTGTAACTTATTAGGATAGACAGTTTTGAGATAGTGTGAAAAGATCCATATGTATATATATATCTATGTGAAAATGTGTGGATAAAGCCCAGAAAGTGTGTCGAGCTGGTTAAATGTACAGTCAAGATCAGAAGTCAGGTAGCCCAATTTCAAGGTCTGCCTCTCCCTCCCCTCCCCTCCTCTCCCCCTTCCTTCCTTCCTTCCTTCCTTCCTTTCCTCCTTCCTTCCCTCCTTCCTTCCCTCCTTCCTTCCTTCTTCCTCCAAGTCACTGTCATATGGCCTTTAAAACAAGCAGCACTAGAGCCTAAAAATAATAACTGAGAAATCTTCACCATTCAGTAAAACTACGTTAACAGGATGGAGAGTCTTGCCTTTGTGTTTACAAAGTACTCGGTATTTTCTCTAAGGGAATTCATCAAAATGTTGACTCTGAAATTGCCAAATCATCATATATTCTCTTCTTGTAGAAAATAGGTTAAAAATGTCTAATGATTTTCTTGTCTTGAATGTGGAGCTACCTCTAGGCCTGTTTACTTTTCCCCTGAAATGTTTATTATGCAATTATACTCTACTGAAATAAAAATCACCCAAAGCATCCTTGAGGGGAGAAAAGAGATTCCAAAAATAAAATTGAAATGAAGGGTGGAATATCAAGGGAAGTTTGGCTATCTCACGCTGGCCTGTATAAAAGAAGTGATATGAAGACCAATCTGTATTTATACCTGGATTGATTTTATTGCCAACTGGCTGTTAGCTCACAGACTCCTGCTATGTCCACAGATGGTCTTCCCTCATGAGCTAGGAATACTGATGATTCCCTGTGTGTTCTAATCTCCTTTTCTTATAAGGACATGAGTAAGCCTTGATTAGGGCCAACATAAAAGATTCACTTTCACTTTAAAGGTCCTATTCAATGCAGCTACATTCTAAAATATTCAGGATATAGCTTCACCACACAATGTTTGACAGGGTGCAATTCAGCTTCCATGTATCCACACATAGCTGAATTTCCATACAGTGGTAACTCAGTTCATAAATTTAATTCTTTCCGTGATTCTGGCTATGAACTGAATTGGATGAGAACTGAATCAAATTTCCCCATAAAGTCGACAATGAACCTAACCACTGACCAGAATTGCAGAAAGAATTAAGTTCATGAAGTAGGCATCACTGTTGTACAGGTTATTATTTTGTGGAGGTCAGCAATGGATTGTGTACTGAAAGCTTATTTATGTTATTTATGAGATGTATAACTTTAACATATATTTAAAAATATAAAAATTGATGCTATTCAAGGTTTCTACAACATAGATTTTGTGAGCTGTCAGACAGAGAAAATGCTAAAATGCTGTATTTTCAGAATACAATTGTCCCTTGGTACCCTTGGGGCAGTGGTTTCAGGAGCCCTGCAATTACCATAATCTGAAAATGCTTAAATTCTTTACAGAAAAAACACAATTTCTGCATATGATCTATTCACAAAATTCTCTGTGTTTTAAACCATCTTTACATTAACAATACTACCTAATCCAATATAACTGTAGGTCATTAGTTATTATGCCATATTGTCCAGGGAATAATAAGAAAACAGTTATGCACATGTTCAGTTAAATATGTAAGGCTGAGCATGGTGGTGCACACCTGTAATCCTAGCACTTGGGAGGCTGAGGCAGGAGGAATGCCTTGAGTTCAGGCCAGCCTGAACTGCATAGCAAGACCCTGTCTCACAAAATAAAACAAAACAAAAATATGTAATATTTTTGCTAATATTTTGATGTATGACTGGTTGAATCCACACATGGAAGACCCAAGGATACATAGAACTGACTGTATTAAGTAATTTAAGGGAAAGATAGTTTTTAAAAATATGTTGTCAACGACTGACAGTGGAAATAAGTAATTAAAAGAGCTAGTCCATTCAATGTGTCTTTGGGGAAGGACGACATGCCCTGTTACTTCTTGCCAGATCTTGTTCTGGTGTCATATTTTTATTGGTGAAATTCTTACTTGCAAGTCTCCTGGGAAACATTCTAGCAGGAATCAGGTTATAGCAAAGCCTCATTTACACGTGTGTTGCAGGCACTTTGGCTTTCATCCCGAGGGATGGAGTTTGCCTTAGAAAGACACTGTACTCTAACCTGAAAGGCTCTAGAATTATACATTACTGCTTTTCTGTTCAGACTTTAGCTACCTTGAGATGCCACAGGATGTGCAAGGTTGCTGCTTGCTTCAATTGAGTATCAGGTGCATCAGATAAATGAATTACTAATGGTAACCCAGTGTTTGTACTGATTTTCCATTGTCTGCCATCTGAAGGAAATAATAGAAACATATGTTCCAAAGACCATTGTTCAATATATTCACATAGTGAAGTTAAAATGTTTGGTTAGGAAATCAATATTGTTATACTAAGCATCAAGTATGGTAAAGTAGAAGAATTAGAAGAAGCTGTGAACTTGCTTAAAATCAATGTGTGTCCAAACCAGGGAGTAACAAAATAGATAAAACTACAACTTTAAATAGTAACCTAGGGAGAGTTAACCAGTATCCTAGCTTTTGCCACTGCAGGAAAAATCAATGAAAAACACAAACAAATAATAAAGGCAATACAATATTTGAGTTAGCATTAAGATTCATCCGCAGTAAATTTGAGGACAATGATTGCTATGCAGTATTGGCAACTATATTGGAATTCTCTGTGCAATGAACACAACATCAGGCACAGGAAGTAAATGAGGACCTAGCTTTAGAACTCCACTTGGGAGGAGTAACAAGATTTAAATACGTGAGAGTGACTTCTGTTAAAATATTGGAAGTCGGCATATAAGATTGTGCTCCAGAATTTAGGCTTTGGAATAAGCAAACTATAGTTTGTAGCAGAAATATACTAAGTTACTTGAGTTTTACATTCTAACTCACTGAATGTATAATGTATATATTGTAGGAATGTGTGCTTAACATTGAAATGTTCCAAGAATGACAGCCACGCAAAAGGGCCAGTATGAATCCTTCTATCAGCAAGTCCCCCCTCCAGCTACCTAAGCTGGAGCCTTTTCCTATCTTCCCTCTAATTTTCTAAGTAGGGCTTTTACTGTCGAGTTGCGCTCCAATTTTAATTTCCATATTTTCTAAAAGCAAGGACTCAAGGTAGATGGCGACAGACTTTGGCACAGCTGCAGCCTTCTCTAGGATTCACGAGGACCCTGTAATTGGCTGAGATGAAACAGCGGATGGGTGAGTCCCCAGCCAGAACATGGGCCCTACAGTTGGTCTTCTAATCCTTTTTCTTCCTTCCCCTGGCCCCTCCACGTTACCTTTCCTTGGGATGCCACAGAATCTGTCAGGACTTCTACTAACTGGGAAATGCAGACTGTCCTGCTATGTTGTTGATCTGTCCCATTTGTTGGTTTGGAGAGGCATTGGTTCTTTTCTTAAAATCTCCTGTATTAGAAACAGATCTTTGGTTGGGCAAAGTATCCAAATTTCTCAGATTTTCTTGTGCTTTTCTCTAGCTGCTGTCTGCTCTGTGCTATTTTTATGCTTCCATTTCTCAGGCAGGAACCCCTCCCCTGTTCTGGTGATTTGTAACTTTCCTCCCTCAGAAAGTGCAGATCCCAAAGTTAATACAGAACTCTTGTGTTCCTCCTCATGGTTTTCACTTGGGCTCAATGAAGGTCAAACCTTCATTGAAGGTTTCACCAGTGCGATTCAGCTGACTTGAGTCAGCAGACTCAGTCCATGATGCATGCATGCCTTCTCAGGAACTTCTATGACTGGCACCTTCTTCAGCTCCAACTCAAAACACTGATCCTTGTCTATCTCATCTCTGTAGCCTCTGTCAGCCCAAAGACAGACTGACCTTGAATCTCTCTGTGCGTCCCAGCATGGCCCATGGCCCTGTCAATTAAAGCTCCTTTCCACCCTTCACCAGTGCTCATCTGATTAAATGGTTTATGGGATGCATGGCCGAGCCTGGTCTGTTGAATGCCCTGGAGCTTAAACTTTTGCCTAAAACTTTGGTAACTAATTTGATAAGGTGTGTCCAGGAAAATGCACACCTTTAGGTACTACCCACTCTCAGCTGACCCTGGATGAAGAAGAAAGACTGGGATGGTCCCATGCAGCTGCTGAAATTAATTTTATCAGGGACATTTTCTTTTTATTTTGGCAACATTTGCTTTCTACCACTATTTAGTACAACAGAAAAATGAGCTCTAAAATTTGATTGGTCCTCAGGTTTAGACCCTTGGTGAGTCCCTTTCTGACACTGGACCTTACTCTTATTTCTGCATCATTTAAGCTTTTTTGGAGTACGGGGTGGAGGCCACTTGAATTTAACACAGAAATTTGCCTTGTTTTTTTATTATTGGGTTTTGGATGCTGGAGTCTGCTTCTAGAGGTAGTTTCTAGGCTCTTTCTGTCCTGAGCAAAGAATTGGTCAGGACAAACACAAATGATAGCAAAGTTTTACATGTTTTGAAGGTAGGAGATGAAAAAAGGTCTGAAGAGCAAGTAAAAGTAGGAAAATAAGACATCTGACCCTTAAATAAGTTTCACAGTAACTATTCTAGAGGGATAATAAGTATCTAGAAAGCGAGACTTTTGTCACAACTATAGGTCAAAGAGTTAAAAAATGAGTTTTAAATAATGTCTTAAAATGATTGAGGCTTTATGTGTTCATCATATTAAGATATCCTAAAGATAATAATGTACATGAACACCACTCAACTAATAATCTAGTAACAATCAGTATTTTTTAAAAAAGAAAGAAAAAAAGAAAGAAAATCTTTTGCTGTAAATAGTTAATAGCCATGACTTACCTGATACCTTAATGGATTTGTTTATATGGCCTAATGCTAATAATAGCAAGAGACACTACAGACATTATCTTGCTTTTCTCTAATAAATAAACTGCTATTTTCCTGCCTGGTTTTTGCTTCAATTGAATACTTACAATGGGGCTCTTAAAGAAGATCATTCTGTTTTTACAGAAAAGCCATGAAAGTTTCAAAAACAAAGATTTGACGTTTTCCCTCCCCGAGTATGTTATATGTCCTTTTCCAGAAGTACAGTGTTTACATCTAGATATGACTCTTATAATCTGGGATACAAATATGAGTAATAACCTGATTTTTAAAACCAGTACTTAAGAATGGGGAAACTTATGAGTGGGGTGGCATAATTGTGTAATAATCCACATTATATTTTTGTTAAATTGATCATATATTGTAGTAGCATATTTTTTGAGTAAAACATTTCTAACTAGAGACACTTTGTTCTAAAAAAATATTTTAAAAGAATTCAAAATATAATATACAGGGATAAAGTCAGAACATTTATGTTTAAAACAACAAGGCTTAGGGGCCCTCAGAGCCTAGCGTTCCTCTACAGAGCGGGTGCCAAGACCCGTGGCCAGAGCCATGTCTCCTGATGGCTGGGCCACCAGCCTGGGCTTGGGCAGGGGCCGGGGCCCCCGGATATGGCCCTCCGGCGTGAGCAGAATGATGGCCCTACCTCCAGCCGCTGGGACGGTAGCACCCAGAAGCCAGACTTTAACACCAAAAGGAAAAAGAAAGTGGCAGAGCTCTACCAGGCTCTGAGCAGCGATCCCACTGATGTGACTGCCCTCAGATGAGTGGCTATCAGTGAAGGAAGACTCCTGACCGATGGGATCAGACAAAAAGTGTGGCCCAAGCTCCTCAATGTCAACACCAGGGACCCACCACCTGCACCAGCAAAGGACCTACAGCAGGTGATCAAGGACTACCAACAAGTGCTGCTGGACATCAGGCGGTCCCTAGGGCACTTCCCCCTGGCATGCCCAATAAACAGAGGGAAGGGCTCCAGGGAGAGCTCCTCGACATCATCCTCCTCATCTTGGAGTGGAACCCTCAGGTGCACTACTACCAGGGCTACCATGACATTGTGGTCACATTTCTGCCAGTGATAAGAGAGAAGCTGGTAACATCCCTGATAGAAAAATTATCTACCCTCAGGGATTTCATGGATTCCACAATGGACAACACCAAGCACATATTAAACTACCTGATGCCCATCAGTGACCAGGTGAATACAGAACTCCATGACTTCATGCAGAGTGAAGTGGGGACCATCCTTGCCCTCAGCTGGCTCATCACCTGGTTTGGGCATGTCCTGTCTGACTTCAGGCACATGGTGGTTATATGACTTCTTTCTGGCCTGTCACCCACTGAGACCCATTTACTTTGCAGCTGTGATTGTGTTATACCGTGAGCAGGAAGTCCTGGACTGTGGCTGTGACATGGCCTCGGTCTACAACCTGTTGTCCCACATCCCTCAGGACTTGCCCTATGAGACACTGATCAGCAGGGCAGGGGACCTCTTTGTTCAGTTTCCCCCTTCTGAGCTCACATGAGAGGCAGCTGCCCAGCAACAGGCTGAGAGAACAGCAGCCTCTACCTTCAAAGACTCTGAGCCAGCATCAGCCCAGCAGAGGCCGGACATGGTGCTTCAGCAGCAGTTTCTGTGACTTCTGCGCCCAGAGGCTGGAACAAAGGATGTCCTGAACAAACCAAGGACCAAGCGCTTTTTGAAATTGGCAGTGATGGGGCTGATGGTGGCACTTGGAGCAGCTGCATTGGCAATGGTGAAGAGTGCCCTGGAGTGGGCCCCAAAGTTCCAGCTGCAGCTGTTCCCCTGAATTCAGCCACAGTGGCCACTTCTGCTCACAGTCAGGCCTTGCCCTTCCATGGAAGGACTGAGAGGGAGGAATTTCCTTGATTGAGAAGGTTTCATCTAAGGGTGTTCTGTCTTTGCCACCCTTTCCTGCCTGTGTTGGCCTTGGCTTGGGGGCAGTAGCAGAGCTGGCTGACACTGCAGGGCCCAGGGCCTGGGCACAGCACTCGGCGCACCAGAGCTCTGTTCTGTCACCTCCCAGCCTGTTGTAAGATGTGGGTTCTTTAGCTCCCAGCTGCTTGAGAGCCTCTGGGCCTAGGCTTCTCCACAGGAAGCGGGTGCCCACAGGAAGGAAGGGGCCACTGCTAAAGAAGTCAGGCCTCAGAATGAAACCAAGAGGGCAGAGGATTCCAGCCTGGGACCCAAATGGGCCTTCTCAATGGCATCTCTATTAGAAATCATGTCAGAAATCAGACATGAACTAGATTACTGGATAAATCCTACCTAGCTTCAGCCTAGAAATCAGGTGGGCATTTCCAGCACAGCAGGAAGGAATATTCCTAGACTGGTTTCTCTGCCTTCTGTGCCCCACCCCCATTCTCTTGTACAAGAGATGTTATTTACAGAAGACACTTATTAATATTTTTAGAATCATATACACTTAATATGTAAGAATGGTCCTCATCAGGATAAGCTTCTAAGCTCCTGAAGTTTATTTTCTACTCAGCTCTTTTAACATTTCACATTTGCCAGAGTTGCTGTTTGTAAACAGCCCCGCACTTCCAAAGTGCCCACCTCCTCACCGCCTTTCCTTCCTTCCTATTTACCACAAATCTCCCTGCTCCTCCCAGCTAGGCCCCACTCTGTCCTGTCATTGTCTTGGTTTGATTTATCTCAACAGCTGGTCTCTCTGCCTCAATGGAAATGTCAGTGGAAACTTCAGGACCCCAGGAAGGGACAAAGCACAGCCTGAAGATTCTGGCAGGAGCCAGCAACAGCTGATCTTGTCCCAGGCTTCTCTGAGGACTCGCAGGGCTTGGGAGCAAGGGGAAGGCTCAGGCCTGGGACAGCTTTCCTGTAAGCAAAGCTAGCTTGGTTTTATGTTAACTTTGGCTTGAAAACAGAAAGCGCCTTTTGCTGCTTTAAAGAATTGGAGTACAAGACAGGCAGGTCTGCGGACGCCTTAGCAACATCGCTAGTTGTGCGGAACGTGCTGAATCAGCCCGCGCCCTGGCAGCAATCCACTGGACAACCCCCACAACCCTGCTCCTCTGTATAGCCACCTATTTCCACACCACAAAGACACAGAGGGCAGAGGACGCCGGACCACCAGACCACTGTACTGGGTAAGTTGGAGTCATCTTCACCTCCCATCAGGAGCGGGACTATCTTCAGGGGTAGGGCAGCTGGAACCTGCAATACAGTTCTGCAGAGTTCAACCCTACAGGGGGACAGGGAGCTCAACTTGGGACTTGCAGCCAGAAATCTGCCTGAATCTCATGGGTCTACGACTAGCTTGCTGAGGCTCATTGACTTATATCTGCACACTGTAACCCGTGTTGTCTATTGTGACAGCAGAGACCCTGAAAGAGGCCCTTCATCTTCATGGTTATTTTTTATTCCCAAAATTAGTTTTATTATTTTGGGTTTTTTTCTTTTTTCTTTTCTTTTGCTCCTCTTATCTTTAATTTTTTTCCCCTACTCTTTGCAAATATTTGTTTTTCTCTCCTTTTTTTCTTTTCTTCTTTCTTTTCTCTTTCCTACCTCTCTCTCTTACACTCACTCTCTTGCTCTCCCACATTGTTCATCTTCCCTTTTTGTCCCTGTTTTGGTCCTCATTCAGAGTTCTTCTTCATTTTCCTATTATTCTCTTTTTCCTTCTCACCTGTGTCCTCTGACCACATTGCAAACCTTCCGCTATCCTTCTTTCCATCTATCCCTCCCTCCCCACCACCTTCTAACTCCCCATCCCAAAGGGTAAAGTTGTTATATTGAAGAGTTTATTCATTATATGTTGGGTTGGTCCTCAATCTTGATTTAATTCACACATCTAAAGGTGATAGATTAATAACTACCACAAAATGTCATTTTTGAAGATGTACTTGATGCAATGGTGTTGCTGATTGTATCACTTGGGCTAAGGTGTTGGTATTGATCTAATCAATGAACCTTCCTAGTATAAGGAAAATGAGATAGCCTTAGAGCCATTAGAGACTCAAAACTTAAAGACCAGCTATATGTGGAAGACACCACTGAGAAGCAATCATTCCAGAAGGGTTCTAATTACAAGCAACAAAGATACCTACAGTAAGCAATTTCAAACTATCAACAGAGGAGTTAAACCAAGGACAGTACCAAAAACAAAAATGAGAAGACATTTAAGCAAGGCACAAACTCAGACTTCCACCCCACCAAGGGTAAATTCTGGGGGAAATGAGATGGAAAAGTCCCATAACCAACCACCTGGATACCCTGAACTGATAG
>NW_004624795.1:9002528-9045542 GCF_000247695.1 Heterocephalus glaber | reverse complement strand
ATATTATATATAATATAATATATATTATATATATTATAAATATAATATATATAATATATATACTTGCTCACTTGGTTTAAACTCACCTTTAAGAAAAATTTTAAAAATTATTAAAGGGCCAGGGATTTAGCTCAGTGGTTTCACCGCCTGCTGCACAAGCACAAGGACCCGAGTTTGATCCCTGGTACCAAAAAAAGAAGTTATTGAAGATGAGCCAATGCTATACTATTGCAATTATAAGATAATTACAGAGAAGAAAATAAGAAAACCGAAATTACAAATTACTAAATTCAGAATGATAAATGATCCAATGAATACTCATTTTTCTGTATTTCCCTTAATCTCACAGAAAAATAAAAGATATAGTAATATTTTTTAAATGGAAAACTATGGAAGATACTACCTAGAGATCCAATTAAATAGTAAAACATTAAAAATAACAAAAAATTAAAGTATTCAGGAAAACTTACAAAACATTGATTCCACATAAAAAACCTTCTGTTGGCTCACAGGTAACATTATTTAGAAATGTGTCTGTGCACAGGTGGAAGATGATTTCTTTTGAAGTGAATAACTTAATATTATCTTCATCAGAACAATATTAATTATGGTGGAACAGTAAAACAACATCTTAAGTTTTTACTTCTACAACATTAAAAAGAAGAGGGTGATAGGAAAATCAGGTAAAGATGTTTGTGGGGAAAGTATTGGGATATGTGTTGATCCGGGTATCCCCGGATGTTCAGTGTGGACCATGAGGAGCAGGATCGCTACTGCTTGGGACATGATTAGGGATGAAGAATGCAGACTCTCAACTCAGATCTGCTGGACAATAACCTACATTTAAGGTGATCCCTGGGTTCTTACGTGCACACTGATTTTGAGAAGCACAGCGCAAGACTACACTGCCTTTGTGTATGAATGCATGAAGAGTACATATTTGTATTTGTTTTGTGCTTGGTCAATTGATTTGGAATTCATTCTCAAAAGTAGGCAAATGTATTAGAAATCTACAAAAGAAATGACATCATTTTGAGATAATATTCAGCATATACTTTAAGTAATTAAAAACAAAACCAAAGAAAACAAAACCTTAAACAATTGCCAATTCATTCCTTTTACTTTAGAGATTTAATTGTTTTTTTTTTTTGGTACCGGGGATCGAACTCGGGACCTTGTGCTTGCTAGGCAGGCAGCAGAACCACTGAGCTAAATCCCTGGCCCAGATTTAAATTTGTTAATAGTACTTTGAACACAGTTCCTCTTGAAGATATTCCTCGCTTACCTAAATTTTAGATTTTATTTTAAAACCAAGTGGATTTGGGAATTAGAAGAGCTAGTTTATAAAACTTATTTTACCTTGAAAATGAAGGTGAACTATTGTAAGACAATAAAAATATGCATTTTGAATATTACATGACATAACAGGATGAAATTATTTTAGTTTTCAAAGTATTCACTATATTAGCATGCAAAGACAATTTATCTGTTTCTGTTCTTTTATCTTAAAAATTAAGTTATTTAGAATAGAACATTTTTATGTTGCAATGTGATTATCTAGTTTAATACAATGAGCATAAAGATGACCAGAAAATAACCTCAAAATCTGTAAAAATACACAAAGACATCAAAATCCCTTTTCCTAGTTTGGCTTGATTTTTAACAGGTTTTACAATTTTTTCACAAATATAAACAAATTTATATAGTTGTTTATAGATTTAATAATTTATCAAGTCATTCAAAACTGGTAAATTTTGCATAAATTTGGAGTTCAATTAGTACTCCCTGTTCGATAGCTTAAACTGCACTTTTACTGAGAGTAAAATCAAAATTACAGGACACAAGCTTCTCCAGTAACGGCCAGAAGCTCTAGATATCACCAACATGAGGAATATATTGACTTAAGTCATATTATATGAATGAAGAATTTGGTACATAATTTTCTAGTGGTAATATAAAAAATTCAGCCCTTCACCCTTCAGAAATGGTCCACTCATGTAATCTTTCAAATGGCTCACAGGGCCAGGCGTGGTGCTGCAGGCCTATCATCCCAACACTCCAGAGGCTAAAACAGGGGCATCACTGCAAGTTTGAGGCCAGCCTGGGCTACATAATGAGTTCCAGGCCAGCACCCCCGCCCCGCCCCAATTAAATAAGTAAATAAATAAAAAGGTTCGCAGGGTCTTCCAAGTCTGTGTGTTTATGTACACGTTACAAACCTAAATCACCTCATTACTTATACCACACTTACAAGCTAAGCCCTCTATATCAAGCATTATAAAAGCTCCTCTTGGGCGGGGGATTTAGCTCAGTGGCACTGTGCCTGCCTTCCAATCACAAGGTCCTGAGTTCTATCCCCAGCACAAAAAAACAAGTAAACAAACAAAAAACTCTTCTTAAATAGTGTACACTATATACTCTTTTTACTTTTAATTATATACCTTTGCAATAATAAAAAAAGGAGATTGTGGGAGAGTAAAAGCGATCAAAATGTGATATGTGTACTTACCAGTTCCTCAAGAAGAATGTAATTATTATGTATTGCAAATAAATATTAATAAAAAAAGGATATAAAGTCACATACCTCCATCCTTGTCACATGTTGTCTCCCACACTCCACGCTGGTTTTTCTGTACCTTAATTTGTAAAACTTTATGAATAACAAGTAACCCACTTAATTGTTCCCCAACTGCATAATCTCTGTTTCTTTTTTAAATGTAACTTAAGAGTTTTGTTAAAGACAAATATATTTTGAGGAAATCAACAGGAATCTTATTATACCAGTATTTGTTGATTTCAAAGTAATAAGATGCCAATTTTAAATTTGTGCAGATATAGCTATTAAATTCCTTATTATTTAGAACTTTCTAAATTGAAGGTATTATAAAATAATTGACTCAGGAACAAAAGAAAGCTTTTTGTCTCTGATAAGTGAGAAGTCCAAGAGCTTCCAGTCCATTTGAGTATAGATGCCCAAAGATGATATTTGATGTTTACTTATTTGTTAAAAGAAAAATTGAGATCAGTTAAATTTTGTTAAGTTTATTTGAGGGAGGAAGAAAGTTCTAAAAATTACAGCATTCCAATCCAAAGACTGTCCAGAATGCCCCACCATACCCCATTAGGTGATATCTAGCCAGAGGGATAAAAGAGACAAACACATACAACCTGATTGGTTCAGAGGATGTTGGTTTTATATGTTCCTGTTTTGGCAGCTGTCAGCCTCTGATTAGCAGAAAGTTCAGCTACTGTCATTGCCTGAGATTCCTTGTTTATACATCATATTAGGTTTGAAATCTATTTTGTTTTTTGTTTTTTGGGAGTACCAGGGACTGAACTGGGGACCTTGCACTTTCGAGGCAGGGGGAGCAGCAGAACCACTGAGCTAAACCCCGGGCCCAGTTTTTTTGTTTTGTTTTGTTTTTTATTTTTTGAGACAGGATCTCACTTTGTAGTGGAGGCTGTCCTGGAACTCACTATGTAGCCCAGGCTGGCCTCAAACTAGTGGTGATCCTCATGCCTTAGTCTCCAGAGTGCTGGGATTACAGGTGTGCACCACCATTCCCATCAAGTCATTTTAGTCCAAACTTAATCACTCATTTAGGACAAATTTATTTTCTTTCAACACATTCAGCAGACATAAATATTAAATGTCTGGGTGCTGTAGATATTGTAGGTGAGAGATTAGAACTGTCAGTTAAAGAAACTAAAATCTTTGCCTTCAAGTTACTTTCATTCTATTTAATGAAACACACCATAAACATAAATAAGATAATTTTCTTGAAAGTCATGGTTCATTATGTAAGGACAAGTGCCATGGAGGAAAATAGTCAGGTATAGTGGGGAAGAACAACTGTGTGTCAGCTAGAACAGACAGGATGGCCTTCCTGAGAAGTTCATATTGAAGTACAGGTGTGATGGGAAGTGAGAGAATTACAATACGGATTTCTAGAGGAGCAGCACACTAGGCTTAGGAATGGCAAGTGGACAAATCCAGAGGAGGCTCACATCCTGGATGTTTACGGAAGGAAATTAGGGCAAAGAAGCCAGAGTAGAGACAGAAAGGGAGGCCATAGATACCATATTTTTTCATCTCTTGTTCCTGCTTCCCACTGCCTTCATTCTCCGGTACATTCTTGGAAAATGCTCCCTACCACTGCCAGTGTCAAGTCTTAGCTAACTGGCAATCTAAGTGGAAAAATTTCTCCTCCTCAGGATGCATAGCGCAAGTTTCAAGATGGTATTCACTGGCTCAGGTTGGATCAAGCACGCGCCTTTGATCCATCAGAGTAGACCAGGCAAATTAGTTCTCTGACCAGACTTGAATACTGCGTCAGCCCCAATGGCCAGTTCTCCCACACTGCGAAAACTGCATCAGAAGTAAGTGGATCAACCCCAGAAAATCAAATTGCTATTTCTTGAAGTAAAGGGGAATGGAAACTAGTAAGGTTCAAAGAGCAATACTTTTACAGTTTCAAATATTCCCTTGTCTCTGTGTTCAGATGAGATAGTTGGTCAAAGAGCTATTTAACACATAGCATAATCTTCATTTCGCCAATATGAGAAAAAGAAGGAAATGAATAAGAAAAGTGTACAACTAAATTAATACTTAGTCACACACATATGTGTTCATCTACAGGTCAGAATGATAAAATCAAATATAATTTTACTTATGGAGTGAGTGGGTTTAATTGTGTTGAGAAGAGATAGCTTATATATAAAATATGTATGACATGGTTTCTGAGCTTTAATGTATGCAGATGCAAGCTCCTAATTCTAAGCAGTTTCTAAAATAGATTACATTTGTGTTTTAATCTTCATATTTTCTAGTGCAACAATTGAATACACAAAGAGTGTAACTGAAATACTAAGTACTGTAGTACTCTAAACAGTGTGCTAAATGCTAAAGCAGAGCTAGAATCATATAATGTTTTCTCAGAGTCATTTCTAATATCTAGGTTTTATTTTTATTATAACCACCAAAATATATTAGATTTTCCAGAACATTTAAATTCCAGAAAAAACCTGCCAATTGTGACACTCATTGCAATGTAATACTCTCTAAAGTATGGAAAGGAATTAAAATTACAACAGGATGGCAATGAATAATGCATTTCTGATACTTAAATAAACAACTGGCCTCCTTTTCCTTTGTGACATAGAGATGTTCCTTCTCATTAGAAAATGTCCTAGTAGGTAAGAAGCTGAAACTGTTTAGGACAAATAATTCACACCGAATAACAAGGTAATCAACATAAAGGCAGAGTACTCATCTCCTTCCATCAGTCCATTATGAATGTCTGTCTAACACAAGTAGTGCCTCATTCAAAAATTAGTTATGTGCCAAAAATATTGGGTAGCAATAAATCACAAAATCAACCTAGAAAAGTTTATGACCAAGTTTCCAGATTTACTTGTAAATCCTACAATACAAATCCCTTGAACACTTAATTTCTATCAGATATTCTTCTAGGCACCAGAGATACAGTAATAAATTAATTCAACAGAAACTTCTGAACAATTATAGCTTCCATTCTATGAGAGTGAGCTCCATAGTAAACAAATAAATAAAACAATGCAGAGGACCGTAAAATTGATTATATGCAAAGCAGGCTGTGAAGAGTTAACCCCACCATTGGCTTGTTTTGAGAAGTAAGTCTGGGCAGTAACTCACACCCAAATTCCTTTCCCACAACTAAAACCTTCTAACTAGAAGGACAATATTCTAATTACAACCATGTATTTTGTCTCTTCTGTTCCTAATTCGAGAACGCTTTGTCTTGTCCTTTATGAGTCTTGTTTACATTAATTTCCATAGAATCTGCACATAGCTCATCTTTACTCCAATTGATTGCCAATAAAGTCAGTGTCTGGGACTGACTAGTGCCTCTGTGGGTTGCACCATCATTGGTCATCCTGGCTCCTCATTTTCTCGCTCTTAATTCTGTCTCTTAGTGTATGTATTTCTCAAGCCTGTGCCATACAGTGGGCAAGGTACTGGAACCTAACTGCAGGGGTCTCCAGTAAAACAGTACCTTTTTCAAATTTATTTTATTAGTGCATATATCCCACATATAATGATTACATTCATTACAGGGAATGTGCACCAGCACACAGTATGTCTTAATTCTTTTTTTCTTCATTCCCCTCGTTATCCCTTCACCTGCTGCCCCAGAATGAACTGAAGCCACACCGTGTCTCCTGCCTCAGTGCCCTCCCACCACACTTGAGGTTGTTTCCAGCCCGCCCTCCTGCGTGCCCTTCCCCTGCTCCTGCCACTTCAGAAGCTGCTGCAGCCTCTCTGAAGGACGAGGGACACCCTAACAAGGCTATGATTTGGGAGGGAGGGAGGGATCTGGGTCCATTATAGACATAAAGATCTCCAACGTCCCTGTGACCCAGTAACCTTTAATGATCACAGCTGGCCCTTCTGAATCTTCTCTTTATCAACTCTGCTGATTTTCACAGAGACAAAACAGCTGTCAGTCACAGCGCCTGTGGCCCCTGTCTCTGGATCACTGCATTGATAGCTGCAGGCTGTCCCAGAAGCCACACTCACTTGAACCAATCTGGAGGCCCGAATTTGAACCAATCACAGGACTGCATTTGGACCCCTTCTGCTTCTCCAGCAAGTCTATGAATGCACCCTCTCATGTACCCTCTGGTGATCCTCCTGAGCTACTCCTCAAGTACTGTTAAATTGTGTGTGGCCTCCCCGCCTGAGCAATATTCCCACTACCCCACCTACCCCCATTTTCTGTTCTGTACCTGGCTGCTAGCTCCATTTCTGCCTCTCTTTTTTTTGACTCTTATAGAGCCTTATGTCTTTTTTTGTGTGTTTGACTAAGAACTTGTGTTTAAATGTGGGGATCATATTTTTCTATTGGAATCCTAATTGGTGGAAGAGATGTCCTTTTAGAGGATATTTTTATTTTCCACTACAACAATACCAGTACTACATAGGCATTTCTTAGCATGAAATTTCCCAGATCTTTCAGAATAGAAGTTAATTTTTACAAACCCCAGGAAAGAGCATGCATGTGATTTCAGATTTTCAGGGGACCTGGTTTCACCACCCACTGACGGTCAGGATGAGACTAATTTTTTCATGTCTCTATTGTCTCTATTTGCTGACAGGTAGGGAGTTTCTGTATACAGCACATCTTTACAAAAATTCACGAGTCCTATCATCATGCATAGGTGCTGCTTCCATTCTACACCTTTGCAGTTCCATATGCTCATCCTTGACACTTTATGGTTAGTACAACCGAGCATTTTGTCAAGATGGTGAAATGCCCCTAGGGAGGGAGCACTGTATCATCCTGTTTATCTCTGTATACAGTTTTTTCTCTTTTCCTTTTTGCTTAACTTTTAAAATAATTCTTAATTCTTTTTCTTTTGAATCATGCAATTAAAAGGGTATTTGTTATGTTTCACCTTTCTGATCCAGATGTTGTCTAAAGGGAGTAACTCAGGATATTTAGTTTTCCATATGGTGTCAATTGACACTGTCATATAAATGGTATGACTTCTTTAGGACTTTTTAGGGAGTAAATATATATCAGGAAATCCCTAAAGAAAGCACTACTATCTGGGGTACAGTGCCTGATAGTTAATCATAGGATACTGTACTTCAATAACAAACAGGTCCTGGTGATAAGAGAGAATGTAAAAATAATCATGGCTGAGATCCCCTTAGATTTCCCAGTACATTGGGATAAACAAATATCAACTGACTAATTATACAATTGCCAATATTGAAGCAAGTGGTATCTGTTGCATGGTCGTGGGAGAAAAAAAATCAGAGCACTTCTGCCTGCCGAATCTTGGTACTGGAGTCACCAAGTGGATTGCAATACAGTCAAGTGATGGATGAACAGAGTGAGATCAGCTTCAATTCTATGAGTCCTTCAGCAGCCAATACAAAGTGGTTCATCTACACACATCCCTCTACTACCTCCAAAGGACCCCTTTCCATACCTGTAGGGAAAAGGTACAGTGGGCCTGGCCTGGCAAGGTGTCCATATGACACACACACTTAAGCAGAACAAAGGAAAACACCATGAGACTGAGACAGGAAAAGTACTCGCTTGCATTTTGTAAACAGAGAAGTAAGTCCTCCTGCTGGAGTGAGTCCTTAAAAATCACTTTAAATAGCTGCAGATATTATACTTGGAGAAGCATATGAAATTAAAGAATTTATTACTTTCACCGAACTCACAGGCAAGAAGCATGGCATGTTGCCCAAGGAAAAATAGAAAATATGTATTAGAGTGGTCAGAAGATAGAAGATGGAAACAAGGAGACGGTTAAAGACACAGTCTTTATTCAGATCTCCACTAGACAAGCAAGGCAGGGCAGCATTGAATAGTTAAGGATCAGCTAGTCTGAACAATTCTGGTGCACTCTGAACTATTGAAATGGTCTCTATTTACTTGTTTCCTGCCTGTAGAATAAGTAAAACAGGAGTACTACCTCCTGGGGTGCATAGCCCCAACAGAGGAAGTATGGCTCTGGACTGTTTAATTTCCCTATTAAGACATGCTGCAGACTGGACCACTTGCTATCTCTAAGAATTATGTATTTCATTGTTGATTTTTTTGTCTAGATGATACGTCTATTTGTGACAGTGGGGTATTGAGGTAAGGAAAGATGGGAAAAGAAAAATTATGAGAAGAGGAAAAACTGGAAACAAAGTCTTTGTAAATAGGAAAGGGTAAAGGGGGTGAAGGGAGGGCAGGGGATTGGGGAAAAAATAAGAACCAAGATAGATCATGTACAGGTACAAGATCCCAATGATGAATGTAACTGTATGGTATACCTAAAATGTACCAATACACTTAATGGGGCAAAAAAAAGAATTACATAGACCTGTCTCAGTAAGAACTGTTTTAGTAGATGTCAAAACATCCTACCATACAGAAAATCCAGAAGTATTTATAATGCACTGTAGGAAATGATAAGTCCAGCACAAGGTTATCTTTACTTCTTAGTAAGAAGTGTAATGGATGCAAGGCATATTCATTTATGCAGAACAGGTGTCCATGACTGTGTGTATTGAGACTGTCTTTCTGACAAAATTTCTAACTAGAATTGTGTTCTGAACACAATATATAACAAGATTTGTGATAAATGATTTGACAGTTACCAGTTTGCTCCAAGAATGAGAAATATATACAGGAGTTAATAGGGAGCTCACTGAACTCTATGCCTTAGTTTTACTCATGGATGAATTGTGGCTAACTTAGTGCCTATCACATTATGTCAGTTCAAAACTTAAGTGAGATGGAAGAAGTACTTAGAGTACTGTTGTATACACAGTAAACACTGATTTGGTACTGTTATTGTTATTGATTAATATTTTTCTGTTTAGTACTGATTAATTTTAGCTACCACAAATGAGTAAAAGTTAACTAAGTGGATATTTATTGCTTTGTAACAAGGACACAACCTCCCCTCTGTCCATGTAAAACAACAGAAACAAAAACAAATTGTAATGGCTTAGGAAAAAATTAATTTCTTTGTCACGTTTCTGTAGGTCAAGGGATAGGGATGCAGCTCTGTAGCAGTGTCTGCCTAGCTTGCATAGGACCATGGGTTTAATCATCAGCTCTACAAATAAAACAAACAAAAAAATCATAATGTATGATTCTGCAGGTCAAGAATCGTGGCTGTTAAATTTATTCCAAATGATGTCATGGAGACAATTAATTGCATTTAGCTGGGACTGAGATTGGCTTAATAGCCCAAGAAGCCTTCACTAATAGTTTGGTGTATCAGTGCTACTTCACTCGACTGCTCTCTCTCTCTGTGGTGGTCTATCTGTTTAGTAACTTACTCCATGCTTCTTTACAACTTGGTGGTTATTTACCTTAGTGACTATCCACAGAAGATAATCTCTAATATGCAAAAACATCCAGCCTTGGCTTGGGAGTGGGATGTTGACCAAAGAAATTCATGTGATTGTATCTCAAGTCCACGTGAAAAGAAACTACAAATGGATGTGAATTTCAGCAGTCCAGTTTTTGAGTGACCACCATGTAAGCATATGCCATAGGGAAAACTGTGAAAAAGGGTTTTATGTACTTAGCAAAGCATGTAAAAGGCTCAGAGCCAGAGAAAAGATGAATAAATTTGAAAGAAAGCCAACAAGTTGAAAGATGAAATTGAGAGACACTGTGGGTTATGAAAAGTAGCTAGAATTCAAAAAACAACCCAAACAATGAAAAAGCACATGAAAGTACTTTGTCTTAATCCTAAAATCAGTGAAAAATAATTACTAGTGTTATTTCAAAATAATAGGGTGGATGAACCTTTGTACTGCTATGTGTTCTTTTTGGTCTACTTTTCTCCTGAATATCTACATGGGTTTTACTCTTCTTTCAGGTTTTAACCCACATCACTTTTTTTTTCCGGTGAGCCTTTTGTAAACACTTGGATAGTTCTTATTCCTATGTCTTCTTTATTTACCAACATTTAACATTCAATGTATTTTTGTCTTGTTTATTACCTTTCTGTCTTTTTAGAATAAAAGATTCATAAAGATAGCAATTTCTGCCTGTTTTACTGAAAATTCTATCCCTAATATTGATGATAGTGGTAAAGATTTGGTACTGGATAATTTCTGAATGAGTGAGGTAATTATGAATATACTGAATGTTACACAGGAAATTCTAGCAATAAATGGTAGAAGCCATGCAAAGTAAAATTTATATGTAATCTTTATTTTACTTACTAATTTGTTGATACTATTTTAGAACAGCTCTACCTAATATTGATAAAAATATCTACTATACTAAAAATTTGGGTTAACCTTCCCTGTCCTTCTTCCCACCATTTTATAAGTGCTTTAAGTCTAAAGGCAGCAACTCAAATTATAAGAGAAAACACATAATGAACATTATATCCACAGAATATAAAATGAGGCTAAATTGTCGAGTCCCATTATCATTCTGTCTGTGCAGACTCATAAAACACACAGACACTGAAAAGAAAAAGAATAAACGGACTCCCCATTCTAAGAGATTGGCTGGAGCGTGTGTGAATGACTGTCTGGTATCCCTTGTCAATCTCAGCACATTGCCCATAAGCTCAGGTTTGTTGGCAGACGAGCTTCTACATTTTTGAAGGTAGAATCTCCCTGATTTGCCATATGCTACCATACTCCGGGTCCTCAACAAACTTTAGTATTGTGCTTCTTTTAAGGATTTACTGTTTTAAAATAAAATGTTAAGGCTAAAAGCCTCCCACCACTTTTCATATAATGTAATTCAGAAGTGTATTTCCATTATTTTCTAAAATAGATCCATCACTGGATGGTTCAAGTTCAATACTATATTCTTCCTCCCCACTCTGCCCATCCTAACCCTGGGTAAAATGATTAAATAACATTTGTTGAGACTTTTTAGGTTTTCTATTCAACTATATGTGTTCTGAGTATATTTTTAGCAGGGTGCTACTGAAGATGCCAATTTCCTCCAATCTCTTTGTATAATAATAAATATATACAGTTCATACCAGGTAATATTTTCTTTTATTAGACCAGGAGAATAAGGTAATTCTTTTAATTTATTTTTGTCCTTGGCCTTTATGATTCCCATAGCTACATTTAGCTGAAATATAGTACTAAGCCGACATTTAACATAAATTAATAATAACCTACTGTATATTATTTAAGTTTCTTTTAAACTTTCTTCTTATGGACATTTTATCAATTATTAGGAATTCTATTTATCATTTTACATATATAATCTAATTTAATTCTCAAAAGGACCATGCAAGAAAGGAATTATTATCATGTTGTTAGTACTAAAACAATTGTTCCTTGGAGTCCTTTGACTTAAGATTTTATGACTTTATGTAAGTGCAACAGTGATATGTGCTTAGTAAAATCTATACTTAGTAATTTGATTTCTGATCTTTTCCTGAGCTAATCATACATACTGTACTTTCTCATGACTCTTGGCAGGGGTAAAAAGCCACAGGTCCCACACAGTCTCACAATCACTAGGGGGAAAAATCAATAATCTACAGTATGCTGCATTCAGTAAGTACTGGAGGTATTAAACACTTTATTAAAAGATATAGGTTTTGTGTTAAATGTTTTTACCCAAATGGTACGCTAATATAATATTCAGAGTATATTTAAGGAAAGTCTAAGCTAAGCTGTTTGGAAGGTTGGTGCATTAAATGCATTCTGATTTACAGTATTTTCACTTATAACAGGTTCATTGGAATATAACCCCATTTTAAGTTGATGACATCCTGTATACACACAAATACTAATGAACACACACAAATAAAACTGTGGATGCATATGTATGCATATGCATACATAAATATATATGGGTATATCTTTTAAGATACAACCAATGATGTTTAATTTTAAATTTGGAAGAAGTATGCAAAATAAGTATAAAGGTCATGTACACCTTGCAATTTTACACAATTATCCCCTTTATTTGATAATATATGATTGTCCATCTTCAATTAATTTATTTTGATACCCTTAAAAGGTGATAAAAAAGGGTCAAAATTTTTAACTTCCAATTTATTTCTACTTTATCTCAGCAAATTCAATTGGATTTCCCATTGTTCATTAAAAGTGATGCTAGGTTTTTCAATTATAACATCTTCTCTGCAACTGTACACCAATTCATTTTAAACTATTTGTGACATTAATATAACTTTTATTTTCTCCTCCTTTCTTTGTATACTCTTTCTTTTCTGTTCTGTAGTCATATTATTAAAATGCAGTCACCCACTATCAGGTTCATTCTACTATCTTGAATATATAACCTTCAATAATTCTGGCATTTTTATTTATTCAAATTACATATTCAAGTATAATTGAGTCCCTGTTCCCTTCATTTACTCTGAGCTAGAGATTTCTTTAAAAGAGATTTTATGTTACATCTCCACCTCCTTGTTACATTTTTTAATACACTGAAGCCGTGGGATACAATTAAATAATTTGGACAGAAGCTGAATAGTTGTTCCCTTGTGTAAATCTTATGTGGAATTGTGTGAAGCATTTTAAGCCAAGAGAGTCCCTAAAAACTTTCTCTTTGTTTTAATTTCAATGGTATTATTAAGAAAGGAAGAGGAAGAATTAATTGCTTGTGTTTTCTATTTCCTTTATATTCAATAATAACCAGAAGAGGGGAAATACTAGTGATTATAGCATCCTTTTAGATGCCTTTTATAGTAACATGTAAAAAATAAAAGTCAAAATTGAGACTTTCTTTTAATAATACAAAATTTTTCACAGGAAGAGGTGATGGGAAGAGATTGTTCTAGAAATAAGCAGAGTTGTATCTGAATATAAACTTCACTTTGCAACACTGGTTAAGTCCTTGCTGCCTATAATTTAATGTCACTTGCCTCTGTGTGTGTGTGTGTGTGTGTGTGTGTGTGTGTGTGTGTGTGTTGTACAGGAGTTATAACAGTTAAATAAGATCTGGTTTCAGAATTTTCTTTAATTCACCGAATTTCTGTTCCAAAGGCTCTGCAATATGTCTCCTTTCCAATGTCCTTCTCATTAGTCCATTCTGTTGGGATCATAGAGTTTAGAATTTCTGCTTTGAGCCTTTATCTATCTGCTTTTCTCCCTGCATATTATCTACTCTTTCACTACTAGAGTGACTTGTTATATATACACTGGAAAAAGTGAAAAATAAGTTTTAGATTATATAGATCTCTGAGACAGGTCTACGTAGGGAAAAATATTATTTCATTATGGAGGAAGTATAGCATAGCTGCATTTGAACATCACATCTGTGCCAGGCCCTATGAATTCTGAAATATACATACATATATATATATATATATATATATACACACACACACACACACATATGTATACATATAATTATATTCATTTCCAGAGCAACCTACAACTGCTATTATTTTCATCACTGAAAAGTACTGAGTTTGCAATTTAAAAACAGTTCTAAAGATTTATTTCAACAATATAAATGAACCAATAGTTACTGAGATGTACGCTTAAAATAGTTAAAATGACAAATTTTACACTGTGTTTATTTTAATTAAACATATAAAAATGCTACAGAATTAACTGTTTAAATGGACAGTGTAATTCTATGCATAGAGGGGATATAGATACATAAGAACATGTTGGCCTTAAATATTATGTGTATTAGTTGAAGCAAACCAAATTAACTTAATCTGCTAAATTTAGTCATCCACTGCCTTGTCTAAGCAAATATTCAGAATATTTTAATTAAGCAGATTTAAAACAAAAACACAGTAAATTAATATTAAAGATGAACACTACCATCATGGAATTCACTCAATCAAAGAAAATTCTAGATAATTCTATTAAATATTTATTGTAATGATAAAAAAGTTTTTCACATTGCTTAGAATATTTAGTATATAAGAGGCAAGATTAGAATGTGATCTATAGTTATTCCAAAAATAATTATTGCATTATTATGCATTATTCCAAATAATTATGCATTTTTCCAAAACTAATAATATTTTTTGTTAAATAGAAGCACCTGTTAAACAGTACTTTTCCTAAATTTCCAAGAAAATAAAAATTGGTATTTCCTATGCAGGTTCTGTGAGATCCAGAGGAGTGAGTCATTTGAATCATCAAAGTAATATTAAGTGATTTCATATCATGTAACTAATTTTATCATATCTCATTTCTTAAAACACTGGTATTCACCCATGATAAACATGGCAGAGAAATTATACAAAATATTTGATCATTGTAGGAACTTCCTTCAAATTTGTTACTGAAGCTTTCACTGTAGAGATACTGAATCTGAGAAGGAATACAAAGTCATGTTCCGGCTCTGAGCATATCATCATGACTACCTTGTCCTTTCTGGGTAAGATTTCTTTCTTGGATTTAGGTTGGTATATGAATCCCATCTGTATCATCTACAAGGTATTCATGACTATAATACATGGCATAAATATTGATTATAAATGGATTATAGAGGTGGTTCTATCTTTAATTTTTTACTTCAATGTTTTTAGTTGACAGGCAAAAGTTTAAAACTTTTAGAAGACATTATAATCTATTATTAACATGATATATTGGCGACTATTCTCAAGATGCACCTCTTTATATTCATATTTCAAAGACTATGATTTATTCTAGCTGTTCTCATATGAATGCTTCAAGGCTTAGAAACTGTTGTTCCACATTTTCTCTGCCTGAACATGTCTAATATTTTATCTGCTATCAGTTATTTTCTTATGGAACTATAGATAGCTAGATGTCTAACAGTCTGAATGATGAAGATTAGATTAACCAGAATTATAAATTAAATGTATATTGGATTGGATATTAGGAGCTTACAAGGAAGTCTGAAATTCATATAGAATTAAAATGAAATACAAAAGGAGCTGTAATCTTCTAATAAGAATTAGAGAGGACTAATCCTACATAAAAAAGTTATAAAGTTGATGACCAAAGTATTTTGCCTCTAAGGTGGCAGGTAGTTACTGATCACTTAATAACCATACACTGTTCAACACAGCTCAGGGCTCTCATTTACACAGGCCCAAAAGATTAATACTGACCAATAAGAGATTAGGAGAAGCAACATGTATCCCTATGAGCTGAGCCACAGAAAAGCAAAGTCAATTTATCGTGCCCTGTGTTTTGTCCATAATCTCAAGGAAGCCTAAGTATTTCCGGTGGTACTACCACTGTGACATAGTAGAGTTTGTTTTACATGGGTAACCAAGGGATTTTGAGCAGCAGAGCCCTGTACTGACTCATGTGAACACAGAAAAGCAGGAAGCAACATACACAGTAAAATGTTAATGAGTTTAAGCCACTGGATTTTCCTTGTTGTTATTCCAGTATAGCCTAATTTAGCCTAAGACAAGATGAAGTGGGCAGTTGTAGTGACAGAATCTACAATATACAACCTTGATGTAGTGAGACTAATCCTGGAGGTTGAAAAAGTGGTGACTTACACTATACAGTACCAAAATATATGATAAAGATTTTCTTGTAGTAGCTTACATTGCAGATGATATTCATCCTCTCTGAATGAAATGGGAAGTTAAAAAAACAAATTTCAGTAATGTGGGATTATTCAGAAAGCCATATATGCATGAGATGAACTGGGAGAGGACCTCTTGGTGTGTATGCAAAATGGGAGACTATAGATAGTGCAGAAATCCAGGCTTATAAAAAATTGGGGGAAAAAAACCCAAATGTCTTTGGGCCTCAAACTGTAAAACAATGGGCTAAAACATCTTTAAGAGACTTAGAGAAAAGATCAGATTTAGATGTAGCCTCCTCACCCAGTCCAGGAGTTAGGTACTGCTAAGTGTAAGGAGGATGTGGCTTGAGGACGAGGAGACAAATCTGTACAGTGCTTCTGTTAACTGCATCCTGAAAAGAATATGAGGTGTGATCACTGGTATGCAGAACTACCTGAATAAAATGAATGGAAAGATTACCAAGCTCTTGAAACTGGGAAATGTCACTGTTAAAAAAAAAAAAAAAAAAAAAAAAAAGCATTCTTATGAAGGGAAAGAAGAGATGATGAACAGAATTAAAAGATTTATATCTCTGAAACAGCATTAGCTAAACATTCGCATCATTAGGACCTGTCTTCTTAATTGCTATATTCAGTGGCAGTGAAGTGGACACGTTAAATGCATAATTTTAGGCTATTGGTATTATGCTGATAATATTATTATGGTTGTTAAAGGTCAAGAACCATATAGAATAAGAGCTTCATCTAATTAGTCAAGAGTACATGTCATCAATTTATTACTTGTCATTTAATCTCAAACCTTCTTTAACTATTATTTGGAAGTCTAATAGGATGGCAGAACAGAAAATGAAACTACATTCATGAGTAGTGTTATTTAGGTAAGCTATGTAGGCACTCTGAAACCTTCAAACCTGAGCCCATTAAATATTTATGTCAATCATTCTTAGCTCATCAGGTAGAACCCAAAGGGAGGAGGGATGAGACTGAAGCAAGAAGCAGTGCACAGTTCTAAATGGTACCACAAATAGGAAGCAAGTCCTCAGGTCGTGCTGAGCTCGGCTTACTAACTTACTACATTTTCCCTTTATGTAATTATACAAAATAGATCAAAGAGTTCAAGAGTTAATTGATAAATTAATGCTTAGTAAGCTTTTCTACGTCTTTACCTTGTTTGAATGATATTAACTTAACAACAAAATCCATGGACAATTTAAGCAGTAAGGGAAAAGTGATAGCTTTTTCAAATTAATCTTTGCATTTTTTTCACAGGAATATTATTTTTCCCTCAGTCCCCTTCAAATAAAGGGCAGCTTATCACACTGTTCTTTTATAGTATACTCTGTATCCTGATGCTATCAGTGACACAGAAATCATGATTCCATATAAGGATATATTTTATAACACTGCATCAACAAATGTCCTCCTTAGAAATACTGGCAGATTCTCAAAGCTGGCATGTGCCTCAAAAATCTAATTAGACTGCAAGATTATCAGGTTCTTCATAATGTTAATAGAAACAAGACCCTTTCCATGACTGTGTGAACCTCCATTTTCTTCTCCTTGGAACTCTGAGCTGACACCAGCAGATGAAATACTCTCGAGTTCCCTGAAAGTACAATGGGAGGAAAGACATCTATATCAGAAAAATAAAAGATATCCTATGAGACTGAGCAAAATGATTCAGGTTATACTAACCTCTTAATACAGACAAATCCCTGCTTGTCCCTGAATTGCTGAAACATGACATACCAATTTAATCTGTTTTGATCCCCACCATATTATAGAAACAATAGTAATATTTAACATTGGTTGAAGTTGTTATTTATGATAGTAATCATAGGGATTGGTAACTGTATTATGAAAGATGAGGAAATTGAGGCTTAGAGGTATTAAGTAATTTCTAGAAGGTCACTCAGTCATCAGTGGCAGACCCAGTTCTCTTTGGCTCCAAGTGTTGTACCCGCAAAAACACAGAAGCATGTCTCCTGAGAGCCACACCATTAACTGCTGAACTGCATGCACACTGCACACATTTGTTAAGTGTGTATGCACCTTTTCTCCCCAGGGAAGAGGGTGTATCTTTCACATCAGATTCCTGAAGGGGTACACCAATTTAAAAGTTTACTCAATCCTCGCAACTACTCAAATGCTCAAATGTTTGAAGAAGGCGAATCACTTCATTAGCCTGCTCTGATTATTCATTATGTTTTCTGTTTTCAGCTCTTACGGGCTCTCAACTACATCTACATGTAATTGTCCATCCCCAGTGGGCCACTGCAAGTTTTTATATTTGACAGGTATTTAAATTCTCATTCCCTTTAACTTAATACTGTCCCACAAAATTTGTTCATTTTTTCTCTTTTCTCTTCTCCTCTCTTTATATATTGCTTTCTTATGCTATGAAAAAGTGACCTTTTGAATGAACATTGACATATCATTTTGAAAGGCATATTCAAATTTTGAACTCACTTTTATGAGCCAGTAAAGAAATAATTTGCATTAAAATGCAAAAGCATTTAATTTTAAATTTAATATTGGAATATTCATGTGATTCAAAAATCAAAATACTATATGATATAAATATGTCAAGAAGTATTTTTCTACCATCCCTATCCTGCTCCATGCTCGTACAGGTAATAATTTTGTTAGTTCTAGCTGCAGTTCTATGTACAGTATTAATTCTATTTTCAGTTTTTCTTTGTGTAAATTTGAGGAAAAACAAATACAGAAATTTTTAATTTTCTTTCCATACATACACAAAACTGAACAACTCTAATCTCATTAGAGTTTATCTAATATCATTCTAAGGCCCATGTAATTTTTATTTATATTTCACATGATCCCTCCTGCATTTCTAAGTCAGAGTTTATCTAAACCTTGTCCTATCTTTGACACTTTAACGATTAAAGTTATTAAACATCAAAGCACATACTATTTTTACACTTAATTTTTCTTTTGTTAGTTACTTTCCTTTTTGAATGATATCTAAGTTCTAGGATGAATGAAAAACTGCAGCCCTTTAAATATGTTCCTAAGTGGTCTGAATGGATTATCTTAAGGGATGGGAAACCAGTATTTTAAAAAGCAGAGCTATAAAGCCTTATATGAAGTAGAAAAAAATGATTACCTTAATATGCATCTTTCCCATGTATGTGTCAATATGTGAGAAAAAATGACACGAAAACTTCAGAAATTCTCAATGCTTCCCAGTTAATTTGCATCAAGACTTTGTATGCACAGTAGTTCCTCCAACTTAATTAGAATTCTGAGCAGGAGTGCTTCCCTAAACATAATGTGGTGAGAATGTGCAGTGTCAAGACCAGCAGCAGTCAGGAGATTATTTAGAACCCTCTCATTCGGCTCAACATTTTGAGCTTATGGGATGAGCTGCACATCATTCTCTGTCTATTTCAGATGTTGGTGGGTATCTAGGTAGAAACAATCCCAGGAGAATTTCACTGTATCAATACATTTTCTGGAAAAGCCAAACTCTCAGTAAATATAGTGTCTTACACTAATAAATAATGATTAAAAATAGATGAAAACTATTATTAATGGATAATTTAGCATCATAATATCTGCACTTACCCAGAATACTGTCATAGAAAAATGACACAGAGTTAAAAAAAATCTATCCATTTGCAGTTATTTGTCAAGGATCTCTGACATAAATGTAGCAGGTGAAGGATAAAAGAGTTTTTGTTTGTTTTTAAGCACACTTGTTATTAAAAATCATTGACTCTGTTGATAGTACTATAGTACTCTGATTATTAAAGCTACCCTGGAAAATAGAAATGTTAGAGCTAGAAAAAAGTTTGTGAATGCTAAATTTTCATCTTTATTCAATATGCTAGGGTATTAACTTTAATTTATAAAAACACCTTCCCATAGAAATTGATTTTAAACCCATAGTAAATCCTTCTTGATATTTAGAAAATACATTTCCAAGGATAGATTTCAAATGAGTCATTCACGTCAACGATACCTCTGTAGTCACAGATGAGCTCTCAAGTTAGCATAATCAGGTCTGTGCAAAAGCTCAGTTAAGAAAATTTCTGTTCTAGTAAGTGGAATGTCATTTCTTTGGCCCTTTGTAGAATCTGAATTACATTTAATCCCGCCTTGATCCACTGTGTTATTTACAGATGTCTTTCTCCTCTTTAAGAACGACTTTAAGTGCTGTTTATGCCTTTTCCTGCCTAAAATATGGCTTTCTCATTTCAGCCCACAAGGTGAGAATTTATGTTTCATGTTTTTTCATTGCTATCTCCCCTATAAAGTTTTCAATATCCTCCAACAGGTGTTATTTCTCTTTCTTCTCAACTCCCAAATAATTATGTTTGCATATCTTTTGGGGTTGTTGATATCCTCAAACACGTATCTCTTTTCCCACCTGAGGCTCTAAATTCTTTCAGTGCAAGTACAACCTTGCACAAAGTTTTGTGTTTAGCACAATGATCTGCAGCCCCCATCAGCTTACAAAATGGCTGACAAGATGATTTGAATGTAATGCCAATATTCCTGTGATAAAGAGATGGTGGATGCTTTCTATCTGTGTCATACATATTTTTCTAATAAACATTAATCTTAAAATGAACCACTTGGAATATTTAATAAACATGACTATAATGTACATGAAATAACAAGGCTGAAAAACATTTTAATATGTTTAAAAATAAATACAAATTTCTAACACAAGACAAAGACAGTCATTTGGTCTGACATCTAAATTTTCTGAATGAAGCACTAATGCCTTGTCAATAATACTTGAATAAATACTGATCTACCTCATCACTTTTTGTTACTGAAATTTATTTGGGGTGGCAAAATATAAAGTGATTGTCAAATTACTCTTGGATGTACACGATGGGCACTCAATGTGTGCTGGCTGAGGTGACAGAATTGAAACCACAATGTGAGACCCATTTACTACAGCAGCCACTTGCAGATTCAGATACACAAGAAGAGGAAGCCAAGCCAAATCAGTGATTCCAAAATGATGGATAAATAATAAAAACATGTGATGAATTTCGGTCTCATAGATTTGTGTTGGTAATTTTTTTCTGACATCAAGAAAATTCAAGTACATATTCTTTCCTACTCAGTCATAAGTCATTTTCTTAGCTTTAACTTCCATGGACCTTTTCTTTCCAGAATCCATTTTCCTTGTTTTACTATCATGGCTATCTGATATGAGTTTATGTATTTTTGTTTTATTTTTAAAGAACAGGTTTATTTCTGCTATAATAACTATGCATACTTAAAGAGTCATAAAGTGACAAAATTGGCACCAAAAGGGAAAAAATGCTTCAGATAAACTTTGATTACTGCCTTTCATGTATTGAAAGTAGAAAGTTTTGTGGCTATGTGTGAATTGCTTTAACCTCACCTTTAGGCAGAAACATTTTTGAAAATGTTAGTGATCTAATAACAAGACAACTGACAATAGAAAATAATACCCCTTTTATTAGATTGGGGCAAAGCTTAAAAAGAAATAGTTTAATTATTCTGCACTAAGCATTCCCACATTAAGTAAACCTTGTGTCCAGGAGCTCAATCAATTTTTACTGCAATTGCAGAGTAAGACATGTTGCGTGTATTTTCATAGTTTCAAAAGTGGTCATATTTGTCATCTCTGTTATTCTGATATAACCTTAATTTCTAATAGTATTTCAAACAATGTGTTTTCAGTGAATTAGTTTTGTAGTTGATAAGATTCTGACAATGATCGATGCTTGACACTTCTAATTCATTCATAATTACCTCAGTACTTTGCCTTTGAGAGTAAAGACACAAGGAGAAATGTTCTATTCCTTTGAGGCATGGCATGGTCCTGTACAACAAAAGTCAAATCAATGACAACACAGCTTCAGTAGCAGGACTGAATAAAGTTGAGCTTACCACACTTTATCTTGTATAAATATTAGATCCACAAAAAGGAAGGCATGATACTTTATACAATTATTATGATTTGTATGATTATATAATTGTAATGATGCCCATTAGTTCTTCATGTAGTTCTTTGAAGTATGACAAATTCAGTGTAAAACTGATTTTATCTTGTTGGAGTAGGAATCATTACTCTAGTTTAGTGTTGTACCCCTATTATAGCTCACTTGGTCATATTTTACCTTCCACAGAATATTCAGAATTATCATTATTCTTTTAGATTAAAAACATTGGAATGGTCTTGATTTTAATTTTTATAAATTGAGAAGATGGCTCTATTTCAGATAAACATTTTGCAAGATTTCCCTGAGAGTAATATTTTTGAATCAAGGGAGAAAACAAGTCAAGTGAATAACAAAGGAAGAATTTCCCCAAGAAAGGGAAAGGCTGTGTGGCAGAGACATTTGGAATGTATATGCACAGCAAATATTCCAGTGAGCACAGGGCTCATGGAGCAGCTGTAGATAAGAGTGAAGGGTGTGATAAGGTATTTAGGTTTCATGGTGAATATGACTGGAAACACTTGGGAGAGTTTGAGCATGGAGGTGGCAAGATCTGAGAGATGTTTTAAGCTGATTATTCTGGTTGCTCAGAAGAGAGTAGAGCATAGGGAAGAAAAACAAAAGTAGAAAGATCAGCAAACTATCTACTTCTAGAACTCAAGAAAAGGATGATATATAAGTCACCAACTGCAAGTCATAATCAAGTACATGACAATAAATAGTTAAATCTCAAAATATTGTAGGCTACAGCTAAAAGGAAATGCTAATAGTTTCGATAAGAATGAGAAAGGGAAGGATTTTTGCTGGACAACTAGACAAATGGTAGTATTGTTTTGTTTGGTTTTGGTTTTGGTTTTTGGTACTGGGGATGGAACTCAAGACCTCGTGCTTGAGAGGCAGGCAGTGGCATCACTGAGCTAAATCCCCAGCCCTGGTAGTACTGTTTTCTAAGGTGAAAAATGAGTTTGAAGGATGAATAGCAAAAAATAAAAAGTTCAGTTTGCATGCGCACGTTGTTCTTGACCTAAAGGAATACTGATGCGCAATTCTAACTCCTCCATGATTAATGAGATAAAACTAAATCAACAAATTTATGATACTGAAGTAGAATACCTGGTGCTTAAAGCTATGTGAATGCATGAAATAATCTAAGGAGTAGATGTAGATAGAAAAATATGAAGTCTGAAAACAGGATTTTGTGTGACGTGACACAAGGAGGTCAGGAAAAAGAAAAGAAGACCCTAAGAAGAAGTAGCCATTGTACTTCATAAGGATGGTGCCCCCACGACCTAAACATTCCCCATTGAGCCCTACCCAGCAATACTACTACCCTGAAGAAATACATTTCCTACATGTGAACTCTGGGAACCCTTTAAAACCGTATCAATCAGTAAGGGGCTGCAGAGGAAAGCTGCTCACATCATGCAGCCAGGAAGTAGAGAGCAAGGGGTGGAGTTCAAGAGAGAGATGCTCTTCCAGGTGATGCTATCAGTGACCCACTCTCTCTAACCAGGTCCCACCTACAGCAAGTCAGCTGTTGCTCTTCCATTATTAAATCACCTTTCAAAGCCCTGCCTATGAGGGCATGAGGCTTTGGGGGACATTAAATATAAACTATAATACCTTTCTAGGACAGGTTTAATTACTATATCTAAGTCATGATTTCTTTACCTACAGAATTTGATTATTATACTACTTTCTAAAGTTTTTCTGATAATAAAATAATATAAATGAATGTGAATAGCACAGTATTGAGTGCATGGAAAATGTGCAGTGAAATTTCTACTCCATCTCCAGCCCCAAATTTCACCTTGGGAAAGAAAAATCAGCCAGGGTTTATCAGGGTCAGTTATAATTTATAAAAAGTGAAATTAAGATACATAGATTGTTAGTGCTATGAGGGAGTGTGTATAAGACAGAGAGAAAGGGAGGGGGTGACATACGCAACAGTATGTGTCACTTAGGAAATTTATAGGCTGTAACAAATACTTGTTTGGTAGTAGAAACCATTACTTAGTTGGAATCTTACCTGGAATTTCAAAACTGTCACTTGGGCCTCGTTATAGTTGAATTATGGCCCCTGTGTATCCCCAAAATAGAAGCATTGAAATGTTACCTCTAAATATCTCAGATGTAGCTTGTTTGAAAACAGGATAATTACAGAAATAATTTGTTAGAAATGTGGTCAAACTAGAGGGGGTGAGCCCCGGGTTTAACCCGGTTGACACCATTCCAAGATGGTCATAGGAAGACGGACAACGGAGAATGCCATGTGTCAGAGATTAGAGTGAGGAGGCCGCAAGCCAAAGAACAGAGATTGCTGGCAGGCCACTGGAAGCTGCAAGTAGCGTGGGAGACTCTCAGAAAGGTCGCAGAGGGAGCATGGCCTCTCAGACTTCTTCTAGTCTCTGGACCTGTGAAAGAATATATATCTGTTGTTCTAAACCATCCAGGTTGTGATACTTTGTTATGGCAGTGACTACAAATCTAAAGGTTAGATGCAAATAGTAGAATTCAATAGAAAATAGCTCTGGGCACTCTGCTTTTTGGTGCAGAATCACTCAAAGAGGCATCGTTCCAAACTGTTTAAGGAATTGACCATTGCAAGTGAGAAATGCATGCCGTGTAGAACAGAGCACATAGGATTTCTATTATGCGGAGTGTGAGTTATTGGGTTAGATTTGGGTATTTTTAAATTTACATTTAGAGGGGGGATTTTTTGCTTATCATTCAGTCAAGTAGATGATGTTTCCAAACATTCCTTTATCACCTTTCAAGCCTGGTACTAGTCTACATTATAATTCACTGGATAAACTCAAAATATTTAATTACTGACTCCTCAAAATCAATGGCTTAACTTCATCTTGACCTTTCAAATTCAAAACCTTGAAAACGAGGGCCGGGGATTTAGCTCAGTGGTTCTGCTGCCTGCCCTGAAAGTGCAAGGACCTGAGTTCAATCCCTGGTACTAAAAAAAATCTAATAATAATAAAACACAAAACCTTGAAAATGAAAACAAAAAAAAAAATCATAAATGTGGCAATCACCAAAAGAGCAGTAAATACACTATTTATGAGAGTTAGATATTATCTTACTAAAGATATTATAGTTTACAGAACCACTCTCTTTGCTGATCTTCATTTAACAGAAAACTTACAAAAGATAGGAAAGGTGCACAGTCTTAAATACAAAGTAAATTAATTTTTAAAATGGGACCAACTTCTACATATGCATGTAGTTTGGGTCGGAACATATTAAAGAGAATTTGGAAATCAATATGAAAACATCTTTATAATTGGTTAAAGACATTTCTGTAAATACCCATGGATCACTCTTATACCACTCACATTGATACCAGAATGGATTTTTTTGGTATTCTTCATGGAAGAATGGCCTTCTGATTAGTGCACTTTAGGGAAGGTGTGGTAGTGCCAAAACTGCTGAATTATTAAAGATTTAATATAGTTTCCATATGAGAGGCCCTGCAGGGTTTTCCTAGCAAGATAATTTGGGAAGATAATCAAGCTATGTAGACTGGTAGGTCAGCCAAGAAGGAAATCAGATGTAATATGGGAACCACAGGACTCTGAATTATTTAAGTATGGTTGCTTTATTTACAAATGGACTGAGCAAAATGTCTCATTAGATAAAAAGTAATTTTCCAAGAGAAAGATTAAATATCCACAACATATTATAAGAATAAAGATAACAAATGTCAAACATTCAGCTACAACAAACTGTGAAATTAGTTTTCCTCTGCCTAATGGATAACAAACAATGGCTTTCCATGTTTTTTAGTTATCAATCATGTTCCTCAAGGAACAATTTAATACCACAAAAGATTCGAATGACCATTTTTTACTAGGTTTACTTCAACAGAAAGGCAGAGTTCTGATTTCCATACTTTTAATTCAGTAATAATGTGTGGGCTTTACAAATGTAGATGATACAGTAGGCTTGAGCAGTGTTTTCTAGGGCACTGCAACCCAGACTGTTGTCTGCAGATTCAGGCTACTTGGAAAGTTATTTGTTATCAGAATGGAGGAAGGATAAAAAGCACAAGTTTTCCAGCAATCTGTCATTCTTATGACAGCTAAGCCTGTGGTCAGTGGTCTGTTTTCATTGAGTAAAGTCTAGACCAATTCATGTCTGTTGAACTTGCATGATGAGTTTCATACAGCATGAGTCACATACTAAACATGCATGGTTTGAAAATGAATCTTGAACATGGACAAAAACAGAATTTGTCCTACATCACTCATGCAATGATCTGTGAGAGGGAAGAAAAACAAAACAAAACAAAATCTCTTCCTTTATACTAGATTGCTTGAGAAACACTGGTATATTGAGAATAGCATAAAGTTTGGAGTCAGATCTTTAAATTTAACAACATATTCTTTATCCCATGTGATCTTGAGAATATTGCTTAAGTGAACAAAAGATATACATTGTAATTCTTATCTCAGAGTTTCATTAAAGTCATTGAGAACCTTAAGTGGAACACCTTGACCATAAATAACATGAGTCACTAATGCTTCATATCCAGCTAATTTCAATTCCTGTATTTCCTTTCCCACTGAGGAAGACACTACCATCCTACCCAGGATGGCTACACCTAGTCCATAGGAAAAATGCTACCACAGTAATGGAATCAGTATGATAGAATAGTTACTCTAGACTGAAAGTCTTTGGATATATTTAACATTCAAGTCATCTTTTTATGAGAGTCTAATACATACACTGCCAACAAGGTATTTTTCAGTCCTTTTTTTTCTTTTTATATAGTATATATTTTGTTATTTTATACTAATCCATTCTAATATTACAAAGGCGATTTAGTGGAAGAATCCTTCTTCTGATATTTGAGTCATGTGGACACAAACAGAACTATACATTTTTTAAAAATGTGTGTGGATAACAACAAAAAGACAAGTTAAAACAACCACAAAATAATCGTCCGTTTTTACAGGTGGACACTGAAGTGAACCTAATTCAGTTTTCTTTTTAAAACCCTCCAAAGACAAAAAGCAGCTTAAAATCTAAGATGAATAATAAAAAAAAAAATCAGTTACTGAACTACTGGTCTCCGGCACCGTTTCCTGTTTTCTGTTGCTTTGATGCAGGCTCTTCTTTGTCTGTTTCTTCTCTTGCCCTTTTCACTGGCCCAGCTACACCATTTTCATCACGTTCTGCATCACTATCAAACTTTGTTTTCTTGCCCCGAAACTGTCCTTTTCCTTTAGCAGATCCAGGCTGAGCAGCTTTATTTCCTTTTCCTTTCCCTTTAAATCTGTGACCTTTTGATTTCCATTGTTTAGGGATTCTTGCTGATCTTCTATGATTTTTTTCAAAGCTTCTTTCTCCACCTCTCCTTCCAGAACTTCCCACGTACGTCCCTTCTTTGTTCCTTAATTGTAGGGTACCATTGTTTGCGTCTTTGGCTTATCCAGTGCTTCGTTGGCTTTTTCTTGAAATAGAATTACTCCCTCTTTTGCTCCTCTGACAAAGTCTATCCATTTTATTTCACCATGATTTGAGAAAAGGACGTGCAAATCTTCTCTACAGGTCTGATCATTTACGTCACCTGAGAACTTCAGCCAGCATCCAATCTTTTCTTCTAGAGATTTCATTTCACCATCTTCTGCTAACTTCTGTTTTTCTTCTGGCTCTTCTTTAGTTCTTAATTGAGCTTCCATTTTATTTTGCTTTATTTCTTCATTTTTTTTTTTTGCAAAATAATCTTCCTTAAAAAGTATTAGCAAGTCTGTGTCTTTATACTTCTGGCCCAGAGTTTCTACAAACTTCTTAGCAAATTCAATGCTATCAAACACAGCAAATACTGATCCCTTAAATGCTTTGTGTAATGTTCTTCTCATCTGGATATTTAGTATTTGACCTTTATCTTCTAGCTATTCTTTGATATCATTAAGGGTTGCATTCCTTGGGAACCCTTTAATATAAACAGATCTGTTTTTTACATCATTTTTATCCTCATCAGTCACTTCAGGGAGGGGTTTGTTTGGAGATCTGATTTTAGTTTTATCTTCACTGATTTCCATGAACTCTGCTTTAGATTTGCTCAGTGCTTCAAGTATTACATTAAAGTCTGTTGTTAGGGGATTGAGCCTGTTGAATTTTATCATTATTTCCAAGGGTACCCAGCCTTCATCCAATTTGATCTGTTCCTTTAAAAATTTGTCCCGTGGCACACTGAAGTCTGCAAAATAATACTCAATTTGATGAGATTTTGGCCTCCAGAGCAGCTAGTTTTTCATTATCACCATTTTCAGCCATTGTGGCTAATCTTTAAGGCCCTGGTCCCGCACGCGCAACACAGGTTCACTAACAACAAGGAAGACCTCCCCACTCCTCAACGCTGCCGGCCTAACTACTTCAATCCTTTAGAACATGTCCCATGAACTCTAATTTTCTTTATAATCAAGCTCTAAGCATTAGGAAAGGCATAGTTTTTCCCCTTGTGCTCCAATCCATTGCTTACTTCATGTGAAAACCTAGATACAATTAAAACTTAGCAGATCTGTTAAAGCCTAAGAGGACTGCTTATATTTTCCACCCTCCTTCAAAGGAACAGCCCCACTGTTCCCATATTTAGCTGCATATTCTTTGCTACTCTTTGCTAGAATTGTGTGGATAAACATTTAAAATGAACTGGGGCCTTCAGAGAGGGTGACAAGCCATCACCATTAAAGCTTGTTTCAGAAGTGCAAGGGAAAGGTCAAGAAATGTGAGATAATTGCGCAAAGCCCGAGATGAGGACAAGAACACAGATAAAATAAAGCTTTGACTGGTATTAAAGTCAAAGTCATCACACAACCTGAGAAACAGCCCTGCAGCCTGCGCCAAGCGGAGGGTCCAACCACTGAGACTCCCAGCCCCAGAACTACAACTGTGTCAAAAGAACCCCAACGTAAAAGTGCAGTGGGTTAGTACAATTTCAAGACATCTGTTTGGGTAAAACTAAAGACTCCAATTACTTATTTTTTCCTCAATAGAAACTGATTTTTAACTAAAAAATTTGTATTGCATTTCCCTGAGTTAACAATGTAAACAGGAAATTCCCTGGAAAAGAAATACAAATGGCCAAAAAATATATGAAGCAAGTTCAATAGGGTTTATAACAAGACATAAAAATTGAAATGGTGATGAAATTCTTCACATTTTAGATTGGCGAAGATTTAAGTGTTTGATAAAAGTATTGTTGCGTGCACACCAGAGAAATTTTCATCTTGTTCGTAAGTGCAATGGACTGAAGGCTTGTGTCTGCAGACTCACATGCTGAAGTACTAAAGCCTCCGTGAGACGGTGGTGGGAGGTGAGGGCTTTCGAAAGTAGTCAGTCATGGGGATGTGCACCCCCACCCTGTGAATGGGATGAACACACTTATACAAGAAAAGAAGACCCCAGAGAACTCTCTTTCCACCATGTGAGGACACCACAGGCAGGAGGCCATCTAGGAACACACGGAATCCGGCAGGACCTTGATCTTGGACTTCCCTACCTCTGGAAGTGTGAGAAATAAATGTTCTTCACACCTACATTATTTTTGTAACAGCATAGAAAGACTAAGTCAATGGGTCTATAAATCGATACAACCATTTCAGCAAACCCTAACCCAAAAGAGCAGTATCTATCAAATTAAAAAATACACATTCCCTTTGATATAGAAACTAAGAATTACTATAAAAATATCCTAAAATAATTTGGAAACTATATATGAAGATGTATATTTTGAGGATGTTATAAATAGAATATTAATGGCATCAATGGTTATGAGAAAAAATTCAACTGCCCATCAAGATAAGAAAAATACAACTTATGTCATGCTCTAAAATATGCTAAAGTAACATGCTGCATTGTATCCCAGTAATGTTATATATGTGTGTGGGGGTGTATATGTGTGTGTGTGTGTGTGCACTTGTGTGAGTGTGTGTGTGTTGTATAGGGGGAGCTCTCTAAATGCACACTATCTAGAAACAGATGGTACACTGGAATTAAGATGATGTGAGGAATATCTGATAAAAGGAATTTTTAAACAAATGGGCACAGTTAGGGAAACAAGAAGTAGCATATATCTCAGTATGTTTTCTCTGGATCCTTCCTTACCTTTAAGCCTGACAGAAAGCAGCAGGTAGCAGTTATCCAAAACTAGAAGTTAAGAGGCTCATAAAGAGTCTGTCTTCAAGAGGTTGTGCGGAAGAGCACTACCGTGTTAGGAAAGGCAACAGGAAAGAACCTAAAAAACAGATCTTAGCCCTCATCATCCTCTCTCCTTCTAATTTCCCTTAGGAGCTTTCATTTGTTCCAATTCAGTTGGAAGCTAGAGGCCGAGGAAGTTATCGAGAGCACTCTTTTGGGGCACAGAAAGGATAGGGAAAGACACAAAGAATATATTCACCATATCATGTATATATAAACACGCACACACATGTGCACATATATTTACACTTTTGAGAAGCACAGAGAGATTTGTGCCTGTCTTTATCACATAGAACACAATACTGACTATGGTTATCTAGTAAAGCAAGATTTGAAATGAATTTAACTATGTTTGCCAGAGTCATGTTTTTCACAATACCAGATATATGGTTTTTAATTTAGAAACAGCAATATATGTATTTTCATTGTAAAAAGAAAAATAAAATGAGATTGCTGGCAGTATACAAGAAAAAGAAAGCAGAAAGAAGACATAATCCAAAGATAGGAACCAGTTTTCTCAACCCCATTTAAGTCTACTTGCCAGGCAGTAGTTCATGTGGTCTCCAGCACTTTGTAGCAAAAGAAACCAAACAAAAGAAAAGCTTAGAGTTAAGAAGTACATTGTGAGAAACCTCCCCAGAGGCAGAAGGGATGAGAATTAAAGACTCAAAAGCTATTTCCACTTAACCACAAGTCATGAGTCAGACTATAGAATACACCAGTACTGTTTTTTCCAAATGAATAGAGATGATTCACTATCAGGATTTATAAAAAGGTTATGAGTCCCAGGACAATATAGGGCTAGACCTCAGGTCAAACATAGAAAAACTGCGTTTATATTAACAATGCTTAATATGAACTGCATTTAATAAAGGCTATCACAAATTTCTGATGCATTTTCCAAGAAAATACCTGTTTGTGTATATAGCAAGGACAGAGGAGAGATGTGAGGTGTTTAAATTTTGATTCAAATATCCACTTTTATAGATGACCTTGAAAACCCATCACGTATCTAGAGTCTAGCATATCCATCAGTATAAGAAGTAATAGGAAGTAATCTCAGCTAGGCAAAGTGAGAACTCTGTAAGAGATAAGGCCATTGTTTTGTTTTCATATGTACTATAAGCAAATTAACCTGTTTGCCCTAATTTAAGGACTATCTCACTACACCTGTGATTTGGCCTTTCAACTCTGATTAGGAATAGAGGATATATGTAAATCTGAATCTCCTTTCTTACTGAGTGATTATGTGTGACCAGCATTAGGGAAATAGACAGCATGGTGCTACAAAGTTTAGGGATTTAAGGCTATCTTGTAAAACATGTAAACTGATACACAAAGGAGAGAGCAGAGTTTATGTGCTGCTTCAACAGTCAGTGAATCCAACAGCCTGGGACTGACTCCTTGTTCTGATACCTTACTAGCTGTATTTACTTAATTTCTCATTCCATCATAGCTCTATCTTCTAAATAGAGCTCTTGACAAGATTCCTAGTGTAAATATGTATCAAGTAGTCAAAACAGTGTCTCAGTAAATACTGTGAATTTTTGTTATTATTAAATATATGTAAAGTGGAACTAATTGTGTTCAAAGGTGTGGCAAAAACAGCATGCATGAGGGACCTGACAAAGTCAGGTAAATAGGACCAAATATATGGAATGGTAAGTGAGGTTAGTTCAGGCAGGACTGTTTAGTTTGGTAAGGTAAAGTCAGGAAGATTGCCGAAAAGACAAGAGGCAAGGTATTAAAAACTCTTTAGAAACAAAGAAATCAGATTTGAATTTGGAAATGACACTTTTCAACAAAGTGCAGAACATGCTGGACCTAAGTAAGGGGATTTGAGGAGCTTTATGAAGAAAAAATTTGTGTGATCACCCACGTGGACTGTGGCCTGGTGCATGAGATGGATATTAGTGAGCACTTCTTCAGACTCTACAAAAATCTATACATTTAACTTCTTGAAGTTTTGGGGGAGGAGCTAATTTTTAAAAATTAAAACCAAAAGTTTACTTTTTGGAGGGGCAGTACTAAGGACTGAAACCAGGGGCACACTACCATTAACTACATTTCCATACCTATTTAAAATTTCAAAAATATTTATCTATCTATCTATCTATTTGCAATACAAGTGACTGAATCCAGGGACTTTACACTGAACTACATCCCAACTCAAATTTATTTTTTATTTTTAGACAAGTCATTAAGTGACCAAGGTAGGCTCCAACTTGTAATCTTCCTGTATCAGCCTTCCAAAGTGCTGAGGAAAATTTTACTCTTAGAATCTTCAAAGTATAACTAAATTTATAGTCCTACCCAGGACATCATTCACAAATTCCATATGGAAGTCGCATAGATCACAAAGACGGACCTAAAGCTCTCCCCACAATCCAGTTTTAAACTTACATATAAATCCTTGATGGGCATAACTATTATCTATTCCTCTATCTCCTTTAATCTATATAGTACCTATGCAATTTCCGTCTTGCCAAACATTTGAAGGTGTGTTCATTTCCTACTGATGCTGTAACACATTAGTACCAACTTAGTGACTTAAAGCAACACAAACATGTTATCTTACAGTTGGGAAGGTCAGAAGTCCCAAAGAGATATAAAGGGTTTAATGAGACTCTAGGGGAAATCTTTTTGTTGTCTTTCCAGTCCCTAGGCCCTGCCCACACTCCTTATCTGCTGGCAATGTAGTTTTGATCTCTTCTTTCATCACCATTTATCTGAATCTGACCTTTAGGTCACACTTAAATGGACTCTTCCTAATTATACAAGGCACACTGGATTAATTCAGGATAATCTTAAGCTATCAAGTTCCTAAACTCAATCAGATCTGCTCAGTCCCTGTTGCAATATAAAGTGTTATGGCATGGATTTCAGGGATTAATTCACGGCCATCTGAGATGGGGAAGGATTACTTTGCTCACCAAAGGAGGATCTGAACTACAGTAGAACTCACCTGAGATTCCAAGAAGTAATCTGCCATTAGTAGTAGAGTAGTATCACATTATAACTTCTCAAAACATATTTGCTAAATAAACGAACAAATTTTGCATGAAATTCTAACATAGCTCTGAATTTGTTCAGTAATTCATGTTTGTATTCTGTGTTTTGTTCCTAAATTCAGGTCTTTCCCTATCCTGACCATCCCTACATCCATACTAGACCTTAAGAACACCCTAACGCCCAGAAAATTTAATCTTCTTTATTTTCTTGTCAGTGTTCCCCAGGGATTGAAATATTTATTTGAATAATTAGATCAGTAGCTATGACCTTCTTCCAAACCTTTTTGAAAGTGAATGCCTGCTTACTTATCTTTCTACATATGTTTCCTTTTCATTTCTTCTCGCACATCTCATGATCAACTAGGACTTCTAATTTTCATCTACTGAAGGACAGCCATGACCAACTGCATGCCTGCACTAGTACCTGACCTATTTCCAACTGAAACACAATTGTGTACAAATTAAAGTCACATCTGTAGAAAGAGTGTGGCTCCAACATGCAGCCCCACATTACTAACCTCTGTGTGCTGGCAGGTTTTAGGGTGACATAAATTTAGTAAATATATGAAGGACATACTGGCCCTAATTCATGGGGACATTAAAGCAATGTTCTTTTTGTTATACTCTGTGGTTACTGTTAGCAGCCTGCAGCTTTACTTCCTACTGGTGTGCCTGGGTTTACCTGGGAATCACTGGAATTAATCCAGTGGGTGAAGCAATTGTTTAGGTGACATTCTCTTTGCACATAGCTGTGGCTATGTGAGGCTCTCCTTACTCTTGTAATACTTTTATTCTTAGATGACTTAGTATCTACTATAAGTTAGAGAAACACAATGTAGACATATCTACACACCATATGTATTATTTATCCAGAATTCATCATTATTATGTATTAGAGTCATTGCTATTAACTATTTTTGTTGCCCTTAGTGGACTCAAACCTTGTAATACTAATTTATGTACCTGGTTTAATCAAAATTTAATCACGATTTTTCATGGATGTTTATCATCAGCTTTGGAAGGCTTATGATTGCTGTTTTTTAATTACGGTTCCTTTAAACATGCTCCATTTGAGACTATGAAATGCTTTCACTGTCCCTTGCCTGGGCAACTTTTGTTATCAAAACATTTCTCTAGAGTAAGCATTCTGAATTACTTTCCACTGTGCTCAGTGATCAAGAGCCTTTTAAGTAGAACAGCTGGCATAATCATTCTAGCCAAAAGCACATATCTGGGTAACAGGTGACCCTCAAACAGCTGCAAGTCAAAGAGCGCCACATGCAGGAAAAGACAGTCCCATGCAGCTTTTCATATCATCAAGTAAAAACTGTTCTGTATTAATGTGACCTGCATTTCCTCAGGCCTCCTCAGATCCTAAATGATAATGTGGCCACTGAGAGATGAATTTTGACTTCATCTGCCTATGAACATCATTTCCTTCTGTGGCCTCTCTTCTCTCTTTCATCCAGTCATTATTGGTTGTCACTTGGGGGTCATGTTTGCAAGTACCTTTTTAACAACTCTGACCAAGCTTCACATGGCAGCAGCAGGGAGATCTTTAGATTCTGTCAAGCTTTCCCTGGCTAATGTCTATGGCCATAAACTCTTCCAGGAGGTGTTTTAATTCCCCATAGGGCACTGGTGACCTTGCTAGGTATCTGCAAAACACTTTTCATCTGGGGACTGCTGGTTCCCTAGAACTGCCATAATAAAGCATCACAACTCAATTGCCCTTTTAAAAAATGCATTCCCTTATAGTGTGGAGGCTCAAAGTATGAAATCAGGTTGTCAGGGTGGTGCTTTTCTCTGAGGACCTTCCTAACTTTTCATAGTTGCTGGAGATTTCTGGCATCCTTGGCTTTGCAGATGTATCATTCCAAACTGTTTCCACTGTCACATGGTATTCTACTGCGTTTATGCATCTGTGCCCAGATCTCCTTTTTATAAGGATGACTGTCACTGGATTAGATACCATTCTAATCTGACTCATTTTAAATTGACAATATTTATATAGACTGTTTCCAAATAAGGTCACATTTACAAGCACTGTGGATTAGAACTTGTACAGATGCAAGGGGCAGGCAGACATTTCAATCCAGTACAGAGACCATGCAGTCTTAAGTGAGTATTTCTTGAGGGCCCCTCTCCTCCTATCCCCTGGCATTTCATCCCCTCTGCCATATTCTTAGGAAGTAGCACAACCTTTCAGATTCCAGGGCTGCATGAGATTAATGGCAAAAGGACAGAAGTACATCTCCTTCGCTTTTATAACTGATTCTGCGATGGGAGCACAGAAACACTGCTGTTTGTGCTTGAGAATCTTACAGAATTATTCCCTACCATGGCTACTTCCTTTTTTACCTCTAGTCTTCATTTACCTGAGGCCATAAATGTGTTTGAATGGGGAGGGACTGGGCCAGGGACAATACTAAGTGAAAGATCTATGGATACTTAGAGGAAAAATAGACATAAGCAAGCACCAAAAAGTATGCTCTGAATTGATGGTTTTAAAACTGAGCCCCAATTCTCTTCCTAGATTCTTTTTTTTCCCTCTTTTTTTCCTTAGGAAATGTTCCCAGGAACAGTCTCCGCCTCTCTTTCAAACTGATTCTTGGTTGTGTTGTTCCTATTCCCAGTTTATGTTCGCCACTTATTTAATTGGTAACATTTAGCTTAGCCTTCCATACAGTCAGCTTCACTTCAGACTATCAGTTCTAGCTTTCATTTATACATGCTAGTGGAGTTCAATAACAAGGAAACAACTAATACAATATTTTGAAAATGGAAGCCCAGTTTCAGAAAACACTCAAATCTTAACATACCAACTTCTGAAAAAAAAAAAAAAGAGAACTGAAGTTGATAATGAGAGCTTACTGTTTGCTACATACTCTAAGGAGTTCTTTATGTACATTATCAAAATCGATCCTCACAGATACACAGAAGATAAGCTGTACTGTCATGTTCATATATAAATTAGGAAACTGGTAAAATTGACTACCGTGAAGAGATTAAATAAATTGCTCAAGGTCTCAGAGCCCCAATCCTGTTAGTTCTTAACAGTTGTTTATTTTGATTTTTCCATTATCATTCAAATAACACAGTCCATAAATTGGTCAAAACCATACACCAAGCTGGGTGTGGTGTAGCATGCCTGTAATCCTAGCACTTGGGAGGCTGAGGCAGGAGGATCACCGCAAGTTTGAAAACAGCCTGGGCTACATAGTGAGTTCAAGGCCAGCCCGAACTACCTAGCAACACCCAGTCTCAAAAAAACGAAACAAAACCACTATAAACTGTACAGATCTGTATGTTTCTCCATCCTTAAAGTTGATTAAATCAGTAATAAAATATATCTTTAATTTCTTAAGAACCTAAAGTGAAAATAAATTAGACATCTGGAAATGTGCTAACACTCAACAAGGGTCTTATGTTCACATTTTCTGCTGAATTGAAAGCATATCACCCTATAAAGTGTCACTTTCATAATCAGCAGTTGAAATGCCTTACACACAAATTGTGTTTCACAATGCAACTTACATATCACTAACGTTCAGGCTCTGCTAACACCTCAATCTGGGGCTGTATGTGGAAATGTTTTATATATGCACACATAAAGTTCCCACCCTCAGATCCAATTTATTGGTATTAACGTGTGCTTTCACCCTCCAGTATGCTGAAAGAGACAATTTATGTTTCATTCTGTGTAAAGACAGAATTAGATGTAAATTCAGAGTAAGAAATGTCTCTGTAGAGCAGTATATCCCCACATTCTGCCTCTTCTTTTTTGCCTCTTCAATTTTTCTAAATGGGTCAGATGAGGCTGAAGCATAACACTGGGCAGCTTTATTTGTTTGACATAATTACATATTCGATAGCAGTCTTGGTGTATGGTTTGACACAATTACAAATTCGATAGCAGTCTCTTTTATTTATGACTGTTATTTTTTTCCATTTTTCCCTTTAACATTTTGCACTAATATCATTTATATTAGGCAGAAGCTAAAAGAAAGCACATGTTCTCAATTTCCAAATTGGTGGCCAAACCCAACAGTTTTCTGTGAGATAAAGAGCTCTGCTTCAACAAATACATCCTGTGTCAGTGACTCAAAAGTTATCCCTTTGGATATCCTTTATTTTCATTCATCCACTCAACTCCAGGATCACTATGGGCACTGGGCATTCATTTATGTCAGGCACTCTGGTCAGTGGTAGGTGATACTGGGTGATTCAAAATCATTCAGACCAGTAGACTTTCCAGTTATTCCTGTGTAACCAAGCAAGATCTCAATGAGAACAGAGACATTTGTGAGCCTGCAGTTCAAGCATACAAAGTAAGTGATGTATGTTTCCTTCAAGTTATGTGACTGGTAACAGTGGACAAGACACTGAACACCTTTCCAAGGGAGGCACTTTCTTCATTTGCAAATAAGACTGAAGTATGACTTCTGAAACTCTTTCCAGATATAAAATTTTATGACTCAAATGGATTAAAAGCTCCCCTGATTATACAGACCTACTTAAGTTTATAAATTTCTATGTATGGTTGGTTTTTAATGTTAAACATATAGCCAAATTCTTAACCATTCTGAAGCTTTAGGATACCAGTGATACATACAGACAGAAAAGATAGAAAAAGAAAAGATGAGTAGTCAACATCTTAACATTTTGTTTCTTCTCATATTTAATAAGAAATTTTCATAATAAAACTATAAAATATATATTTTGGCTGTATAGAGATCTCCATCTGGCATCCCAAAGGCTGATAGTAATTTTTCAATTATTTTATGCATATCTCTAGAAGTTCTTTGGTATCTTTCCAAACTCTACCATGATTGGGAAGAGAAGGAGAAACACAGGCTGTTAGATGTCAGGGTAAATAAGGTTTTCCCGCCAAATTCAAGCAAGGTCTGGAATACAGTTATGTTTGTAATAAATATAATGCTGAAAGATAATAAGGATTAATTACATGACTATTGCCTGGTGATTTTCACAGAAAGATAATTTCACAGTACAAAATGAGAAAATTGAAAGGAAATATCTTGGAAAAAATCCATGCATGTTAAGCTCATTTGAACATTTACTGATTTTGGCTATCTGGACTGATTGGGAGGCAGGGAAGCACCATTTATGCAACAGTGACTTCCAGTAAAATGATTCACAATGAAAATAAATGAAGGTCTGTGTTGAAGCCAAGAGAAACATTTGCTTAGCTGGAAAGTCAGCCAAGTGGAATATAAGCTTGCTCACTTCAGAATTCTGTCCTCTGGTCATCTTGTATTTAATTATATTATAAGGGTGGGGATGTTTATACACTCCTCACTTTGGTACAACTTTAGAATGTTGTAAGCTTTTCAGAACTTGGAAATTCCTCATGCTCTTGGTATATATACTCTTTATTTGGTGAATTATTAGAGTCATAATTTGTTGTTTTTAACTTCTCTTTACTTCAGTACCATTCATAAACAAACTGTAAAGTATATAAACAGGTATTTCCTTCATGGGTGGTAAATGCTGGTATAGCAAGGTGTTTTGAGGGGTGCAGGGGATGGGAGACTTCAGAGTAACCACTCTTGACTTTTCCTTTTAGCCAAAGAGAGTGCTATCAGTTCCTTACAGTAAGTTATTTGCTCTAGATTTCAATTTGGTACTGGATGTGGAGGAGTCCCCCCACAACATGTTGACCTTAGACCTGTGAGCTACATCTGTGTAATCCAAATCAAAGGATGAGTAAAAATCCTCCACCTTAAGAATTTCCAAAAGAAAGCCATAAAACAAATATTGATGTATGAACTGCCTATAGTGCTTGATGATTCTGTAGTTCCCTGTTCAACTTAGTGTGACTTGAATTTATCCTTCACCACTCCAATGAAACTGTTCTCTCTACAGTTCCGAAAGTGTTTTCTCAATCTTCACTCTGACATCTTTGCTATATTAAAACTGGTGATCACTTCTTTCTTCTTTTTCAAATACTCTTTCTCCAAGCTTTGGATGTCCATGCGAAGCCTGCTCTGACCTGTCAGGAAATTCCTCAATCCTTCACCTATGATGATACCACTCAACCAATTTTGATAGCACCAAAGGTGCCATCAAGAAAATTGCTGAAACTGTCACAGTCATAACATCTACTCAATAATTTCAAAAGGATATCTCATTGTTTGCATAGGCTACGTTTTTATCAGTAGTGAATTAACACCTCTGAACTAGTCATTTCAACACATTTACATTTAGACTACAATCTAACTGTAGTCTGCAGTGTATCCTACAAATTTCATAAGAATTAAGGATTATCAAGACTACCTCCAAACTCATTTTCAACTCACTCTGTATTATCTCCTGTTAATATCACAACTTTGATAACAACTCCTTCACTTATAATTAACAGTCTAGAGTTTCTACACTAACTTTTTAGTTTTTGAATGTGAGGTTCTCATTCTTAATACTGGCTATGGATATGAATATGGATCCATGCCTGTCCCCCTGATGATCACAATCACTCTGTTGAACAGATCCACAACAAACCCAAAGGTTTTACCATGAATGCACAAGATGCTGGCTCTAATGTATGTACCTGCCGTCAGCATATCACTAGTCATTCAGAACTAATTAATTCTGGCCTTGTTATTTTCTAGTCTGCAAATGTCTTGCCACCCATCTGCTTCACAATAGTTGGAAATGAGAAGCAGAGACTGCTTCAGGTTACTCCACTTAGAGTGTCCTTGTCCTCTGAAAACCTTCTTTGCCAGGTGCTGCTTAACCTGCACTCACAAACCCTCTTGGAAGCTTAAATTACATAATACAGAGTCTCTGGTCTGCAGTTCCTCACCCAGTGACTCCTCTGAGCTTGGATCCCACTAAGTCATTCTTACTAAATGTCTCACACCAGTTTGCAATTTATTTTACTATTATTTGTCATCTCATAGTTAAGGTAACGGATGGAGGTTTTTCTCTGAAAAAAGAGGGTCCAGTCAAGAACACTGCTTAGTTCATCACTACTCAAAAAAGCACTGGACATTCTTTTTACCCGGTTTTTTTCAGAACCCTGTGCAATTCAATCCTTCTTGATCTTAAGATAATTCTTATTGCATTCAAGGCCATCTGGCTGATTTAGAATTGCTTGAGTTCACCTTTCCCATTTGTACAGAAAAAAAAAGTATGAGTATAATTTGTAATAGTATATAATTTGACATCTGTTTACTAAGTATTACTGTGTTACTATTTTATTCACCCAACTTCATCCAACCACGCTTGCCATATTCATTGTTTCACTCTTTTCCTCAAAGTTACATGATTTTGGAAGTGTCAGATTCCAATGTTCTGTCATTCCCTAAATTCATTTGAAACATCAAACTGTGTTGACTCTGTCACATCTTTTTCTTTCTCAAAGCCATTTTCTGAGAGCAGTCCCTAATCATCTCTCTTCCTGATTCATGAAGTAATGTCTGAAGTGTTTCTCACAACCCTTTTTCTCCTGTCACTCATCACCCTACCAGAGTTGCCGCTCCATGACATAGGGAATTTATATTTAGTTGTGTCACAGTTATCTAGAGGCAGAAATGTCTGTTTCTTAGATCCTGATTGCCTGTAGAATAGAATAAGATTTAGTAAGATCTTAAAAGCCTCCATAATCTCCGTAATCCTTGTTACATTCACATCTAACCTTATATTGTAGCAACCATTTCTTATTTTTTGCTCATTCTATTCTCTCTGCTTAGAATATTCTTTTTCAGAAGATCCCAGTCATACCTCAAGGTCTACCTCAAATATGATAATTTCTTTATGTAATATTCCATGATTACAAAGAATAAGAATTCATATTTTTCTGACTATTGCTTAGGAAACATTTAACGTACATCTCTATCATGGCAATTTTGTATAGTAATCCATGTGATACATGGTTTCTCTACTGAATTCAGACAAATTTAATTCTTGCACTGTACACAGTACCTACAGCACTATTTTGTGCAAAGCAGTACACACTAAATATCTGCAGAATTTATTAAATGAAATTACTCGTATAATGCTATTTTAAATAGTGTAAGTAATAAATCTATATGACACTGACTAATTCTGTATTGTTCTAGGGATTTCCTTTTGTTCAATAAAGCTAGCAAAATTTTGTATTCCTTGTCTCATGGTCATTTATCATACTCATTACAGGATCCAGAGCATGAATTTACTTTCTTACATTCATCTATAAAATTAGGATACATTATTGGAAAGGTTAATTTGCTCAATACATGTAAGGTGCATTGCTTCATATATAGTGCTTCATATGTATCAGTTATGATTGATCATGCATGTTAAAATTTAAATATAAAATACTCCTGTGACAATAACAAAGTTATATTCTCTAACTTCCATATTAGATAGGAGTATACTACTTGAGATTAACAAAAGAGCACTAGTTATTCCATGGCACAGCAAAATAAATCCTGAAACATGGATTAAATTAATATTTTCCCAATACCAGGGGGAAAAATGAAAGTAACGGCAATAATAATATACATTAGGAAATTTCTATACACTTTCTCATTGTCTATAAAACAAAGTACTATAGCTATCATACCCCCCTCACAGATAAGAAAGGTAAATTATTGACCTAGGATTACAAAGATCATAAATATAAAATGGGATAATTTTCTAATCCGTCTAATTTAACATAGCCTTCTTTTAACTATATGTAATGTCATTCTATATAATGATTCATTTTTTTATGTCCTTGCTCTTAATAGGCACTCTCTCCAGCATACTTTCTTCTGATCACTATATATTCAAATAATAGTTATGTGAAGGTCATGATAAGTGAGAACTGTCACATGAAGTATTTCTTAACTCTCTACAAAATTTTTTAATCTCCGAAATCTGATACTACTTTCATTATTTTATTGTACTTATTATTTTGATCTTGTGATTATTACTATATTTGTTTTACCTGTCCATTTAATCAGCAGATCTATAGTCAGCTCAGTTTTGAACTTATCTGAATACTTAGTACATTATATGGCATATAGCTGGGATATAATATGTGAGATTTTTCTGTTTTTAATCATAAAATTTTATAACATGTATGATAGGAATTAATTTTCTTATTTTACAGATAATGATAAATATCTTGAAGTTACTTTCATTATATAGCAGCATACATATTTGATTATAGGGCTATTTTTAAAGATAGACACTAAACAATTTTAGAACTAATCTTTTTTTTCTAAATTTTCATGACTATCCTAAAGCTGAGGGCTAAACAATCCCATAAAATTTTATTTCTACAAGTCTTGGTTCTCCCAAATAGAGACTTTACTGTTATGGATGCTACCAGGAAATTAGTTTAAATTCTTGATGGGAACAATTCAAGGGTATTTTTTTCTTTTTTTTCTTTTTGCAAGGTAGAAGCAAAATCTTGATATGTAGATGAAATGATTATCTAGAGAGAAAATACTAAGAAATTTCTAGGAGCCCCTAGAACTTGTATTTGAATTTAGCAGGAGTAGAAAACACAAGGTATATATAAAAATTCAGGTCTATGTATACTTACTACAAATGAAGAATTGGGGGCTGGGGATTTAGCTCAGTGGTTTCCCTGCCTTCTGGGCAAGCGCAAGGACCTGAGTTCAATCCCCGGTACCGAAAAAAATGAAGAATTGGATATTGAAATTTAAGTTATGTGAGTATACAAAAAACCTAGAAAAGTAAAAAGAAAAAAAAAACAAACAAACAGTGTTGGAAGACGTTTAGTACCTAATTTTAAGACTTCTTCTAAAGCTACAGTAATCAAGGCAGTGTTGGTGTAAGGAAAGACATATAGATCATTGGAATAAAACAGAGAATCTAGAAATAGAA
>NW_004624795.1:8981843-9001033 GCF_000247695.1 Heterocephalus glaber | reverse complement strand
AATTATTTCTGATTTCATTTTTCCCAGATCCTCTTTTGTTGCCAGTTCAGAGAGTCCAGATGGTTGAGTATCAGATTGTTCCATCTCATTTCCCTTTGGGGTTGCTGTATGTGATCTGGAAGTCTGTTTTTGAGGCTTGTTTACATGTCTTCTCATTTCCAGGGTGCGGCGGGGGGTGGGGTGCTTCTGGCACCTGTGAGGCTCACCTTCTCCGCCCTAGGAGTGTGGAATGGCAGTGGGGGAGCCTCCTTCTGGGTGCTGGGACTAACTCACTTTCTCTGCTCTAGGAGCATGGAATGGCAGCAGGGGAGCCTCCTTCTGGGTGCTGGGACTGGCTCACCTTCTCTTGGGTATTTTTTTTCTATTTTAGAGTTGTAAATATTCTAAATATATATTAAAAGCCAATCATCAAGAGACTGAATATTTTATCATTGGCCTGATTTTCTAGAACAATATATCTTAGACCCACAATATTACATTCTCTAAATTTAATAAAAAATTTCAAAAAGCATCAATAGTTCTCAAAAGTCACATCCTGTATCTATTGTTATCTCCACATTTATAATTTCCAAGGCTCAAGCAATGTGCTTTCACAGCTTTCTTCAGCCATTCAAATGACCTTCTGAGTTGCCAAATCTGACAGATCTACAAGGCACACTTGCTGTGTACATAAACACATTTCTTTGTTGATAGCTGCACCCTTGAAACCTATTTTCCAAGATACGTTCTTGAATAATGAAAATACAGCTCTTATAAGTCTTTTATAGGATTTTGACATTCAAATTTGCTTAAATTAAACCACTAACAGAGTGAAGAGACAACCTACACGGTGGGAAAAAATTGCCAGTTACTCCTCAAAGGTCTAATATCTAGAATATATAAAGAAATCAAAAAAATTAGACTCCCCCAAATTTAAAAACCCAATCAAAAATGGGCATCTGAAATTAATAGTGACTTCTCAGATGAAAAAATACAATCAATAAATATATAAAAAAATGTCCAACATCACTGGCCATTTGAGGAATGCAAATGAAAACAGTACTGAGATTCCATCTCACTACAGAGAGAATGGCTACCATCAAGAAATCAACCAAAAACAAATGCTAGCGAGGCTGTGGGGAGAAAGGAACACTTCCCCATTATTTGGGTACTATAAACTTATACAGTATGGAGTTTCCTCAAAAAACTGAAAGTACAAATTCCATTTGACCCAGCTACTCCCCATCTAGGTATCTTCCCAAAAGTGTTAAAGACATCATACCACAGTGATATATGCATACCCATGTTTATAGCAGTGTGATAAGGAAACTAAATATTGAAGACAGCTTATACATTCTTCAACAAACGAATGGATAAAAAATATATGGTACTATATTTATATGTAATGGAATACTACTCTGTCATCAAAAAGGATAAGATTGAGTCATTTGTAGGAATGATGCACCTTGAGACCATACTGGTAAATGAAGTAAATCAGACACAGAGCCTTATATGTCACAAGGTTTTTCTTATACAAAAATCTCAATATCTATCTGTCTATCTATCCATCTATCAAGAGTATGAAATAAAAGATAGATTATAGGAAAAAAGAAAAAATAGTATTGTAATACAATGGGGTTAATACATTTAAAAGTGTATCTTGACTTAGTACAATTGTCTTATAAACTTATTACAACTATTTATACTAAACTTAGTACAAATGTTTTACAGGTTCTTTAGCCTATTAGTCTGGTTTTCAATTTGTATATATGATAATTAACTTTATAAGGTCTTACAAATAAATTAATCTGATGTTAAAAAAATAAAAGGAGAGTAGAGAGAGCAGGAAAAAATAAGGGAATTGAAATATGTTACGAATATGTACCAATTTCCTGCAGTAAATATAATCCTTATATGCACAAGTATGTAATAATAACAGTTAAAAAATAAAAATATTTTAAATCACATATTTCTTATAAGACTATTCTACCTTTTTAAAATCAGGAAAACTTAACAAAGAATTCTTTTTTAAGAATGCAAGTTCTATAGTTTAAATACAACAGCAAGAAATAGCAATAGTCCACATTTGACATTACTGTACAATCCTTTGACTATTGTCTTTGTGCTCTTTGTTCTACTCACTGTATTTACTTCCTGTTCTATTTTAATATTTTCTTTTTCTGTGAAAATTTCTGCCTTCAGCTCAGTGACATACATAGAAACAGAAAGGCATCCATTCCTTTTAAAAATATAAGAACAGAGTAAAATATTTCTTCATAATTCTAACATTATCAATTATTTAATCTCTAATATCATTAACAATGCAACAGGCTTTCATAAAAAGAACTAATGGGTTTTAGCTGACAAACAGTTTATGACAAGTTGTAATCTTCTCAGTCAGCATGATTACTATATTTGCAAATTAATACAGAATCAGAAAATACAAGACAATTAATTAAATCGGTATTTAGATGAGAAATGGTTTATGAAACCATTGTCCATGTGAAAAAGCAGTGGATCCATAAGAATTTGTAAAGACTGCTTTGCCAGTCACTTCAGATTGTATCATACAGCACTGTCAAAATTTCAAAACTCCTTTGTGATTTCAAAGATTAGGACTAGAATATACAATAGCCTTAAAGGGCAAGAAAACCTTGTACATATGTTGCTTAATGTATATGACAATGCATTAACATTTAAAATATGTGTATTTTACATATACCCAAATAATAATAATGGGAGAAACTTTCATTTTTTAATTGCTATCTTCTTAGCATTATTACCATCAAAGGATAAATGAGAGTCTTCTGGGTATTTTAAGCCAAAATAGGTAATAAAGAAAGGGAAGTAACTGATTCAAGAAGCTCAATTAAACATAAATAAATGGAAAGGATGTCATATATCATAAGGAATAAATATAACCAAAGTCACAGATAAGCATGAGACACATTTTTATAATATATGATAAATTAAAAAATGACCTGAAAAAAGCTTTCTTTTCAGTACCTTTCTTAATTTTCTTTTAAATTTGAGTTTACAAAAATCATTTATTTATTTATGGCTTAGTTACAATGGAAATCACACTCATGCTCCCCAAATCCAGTGAAGAAGGCCAGAATATTCTCGTTTTTCCTTACGACCTTCACAAATTTAGTGGGGTGACTGTTCATATTCATGAATCATATTCCAGACTGTTGACATTACCCTCTATCCAGCCAGTGCCCTGTACTTCCCACTCTTCAACTCAGCCAGATGGACTGTTACATCATCTCTGGTCTCTCTCACTTGAGCTCTGAGAATATAAAACCCCTCCATCTGCATTTTTCTCCTTCAACCTCCTGGATCACTCCCATAGTTAATCATCCCAGTGAACTTGTTGCTACTATTTTCCATCACCCTCTGCTGATGGCCTTTTCTTGGTAGTGCCCAAATGCTGACCAACTGCCATCTCTCTTTCTGTTGCATTGGGAAGTGCTACTAAATAGAACACCATACTCTCCGTAATTATATTCAATACACATTTATGATTGGAACTTTGCTTGGGTTTTGATGCATCTCAGCTTTTTTCTCCTTGGCTTTCTCAGCCCCTTTTCCTTATTCACACAGTCACTCTTCCAAACTTTCAAAACTAACTTCAAATCTCCAATCCTATCTCCCACTCAGTTATGTCATCCTCAGCAAACAACACAATTTGTTTTACTGAGACACCGAGAATGGACTTTTCAAACTATAAAACTTTACTGGAAAAAGAGGAAAACCATGCAGAAAAAATTTTAAAAGTATACAGATGCATATATATGAATTATAAACATATAAAGAATCTGACTGCATTAAAAATGTATAAAACAATCTCACTGATGGAGTTAGAAAGAGAAATTGTGACCTAAATAATTTTGAAGATAAGGGGAGTCTAAAAGACTAAACACAAAAAAAGCTGCCCAGAGACATACAACACAGCCAGAGGAAGATGAGAAGTCAAGTAGATAAAGGCAAGAAGTCACAAAATTTACATGGAAACAAGTATTTAATATTGTGTATGTGCTTCTTCTATGCTATAAATAACAGTCTTTTCAAGACTTTCTTGAAGCAAACAGTCTATCCTTGAAAAATACTGGATTATCTTAGCTCTGATTAGCTACTTTCCTATCCTTCCCTATAATACTCTAGAAATTACTTATGAGAAGAGAGGAGTTTCTGGTGTTTCCAACTCTTAATTTGCCTTTAATTGATAAATTATAAAATTGACTAAATAACACCAGCATGTCTTCACTTATAATTTGATGCAACTCTGTTACAACACAGCTATCTAATACAAGCAGAAATGACAGATGTTTGAATTATAATTTTTTTTGTCTTATTGTATTGCCTTGCATGGCCTCAAAGTTTGGATCCTCCTACCTCAGACTCACAAGAGTAGCTGAGATCACAGGCATGCAGTACAATGCCCACTTTTTAATGCTCACCTTTTCACTGACACTTACTAATGCAATTTGGACAAATTTTGCATCATATAAGGTGTGAAAGTAAGCTAGTTCACTCTTCGTAAGTCACAACAGTATTCATTTTACTTTATAAAAAAGTTTTTGCTCTCCCTTGACTGCATATATATAATATAATGAGCCATATATTCAGTGTTGTTTTATTCTTTCAAAATTATTCAATCATTTCATTTTATTTTTTGTGATGACCTTTTATTTAATTTAAAAATCTATTCATATATGTTTGCTGTACGTAATGATTACATTCCTCCTGGGGAACTGGCACATGTACATAACACATCATAATTCCTTTTACTTCTTCTTGTTCTCCTCTCTCTTGTCTGAATCCCCTGACTAATTAATGAAGGTAATTTCTTCAAGGAACTAAAGGACGATGGGATGACACACTCCGTTTCTTTGCCATAAATATGCCATAAATCTCTGAAAAAAGGAAACTCCAAACCTTTCATCTTCACCACATTATTATTCTTCTCCACTGTCATTAGAAAAAGCATGAAAGTTGGTATGTTGTATTGTTTTACATTTAATTCTGTCTGATGAGTTTATAACCTTTGTGTAGTATCTATCTGGTTGGATTAAAAATACTATCTTTTGTATTTTTACATTAAGAAAAACCTTCTAATGAGATAATTATATCCTTTTATTTTTTTCATTAATTTTATTGGTAATTTTAGATATACAATATGTGACATTCATCATTGGGAAAGTGTACCTTTATATAATATAACTTGGCTCTTATTTATTTTCCCCATTCCCAGTGCCCTCCCTTCAACCCCTCCCTCCCTATTTACAAATACTTTATTTCCATTTTTTCCTTTTCTCATATTTATTCCTTTCCCTTCTTTCCTTTCTCCTACCTCCCACTTCCCATTTCCCTTTACACCTTTTCTTCTTATTTCACATTATTTATTTACATTTTGATCCTTATTTACACTTTCAGTTTTTCACAGCAGAGAAGCTAATCAGTATTTACACATGTCCCATTTATTTCACTTAAGAGTATGGCCTCAATGTGCATCCATTTAGCTATAAATGTCTCTAGTTTCTCATTCTGTATAGCTGAGTAGTGCTCCATTTTATTTTTTTAAAAAAACACATTTTCTTTAACCAGTCTCCAGTTGATGGAAAATTGGGCTACTTCCAAGCTTTAGCTATAACAAACTGTCCCACTATAAACATGAATGCACCACATATATCGCTGTGGTATGATTTTTTTAATTCTTTGGGGAAGATATTCAGCAGGGGAATAGGGTCAAATGGGATATCTAATCCTAGTTTTTTGAGGTATCTCCATACTGATTTCCACAGTGTTTGCATAAGTCTGCACTCCCAACAACAGTGAAGAGGGGTTCCTTTTTCCCCACAACCCTGCCAGCATTTGTTATTGGTTGATTTTTTCTTTTTTTTTTTTTTGGTTGATTTCTTGATAGCAGCCACTCTTTCTTCAGTGAGGTGGAATTGCAGCATTGTTTTCATTTGCATCTCTTGAATGACCAGTGATGTTGAACATTTTTTCATATGTTTATTTGCTATTTCTACTTCTTTGAGAAATATCTGTTCATTTCAGATGCCCATTTTTAGATTGGGTCTTTAAATTTGGGAGGTCTGAATTTTTTAAGTTCTTCATGTATTTTAGATAGTAGACCTTTTTCTGAGGAACAGCTGGTAAAAATTTTTTCCCACGTTGTAGACTGTCTCTTTGCACTATTGGTGGTTTCTCTTGCTGTGCAGAAGCTTTTTAATGAAATCCCAGTTGCTGATACTTTGTTGGTTCACATGCAACTGAGGTTTTGTTTATGAATCCTTTCCCATGCCAATATCTCCAAGAGTTCTATTTAAGCTCTCTTCCAGCCAGTTTAGTGTTCCTGTTTTAATATTTAGAACTTTGATTCATTTCGATTTCAGTTTAGTGCATGGTGAGAGATATAGGTCTAGTTTTAATCTTTGGCAAGTTGAAACCCATTTTTTCCAGCACCTTTTATTGAAGAGGCTATCTTTTCTCCAGTGAGGGTGTTTGCCTCCTTGGTCAAAGATGAGGTGGCTGAGTGTGTCTGGAGTCGTTTCTGTATCTTTTCATCTGTTCTGCTGATCCTTGGGTCTGTTTCTTTGCCAGTACCATGCTGTTTCTATCACAGTAGTTTTGCAGTATAGTTTCAAGTTGGGGATTTTGATACTCCCTACCTTGTCTTTGTTGCCTACAACTGCTTTTGCTAGTCTAGGTCTCTTCTGGTTCAAAATGAATTTTTGGATTGTTTTCTCAAGTTCTGTGAAGTATCCTGTTGGAATTTCAATTGGGATTGCATTGAATAGATATAGCAGTTTTGGAAGTATGGCCATTTTCATTATATTGGTACTTCCTACCCAGGAGCAAGAGATGCCTTTCCATTTTCTGATATCCACTTCAATCTCTTTTTTCAGAGTACTGTAGTTTTCAGAGTTGAGGTCTTTGATTTCTTTCATTTGATTCCTAGGTATTTCATTTTTTTTAGATGCTATTGTGAAAGAAGTTGTTTTTCCAGTTTCTCTCTCAGTGAGTCAGTTGTTCATGTACAGGAAGGCTATTGATTTTTTTAATGTGTTGACCCTGTATCAATAAACTTAAAAAAACCCAACACCCACTCATGATAAAAAAAAACTCTACAGAAAATTGGAACAGATGGTCTCTATCTCAACCTGATAAAAGCCATTATGAAAAACCAACTGCTTACTTATGATATATACTCTTTTCAGGTTATTTTTCAGCCAAGAGACTTTTTTCTGCTAATTTTCTACAACAGCTAATGTTATTCCTGAACCACTTCAGGTAGAATTATGAGATTATTATGATATTTTTCCCCAACTCCATCTGTAGTGATATCACTGCAATTAGATTTGATGGGAGTTTTACAGTATAGAAATTGGTAAACAGTACAAATCAGATCTTCTCTCTCCCTTCCCTGACAGATGATTGTTAAAGAGATTCCCAGTACACCAATAGCTGTAACAGACGGAAAACTGGACAGCAAGTTTTACATACTATGGCAGGGAGATTCTGAGAGGAAAGCTGTGTTTTAGTCTATCCATCAGGAAATCAGCAGGAGCCATATTCAGACTCAAAAGAGAGAGGACTATGCATAATCAGAGACTCTGGCCTTTGAGTTGGAGAAGGGGCTGGCTAAGACTTTATGTTTTTCCCCTTGGGGAGAGGATGTTCTGTACATGGAAAAAGGGTAAAATAGCTACTTGGTACAAGATGGGAAGACCATGGCAAAAACTGCTATGTGTTTACTAAAACTTGTGTCACCCACTGATCTTGGCTGCACATGGCTACACAATTATTTCCTACCCTTACTTGCAGTTATGTGTGCCCAGGTGAACTTGGCAAATGGAATCTGGTCATAGTTCAAGTTTTATGGCCCCTAAACCCCACCCCAAGTTTTTATGTACTCTCCCTTCTGCCAGTCTGCCATTCAGAAGAGAATTCAGATGAAGAAACCAAGGCCCTAGAGAGGGATGCTATTTTAAGATTAAAACAAAAATTTCCCAAAGACCACAAAAGAAGGCTGTTTTGTGATCTACATACATTAGAAATTAAGTGAACAAGAAATACATTTTAACTGTGTTAAGCCATAATAAGGACACTTATAAGGCATGTGTATTTTAGCAGACAGCATTATTCATCTTAGCTTATACACGTCTCTTGCACCTCAGTGTAGCTGTTGTTCTTAACTGGCTTTGTAAATAGACAAATCCTTATTTATCACTGCCATTGCAGTCTTATTTCTAAAGCATGCCTTATTTCCAAAATTACTTGCTGATTCATTACAGGATTATTTAATAATAAGATGATGTCCAACATTTTAGTATGTTTTAGGGTGTATAAAGGTCTCACTTTGGTCTTTTGGGTAAATCTTCCTTCTTACTATTCAAGTAAAATGCCTCTTACCTAAAGATGTAGGGGAAAAAAGTCATTCCAATTAATTCATATTTCTCAAATTATATATGCTCTCAGTTTTCCATTTCTTTGGTTGTTTTCCTTCCATTCTAGAATTTTTTTTAAGTCTCAGAACAATTTTTCTTATAGCAATCTATTTTGTAAAAGTAGGATAAAACAAAATGAACCAATATTTTCATATCAATAACATATCCTTCATAATATTATAGAGGATTCATAATGTTATTGACTATAAATTCATCAATTATCCTGTGCAATGGTTTGAGGTGTTATATTTTTAAAGTATTGTATTCCTACAATCTAACCTGTATTTACATAGTAAACATGTATTTTCCTTTTAATTAAATAGAATTAATCTCCTTTTAATATTTCAAAAATAGTGATTTCTGCCGGGATTTAGTTCAGTGGTGCTTATGCCTGCCTCGCAAGCACAAGGTCCTGAGTTAGATCTCTGGTATCCCCCCTGCCAAAAAATAGTGATTTTTTTTAAGATGAAACTTTTGATAGTAAGCTCTTTAATTATATATTTAACAACTGTATTGCAGGGCAAATAACAATGACATTGTAATGAAACCAATGAGGTTGCTAGGGAGATTAAAATCTTACCTGATTAAGAAACAAAATTATAGACAATCATTTATATGACAATAATGCTAACTGTATTCTTATTCATTTATTAACTTGAATTCAAAAATTCTAACTGATTATAGCACCATTTGGATAATCAGTTATTATTTCTCCTTTGGTATAATGAAAAAATAATAAAATCAACTTCAGGAACTCATAATTGTCTTTCATCTATTATTTCCAATAATGTATTATCTTGTACTATAATATTATTTTGGATTTTAAAGTGAACTCTAAAAAGAATATTCAGTAATAATCCAAAAGCTATACACAATTCTAATTAAATTAATCTGGGGCAAATTCGGTACGTAGCAAACCTATACATGAAGATACAAATTACATACATAATTCTCAAAATATGCTTAGTCTTAAAACTTCAAAAGAACACATTATTTTAAACTTTTGGTAGATAAAGACTTATGCATTCAGAATACAAAGCATTTTTATTTCAATAAGCACAAGCACAAGGGTTTTTTTCTCCAGCATTTTTTCCTTTGACTGTGGTGCTATTTATTGAGTCTTTTACCCTATCAAAAATGTGAAGAAAATTCAATAAGCATACAAAGTGAATCCTATGAAATGGTCTGACTTAATACATTTTTGTTTGATGCTTACATAGTATATCAAATAGGCTCAACTATTGATTTTATTGTTAAATACCACAGCATGGATGATTTCCTTCATTTCTATAGAAACTCACGAAGATCGTGAACGTGTGTTGTACTATACCTCCACCTCACCATCTAGTAAAGACAATGACGAACAGACATTTTAATTTATTTCTGGCCTATCATGCCAAATATGTTTTGTCCATAAAATTTCAATTGGAAACATTATGGTGAAAACACTAAATTATCTATCTCTTCATGTCTGTCCCTAGCGGAGATGTAATTCTAAATAGAAGCCGGTACACAGGTTACAGAGTACCTCTGCTAAGCTAGAACACAGTATGTAATGCATCTGCTGGGCAGAATATGAGGGATTGGCAATATCAAAAGAGCAACTCAGAAATAAAATGTTTTCTATTTCCTTCGGGTCTTCCTTCAGATCTTATTCCTTCAGGTCTTATTTGGGTTACGGAAAAACATAAAAATATAGGAAAGAATATACAGTGATGGGTCAGAAACCAAAAGAATGAAGACTGGAAATCTTAATATGGCAAACTATTCCAAGATATTACTGTATACATGGTGCCTATGAATTAACACATTTTTTGTTTGAGACAGACTATGTACTTCAGGCTGGTCTAGAACTCCCGGTGATCCTCCCGCTTCAGCCTCTGAGTACTGGGATTACAGGCAAGCACCACCATGCCAGGCAATATGTTTTAAAGTGTACTGAAAAGAAGCAAACTACATATGTTCTTATTATACTGTAGTCATAGACCAGTAATATTTGACAACCTTTTTTCACTGTGAAGGGATTGGGAATCTACTGTTTTGGGATGTCCAAGCTGATATAGAAGGAATTGCCAATTTTTCTCACAATTTCTTTCATAAATGCATTATGATTTTTCAATTCTCCTCAGGCCATTATATGCAATGCAAAATGAAAAATAAGTACAGTAACTATCAACCCTTTTCAGGCCCTCCAAGAAAAAAAAGTCACCTATCATAACTTTCCTAAAGTAGATTTAATCCTGTCAGTGTCACAGTGTATCAATTACTCTGCAGAAACTCTCTCTTCTAAATTCAAAGAAGAAACCTGAAATTATTTGGTTCCTAAAACCTGGGGAAATGGTCTATCTGTTTCTCATCCTTGATGATCATTCCCTCATTGCTATATCAAAAAATTACTCACTTTTTGATAAAGTACACTTTTCTAAGTGGGATCAGATGTGCCTTTCATAGAAGTTTCCACTTGAGATTCAGAATTTACACTTGGTTACAACTTCCACTGACATCCCCAAGCTACAGAGTCAGCTTCCAACTCTCTTGGGCAGCTTGCAGCCATTGATCAACCCACCTGCAGTATGGTAAGGAATTCTTTTATAGTTCTTGATGAGCTGCAAAACCTCATAAGTTACTGTTCTTTTTTATTGTTAGGTTAACCTATCTTCTATATTTTTTATCTCTAGGTTTGTGTATATTCTTCAGACTTTGGAGAGTCTCTAGCTCCTGCTTCAGGCTGCTAATGAGCCTCAACTTTTATGCAAATCCTACATGGGTCATAGGTTCATTTGACAACTTTCATTTTAACCTTGAAACTCACAAGTCACTGGAAAACATTGTTAGCAAAAGGAGCCACAGATTCGACCTTGTAAAACTTGGTTATCTTATCTGTAAGGGAATGTGTGGCAGTAAAAAATGTTATCATTCAGTAGTGAAAACTAGACAGAAATTGAGATGATAGTTATTTTGTCTCCTTAAATATTATGAAGTCTACAGGACGCATCCCAGGACAAACTGAGGTTTTCTTCTATTTTAATTCAATGTGTTCTTTATTGACATAGACCTCAGATTGACCTAACATTGTAGGCATCAGATTTCTTGATTTTTTTGAATTAATACACAATATCTTATTAAATGTAAATTAAATGTTTGCTTAAGGAATTAGACTATTACAGAGCATTTTCATTTTGATGTTTCTCAATGGAGGCTGAAAAATAGCACATTTACAACCACATGGAGAAGATTCTAAATTATAGGGTGTTTCTTTGTTTTCTTTTCTGTTTTGTCTCCTTTTTCAACTCTAAGTACATAGATTTTAAGGAAAAATAATAAAAAACATGTGTAAATATTCACAGAGGTGTATGAAAGGAGTTTCTGTGACACATATTATTCCAAACTGATGTCACCAGGACACTATGATGGGTTTATTTCAAAGCCTCAGGGAAGGAAAAGAGAGATTCCTACAAGACTTGTTAGGTTACAGAATCTCTCTATACATGCATTTTTCATCCAGTGATTTATATACACGCTTTGGAATTGGTTCTATTATCCCACATGTTTTAAGGATGTAATATAGTACAACCTCTTTAGAAAACAATTTGGTAGTTTCTGACACAGGTAAGTATACCCCTACTGTGTGATCCAGCCATTCTCTTTCTATCTATTTACTCAAGGAAAATGAAAGTACAACCCTGTATAGATAAGGGAAAAGAAGGTTTGTAGCTATTTACTTGTAATGCTCCTAAACTAGAAACAATTAAAATGTTCAGCTAAAGGTGACTGGATAAACAAATTGAAATATCCATACAACTGATTTATACTCAGCAAAGAAAAAACTCTTGACACATACTCACACATGGATGAGTCTGAAAATAATTATGCTGAGTAAAAAATGACACATACCACATGGTTCTACTTATATAAACTTGTAAAAATACAAACAAAGCTATAGTGACAGAGAACAGATCAGTGACTACTCTGGTGGTGGAAAAAGTGGGGAGGAGGTTAGTTGGAGAAACAAATTACAATTGGGCATGAAAAGCATTCTGGAATGATGAACATGCTGTTCTACTGATTTTAGTCATGGATTTCATGACTACATATATGTCATAACATCAATGTCACATATTCATACATACTATGTATGTGTCATATATACTTTATCACAACAAATTACACTGTATACTCTTGAGTACACAGTAATTTTGAATGAATTATATTTCAACAAATTGGGAGTTAAACTTTGATCTAACTGAGTTTTGATCAAGTATAGACTCTCAAAGTAAGTGTAAACACTAAATAGAAACATTAGAAACCAGAATTTTGTAAGATTTAATGAGTTCCCTGAGAAGTACATTTATTTTGAAGTAAATAGTCTGATTTCATAAGCCAGATTCAACTACTGCTCCTAAGCAATAATTAAATATATATATTTACATATTGCTATAGCTAAAATAGAAACAAAATGAATTCATCTAGGAGTGTTTTTACAATTTAAAAGCACAGTTTTTACTAAATTCTGCACAGTTCTATACAGACTGATGCAGCTGTCTGGGGGAACGTTTAAAAAAATTGCACTAAATGCATGGGGGAAGATCATCTCTTTTACTTAAAAATATATATTGTCTAGTTGTGGTGGCACTGTAAGTTTAAGAGCTCATTTTCCTAAAGGAAACTCCCACAGAGTCCAAGATGCACTGGAAGCCAGAGGTCTTGATTGCTAGCACTAAGTACTGACAGTGACACCAGACTCATCAGTCTGAGTAACTGCAGCGGTTAGCATACTAGACAAAATGACTGACTTGTGGACACAACTACATGCCCTCTTGGGTGCATTCCCAGAAATATCAGGAGGGGATTTTAAATGTGAAAAATCATTCACCAATAGGTTGGGCTTACCTTCTCCCTTACCTAAAAAACTGAAAGAATTTAGGTAAAATATGCTGAATGGACATATTCATTGTTTCAAGTTGAAATAACTTAGAAAATTGTAATTTTACAAGGCCATTTGGGCTGCTTTCCTCTACATGCAGCAAGATTCCTTTGAGAGAGGTATCTTTCACATCGAAAAGCTGAGAACACCGTTGATCACTAGACTGGTAAGCGGGACTGCAATGAACAGAAATAAACAAACTCCGAGGTAAACATTACGCAGCTTCTCCATCCTCTGTATATTTCACAGGAACATCCCTAGAATTTACTACCTGAGTCTAGATAGCCATTAGCCCTGACATATCCTTTTGCAAATTAACTGTTCTTTGTTTTAAAAGTATATACTCATGCTTTGGTCATTCCTTCGGACTTGACTCTCATGAAGATCTCCAGGTACATGGAAAATTAATAAAACTTCCATGCTTTTCTCTTGTTAATTAGTTATTACATTAATTGGGCTCCTAGATCCAGGTGAAGACCCCACATAAGAACTAAGAAGGGTAGAAAGTGTCTCATTTTGCTCCTCCAACCTTATTTGAAAGTGGGACTGTGAATATATCCACCACAGTGATTTTCAAATTTTTATCGATTTATTTGAATGACACTCTAGATCATAAAGAAAAGGAAATACTTCAGGAGTTGACGTTTTAGTAGAAAATAAACTAAAACGCTCAGCAATAAAGGGGTAAAAACTCACTCAAAGGAATATTGTACAGTCATTAAAATACTGGTTATGAAAGCAGTAAGACAGAAAATAACTTTTTTTAAAAGCAAGATAAAATATTTTTGTATAGCATGGTTTCAGTTATATGTAAAATCACAGAAAATAGACTCAACAGAAACATCAAACTGTGTTGCGGTGGTAGAAAAATATTTGATTTCTTTTTCTTCTCTGTTTTTCAAATGATTGGATTGACTTTTAACAAGCTGTTAGGTGACAAGCAAAATTGAAGTACTTGAACAAAATATGGCAAGCTCATATTCCAATAGTTACAGTTAATATAGCAGAAAAATTCAATTATTGGTGTGCGGTGTTGTTTAAGGAAAAAAAAAAAAAAAGAATAATTACGCACGTTGAAAGAAGGCTTAGCTTCACATTTACCAGACCACATGTTCATTTGTAGGAAACTCGTTCTCACCCTTCCAAAGCTTTCTGTTATTTTATCTACTTTATTTTATTTTTTCCCACATTGATTTCCCAGTTTTAAATGAAGAAGCACTTCACTCAAGGACGCATTGTGGGGAAAGAAATATGTAGGAGGCGCTACACTTGATATTTAACAAATGCATTATACAACCAAGACATCCCACTTTAAGGGGATTCTTAAATTGAGTATTTTAAGGCATTACGAGCTTCATCTACATGCTCTGAATAAGTTCATTTTTGTTGTTGGTAATTCAATAAAGGAAATTATTTGAACTTTTACCAAAGCAATTACACTTTTGCTTGACATAAGGCTACTTATCAAACTTTAAAGAGTTATTTCAAATATCTGATTAGGTAAACTCTAGAAATTTTTCTCATATGATTTAAGCATAAATGCCTATCTTCCTGACTTTTCTTCTTTAGTTTTCAATTAGTCAGAAATTTTTCCATTTAATGTGTGAAACATGACTATATGTTATTGTTTTTCAATTCCTGTTTATGTCCTGGGGTTTGCATACTCCAAATCTAAGAAACTTACTCTTTAATCCTTCGAGGGGTTTGCTGTCCATATATGCACCTTTTTTCTTTTGAAACCTCATGTTAGTTATACAAAATTTTATATCATAAATATGCTTCCAATATTCTGGTCTTGTTTCCTTACTGGGTATTTATGATCTTATGCATATGAATCTATAACAGCTGTTTTTCTGTGTAACTTCCCATCTTCTCCCATACACCTCAGTTTACCTTAAGGATTCTCAAGCTTGACACACATTACAATCACTGGGAGAAAACTTGTTAAAAAACTACTGTCTCACATTCACCTCAGTTATATTTATTCCAGGGTGCAGCTTAAGCATTGGAGATTCAGAAACTGGCCTTTGTGGGTGGTGAGGATGGATTTAATGTACATCCATGATGCAGAATTGCTCGTTCAATACTAATTCCAGTCTAACCTGACTTACTCTTCTATTATCACCAAAGGTCCACAAGAGGTCTTAGAAAAGAAAAAGTATCTTAGCTTTACAAAATCAGTAACAACATGAGATATTATAATTCTAATTTATGCTAGCATTAAAGGTTTTGGTCAAAATGGCAATATAGTAATTGGGAGATACATATCAAATATATCAATTTGATGTTGTTCTATTTATGTGAATAAGACATAAAACATAAAATGAATATTATCCAAAGACGTAACTATATAATTTGTAAAGACTGAATATCAAAAATGTTTATATTTTTGTTATAAAATTTTAAATTATTTAAAATATTAAAGATGGGTGGAAAGAGACCTTCTGGGCTAAATGCCACAAAGTAGCTAGAAATCAACAAAAGAAACAGAACAATTAATCTCTCTTAGGAGTTGTTAATCTCTCATAAAAAAAATCATTTCTTGGGTAATCTGTTTATTCATTCTCTTTGGGAAATTCTTTGCTTGCATCTGGATGTTGTTAAAAGTGAAACATGTACTAATGAATATTTTCAAAAGACTGATTAAGCCAAGGTGGGAAAGGAGCATATTTTAAGGCTATCCCACAATAGTTAGAAATGTAGTTCTCATCTCTTTTTCTTTCAAATTGGGAAAATAAACCAAGAGACAGAAGTCATATTCAAATATCACAAGGCTAAGCATTACCTTTTAAAAAAAATAGTATTCTCTAGAAGAAAATCTGAAATAACTGAAAATCACTAGCTACAAATCTTAGGATGTAAAAGTATACAAAAGCTCATCATTAATAAAATGAGGGTATATATACAGCTTCACTGTCTTTAAAAAAGTGACTTCAACCAGCCCAAAAACATGGGCTGTGCCAATAGTTTTGAACTTTGACAGCCCATTTCAATTGCTCCCAGAGACTTTAGTTTAATAAATCTGAAAAGTTGAGGTGAGAAGGCATAGGCCTTATAGGAAAAAATTTCTTCAGGTGACTTTCATATACAAACGTTAAGAACAGTAGGGCTCAAGTAATATGTTAGAAATAATATTGAATATATATGCATAAGCTCATACTATAAAATACCTAAAAATTTTCTTGTAAGCATCTCATAATTCAATAATGGTTTTTAGTACCTGGTAAGAGTTGATTTATTTTATAATGTATCTTTCATGCTCCTCTAAAATAATCACATGGGTGAAGTAACATTTATTCAGGCCATCACAATGCCATTTTATTCTTAAAAGAGCCTAACTATGATGCATTATTATTATCATCATTTTCCAATTAGATAACTTGCCCAAGGTTACCCAACTACTGTAAGAACAGGAAGTTCAGTGGTGATAGAGACAGTCTGTAACAACTCTAAACCAACTTTTATACTAAGCATCTGGAAATTTTTTGTGTTAAGTGTCAACTAATGATAATAATATCAGGCATTTTTATTTCATTGTCCGTAAGCACATTGAATTCAATGTATTCATATCTGAGTTCATATATTTCATAACCCTGCTTTCCTACCAATTTATTTAACTCCACATAGTCATTGGTTAAGGACAATTACACCCAATGACACATCTAAGTTAAAACTTAGAACAACTTCAGCTCCCTATTACTCCTCTATCACTTCTCTCCTAACATGAAATAGAACATCAAAACCAACTGTAGCTAACAAATCTATTTTTTTCACTGCTGACCCATGGACGCCATCATTCTCTGACTTTGTTTAGCTTTGAAGCTCCAAAAGCCATACATCTCCCCCTACTATATAGCCCAGTTTATTTTATTTCTTTTGTAAACTTCAGAATTGTGAGAACTAAAGAGTTAATATACAAACTGAGCTTAGAATAAGTCTACAGTCAGCTTTAATTATTACCTATTATTATTCTCTACTGAAGGAGTCTCTTATAAATACAAGCCACTGAAGAATGTGCTTCTTCATTGTCTCTAACAGTGCACACAGACTCTGTTAGAAAGCTGTGACTTTTGTAGTTTTTTTTCCTTGTCTTGGCTACAATTACTAGAGGCTTGATACTACGAAGTGCTGAGTCCACCATCATATTCCTGTTACTCTTCACTTCTTATCAATACAGTGCCTACTACAGTCCATGGTCTGATTCTTTCCCAGGAGGCAAAAATGGCCACTTTTTACTGGACCTGTTTTGGGCCCACTACTTTTCACTTTACCAATAAATAGGTCAAAACATATTTTTTTCCTTTTCCTTATCTCTGAACTACCCTTTATATCTGGAATTGCTATCTTATGTTTGGGAATCCTGAACCAATTTCAATGGGCCTTGTTTCCCCTTTTATGCTTTCTTACCCCATATTATTCCTACTCTACCCTATTGGAATGGCAGAACACATCATCAACATCCTCATTATCAAAATAAGTATTTATAATCCAATAGTGTCCTGAGTACTTGCCAAGAAACATCTCATTTAAGCTTCACAAAAATATTAAGTAGTAGAAAATCTTATTGCACCATTTTATAGCTGAAGAAATGCAAACACAACCTCAACAATGTTAATTTGCCTGAAACCACAGCAATAAGATGAAGGAATGATGGCAAACAAGAAGCAGAGAATACCAGATCTGTTTCAGACTGAAGAGGACCTTCTGTAGAAAGTAGTGATCACTGATTCAAATGAATGGGCAGGTACAGCAGAAATTTATTACAGCCTGAGCTAGATGGCAATAAAATGAAGAGCACTGGTGTAGCATTTGGCCTTCATGATTCCAAGACAAAATGAGTGAACACGTAGTAAGTAGGTTGAATTGGGTGGAGCTGCAGCAACTCAATTTCACCTACAAAATAGGATTCTGTGTAGCTCTCCTACTAATTTTTTAAAAGATGGCCAGAAGTTCAGATGTTCTGTGAAATATTAAAATAGGCAACTGATGCAAACATTTAAAATCAGAATTTTGATTAAAACTAGTTTTTATAAAGTACAAGATAGGTTATCCTAATGCAATCACTTTTTAGCAAGTGACTTGTACTTTAGAGAGAAATATAAAAGCAAACTAGGCCTTATTTTGGTTGAAGGAAATTCTGGAAAAAAGTTTTTGAATTACTTTTGTTTACTGATAGAAGACATAGGAGTTGTCGATATTTGCCTTCCTTTTGTTGTGTACCTATCAGTGATTGAAAAAATTAAAAAGGGATACATTCAAATAGATTAAGGAAAATTATCAGAATTAGGGTATTAATGGTTATCTGGAGTGAAGTATGGAATCACAGCCTTCATTCATTCGCATATTCATTCAATGAACAACCATCTTTGGAGAGAACATACTATATTCTGTGTAACACAAAGAGGGCTTAGATTGAATCTCTGTCCTCAGGAATCTTGCAGTTTAGTAACAGAAATCTGTTAATATAAACAGTATTTTCCTCATAGAGTTTTAAGTGTTTTCTCTTCTAAAAATAAGATCATCTGTATTTAACTCACAACAAAGACCATATTTAATAGTTATTCAAAAATCTTATTTATATATAAAATAGTGTTAGTCCACATGGCAAATTCTTGCTCAACACCACATATATCATAATATATGACATATTTTCATAACCCTGCTTTCCTACCAATTTATTTAACTCCACATAGTCATTGGTTAAGGACAATTACACCCAATGACACATCTAAGACAGAAAATAGACTCAACAGAAACATCAAACTGTGTTGCGGTGGTAGAAAAATATTTGATTTCTTTTTCTTCTCTGTTTTTCAAATGATTGGATT
>NW_004624795.1:8932246-8981743 GCF_000247695.1 Heterocephalus glaber | reverse complement strand
CATATATATTGTTCAAGAGCCTTGGGTTTGCAAAGTGATTCTTCCCAAAAGAATAAACACAATTGTGATACAGTATAAGAAGCTTGAACTTTGAAATTTGTTAGCCTGAGATCCTGAGTAAAGTTACTCCAACTGTAAAACCAAGTCACTGATCTATAGCATGGGTACATTGGCATGTACCTTCAGGGATAGTTAGTATAAATATGTGTACATAACTGGCTGATAAGCTAATAAAAAAAGATAACTGTTGTTATCATTGTTCTCATCATAAACTTTGCCCTTGTCTGTTCATCATCTATAATCACAAGACACATAAAACAGACTCAAAATCAGAAACACATAATAGTATCTCCAAATTTCCAAATTATGTCATTTCTAGTACATAGGGCCAACATTCAGAAGAGAAGTCGGGATTATGTGAAGCTTCTTAAAAATGGATCTGTGAATCTATTATTCACACCACTTGATACTCTTAAAATGAAATGACGGTTGCCCAGTTGGTCTTTAGTAATTTTAAATATATTGCTATTTAATAGATCAGACTATTCCCGAAAAGTGTCTGATCCAAAGTTCCAGTGAAAGACCACACTTTGGTTTTGCAAAGCAGAAGTGGATAGCATTTGACCTCAGGCATAGTTGGGGTTAATCTTACTATTAAGCTGCTTCCGTGACTGTGTCAGATAGTATAAGGTTTTTGTGCAGAAAGTGAACTCTCAGACTTTGTTTCTGGTATTTGGTGATGAAAACTGATCAGGACAAAGTAAATTTTAAAAACAATATTTTGAATATATTCTATTAACTGAGAGGTTAGAAAATTGTATGTAATTGTGCAAAACAAGTAAACAGAAATGGTGTATTCTATTAGAACACATTTGTCAAGCATTTGGATTTAGAAATGTAGCTGATAAGATAAAGGATGGAGAAATACTGCAGAATAAGTTTCCAAGTAGCTCATTGCACATGCTGATTATTTTTCCCTAAAGCCAGAGGCACTAGGAAAAATTTTAAAAGACCCTAGATTGTTTTTTAATTTAAGAGTGAACAATCTAATAAAATTTAATGTATGAGGGCTGGGGATTTAGCTCAGTGGTGCCACGCAAGCCTGGCAAGGGCAAGGTCCTGAGTTTGATTCCTGGTAGCAAGAAAAAAAAGTTTAATGTATGAATGGACTATGCTTTGGATGTTTTTTATATTCAAGTACGTTTGTACGTATGCTCTTTAACTTTTAATTTCACATTTTAAAGAAACTGAGTTGGTAGTCTAGACATGCTCTATTGAAGAAAATATATTTTCATTATTATTAAAGAGGGTTAAATGTTTAGTAGCTTAGGAGATGAAAAACTAAAGATGTGTTTAATTGTGCCTTATAAGATTTTTAAATCTAATGATGTATAGCAAATTCAGTAATTACTAATAGAACAGTATGTTAGGAAATTATCTGTTTTTACATATGCTGATGAGATATGTTTACTTAGGCAGACCTTACTTATTTTTATTTTAAACGTTTAATATTGTTATTTAAGTCTGCTATCAGGCAAACAGTTACATAAAAGAGTATATTTAATTCAGATATTATACATGAGTTAAATGAAATTTTCCAGGAAAAAAGTGACTTTCATAATTTTAAGCCATTTTTTTATTAGAAAGTGTCTTAGTATGTATTTACTTTTCAAGATAGACTGTAGTAAGTCACGGTGATGGAAAGAAACAAAGGTCTATAAAAAGCATTAAAAAGGGATCAATTCTTAGTCAGAACATCTTGGATGCTTGCTAGTTCACTATGTCAATAAAATCATAACCAGGTCTCAAGGGATTTTCTTTTGTTATTGTTGTCCACAAATTTATGTGAAAGGCTTACCCAGAGAGAAAACATGCCTGCTGTGCTTCCATGTTACCTATTTCTGAGCTCTGTAAACTATTTTTACTGTAATTATTACAGTACAATAGGCAGTGCTGGGTTTAAGTTTAATTTCTGCAAGTGTGCTTTTCCCTGTTTTTTTAATCTCAAAGCATCCATCATGCAATTTGGACCTAGCTTTGGATAAGGACCTTACAGTTTAGGGTGCATAATCTTTAAACTTTCACTTTATTTCATTGTTGCCCTTTTTACTGTTATGTCGCTTCACATTCTATGGCAAGAAACAATTTCAGGGAAGCTGAACAGGGCAAAATGCTCAGATGAGATGTCAGTTTGGTTCCCCCTATCTGGGGTGGGGGAAATTGAGTTTGTTTAAATACATGCTGGAATAGCTTAAGAAATATAAGCAGCACACAGAAATTGTTTTACATTTGTACTAATAGCTAAATTTTGTGCTGTCACACTCTAGGAAAACGTAATTATTGAATACAGTGACACTCACTAACAGATGGAAGGGAATGCCATGACAGGGTGAGACTTGTCCTCCTTCTGTATTTTGCCAGTCTTACAAGCTATAGTGTTACCCATCCTTCAGTCATTTGAATTCTTCTCTCAAGAATTTTCCTGTCATTTAAATCTAATCATCTGTTCATTTGGCTCTTTCTTATTTACTTATAGAGGATCATTTTATATGAAAAAAATTGACCTTCATCTGTTTTTATATGTTCACTCTGATCTTTTGTCTTTTGTTATTTACCTTTATTTATGTGTAGGTTTGGAATGTTATTGTGTTACTTTTTCCACTCAGACTTGGAAGTATTTTTCTGTAAAGTTTTGGTTCTTGTCATAATGAAAGAAAACCTTGCACAGTTCTAGATAACAAAAACCAAATTTCCAATTTGCCTTCAAGAACTGTTGTAATAACATATATTTAGTTTTTGATGTTGAAAATGTCTATTTGCGTATATCAAATTTTTCTAAGTAAACACCAAATGAACAGTTATGTTCATTGAAGAGTCTATTCCTTCATATGTTGAAATAGTTCTTTTACAAATATTTTTTACTCACACACATGTACAATTAGTTTACTACACTGATATGTGTATTTTTTCCTCTAGAGTTTTCCATGTTCATACCATTATATTTACTAAGATCTCACTACAAAATTTTCCTTTCTTTCTTCAAAATATTCTTTAAAGTGGTATTTTTTTTTTTTTTTTTGGTACCAGGGATCGAACTCGGGACCTTGCACTTGCGAGGCAGGCACCGGAACCACTAAGCTAAATCCCTGGCTCTTCAAAACATTCTTGGAAAATTTTGGCTATCAGTCTTTTGAATGGCATTAGCTTACCAAACATTAAAAAAAAAATTGAACTGCTCATTATTTTACTAGAAAGGTATTTAATTCACAAATGAATTTTGGGGAGAATATTGATTCTCTCTATTCAATAACATGAAAGGACTCCTCCTATTTTTTATCTTCATGTTTTGCCAAAGTGATTTTTTTCACTTTTGTATTCTTATATGATACGGGCACTCTTTGCTTAGTTTAGCAATAACACACGAAAAAGAATTGCTAGAAAATATATACTTTGTAATTGGACATTTTCCAAATATTTTAGTAGTTGTAAAAGTGTTTACTCTCTTAGAATACAATTAAATACTTTTCTACCACTTAAATATGGTATCCTTATCATTTTAATATTTATAATTTTTCTTTTTGTTTTATTCTTATGTCACTGGATAGATTTAAATAGTGATGAATATCACAGAACATTATTTTTTATTAAAGTTTTCTTTTTTTCTTGTTTGATAATATTCTTATTTCTGTCAAAAGCTTTCAATAGCAACTTCTGAATTAGATCTTATACTTTTGAATGTATTATTGCAATGAGTTGCAGTAACAGATTTTCAAATTTCAAAATCCCCCAATTTCCTAAAATAGATAGTATGTAGCTAATTATTGAACATTTTTGTACATATATGTCTTCTTCTTATTTGTTTTACATTTTTAAATACACAATTCAACTGAATTATGTCCATAGTTAATTTTTCTGGGTTATTATTTTCTTCTTTTGAAATCTGCATTATGCTGTCATCCTAGAGTAAATCTGGAAATGTTTCACCTTAATTATGCTATGAAATATTTTACATATATCAAATTTCTCTAAGTAAACACCAAACAGACAGTTACATTCATTGAAGATTCTATTCCTTCATATGTTGAAATTATAAATGTTTTACTCATACACATGTACAATTAATTTACTATACTGATATGTATATCTTTTTCATCTAGTTTTCCACGTTCATACCATTATATTTACTAAGATCAACACTACAACATTTTATTTCTATACAATAGAAAACATCAGTCTTGGAATTTTTTTCTCCCAATATTCTTAAGCATGTTTCTTTAAAGTTCTGTTATGGCTTCTTATGCTGATTTCTAAAATTTGTTCTATTCCATTCATCTACTTTTTAAAAGATTTATTTTACCGTGACCGTATATTGTTTTGACTTTTATATGTGGTATTTATAAGATATAACAAGAGGTTTTTCAAAGTTTGGAAAACCAGATTTAAAGTGGTTTAAAAAATAACATAAAGACTGCATTAAGATGGCTTTATTGGGTGATTGGGAACTGGCCCAATTTCTCCTAATTATCATTTGTACGATACTTAATTAGATTTACTTCCCTTGTGGTAGCCACATAGCTGTCCACATTCAGGCCTCCTGTTACAAAGCTAAGTGCAAGAACACACCAATATGACAACTGATAATGGGGGCAGTTCAACCACAGTAAAACCATATGGATGACTCACTTTGGGATAGGGGAAGTGATTCAATGACAAACTAATAAGGAAATAAAATGTGTTAAAGAAGTAGCCAAAATCACTTTAGTTGTGTATCTTTAAAGTGTATTTTGATAGCTGATAGCACATAAATACTTTTATAGTTCTTAATATTTTAACTTAAAATAGTTCCTCCATATCTATTTATTTATACCTTCCTGTGAATTTTGGAATCAACTATTTATTAAATACCCTTTTAAAATGTTTCTTAAATTGAGATAACAGTTATAGTAATTAAATGATAATACCTGGACACTGGAATTACACTTTCACACAAGTTTCTCATAGTTTTAACTTCCTACACATAACCGCATTAACCGTGTCTCACAACAAGCATCTGGGAAATAAATAAGCTTTCAGTGCAGTTCTGTAATGTATAATTTAATTGGTTTTGAAGACTGCTCCCTTTATGCTATTTAATAGAGAAAGCAAAATTGTAAGTAATTGAGAATTGCTGATTTCGTTTCTTTTTTACTAATGAGGATCCTATGAGGACTTCGATGCTTGTTTCATTCTGAGGCTTCTGAAAATTACAATAACGATGACAGAATCTCCAACATGCTCAGATAATGTTTGATTTGACTATTTATGGGCCTCACATTTTTATATAGTCATGGATGAATGTGTTCTGAGAAACACACTGCCGTGTGCCTCTGCTGTGACGGGTGAACATCACACAGTGCTGCTACACAAACGTGAATGGAAAAGCCTACTACGTGCCTCTGTGTACTTGTCTCCTGCTCCTAGGCTACAACCCTGTACAAGCTAAACTACTGGCTATTGTAGGCAGTTGTAGCATCATAGTGTTTGGATATGTAGCTATATCTAAACATGGGGAAAGTACAGTGAAATATAGTATAAAATAAAAAAGGTACACCTTGCCTAGGTACTTAGGAATGGAGTTTGCAGGACTGGATGCGGTTCTAGATGAGTCCATGAGTGAGTGGCTTTGGAATGTGAAGACCTAGAGCACTACTGTGCACCACTGTGTATTTTACAAACACTGTGCAGGTAGGCTACATTAAATAGATTAAAAACATTTTTCTTTCTTCAATAATACATTGACTATAGTTTACTATATCTTTTCTGCTTTGTAAATAACATTTAAAACAATTTTTTTCTTATATCTTTCTACTGTAATTTTCTTCTCTTTTTAGGACTGGGATCAAACCCAGGACCTGATGTGTGCTAAGCAGGCTCTCTACCAACGAACCACATTCCGTCCTACTTTTAACTTTTTCTATTTTATGTTTTACTGTTAAATTTTTTGTTCATTTAGTACACTAAGCCAAAAATACACCTTAGCCTAGTATCCAGGTTCAAAGTCATCAACATCACTGACTTCCTCCTCCACATCCTGTCACCCTGGGAAGCCTTCAAAAGCAAGAACGTGTTTGGAGCCACGGTCTGGAACACCTCCTCAAGGAACCCCCCAGGCTGTATTACACTTCATTTTTTTAATAAATGGCAGGAGTGAACTTTGAAATGACACTAAAAGGTGCAGCATAGTAAATACATAAACTAGTCACACTGTCAGTTATTATCAAGTATTAGGTACTGCGTATAATTGTATGTGCTGTACTTTCACTGAACTGGGAGCACAGTATATTTATTTAGTATCATCACCATCCTGGGAGGAGTACGTTGTGGTATGATAGCTGTGACATTACAAGGCAGTGAGAATTTAGTACTGTATGTACTAAAATAATCTGTAAATGTTTGTGATGCTCTTGAAGTGTGCCTCAAATACTGATGAATCTCGGTAAATCTTTTGAGATCAGAACATAGTTGGTGAGGGTTTCATTTTTCTTTGTCATTGAAGAGAGAAAACAGAAACTCGAAACCTTATAAATAATATTTGAGATGGTGGTGGCTTAAGTTTACATTTTCACAAGTATTTCGCTGTGTTTCCTTATGCTGACCTTATTTTCATAGATGTAATTATAATACAAGATTCTGTTTTGGAATGTCTGTCTGAAATTATTGTCACTGATTCTAGAAATGTCCCCCTACACCATCTTTCACTCCCCTGCCCCTCTATCCAGCAAAACAGTGAGTCTCATAAGACAAAAGTTAACTTCTAAATCTAACTAGAAATCTAGCTCATTTTTACCAAATAACTCAGGAGACAATCACTATTCATGAATTCATTCATAGGACATTTACTGTGGTGCATGGTAGACGAGGAGCTCTATTTGATACAAAGAAAACTCAGATACACAAAGTAAAGAGCTCTGCAGGTGACAAGAATGCATGTCTGCCACTCCCAGGATGGTATACAATCATTTAAGAGTGAGCATGTACAAGAAAAGTGGCAGATCCAATTTGCTGTATTTTTAGTCTTCCTAGTACCTTGTGTTCTCACTTTCAAATTACAGTAAAATAAACTCTTTCATGTGTTACAAAAAGAAAAACTATGCCAAGAAGCTTTCAGAGACTGGGTGTTAGATAATAAACGTGGACAATGAATTGGGTTTGGCAACTCAGTGTCTTCATTACCTTGCCTCACGATTCATCCAACTGGGATTGACTGAAGTCTTTGGGGGTCATTTACTGTTGTAACAAGGAAGATGGTTTCTTTTGGAGGTTGCTAAACTGATTGAATGTAGCCCTGTAGCTGCTACATTCCTACAGAGAATTTCCTTTAAAACAAAGCTGACTCAGTGGGAAGCAGAACTGATAGATGAAGTGGAAGCATTAATTCTGGGACCCTGTTACCATTTCTAAAGTCTGGTTCCTGCTACTTCAGAATGTCAGTTTCGGAATGTTTATCGCATGAGCTGGTATTGCATCCGGGTTCAATTTAATTTGTGTTTGTGTTTATTTTGCTTACAGCCAAAGCCCACTAAGATAAGAGACTCAGAGAAGAGAGTGGATACTTTTACAAGAAAGGATCAAAGGACAGTCCGAGAAAACTGTTTTTTTAAATTATTCAGAAAATATTAATTGAATTCTTCTTCTACGCCTTACAATGGGCTACATGTTAAAGAGTACATCCAAGCCATGAGACATTGTCCTTCTTTAATGTATTGCTGTGACAGAGAAAGTCAAAAAGAAGCATAACATATTCAGATATGAGACATCAAGGAAACAAACAGAATACTGATGATGAGAATAAGAAGTACAAAAATATACTAGACACAGTAGTGTTCTTTAAAGGTGGCATTTATACTCAAATTAAAGGATGAAGACAGTCCATGAAGAAGCTATAGTGAACACAGGGAATGTTAATGGGGTGGTATACAAATAATTATATCAAATAAGATGTAAATGGCATTTATTGCAATAAAGACAATTGTGTACAATCAGGCTTATGAAATATCTTTGAACAGAGCCTGTATTTAGTTTCCCAGAACCCTGGGTAATTTACTTCAGCTTGGTGACTTTAGACTGGCTGGATTAGAATTTCTTCAGCTTTTATCTAAACTAATCTGTTTAAATACTTCAATAAGTCCTTTGTTTATAATAGTCAAAGTTTTGAAGAATTCTTAAGAGAGAAAAACCTGTAAATTCTCTCTCTGCCTCACTTGTTAGCTTAGATTTGTCCGAATAAATTTTTGATGCAATGGTTTTACCTAGCCATTTCACAACTACATAATTTCTCTAAGGTACTAGAATTCTATTCAATTTATTGTTGAATGAATTATGTGTGTTCTCCAAAAAATGGCTACCAAAAATTACTGGAGAAAGAGAGGAAGAATAAGAAGGAGGGAGGGAGGGGCAAAATAAAGAGAAACAAAAAGGAGAGGGAGGAATGAGCATGAAAGAAAGAGAAAAATGGGAAAGAAACAGGGGGAGGAGAGACAATGCGAAAATACACATGGCATACTTGAGGTACGTCCTTGGCAAAGTGCTACGAGCATCTTCTCTCATAACTTGTTTCTGCAGAGTAAGCAAGTAAATTCCTGCCTGGAAATCATTTTGTGAGAGGGTCATATTGTGAAAACTGCTGACTCATAACATCAAAATGGTTTTCTCATGTTGATTGTAAGATAAATCAGGTAGACTCTTTATTGGTATTGATTCTGCATTAATCATTCATTTCCCTGTACATCATAGCAATTTTTCTAAAGTGTATGAGCCTGATATTTATTGTGGGAAGATAACATAGAGATCTGTGCCTATTTAGATTTGAACGTGATGATAATAAAATCTATTTTCTATAAATTGCAACTTCAATTAATATAACTTTTTGGATAGCTGGCTTTATTTTACTTTGCTTTTATTGATTTTAAATATTTCAGATTCTAAAAAAATTTGTAATTATAGTGCATCACACATTACTGAAAACCGGGAACTCAGTTGATTTTCTAAGGTATTTATGAATATTGAATGGAAGACTCTTTCTTAGCTGTGTGTCCTAACTTACTGTTTTTATTTTTCAGTCTCTACAAACATAAAAGATAAACTCAGAATTTTATTATAAATTCAACATTCATAAAAGCAAAAAAATAAAAGGCAAGCAAAAGGATAAGACATGTTTGCTCTCAACAAATAAACAACCTCTTAATATAAAAGAAATGTCCTCTCTTTTAAGGTCTAACCTTTAAACCAGTTTATCATGAAAGAGGGAGCATTTGATCAGTTTTAATCTTATTTATTTTCTCTATTTATTGTGATAATAACTGAAGCAATACACAAGAATTTGTAATAAAGCTTGAAAATAAAATGAAAAATAATCCTTCATTAGAATGCAAAAAGTTAAAGTGGTATCTTTTTCCTTAAAAGCTAAAGCCCAATAAACTACAAAAAACATACTTTCTCTGAGCCCATGAGAGAGTTCTTCATGCAAATAAACCATGATGTAAACCCTGGAAAGTGATTTGTCTTTTCTAAGAGAATCTGGACACATCTTTGGCTGAATGATCAGAAAATGAACAATGTGGCATTAATGAGAGTAGAAAGAAACAAACTGAATGGTTAAAATTGTTAAACTACTCTCCAGAGCTGCATTTTCGCTTATATGACAAATTAGAATTCTAAAATCCTCAGACATAGAATAAAACTGTACTCATTCATCAGTTCACGGAAGTGTGGGTCTTCATGAGTAATGATAGGCAGTGCAACAAAGACTGAGATGCAGAAAGGAGAGTTAAGAAAGATACTTAAGCTTTGTGTGGCCTCCAGTAACTATTCAGAAACCAGCTCCTGGAGATGTGGTCAGAGTAGGACATCTGAGGTTCTAAATTCAAGGCACACTGCGATTCACCTCGTTAAAACAAGGCAGGGGCACCCTATTAGGTACACATATGTATTTTTTTCAACTTGTGGAAAGGCTGAAGCAGGTTTGGAGATCAAAGAAATTGTCCAGAAACTGAAAAACTTGTCTTAGCGGAAGACAAAGAGGTAATCCACCATTCAGAATGCTGGCAGCTCAGTTATTAAGCACAGAGATATCTCTAGAATCTCACAAGTTCTCAGACCTCAAGCCTCACAGGAGGGAAAGACTTCAAATCAATCTCTAAACATGTCAAAACTGTAATGAAGTAACACAAACTAAAGCCACTCAAACTATGTGTCATAAATAGCCTATCACACAAAGGTAAATTTCCTTTTCTAAACATAAATACAATTTATTTCTGTCTAAATTTTTTACATACATAAACAGCATGTGGTAACAAATTTATAAAATCCACAAAAACATATGAGCGACAGAGAGAGACAGAGAGAAGATGTAAATTACAGTAAGACCTTGGTTTGTAAGCATAATTCTTTCTGGAAACATGCTTATAATCCAAAGCATTTGTATACCAAAGCAAATTTCTCCACAAGAAATAATGGAAACTCAGATGATTTGTAACACAACCTCAAAATATGGATATAAAATGATTTCAATACTGTAATATAATACAAAATAATAAAGAAAATATAAAATGTAAAGAAAAATAAATTAGCCTGTACTTTGAAAACTTTAGTGGCTGGTGTGAGGGAGACAAGAGAAGAGGGTTATTGTATAGGATGACCTTCACTACCACTAATGGAATCACTGCCATCTATTGGCTCAGTGGAATCTTTCTTTTCATGCAACTTTTACAAGGAACCTATCCAATGAGACTTGCTTTTGCCTACTTTTGAGGATTTTGCAGAAATGTGACATTGCATTGCTATTTAACAAATTCAGTCCTCTTCCTGCTACAGCGTTATTTGGGTGGTGCTTTTCTACGAAATTTTTCACTATTTCCCACATTTTACATATTTCATTGATCTCATTTGAAGCAAAGCATTCCTCTGGCTTTTTCTCTTCCTCCTCTGGAGCCCAGGTCTCCTCCACAACCTCTTGCTGTTGGGAAACAATTGCTCACGATCCCGCAGCAAGACAGAGAAAGGAGAACCATTGACTCAGATATGATCCTGTGACTTTCGATGTCACATCCTCCTTTTACTACAAGACATTGCTCATTTATCAAGTTAAATTTTATAGAGAATAATTGCTCATTGTCTCAGTTACTTTTCTCGTTGCTGAAACAAAATATCTGACACCCAAAGTTAAAGGAGGAAAGATTTATTTTGGCTTACAGTTTATAGAGGTTTCAGTCCATAGACCTCTGGCTCCAAGGTGGGGCAGCATGGCACAGGGGCAACATAGAGGAGAAATAGTCCATGGCAGATCAAGCAAGAGGCAGCAGCAAGCAAGGAGAAGCAGCAGCCTGCCTTCCCTCTTTCCCCTTATATTCTACCCAGAGTATAAAACTATTGATTGCTGACACACACACAACCAGGGTGGGGCTTCCAATATCTATACCCTTAACCCTAGTATCACACCCTTAATCTACATTCACACACATTAATTCAGCCACCTCAAAACTCCTCAACTCTGACCACATGAGGCTTTGAGGGGACATCTATATACAAGCCATAACACTTATCTTGTGGAACACTTGAAGACAAGTTACAATCCAATGTTTTACTGCTTTTTCAAGAAATGAAATAGGTAACAGAAGGAGATGCAGGGATGGGTCAAACACAAGAATTATCATTCAAAAACTTAAAACAACTGTGATAAACTGACTAAAGGGTATAGTTGAAAATGTGGACAATATATACAAATATATAGGGCTCTATCTGAAGCACAGAAACACAGAAAAAAGATTATATTGGAAATGTTATAAATTAAAATTATAGTATCTGAAATGAAAGTCTCCTTACATGGGCTTAGAAACAGATTGGATTATACAACCTCTAAAAACTGGTAAAACTATTTTATGATCATATGATGATAAGAAACAGCTACATTAGGCAGAGTGGAAGAGGGAAAAGGGCCATAGTGAACTTTCTTGGGTGATAAACATCTTTCTTTCATCTGTTCTTTTGTGGGGTTTCAGTGGTGTGTGGAGTTGAACTGAATGATACACTAAGAATCTGTGTGTGATGTTCAGTGAAAAAATTAAACATGTTAGCAGAAAAAATAAGTAATCCGTAGCATTACTGTACCACATAGGAACTACCATGGTTAACCCTCCTCTTTTTGCAATTGCTTCTTTTAATACAGACTAATATCATATTAGTAATAATTATATGAATCATTTTATAGGCCTACATAGCATAGTTATGTGCTGGCTAACTGTTAGGATTTTTGGTGACTCTTAGAGAGACTAAATGCATTTTTCATAATCAGACAGATATAAGCCTTTTGGCAGCTAAGGACGACAGAATGTAATAGTTTAGATTTTAAATATTCTGCAAAAGTCTCATATGTTCAGAGGTGAGGCTTTTGGAAGGTGATTGGACTAAGGGGTCACTGTATTCATCACTGTATTCATAGCTGAATGTGCAGTTAGGAAAAGTGACCATATCAGAAGACCTGGGTCACTGGGGACATAGCCTGGAATGCTGTCTTCTTGTCCCTCCCTTCTCTCTTTGCTTCATGGCTGCCCTGGGTTAAACAGCCTTCTTCTGCAGAGCTTTTCCACCATGCCACTTCTGCCTTAGAGTCAGCCAACTGTGGACTGAACCCTCTGACACCATGAGCCAAAATAATCCTCTCACCCTTCCATTGCAGGTATAAGGTATTCTGTCTCAGCAACAAGAAAGCTGACTACTACAGTGATGAAGGAAAGTGCCACGACAGAACTTCAAGGGAACAGGAATCCCCTCAGCAGGCAGCACATAAAAAGAGCAGAGCCCACTGGTGCCCGTGTAGTCCAGTTAAGCTGCCCAGCCACCAGGTTCCCTGCTTCCTGTTGGTTCCACAGTCATCTGAGGAAGTAGTCATGGAGCAGAAATAGTCGAAGAGGATCCAAGACTTTTTATTGATTCCTCCTACACAAATGCCTTCACAAATACTGCTTATTTGGGAAAACTTCATAATGCATATTTAACAGTAAGTAGTAATGAAATGCACAAACAAAAAAATCTGCACTTGACACAAAAGTACAATTTGATAAAGTAGGAAATAAACAGGAACATTGGGAAAGAAAGGTTCCATAGCAGTAACATTTTGCCAAAGAATTGAGAAGAATGAAATATTTCCTAACTCATTCAAAGAAATCCTACTCACCAGATAATATAAAAAACATGCCCAGAAAAGAACTGCAGGCAATTATCTTTTTCAAAAATTGTTATTAGTACATGTTTACAGGACACAATGATTACGTTTATCTCAGGGAATTGTAACATGTACATAACACATCTTTTCCAATTTTTTTACATAACATATATTTATTAATTCCTTTTTCATCTCTTGCTCATTCCCTCCCTCCCTCTACTCTCCCTTTATCTCTTGTTTACCTTCTCTTGTGCAAAAAATTTATTGCTCTGTTTCCTATTATCTGTCTTTTATTTTGCTCTTTTTAAAATTAATTTTTAATTCATTAAGTTTATTGTACTGTGGTACATTTTAGTTATACAATATGCTGACATTAGTTACTGGGAATTTGTATCTTTACATAATATATCTTGGCTCTTATTTTTTTTACCCCTTTCCCTGCCCTCCCTTCAAACCTTCCACTCCTATTTACAAAGACTTTGTTTCCATTTTTTCCTTTTCTCACATTTATTCCTTTCCCTTCTTTCTCTTTCCCTACCCCTCTCACTTTGCATTTCCCTTTGGACCTTTTCTTCCTATTTCACATTATCTATTATACATTTTGATCCTTATTTACACTTGTAGTTTCTCACACCAGAGAAACTATTCGGTATTTACACGTGTGTCCTATTTATTTCACTTACGGCCTCAATGTGCATCCTCTTTAATTTATATTGTTTATATATTAATTTATATTGTTATGTGTTAATTTACATTGTCTCATATAAGTGAAATCATGTATCTTTCATAAACATAAACAAAGGCCAGGGATTTAGCTCAGTGGTTTCGCCACCTGCTGTGCAAGCGGCAAGGACCCAAGTTCAATACCTGGTATCAAAAAAAATAAATAAATAAATAAATAAACAAACAAACATAAACAAAATGTATAGCAGCATTTCAGCAAATAGAATTCAAGCTCATGCAACATCAACAGTTATAGCATGGTGAAATTGCATTTATCTCAGGAATACAAAGTTGAGCATTCAAAACTCCATAATCCAATTCACCATTCAAAACAAAATTTAAATAATGACTATCCAATTTAACACAGAAAATAATACACTATCAAATTGAACATGCATTTCTGATGATATATTTCAGAAAACTGGGTATACAGACTTCTTGTATCTTATTGAAAGGTATTTTTAAAAGTTTATATCTTCTTAATGGCGAGAAAGATTTTATATTTATCCCTAAGGTCTGGAGCAACTCAAGGCTATCTCTTCCTCTCACTCATATTTAGTATATTATTAAAAGCTACAGTCAGTACAATTAAGTCATGAATAAAAATAAAATAAAAATTAGAAAGGAAAAGTAAAAGTATTTTTAATCTCAGACTGCATAATTATCAAATTATAAACAAATAGAAATATCTATAGCCATTTTTATCATTATACCATGGTAAAGTTTAATAATCACTCATTTTAATTGATGAAAACAGATTATTTAATTCAACAAATATTCATAGTTTTTACATTGCCTCAGATAATACTCTAAACAAAGTATCTATGGAAAATAATAGGTTAAAATTCTCACTCTCTTGGAACTTACATTCTAGTAGGAGGAAGACATAGCAAGCAAATAAAATATTAAGTACATTAAGTATAACAGAAGAGAAGTACTGTGGAAAAAATACAGTAGAGAAAGGGCCTATAGAGGTATATGGGTATTTGTAATCTACTAGGGCAATTTGAGAGGCCCTTCCTAGGAATAGAAGGTGAGGGACAGATCTGCATCCAGTTGTTGGGGGTTAACTAGCTCTGCTCTATTGTTCTCCCTTGGTTTAAACATTGCCAGGCAGGGAAAGATTTGGAGGAAAAAGAAATATATATGTGGAATTTTTCCAATGTCTTTCTTTCTTTGTTGTTAATTTATTGGAGTTGATGGCAAGGTTGAATTGTGAATAAGTTGTAAGCAAAGAGAATCTCAAATTCTACTACCTAGGGGCATGAATGCTGTCAAGTTATTTGGTTCTTTTAACAAAAGGGAAAAGAGAAAAATAGTTTTCAGAAATTAGTAGTTTATTTTCTAAGTCATAAAAAGAAGAAGGTACACATGTAGCCACGTAAATTTTTTTTTGAGTTTTGGAACCAAGGTTTAAGTAGACTTTACTGTTACAAGGGGGATCCCACTGAGCAAGGCCAATGTATGTGGTCTGAGGTGTCGCCATGGAGATACTGAGGTCATGATTAGGGAAGAGGTGACTGGAATTGAAGGACATGATCAGGAGAGGCTGGTCTGGAATGAAGGAGGCTTGATCTGGGTGGGTCAGCAGGGTGGTCAGGTTACAGGGAAGGGAGAGGACAGCCCCTTTCACACTGCTTTTTACAGATCTCCAGGTGTGACAGGACCTGTTTCTTTTGGTTTACAACACTGCAATTGGAAAGTCAGCGCATCATCAAGCTGCACTCAATCCCATAGGCATGTCTCTCTCAGAATGTCACCGAACTAACTGCTCTTGAGCCTTTGTCCCTAAAATGATCAACAGTGCTCTTAACTTTGAAGTGACTGCACCGTGATGTTTTCTGTGCAAGCCCAATGAGAACCACAGAGGATAGAGCATGCTTGCTTCACCAGTGGCTCTAAACAGACATCTGAAGTACCACATTATTGTGAGTGTAATGTAGGGCACAGGCCAATTCAAGGGCAACAGAGGTATTTTAAGAAACCAAAACAAAACATTTTTATATCTTGCATATATCATAAAATATAATAAAATACAAACAAGTGCTTTATTCCACAGCTTCTTAAAACTCAGTCATATTTGATTATCATTCAGTTCAAGTTCATTTTTTTGTAGTGTATAAGATTCTGCAGTATGAATCAAAAAATGACTAGAATAATCAAATTTAATAGCTCTGTTTGGAATACAAAAATACAGATACTAGTTGTTTCTGCTCTAGTCCTCATTTCTGTATTGTTAAGATTTTCAATAACAAGCAGATATTACTTTTGTAATTAAAAAATATTTATTCAAATATTTTGCTTTCATACTCCCATCTTGCTCTAATTATGAAAGAAATATTATCAAGAATAACAATAATGTCAATAACCAGTACTTAATAATGGCTTTCAATGCTTGAACACCCCAAATGTATGATTACTACTTTAACTCCTGGTTATTCTGTTTGCAAAATAGCTCTTTAATTATTTCCCCAATTTCTCCAACTCAAACTTCCTCTATTTCACCTTTCTTTCTCAAAGCACAGACTACAGATTAGTAACCTACAGGAAGATAGAAGTTGTGCAAAAAATGTCTTTGTTTCCAGCCTCAAAATACAGCACTGGTACCTGAACTCAAAAAGCATTCTCAGGTGATTCATGTTCACACTGAAGTGCTGGTGGAAACTGACATATTGCATTTCTCAAAAGCTCGTGGTGATGCTCACACTTCTAGTCTGCAGATATAACCTCCTACACCACTTCATCTGTCCACTTGCTCATGTTCTTTCCCTACCCTAAACCATTTCTTATATTATTGCCAATGGTCACTTTAGAACATGAATCTTATATTCAATATCAAACATATAAAAACAGTATCTTGGTTCTCATACTTTACATGAAAAGACATCATCTTCTCTATATGGCATTTAAAGCCTTTCATGAGTCAGCTGCCAAATATGTATGTGGCTACATCTTTAAACACTGTTCTTGCACAACTGAAGACAATCTGAAATATTTAGATGTTCCCAAACATGATGTTTTGCAGTTTTTGTTATTATACACTGCTAACTACATGTTTAATTTTTTTCTTCTTGTTCTTTTTATAACCACCATTCATATTTTAAAACCCCACTCCCTTGTTAATGTTGCTGTGAAGGCCTCTTTGATTCATCTCTACCAATGCCCCTAGTACCTGAATGCTTTCTTTGTAAAATCCCCTATAGCAATCTATACTTGTCCTATGTATGACACACATACGTACACACACACACACACACACACACCCACACTGTGTGCTTATATTTTTGATTCTGTATCTCTAACAAAATGAGTTCTTACAAGATATGTATTTAGAAGCCATACCTATTTCTGTGGCTAAGTTTGTTTTTCCTGTCAGAAACAATTCATACTATAAATGTACTTCTCACCACCTTTTACTTCTTACACACACACACACACACAGGAGCACATACAAACACATAATTTTAGTGGAAGAAAGTGGAGTCACACAAATCTGAATTTAAACTAGATTTACCTATTCTAAATATTTATATAAATTCACCTCTGCTCCAAGGAAACAACTATTTATATATTCATACATTAAAGAACTGTTTTATGGCTCAAACTGTAGTCTAGCTCAGTGATTATGTTGTGTGCTATGTATTTTGCTATTGGATGAAGCATACTCTAATTGTCATAGATATTTTAGGTTAATGAAATAAATTGATAGTGTTACTCATATTTTCTATAACTGATTTTCTACTTATACCAATTATGAAGTGTTGACATTCATACCTATAACATACATTATTCTATTTTTTCTAGATTTTTTAAATCACCATAAAAATAAGTACCTGTAATTGAATAAAAACAACAGCGCACCACTAATTTCATTATACACACTACATGCAATTCTCAATTCCAACACTACAGGATTATATCATATCATAAGATCTTTGAATCATTCTGCTGAAATCACATCAGTGGTAATCTATCTGTGCTATCAAGGTCACATACAAAACCTACATTAATCTGGCATGGGATATAACAGGGTTTGTTTAAAAAATCAGAATTAATGTGATCTATATGAAACAAGAGATCTATACAGATTAGACCTTATAAAATTATGAAAACTAGTGAATAAGTCTATGGAGAACCACTGTCTCTTTGCTAACAGAGTCTGGAGTTCTAAATCAGCAAAACTAGTCATCAGAAAGCAATGGTGCACATGAACCAAGGGTGAGTGAAGACAAACTAGTAGCTGTGAGGACAAAATGAAAACATATTGGTCCTCATGGTCCTCATATTGGTCCTCATGGTCCTCGTACTGGTCCTCATGGTCCTCGTACTGGTCCCCATGGTCTGCACTGTAGATGGGGTGATGAACAGAAGCTGCAGCCACTAAAATATATATGAGCTTAGCCTAAGATTCACAGAAGTTGAAGAAGGTGATACTACGAAATCAAGGAGCTACAGGTACTGCTGCTACACTATTATAAGAAAGTAAACTAGCCATGCAGAGGTTATTTCTGCAACAGTGTGGAGTGTCTTACTCTGACATGCAGCAAATGATGGCTTTTCTCCCATGTAAAGCATTTAAACCCCATGTTAATTCCTTCTGTAGTTAAGCATAGCCTGAAATTAAATAGAAAAATTTTTTTCTAAGAAACAGTTCCAGTTAAGGTAAATCTACGTAGTGGTAGACCACCACTCAAGTGGGGATAATAATGGGTCTTGAAATAACCAGTGTACCAAGAGATGGAGGGAGGGGCAAGGGAGAGGAGAAGGAGGGAATAAAAATGATGAAGATATATTATATACATGTTCTAACTCCCCACAAGTAATGCAACTGTTATGTACTACAAACATGAACTAATAAAACCAGAAATCAAAAAATTAATAAAAAGAAATAGCAAATGTAGAAATAATGTCTAAAAATATAAGCTTAATGACTCAAATATATACTGGAATAAGTATTTATTTTGTTGTAGAATGGATTTTTAAAGAACTTTCAGTGTTCAAAATCCAGACATCAATAAGTTCATGTAATGCTGTAATTCAATACAGAAAATTAGAATAATTTCCCATTCTTTTTCAATAGTTATTCCATAATATTAAAGTAAACTTCTACATCCATTTATTTATAGACTTACTCATTTAATGAATCAAGAACCTACTTATATAAAATACTCTAGATATATTTACAAACCTCCTCTTTTATATTTTGTTGCTTTGAAAAAGCCTAGCACAATACTGGATTTCCAGTAATTACATAGCATTTCTATAAAATGCTATGTAAGATAACAAATTTAATATGTTAAAGATTAAGCAATCATCCTGTGGATACGAGGAAGAAATAGTATTGAAATGTTCAATTTCACAATGAAGTATGACTTACTTGACCCAGATTATAATAATTATCTTGTCAAATATAGATTGGGATCTTAAATAGAAACTCAGGAGTATGCACTAAGTTGGTGTGCAAGGAATAAGAATACTATGATCATGACAGCAATAAAGCACTGCCTTTTGTGGAGAGAGACAAAGTTGGTAAATTTTAATAATTCAAAAGTTACAAACAAAATATCACCCGAAATTTTAATATCAATGGCTATTTCAGAAACTTATGGTACATTTTAGAGTTTCCCTTTGAGATTTATAGAATTATCCTTTGAAAATGATAAGATTTAGCTGCACAAAAGGATTGCATTTCCAAAAATACAGCTTTATTTATTTCTTAGCCTTTTAGATTTCCACCGAGATTCAGAGTCAGGATGGTTGCCAACATGCTTCCTATGCAAATGTTATTTGCAGGAATAATTTCCGGTGGGGAAATCTCTATTTCTCTTCAAATGGTTTAGTCATTAAACCTGTATTTAAGGCCTATCTGTGCTAGCGCTCATACAGGTGCTGGAAGCAAAATCCCAGTAAAGTAGGGCTCTTTACTTCAAAGGATTTAAAATTTGGAAGAGGTATGTAAATTAATCAATAATCATAGCATTAAGGTAAGCATAGTCTTAACATAAATGGAAGTATCAATAGGTCTGTACGTCAGACCATTGCTAAATTGATCTGTAAAGAAGTTCTATGCTATACCAAAACTTTGATGAGACTCTAATGCTGGCTATTGCTCCCTTCTTTGTACATTAGATACATTTGTTTTTTATCCAAGTGTACTAGCCTTCCAAAGCATAAAGCTTCTTTTTTTGGGGGGTGGGGGTGGGGTACCAGGGATCGAACTCAGGACAGGCAGGTGTTGGAACCACTGAGCTAAATCCCTGGTCCCCAAAGCACAAAGCTTTAAAAAGACACCTTGGCCAGGGATTTAGCTCAGTGGTTTTGCCGCCTGCTGCACAAGCGCAAGGACCCTAGTTCAATCCCCGGTACCAAAAAAATAAAAAGACACCTTGCCATACTGGTCCCCTCTCCAATCAAAATTGTTTATAATAATGGACTTTTTGAGTTCCTGTATATGTGTTACATTCTAAACAGTATCACTTTGATAATAAAAAGAATTGGATATTAGGCACCTAAGAAATATATTTGTAAACAAAGGAGAGCCCATGAGTACTAATACAATACTATTAGTCATAACTATGACCTTAAAATGTTACATAAAATAAATAAATAAATTATCTTGTCAATTATTAAACTCATCAGAAGTTGAATTATTGCTAATTTTAAGTCTTTTTTCATACAGTTCTTACTCTTCTCTAGAATATTTACAACCATACTGATAAAAAATAAAGCAACAACAACAACAAGAAAATCCCCAACAAGTACTACTAAAAATTTGCTTTTTCTTGGATTATCTTCAATAAAACTGATAAAAGAAAAATCACTTCTTGGTTCAAAAGTATTATGCAAATTCAACCTGGCTTGCTCTGGTTGGTTTGGTTTATATTCCCTTTTTTAACTTAGTAAATATTGTCTTAAACTTCTACAAAAGTACAACTTCCCACAAAGAGCTGAGTCAATGTTTCACAATGTTGACTATCACCTACAAAACAGGTACAATTATATTTAATAATAGATTCCAGGAAACTTGGCCTAAGAGCTACTTGTTATAAAATCTCTTTGTTGCTCCAATGTGGCAGAAAGGGTTTATTACACACACTCTAAATAGACACTCCCCTCCTCCAATGAGGGACCAAATAAAACTAACACCCAGAATGGCACTTCTGCAATGAGGGACAATGAAAATGATGATTAATCAAGTGATCGCTTAAAAAGTTCTCATAAAGACAAGAGAAGATAAAAACACAAAATGTGAAGACTGTCAAAATCATAAGTATCTCTACCAAATGATAGAGACAGAAGCGATTACAAAAGGGGCTTTTAAACCTAAATGCCTGATGATAACTATCTGTACATTTGTCCTAAATCAATTTAAAGGTACTCTAACAGACCTACCAGGAAATTTCAGCTTCTCCCACGTTATCCTCACTTCACCTGCAGCTGGCAAGCTTCAGTGCCTCTCCCTGGAGCTCTCTGAAGGCCTTTCTCAGGTCTCCATTATCTTACAGGCTTTATAAGATCAAATAGAGTCCTTAGCTGCAATGCCCTTCAAAACTGCAGAAGTCTAGAAATTCTAACTGCAGCACAAGGAGATTTCTGCATAGCTTTGGGAGAATAATCCTGTTACTATACTAACCAATCAGGTATTGTACAACAAGCTATAAATACTCTAAATGATCAGACATCCTGATTTAGAAAATCAGGGCTCAATACTTGTCTCTTTTGAAAACCTACTTAGAGCTAGCTCTCCTGGTTACTACCCTTTCTTGTCCCGTTACCAAGCATTTTTCTCTTTTGTTTGGTCCTTGTTTACTTAACTGTTTCACAAAGTTCATCTCTTCTAGAATCCAACAATTCCACCTGCAAAGCATGGTTAAACTGGGATTCCAGCATCGCTCAAATCCCGAAAACTGACTATGCCCCTTCTGACCCAAACCATAAAAAAGTGGTTCAATTTTTCTACCTTATAGCCACTTTCAACTTACCTAATCCACCAAGGCCATGTTACCATGCCCAGCCTCCAACCTAGATCATTAAATCCTATAGGTGAATAGACCAACTCTTTCACCAGGCCCTAAATTGGTCAGAGTGAGATCTCCATAATCCCCTGTAGGTAGGAACAAGAGCTACACTTGTAGGTAGCTCCAAAACAAGAGACCACCTGGGCCAGGGATTTAGCTCAGTGGTTTCTCTGCCTGCTGCACAAGCGCAAGGACCCAAGTTCGATCCCCGGTACCAAAAAAACAAACAAACAAACAAAACAAGAGACCACCAGACTCTCAACATCCCATAAGGATTATAAGAATTATATCTCTCAAGAAGAAGTTGAGGCAGAAGGTACCTAAGGAAAATGCTTGAAAAGAAGGGAGGGTTGGCCTGACTTAGTCCTGCTTTCTGGGCTACATATGAGACATGAGGTTAAAAAAAAAAAAAAAACAGCTGGGAAAAAAAGGAGGGTCCACCTTGGATCTGCTTCCTGAAACTAGATCCACCTGCTGAGTTAAACATTAGCCCAGGCTCAAGATGCCCAGGTCTACACACAGTGAGAAAAGGTAATGAGGTAAATTAGCTTACACAGAATATAATAAACTCCCAGACATACACCCAGTGGCTTTCTGCAGCACTTGGCAAACAGTAATCCTAATTACCATGTCACTGACCACGGAGATTTGATCCTCATGTGGGCCTTTGAAATCAAGACAGTTCCTCCAAAGAACATAAAAGGTCAAAAACTTCCAGCATCTGATGGAAGGGCTAAGTCAAGTCAACCACTAGCAGGAGTCACACCTAAGACAAAACTCTTAATCCCACTCTAAACACTAAGGTTTAAAACCTTCAGCATGAAGTCCACTCACAGCTGTGAATTCTTCTCACTGGCCTGCTCCCGCTCTTTGGAGTGTGTTCTGTCTCCTTTTTCAAATAACTCATTGATTCTGCTGTAGTTCATGGGTGCTCTGCTCAATTTTTTGTTTATGACATCAAGAATTTGGACAAGACACCAACCTGGTAACAGGACCAATGACAATATTCTAGAGGAAGTCACAGGTGAGAGATGAAATATTAGCATAATGGACACTCTAGACACAAAATCCAGTGCACAGAAAGGCATGAACTAGGAAAAACTGGAGAGGAAAGCAGGAAGTTCAGTTTTGTGAAGTCAAAGCAACCAAATAAGTGATGGTGAGAAATAATTTTATAAACCTGGGGCAAGATTGCAGCAGATGTCCTACACTAGCATACCTGGAACATTTGTTGGCATGATATAAATGTGGATTTTATGAAGGCTTCACGGATGAAAGCATTCCTGCATTTAAAAGGAAATTGTAAACACAGGTTGTTATTCCTTTTTTGTCTGTGGCTATCCTTCCTCACTACAGTCATATAGGCTTTAAGGGAATCCAAGATGATATGATGGGCTGCAAGGATAAAATTCTTAACTTGAAAGGATTTATAAGCTGGTCTGGAAGATATAACACATATGAAAACTAATAGCAGACAAGGAAACAACTAGACAAGAGGTAGATATGATAGTGTTGGTGTTGACTACCAATAAGCCAATGTCTCCTGGAGATATTGCTCTGCACTAAAGCACAGTGGCCGGTCATTTCTTTGAGCCTCTATACTCTCAGAAAAATAAAATAGAACTAGTCTATTTTTAAAGAAGGTTAAAGATTCTGTTGGTGGTGTAGATCTGATGTAAATCACATTAAATATTGTGATTTACAGGGTCTGTTGACATGTCACCCCAGTTTTTATTTCATTACCAGTTTGGACATAATGTTATAAATATACTAGTGCTTTTCAAGTGTAGTACAGCATATTTTCATGGCCTTCGCAGTAGCCTGCATTTCTCCAAGATTAAAAAAAAATAGTAATCATCAAACATGGTTGCTTTCAGTCACCTAGCCTTGTAAATAGTTACACACAACTGAGCCTTTTAGCTATGAGGCACTTGTAAGGTGGAAGGAAACTCCATGGACTAGAGATGTGAAAATGCTTCCATTTCAAGCAGCATAATGCATCTGAAGAGATCTTAAACAGAACGGCAGAATGAAGTTGCTGAGAAACCATAAACTAAAACTCCAGGGAGAGTTAATGAGCTTCTTGGCAAAGTGAGCTTTATTCTTTGCTGAGAAACATTGCTCCACATTTAAATTTGGGACCCTTAAATAAAGAAAAATCCGAGAACAAACTCCCTCCTCTGGTCATTGTCTATATTCTATCCCTTGTCTATATTCTACTCCTAAGTGGGTAATACTAAAGGACAATTACAATAAAACCATTTAAAATATATAAAACCAGAACTTTAATTTCTTGATACATAATATTAGATTAGGGTTATGTAAGATATGACAGGTAAAAACACACTGTAAGAATATATTCAGAATAAGAAATTGTATGTCAGGCTAGAGGTTTCTTCAGCAAAACTTCTATCCTTCTTCCTCACTTACATAGAAAGAGTACACTCTCCCATCCCTTGACTTGGAAAGCTAGTCAACAGGACATCATCAGACATAACAAGAACACAAGATTGATAAGTACTTGTGTTACTGAGGTGTGCTGAAACCAGATCAACATAAAGGGAAGTTTTCAGGAATTTTGCAGTCCAGGTGTTAATCAAGCTATGATTAAAAACTAGTAAAATAACAAAGGTAATATATGCTAAAAATTTAATACTTCCTAGCTATTTTACTATTTCCTATTATCTCAAGGTTATTTACATTTATCTAAGTTGGTTGAAATACAGTCTAAGGGCCTTGTGCTACTGTACATATTTCTATTTTCACATTTGAACACACCCTTGGCATTATCGTGATGAAAATAGTCACAAGTGATATGACAGAAATACATATAAAGTGAAACCAGTTTTTCCTATGATAGCATTTGTGCAGAAAAGAGTAAAATAGAGGGCTGCTTTCAAGGCTGGATCTTCACTGGTGTCTGGAAACTTGGACTTGAGGAAGATTCCCAAGGTCTCTAAAACTGGGAAAGGTGGTTCACTGTGTCTAAGCTGCACAAAGTTCAGACAGCTTTCCTCCCAGAACTCTGGAATTTTGGTTCCTGCTAGGCAGAAGGTGTGTGCATGAACCGTGCCAAAGCCCTGAGCCCCAAATGAGTTTTCCTGATAAGCACTACTTCCCTTGTGTTAACACTGATGCCAAAAGAATTAAAATGCATGGTCTATGTGCAACTCCACAGGGTGTGGGCTGACTCTGGAAGCCTAGCCCTCATATTTTTGGACTTCACCCACTGCACTTTTACTCTTTGCTGGTTTAACTTTGTATCTTTTGTTGTAAAAGATTTCTTGTTGATTTTTGTGGATCTTCCTAGTAAACTGGTTAAGTTGGAGGTGGTCTTGCACCTTCCAACACAGAATTACATCAACTTGGTGAATCAATAGAATATATAGGTATAAAGGTGATTTCATCATCATTAAATTCTTACCATGGATTTGACTCTGGCACTCAAGATTAAGATCCGCTTCCCTATTTCATATTTTCAATAATTAAAATTTATATTTTTTCAGATTTATGGAAGTATTTATGTCAAATGAAAATCATATATATTGAAGTTGTACAATGCACATATATATTGTGAAATGATGCCCACAGTCAAGATAATTAATTTATCCATCAATTCACATAGTCTACTTTTACAGTTTACTCCCTAATTTACAGTGTCTGGGGGCTGTGTGCACTAGAGATTTCAGTAAATCTTCAGTTTATGTGCATGAATGGCTTCAAATTTTGATGGTGAATCACAGCTGGGGGTTTCTACTTACATATTAATGCCTGTCAATCTGATCCTCCATGCAACTTTTTTCCAAACAAATATACAGTATACCTCTTTTAATATATTTACAACATAATGAGTTTATGGGAAACATACTATATATATGTTTAAAGACTAAACATAAAAATAGGATGAGTACAGAAATTGACATGCATAATTCACAGACAGAAAGGTGCTATACAAGTTTTGTGCTCCAGAGAATGTTTACATGAAATTTTAATGTTTTTGCATCCTAAATCTCATCATGCTCTTGAATAACACAGAGGAGTATCACATTTTTAGAAGTGGGCAGCTAAATCAGAATTCTGGGCAACTAAATCACAATTTGTGGAGGAGATACATTCAATAAAGTTCTTATAGACCCTGAAAGAAAACTGGACTCAGTTTTCATTATCTTGTGGTTCCAACTATCATCTTTTTAATAATTGTGTTGTTTAAAAGAGTAAAAACAGAATTTCCCCAAGAGGTCAGTTGAAAGCATATCAGTATTAGTGACAACATTTTTATTAATAATAATATATTGCAAAGTATTCAATACTGGTGGTATTTTACATATAAACTATCTACAGTGATATAAGTAAGTATAACAGGGCAATTATTCTCTGAAGGTACCTAGGTTCTTGGCATTTTTTTTAGCAAGTGTGGGTAGAAACTGTTAATATTTCAGTCTTTATTGGTGAGAACAACATGATATATCTAACATACATAATAGAAAAATTTGGCTTCCCAGCTACAGAAAACAAATTGCACATAGTACTCTCTATATATTATACATGTGTGTGAAATTTTGGTAAATTTTTATTTAAGAATAAATACTTTGTTCATTTCCTTGTATATGTAGATAAACTTGGAGTTTGAAGGGCAAGGATCTGAAAAATCATGAGATATCAGACTCGTACTCTTGATGAATTTCTCTAAGAAGAATAATGGCTAATCAAAAAGAATATTCAGGTTCAAGGATATCAAACCAGGGGTAAAAACCAATTTATATTTTTGGTAACTTCTTTCCACTTGTTTTTATCCAAGAACTTTCTTTGTAAAGTGAAATGGGTTTTTTTTTTGATCCTGATATTTTCCTTAGATGTGAATTGATTACCTGAAGATTGATTAAGATCATAACCCATGATCTTTTCAGAGATAAAATCTGAAATAGAGAAAATGCCTTCACAGTCTTAAACTTTAAACTTTTCCTGGGCAGTGAATGAAATTATAATATGTTAGGAGCCACTGGTGATGTCATGTAAAGAAAGTGATCAAATTGTTATGTAGGGTACATGTTACCCTGGTGACACAGAATGCACCTGCAGTAAGGGAAACCTAATTATAAGCAACAACCAACCACCCCTGGGCTCTGAGAGTCTAAACTTTATATATATAATTTTTTTTTGGTACCGGGGATCGAACTCGGGAACTTGCGCCAGGCAGGCAGTGGAACCACTGAGCTAAATCCCCAGCCTTAAACTTTAGAATTCAGCAAAACTTAAAATATGAATCTGGATTATTTTATAATCTGAAACAATATATTCCCTTTACATACAAAAGTGAGAGACTGTGCGTGTGTCTCTTCAGCAAGTTTGCAGTCAGACATGCCTCAGGGCAGGCTCCTATCTATCCTGATGTTCTTTCTGACTTCTCCCTACTTTGATTGAAACTAATGAGCTCCCTCTCTTGACATCTGACCCTCACTTGTATAACTAACTTCAGCTTTAGGCCTTACCCAACTACATGGCTCTTGTTTCTGATTTTGCTGCTGTTTGTATAGCAAATATTCGTTGCATATTTTATAAAAACAACTCTTTAGCATTAACCTGTTCATGACTTTGGATCTGGAGTTATTTTGTGGTGACTTCAGTCTCCTAAGAGCTAATACAAATCAGCATATCAACTTCATCCCTCTGTTCTCCCTTGCCATGCCTGCCCAAACACATTTTTCTGCATACATCCTCAAACTCCTTCTTTCCCAGACTCTAGAATTACTTCTTCAAGGCCTATTAGCCCTTGCTTCGGTATGCAAAGGAAACTCAGCAGGTTCCTGCTTCCATTCCCCTGCCCTGATCTCCACTACTCATTACTGTCTAAGTCTTCTCCAAATGACTGTTAAAATAAATGAAGAAATGAATGGAAGACTTACAACTTCAGAAAAATCCACCAGAATTATATACTCCTTCTTGAGATGTTAATTTTTTCCACTGGACTAAATACTTCCAAATCTTCAACAGCAAGTATTTGCTGCCTGATGTAGCCCAGGAGCGAGTGTTCAAGAAGGGCCTGCATCCATCTCAGTTTGTCTTTAGTGTGACAGTTGTTCTTGCTGCTCTGGGCAGACAGTCAATGTCAGGTTTTGTATTTACAGCTCCAATGAGAGAGGCTCAATTCTAAGAATTCTAATTTGTAATTTGTACTTTCTCAAAGCTGTTATTAGATTCTTCATCCTCTACTAATGTGTACAAATAATCAGCAGTTTTATGCATCTAAGAACAGTTTAAACATTCAGAGGTACTAAATTACCATGCCTGTAAGACCCCAACAAACTATAGAACATTTGATGGGGAGGGTGGAAATAGGAGCTTCCTGATAATCTAAAAATCACATCACATACCACGTACATTGATTCCTAGAAGGCCTAGAAATGCTGCTTGAGATTCAACATGTATATTAGCCCTCGAAGTAAGGTTAAATAAGTGGAAAGGAAAAAACAAGTTACTTTAAGTGTTAGATTTTTATTAAGCATTTATTGAAGAATTCATTGAGCAGTTAAATATGTATAATCAAAGCAGGAAACTTCCTTCTAATTTTACTGTTGAAGTCATACAGAGGACGATAATTGCTCTAAATTACAGGACTAACTTGTATTTCATTTTCTTTTCTTTATACATCTGTTGAATTCCACCATATCTGTTCAACTCTGGCAATTTTCTCTGAGCAATCTTGATTGTATGATGTGTACCAAGTGTCTAAAATAGATGGAAGCTATATAAAAAACAATTCTTTCCTGAAATTGTGGAAGGAGAATCTTCTGACAAATTTCAGTTTAATTTTTGTTGTTTATGAATTAATAGAACCAGTAACTGCATTGTTGCCCTTCTACATTGATCTTGAGACTCGATTTGTGGCCAATTTCAGGCAGTATTAGCTATTTGTGATTCCCAAAATTCTTGACATCTTGGCATATCCCTGTCAGCTGTGGTCAAACCAAACCCAGAACTCATCCCTGAAAAATGTGTCAAAAGAAACTATGTATTTATATGGAATATGTTCAGCTGCTTAAGAACATATCTAACATCAAGAGAAGCATAAGTAATTCTTAAAATTCCACAACTGCATTATGTTTTCATCCAACTGTGAATGCTTTTTAGTACTATCCTGGAACAAATCAGGTTATAAACATCAATATAGTACACATGGAAAAATTAAAATTTAAAATATTTATGCTTAACAAAGACAGTTGAAGCATAAGAAAGTCAGGCAGGAGATTTCTTTTAAGAGAAATAAAATAATATGTTAGATATGGTGACAGATTACTTATCATTCCAAGTATATGTACATTATTTTGGCAGCTTATTCTCATGTGTAACACAGACTACTTTTTCTCCTTGGTGGTAGTTTTGAGTCAGTATTATTCGCACTAATAAGGCATATAAAACAGAAGCGCTGGCTACTATAAAGAAAACAAATGTCTAGTGGCCAGGGTATTCTGGCTGGGACCAAGCTGACAGTTCAATTATCCAAACAGGTTACAAATGACTGCATTGAAGACAAATGCCTGTAGATTTCCCTCTGTGAGCACTGTTCAAGACAGAAAAATGCCAAAGAAAAGGTACTATCTTTCAAAAAAACTACAGATGTTTGTATTTGGGTGTGTCTGTGTGGCACGTGTATTTAAACTACTAAGAGAATCTGGAGTTTTGAACTTTTTCCAGTGGCAAAATTAGTAATATCAGTTAGAAGAAAAGCAAGTAACAACTAAAAAATTCCACTTACCCATCAAATAGATGGCATTACAATGAAAAGTACTGCCATTGCGGGTACTCTGAAATATTACAAGATTTTGAGTAACCCTTGGAATTCCCATGTACAGTATTTTCTCTAGTGTCTAATTTGTGAGTACAGTGATTCTGTTATTGTATGAGCTAGAAATGATCAAATGACATTTAAGTCAATCACTACTCATAATATCTTATTAACAAAATGCCTGGAGATGTAGCTCAGTCCTAGAACACGTGCTTAGCAAGCACACAGGCCTAGGTTCAATCCTCAGCACCCCTCCCTCATTTTACTAATTGGCTTACTGTTTCACTAAAAATGAAAAGCCCAGCAAATGAAATCATTTGGTTAAAACCTTTATCTTTGTTTTGGGGTAGGTACTTTGTTGTTTTTCACTGTTGTTTATTTGGAAGTACGACTCTATCTTAAATTGAGTTTGAAAAGCCTCTATTCCCAGGACTCTGGAAGGCAGAAGCAAGAGAATAACAAGTTAAAGTCCAACCTGACCAATTTAATGATTTAGTAGAGCCCTGTCTCAAAAAAAATTACCTATATAAATAAATATATATATATATGGATGTACCTCAGTGAAAAGGCCTTCAGCTCAATCCCCAGTACAAGTCTTTACCTAAACATGTTGTCAAAATTATACACACAGACTTGATGAAGAATTAATAAAGAAGAAAGGCATTTTAACATAACAAAAAAGGACATCTTTTTTAGTCTAGTAAACTTGTGTTCTAAACAGGCCGTGTAGTCTTGGACAACTTAACATTTCTAACCTTACTTTCATTTGCTTTTAATATGACACAGATGGTATAAGCATTATTCAACTATTAAGAATAAATAAAGTAAGCTCCTAAACTACCAGGCACCATGTCAGAGCATAGTATATGATTTGCTGATGTTTGCTATTATTACATGAACCAAGCAGAGAGACATAGTTATGTGCATAAGGTCTGAGTGAAGTAAAGTCTACTTTCTTTAAATCACATGTGAATTCAAATACCAGACATTTATTGAACATCAACTTTGTCAGATGTTGGCTGCTTTATGGGAGTAAAAATGTTTTTTAAAAAAGAGCAAAATTAGACGTATCAGAATCTGGTAAGAAAAATGTGCAAGCAGAGAAAGAATTTCAGTCAAAATAAAGGAGTGCCTCAGATACTGAGGAAGCCATGAGGACCTAGGTACAAAATCTAATTTGAAGCATTCACCACAGAAACACCAACTGGTAAAGCTAAGGATGAAGGAGAGTATTTGGGGCAAGGAAGAATATCTAGGCAAAAGTTCTGGGACAATAAATGAGGGATATTTTGGAAACATTTGCTAAACACAATTCTATTTGAGTAGGGAACTATAAAAATATGTTTCCTAGGGATAAAATTATCAACAATAGAAGCACAGAATTATTGACTTTTAATAGTTTAATCCAGGACTAGAAAAGGCATGGCCATAAAATTGGAAATGTTATAAATACATTTTACTCTAAATCTTCATATATGGGTTCTTTAGAGATCCTATTTATCTAAAATAAGGAATATCTATTCAGAAAAGCAAAAAAAAATTTCATTTTGTGATAATTAGCATCAGCTATTAAACAACAGATTGGCAATGTATGTGAGCAAATGGAAGTCATTTATGTCAACCTTGGCCAGACAGAGATTTTTAAAGGTTTTGCTCCTTTTACCAGTTGTATTGGTGTACAGGTAAAAGTGAATATTTTTAAAGTGTACAACTGATGTTTTGTTATATGTATACTGTGAGGAGACTGCCACAATCAGCTATTAATATATCCATCAGATCATATAGTTCTAGTTTTGTTTCATTTTGGTTAGTGCTGGGGTATGTGTGTGTGTGCGTGGTGAGAATCACTCCCAGAAAATTAAAGAATACATTTTAAAGTACACAGGAAACCATGCTGTTCATTAGAACCTACTCATCTATAACTGAAAATCTGTTCCCTCTAACCACTATCCCCCTTTTACATCCACTCCTGAGCCTCTGAAGACCACCATTGTACCCTCTGTTGCTATGAGTTTAATTAATTTTCACTCCAAATGTAAGTGAGGTCCTGTACTATTAATATTTCTGTTCCTGGCTCATTTTATTTGCATAGAGACCTTTGGGTTCACCCATATGATTCCAAATACAAGAGTGCATTCTTTTCAAAGACTGAATAATATGCCATTGAACATACACATGTATTAAATTTTTTTGATGAACACTTAGGTAGTTTTCATATCTTGATTATTATGAATAATGTTGCAATAAACATGAGAGTGCAAATATCTATGAGATGCTGCTCCAATTTCTTTGGATACATTCCAAAAGTGGGATTTCTGGATCTCTCAAGTATTTATATTATTTTTAAAGAATCTTCACAATCATTGTAATTATTTATATTCCCACCAAGAGTATACAAGGGTTCTTTTTTCTCCACATCTTTCTCAATATTTTTACACTTAGTTTTATAGTAGCCATTTAATAAGTGTGAAGTGATATTTCATTGTGGTCTTAATTTGCCTTTCCTTGATGATTACTGATGGTGTGCATTTTCTCATAAAACTGGCCATTTGTATGTTTTGGAAAATGGGAATTCCAGTCTTTTGCTAATTTTTTGTTTTTTATTTTTGTGTTTTTTTGTTGTTGTTACTGAGCTATATAAGTTCCCTATATATTTTGGATTTTAATCCCTTATGAAGTGCATGGTTGGAAAATATTTTCTTCCACTACCTAAGCTGTCTTTTCATTCTGCTGTTCTCTTTGCTGTATAGGAACATTTTAGGTGGATGGAGCTATTTTATTTTTTTGTTTCTACTGCTTTTGGTTCCAACTCAAAATAGTCATTTCCAAGACCAATGTCAAAGAGCTTCTCCTTTTTCTTCAAGGAATTTTATGGTTTCAAGCCTTTATTCATAAGTATTTATTTTTCTGTTCTTTTATTATTTTAATTTCACAGTTATATGTAGGTATCAGTACTAAGAAGTATTTATTCATTTATATCTATTGTAATATTAAATTTTCATGAAAGGATAGTTTTATAAAAATATGTATTTATAAATATGGATGTATACTTATATGTATAATATATGTAAAATATATAAAATAAATATACATACATATATTCCTTGTGTATAAAACATAAAATTCATATATTGATATAGAGGATGGTCTATTTAAGTTTGTCAGGTAATGAACCCACCACACTGCATGTTAATTCTCAATCTTATAAATATGACCTATATCCCCAATTTTAAATGGTAAAAACATTAAAACCCAAAAAGGATGAAATAATTGCCCAAAGTCTCACAGCTGGCTAGAAATAACCTCAGCTTCCACCACTGCTTTATAATTCCAAACTCAAGTCTTCTTCTACTACACTAAGATCTAAAAGCAACTAATTAATCACAAACAAATCAATCACCAACTAAAATTTAACTTTAACCTTTGTTAAATAACTTTCTACTAAAAATGAATACCGAATGATACTAGAGTGATAATTACAACTCATGGGCATATGTTTCTCTTGATTTAATGCTTAGTTTAATAGCACCTGCAGTGATTCGGGCACATGAGAATTGATTAGATGTAGCTAGACATTTTCTCCATATGTTTCTGCCTTCTATATAAAAATTTTTATTTGTTTGTCATTTTGTGAAAATTTTTATTGTTTCTCAAACTATTATTATCATTATTATTATTATCGTCATCATCATCATCATCATCATCATCATTCCCATGGTGGTGTGATTAATAAGCCTACATCTAAACAAAATATCTACAGCGACACTGTTAATAGTTCCACTTAGCAAGACTTGTAGTGATATCAAAGTGCTTGTTAATAGGTAGTAAAATTATTACAAAAACATTAAATTTCTGTTCCTCAAATATAATCTGGCACTATCATTATATAGATGAATTTTCTGTAGTCTCTCTTCACCACTAATAAGTCATTTATGGGCTTATGTTATTAGCTTCTGAGTACATTAAGACCTACCTCATGCTCATTTCAGTTATTTCAAAGTAATACTTTATTAAAAAACACTAATTATCATTTTGAAGAATGAATTCATTTTAAGCAAAAGCTCATATATAATGCATTGATATCACTCTAACTTTCACTCAAAATGTTTAAAGAAGGCCATTAAATTTCTTCTTATAGTCATAAAAAGTCACATTAGAAGAATAATTAACTGCAGAGTCTGAATTTGTTTGCATTTCCAAACTACTAAATTTTATCCCTGCTTTCCTTCTTTATGTGCAGCACATCTGCTTCTGTCCACTATGATCAAGTGGGATTGGAAGAACTTACAAGGGCTCCCAAAATTCAGTAGGAAAATTATGAATAGAAAGTAGACAAAAAATGGAAAGATGGAATTGAAAAAGTCCAAAATAACCAGGTATGGAGAAAGCTTTATTTTTAAATTAGAGTCATCCTTCATAGTTTTGGGGAAGGAGGATTCCAGAAGAAATTTCCCAGTTTAGAGGAGATTGGAGCAGCTATCTTTGACTTTGTTTCTTAATATTACAATCTTTTGTGATTCTCTGCATTACTTCTACCCCCCGTTACCATCAATGTAAAAATCCTGGCTTAAAGGTAGGCAAAATCTCTTTCCTTTGGTTGTTCTTACAGAAACAGACATGTAGAGTTTTTGTATGCGTTGAAAAAATGGTAGCCAATGAAACAACCCATTTGTTCATTGTCCAGAATATCCTAGCATAGGAGTAGGAACTCATACAGAACAAAGTCCCTACACATCTCACATCTTTCTGAAACTTTCAATTTCTTCTCTAAGGAATTCTGATGTGAAACAATCTTGTATCTTCAGTAGTAGTATGATGTCACATGCAATGCACTGGGTTTGGGGAACTTAGCTTCTGTCTCATGAAATGGTCTTGCAGTGCAAATTTGGCAGTCAGTCTCCCTGAATACAATTTTCTTCTTGAAAATACAAAATAATATAAATTTACTATAGGATTTTCATAACTTTAAAAAGAGGTATAGTATGAAAATTGACTCGACAAATGTTTGTTTAAAGAAAAAAACAATGACCCACACTCAGGGTTCTTTTTCTTATTTTCTTCTCTTAATTCTTTCATATGAAAGAGTCTGTTAATACTGCATTAAAAATTACTTTACTGGACAAAACAATCCCAGTAGTCTAGAATTCTGATCTTTTTAGCTGATCATTTAGCTTCTGATCTTTACATTTATATTTCATAGTTCAATTTCTTTCCAGACTTGTGCTAATGATATTTTAAAGGCACAATTAAAAGTAAAATAATTATTGCTTTAGTTAATACCTCTGTTCTTCTCTGCAGCATTTCTGATGGTATGTCTAAATGAAATCTTTTCCTCAGTCACCTACTTAGATACAGTGTACCACAATTCAGAATCTAATACATGTAAAAATCAATTAGATTATCTGCTCATTATTTGTAATTTAGATAATTATACTGTATTATGGGCATTTTCAACTCAGTGACTTTCAGTTACCATTTGGATATTGCATAAACCCAGTGCTTATTTAACCATTTATACTTATATATACTTAAGGATATATATGCACATATGTAAACATATTTATGTTCTGGAATTCTTTCAGATCTCCAAGAGACTCACTATGAACTTTTATATAGTTATCTACAAATACTGCTTTAAATTGTATGAGTTTTGTAACCGTCTGTATTTCAGTGGTAGTCTACTGTGTAACTGCCTAGTCACTTATTTTTCTGCTGAAACAGAACCTTACTTCCCTTAGAAAATCGTTTAGATTCAGCTGAGAAAAGAAATAAAACTATAAAACAATCTCAAATCTGTTGACACTACTAGAATTCTACAAGGGCCTTAATCATCTCACATACTGATTTTTCTGCAAATATTTATCCTTGTCCATATATTTGTTCAGCTACAAACCTTGTATGCTGGAATATAGGGTTAACTTCCACTGGTAGTTTGATCATTAATAATAATAATTGATAATCATTGATCATAACATGATCATTAAGGACCCGGAAATACTGGAATCTTTTTGTACCTTTACTAGTGATGTTGCTTTCTAATCTTAGTTGGGATTATTACAAGGACTATATATAAGGAAGAGAAATCATATGGGAAATAAAATACAGTGCTTCAGCAAATCTGAGCATCCTTCAGGAATACCCATGTAGAGTATTTGTAAAAATTGAGTTAGAATATTAATCTTGGGGGCCGGGGATGTAGCTCAGTGGTGCCCCACCTGACTTGTAAACACAAGGTCCTGAGTTTGATCCCAGTACTGAGGGAAAAAAAAGAATATTAATCTTGGATATACAATAATCACACCTTCCTATTCTTCTCTTACTATCTCTTTTATAACATTCAATTTATTTCTTTCTGTTTGAAAGATACAACACAATGAAAGTGATAGATGAAAATCAGATTTCTTTGTTATGTGAAAAGCCTATTAGGCAGATCCACACAGAAAGTTGACACTGTAGACAGAATTTTGGCAAGTTGGAGGGAGACAATTTTAGTATATGGCAATTGAGGTGGTCTTGTGGGTTTCATGACTTCCTTGTGGAATTGCTAATCTGAATAATTTGGGGAGCTTGGGGGCTGTGTCTATTTATCTGGTACTTGGGCATGTAGCCACTGGGGCAGGTATGTGCTGGTTCCAGCATGTGGAAAACCAAGAAAGAAAAGAACTTGAAAGGTGGATTTAATCAGTTGTTCAGTAAAAGGAACTAACTGACTGATGACTGATCCTCAAAACTAGGTCAAGACAGCATCTAAACACATAAAACCATATTATATTATACCACATGCTATTCTTTCAAGACCACATGAAATCTTAAGTTTTCTGGATAGCAACACAGAGAAAGTAAATCAAGGAGGGAAGGAAATACTTTAAAAAGTCTACAGAGCATGCCATGGCCAACGAACTCACCCAGTACATTGAAGAATGGAAGGAGAAGCCAAGAGGGAACCCAGGAGAGCACAGCCACAATTGAATGCCCAACAACTGTGCCCTAGTGCCAACAAAGTCCAGTCAATATCTGAGATCTCCACTAATTTGTAGGCAGCTCGCCCTCTCTTAGGGACATAAGTACTTACACAGGAGTCAGACAGAAAGAGGTATTTATTTCTCTTACTTTTTTTTCAGGATCTTAACAAAGAAAATCAGACTTTAATGACCTGGATTGAAACAACTGAATCAAAGGCACCAGGAAGAAGTTTTTCAATAGAATTGCCTTTACCAACCAATAACTTTTTAGAGAATTGATGCTGACATGGTAACAAACCCTAGTGATTATTTTGAAGTCTGTAGATGTTTAGACAAGAACTTTCATGGCCTAGCTATCAATCTGTTCAGACACCTACACATCATCTACTTGGAAGATGTATGCACTTGCCCTTTATTGTTATTTCATCAGGTGCATAGACAAGTTATAGAGCATTATGGTATAATGAACTGTATTTCAGGGTTAAGCAAAGAATTACTATGCTTAGACTACACTGTGAAGTAACATTTGGTTAAAAACATACCAGTGAGGTTTGCTGAGGTCATAGTATAAAGGCCCATATACCATACTGAAGAATGTGAACATTTTTTTAACCTCAGGGCAATGAATATTGATCAAAGAGTTTGAACCACAGAAAAAATATGACTATATTTGAGTTTCAGCAGTATGACTCTAACTAGTGTATGGAAGATTTAAGTGAACTTAAAGACCAGACCTAAGGTTGTTTAAAGCAGAGATAAGATATATTGATGACCCACTGTAATTTCTGAGGAGATGAAATGCAAAGTAATGAATGGATCCAACAGACATTGAAAAAATAAAAACAAAAAGACCAGATGTCCCCTTGGTGTTGAAGCAAAAGTTTAATCAGTAATGACTGCAAGGTCACTCATTTGAGCAAATACCCTAAAGGAAAATAATCCTGAATCATCTCAGTTGGAAACTCAAGGAACACTTGCTATTTCCTGAGTTTGGAATGTCTTTTTTTTTTTTAACCTATTCCTTGTGTACAAATTCTCCTGGTCCTTTACATTTGGATTAACCATCACTTTTTCTAGGATGCCTTCTCTAAAGTCCTTCATGTCACAGGACTCATAAAGAAAACCTATAATAGCATTCAGTAAAATGCATTGCAATTCATGGCTTCCTCACCTTTTCTCAATATAATCTTGTGAGCATCTTGAAGACAAGTGTTGCGTCTCATCTTTGTGTTTCTGATGTATTGCATAACGCATGCTACAGACTATCAATAAATATTACTTTACAGGTGAGAAGAAATAGGGAAAGGGAAATTATAAAATGGACAATTTTCTCAGTAAACTACCAAATACATCTTCTCTTAACAGATGTTTATTTCTCAGTCACTTTTCATTCCTATGAAGGTTGTAAAACTCTTCTGGAATATCCTATAAGTATCTCTCCTTCAACTGTTGACTCACAGACAAGACTGTTGTCCTCTAGTAGTTAGATTATCTTCTGGCTTTAAGGAAATTTAGTTCATGTGGAGGAAGAAAGCATGGAGAAAATAAACTAGACGCCAATAAACAGAGTGAAACATATCACTGTTAGCCACAATTAACTGCAAGAACTAGACAGCTCCAATCTGAGAGCAAGGCAGATGAATGAATGTAAAAACATTCTGAATAATGTTGATCAATAGCAATCTCTAATGCAGAAGGATATAAAAGGAAGAAAGGGGTTACAGGTGGATGGGGGAAAGAGATGAAAAACTATGTAACTGAATATGACTACAAATCAGAAAATAAGAGTATGCCCTAACTTTGAAAGTGGAAAATTAGTTATACAATGTGTAACAGATTACTTGGTAAGTACTCTGGCAAGTATGCCAAGAACAAATCTATTGTACTGATGCAAATCAAGACTATGTGCTGTCAGGCAAGCACATATAGTTCCAAAATAACTTTCTACACCATCATATGTGTGGTATATTACAACGTGAGTATATCCATGGCTTTACATACTTCTTCAAATATTTCTTTGTTTAACTGTGCTACTTCAAGCATAATAGGTTTGCACTATTATATAACCTGAGTCTTCCTTCCCATTCAGAGAAAGACTAAAGAGTAAAATGTCAGAGTAGCGAAATTTTTGGGTGACATGGTGTCAGATTACTTATTATTCTGAAATGTAACAGTGAGGTATGCAGAGCAGGGATTAATGTACATGTGCTACAAACGCATAGCCCGATCTTCTTTTTGCAGTCATTTAATGTAGTATGGTATCTAGAATTTATACTATGACTTTTACAGCAATATGAACCTTGGTCTCAGGAGATATCTTTACTATGCAAAATATCCACTAGTTATCCATTTGTATTTATATGTTTCAACAGATTTGTTTTGCACATTTATTTTTAAACATAAAATTAGTTTTTTATGCTTGATTTTTATGGCAAAATTAGCATATTCCTAACATTGAAGGTATAATGTCCTTATTATCGAGATTCTGCCTCTAGAACTGCACTTCAGTAAATAAGTCTCAATGTGTGTTCATGAATTGTAACAGACAGCGAGAGTACATGATATGAAACTGCCCAGATGTGAATAGATAGGTATGTACATTAAAGGGAAAATGTAAGTGTGAACCCTAAATCAAGCACATCAAGAGCATTCTGCTATTTAAAAGGATTGACAAAGTAATCCATCAAAACCATTCTACTACTTTTCAATTACCTTCACAGATCCTCAATTTCTTCATCTTATTTACTATATAGTTTTAAGGATACATTAGAATACATATAGAGAAACACTTAAAAAAACTATTGACTGATAAGCTCTAATCATTAAAAATTAGCCCCTGTTCTCAAACTCTTCAGAATGACTATACATGAAGTAATTGTAAGATCATAAAAAAGTAGTCTTATCCGTTTATAATATTTCTATCATGTTGGAAAAGTAAGGCTAGGATTCTAAGAACCCTGGTGAAAAATAACGTATTATTGTGATTTTAGAAAATTTTTATATTACTGTAATTTGACTAAAATTTTATGGAGAGTATTTACATCTCATTTGTCATTTTCTATGATGTAATTTTCCTTTATTCTTTAGGTCTTGTTTTTACATTAATTTATGCTAGTTGTATAAAGTGTTTTGAAGAACTTTTGCTATTTCTACTCTTTGAAAAAACTGTGCATAAAGGTCATAAAGTTCTTGAAATTCTGATAAAAATTGCCAGCAAAATAAACTATGCCTTATACTTGTGTGTGAGGAATGAGAATTTGCAACAAATCATAATTTATCTGTTTGATCTATGTAATGATCATTGGTTTCTTCTGATTTCCTTTTCTGCAGGAGTAAATTTTGGAAGTAAATTATTTTTCTAAGGTATTAGTCATTGTAAGTGGACTTTTACATTAATTGCAATAAGAATTCTATGTATGCTTAAATGAAATAGATATAAAGATAGAAATATGGATCTGTGTTGTAATTTACCTCAATATATACTCTAATTGTTGTATATAAGTTTCTATATATTAAAAAAATTCAAACTATTATTAACATTTAATTTCAGAGAGATATTAAAATCTCTCTGATTTCTAACTTATCAAAATCTATAATTTTGTCTTGAGTTTTAATTAAAAGTTGTTAGATAAATCCTGGATCTGAGTTGTTGCATCCTTCTGGTCAGTAGTTAATTTCATCCTTCTTCCCTTAATAAGGATATTTCATCAGCAATAATGTCTTCAAGGAAGAGTTAGTAGTACTTCCCAACAGCTATCTGTAGTTAGAATTTGTCCGATATTCCTTTCTTCATCCAACAGTGTCAAAATTTTTGAGTCATTATATATTCTGAGTCACTATATTTATTAATATCTTATAACTTACTGTTTTATATCCCATTTGAGACTATTTATCACTGTAATTTTATTCTAGAGATAGTGATTGATGATATATTTCATTTTTACAATCATATAATATTGTGATTTCTACTTATCATACTTACTCTTGATTTCTTTGTTTTGTAAGCTATATTCTTGTTACTGTCTTAGAAATTATATTCTAATTCTTTTATTTTCAAATATTATGGTTTAATTTTAATTCCCTTGCATAATAAAGGATAAAATTTTTCATCTGTCATACTGAATGAAAAACAAATCTGAACTTTAATTCTGATCTCCTTATTCTACTTTCTATGATTTTTTTACCTGAAACATAATATATGCCTTGCCTTACTATCAAGTGGTTGCATTTTGCATTATTCACCTGTAATGCTTATTTTGAATTAGTAACATATTTCCAATTAATTTCCATATGGTTATTAGAGAAAAATCATTAGTTGGTCATTTCCCTCTAATCTGGTTTATAGACACTTACTACTTAAAACTTACTTAGCTCTTTCAGAAATATCTCTGATTATTAAAAATTGCCAGTCACGGGCCGGGGATTTAGAGCAGTGGTTCCAGTGCCTGCCTTGCAACCACAAGGTCCCGAGTTCGATCCCCAGTACCCCCCCCAAAAAAAAAAAATTGCCAGCCACTCTCTGCTCCGGTTCATATTGGAAAGGTACCTACACCCAAATCCCATGTGTTCAGAAGTGAAGCTTTCAGAAGGTCACTGGACAGGAGGGCTGCCACTTTGCCAGTCAGTTACCCCATGGTTGCAGCCATATCCAATGGCATTATTGGGAGGTGATGGAAATTTAGGAGACCTAGTTGAGGGGAGTGGATCCTGGAGGCCTGATGCTGGGGACTCTACCTTGTATCTAGCCTCTTCTTTTTTGGCTCTTTCCCTCTCTGCTTCCAGCTGCCATGTGATGAGTACCTCTCTTCTGCCATGATGTTTTGTGTCACCTTAGGCCCACAGCACTGGAACCAGCTGGGCATGGACTGAAATTTCTGAAACTGTGAGACAAAACAAACTCTTCTCGCTTTAATTTGACTTTCTCAGGTATTTTGTCAATGGGATGAAAATCTAACACACTTTAAATGAAAATAAATTTATTTCAGTTTTAAGTAATGATTATACTATATTTAACATTCTAGCCTGACAATTTTTAAAATATACTGAAAGCATCATTCTACTGTTCTGGCTGATGGAAAATATGGCCATCGGTCTAGTTTTCATATCTTTCTTGAAGCATTTTAAAGAGTCAACTAGAATACATACTAACCTTTTGAGTACCTACCATAGTTTTATAAAAATATATGACATTAGTTTATTTATAACACAAAACATATGAAAGCTATCCTTCCATTCTGATGTCTAGGCTTGGATTTGCTCAACTGTGTGACTGGAACTGAGAAGCTGTGAAGTAACTTTCTTTTCAACACATTTTTAAAGAGTATTGATTCATTGAGAACTTAGGGTCCAATAGTCTGAGTTTCCATGGGAGTATGGATTTTAAGCTTTAAGTGGGTTCAGCAGGAACCATTTATACAGATATACACATACTGAGAGTTATTTTCTTTCTAGCTCAGGCATCCAATTCAAGAAGTTAAGTTCTCAAAGTTCTTAGGACTTCATTTTGCAAAGTGAGTGTTCCATGTGGCAAAGATTCCCTCCTTGATTATGACACCTTCATTTTCGTTTTTCAGTCTCAATATTCTAATTTCATGTAAAAATTATCTATTAAAATAATGCTGTGTGACAAACTCACAAGAAATTCAGTAGGTGAATGCATTTACTATTGATCACATGACCATGAGTTTGCAAACACTCCCTGTAGTTTAGCCAAGTTCATCCATGTGTCTGCACTCTGAGTCTTAAAGGTGGTCCTGCTGATACTTGCTGAGTTTTCTTGTATGTCTGTGTTTGGCTCTTTGTGGGTTGATCTTGGATGGCCTTGTTTTTTCCTTAACTATCGTTTTCACACCCCTGTTGTAGGCTGGTCTGTACACGTTCTCGTAGCTGTTCCAAGAGTATAAGAATGGAAATGGGAATATGCAAGCTATCTTTCAAACTTTTGCTTGCGTCAAATTTGCTAATAACCTATTGGCTAAAGAACGTCATGGTGAATGAGCTCCTAGTCACTCTAGGAGCACATGATCAGAAAGCATGGGTATGAGAAAATTTAAAAACTTGAGTCATTATTGCAATTTACCACCAAATGTGTTTGAGTTTTTATCCTTTTATAAGCTGACTTTTGTTAAACCAGTATTGTAGTGGCTAATTTCTAGCCTATATTTCATGTGAGGAAATTCAGTGATATAAATAATCATATAGATAATAATTGGAGAAAACAGATTTTGAGTTCATATTTTCTGACTCAAACTGCCAACTTCTTTTCTGTTTACTATCCTTTATCTCTTTTTACTTCTTATCTATTTTTATTCTTATTTTTGTTTTCATTTTTAGACTAATTTCTTTGGATTACAATTAAAGGTCAACATCAGTTACACGCATGATAAAACAATGATATTTCTAAGCACAAACTCCACAAAAATTTATTGGTTATTCTTTAGTTTTTGTTTATCTTTCTTCAGGGAAATATAGAGTCCTCCAAAAATGTATACACATTTCAGGAAAAGAAAAACTTGTATAAATATTTTAATACTAAACTTACTGAGATATCATGAGCTTAATACAAATGACCTTTGGTCTCTACAATTACAAGAGGTGCTCAAAGTGGTAGCCATGAGTTTCCACACATTTATTAATATGGTGAGCTGCTGCTTGGGTAACCTTGGTCACTGAGATTGCTGCACATGCATTTTCAATTTCTTCTCTAAGGTCTGGCAGGGTAGTGGGTTTTCTACCATACAGGACATCCTCTAGGGTCCCCCATACAAGGGGAACACCATCTGTTACAAAAACATCATACTATTTTTCTTTTCCTGATGTGTGTACACATTGTTTTTGGTGGACTCCATATGCTAACAATACTTGTCTTGTAGCATTCCAGTGCATTATTTTGTCAGATACTAATATCTCATTAGGACAATAAGTGTCATGGGTCGAATCTTTCTCATTTTACATTTTTCTGTCATAATTTAAGGAATTTTAGGCAGCTATTGTATATTTATGTGCATCAATAAAAATTTATAAAAAAGAATTCTTACATTTATGTTAGCTAAAAATATGGAAGCTAATTATTCTGAGCATTCTGTATTTGCTTATCTAATAAAATATACTTTGAAAATGTAAATAAAACTTATTGCTTACAGGTCATGACCAGGTGAGATCTCTGCTAAAGCAGTAACTTCTGTACTGCTTTCAGCATATTTTGTATTTAAGGTAAAAATGAACTTATTTCATTACAAATGTCATTATTTCTTTCCTTTACTCATTTGAAGCTTCATGCCTTAACAACTGGAAGAATCTTAGAGCTAACCCTTCAGCACATTCGTGCCTTCATGCCTTAACAACTGGAAGAATCTTAGAGCTAACCCTTCAGCACATTCCTGCCACCACTCCACCCCAACCATGCAGCCTTTAGTCTATATTCTCATTCTTCAATCTTTTAAACTATACAAAGAATATTATTCATAATATGTTAATTTTCTCATGTTTTCATCAAGTTCAAAACTCACCAGAGAATACCTGGAAGCATTTCTGTAAACTGACAGCCATCTCATATGTAAACTGATCTCAACATTGTCTAAAATTTATTTCCTTTTCCTACCTTAGTTCATGACTATTACCTTTTGTAAAACCCGGTGCCATCATTTTCCTATCCTTTGAGACAAAGTTATATCTAATGCTGCACTTTTCTTCCCAAACATAACTCATCAATATGTAAATTTTTTTTTTTTTTTTGGTGCCAGGACTTTGCACTTGCCAGGCAGGCGTGGCACCACTGAGCTACATCCCTGGCTCCAATATTAAATCTTACAATTTTATCCCCTTAATCTTTTTACAAATCATCTCTGTATCATTATGCTAACTAATCTCATATTTTAGTCCCTCCATTGTCTCTCACCTATACTACAATACCCTCCACTAGTTTCCTGACTTTTCAACATGTCATCTCACTTGTGTGCATCTCTTCTAAGGCAGCCAGCATTTCTCTGCAAAATGCAAAGCTTATTATTTCATTTCTATTTTGTTGGTATTTACTAAAAATCAGTACCTCAGTAAAATCTTCTCTTAAAATCTTCAGAACCAGTTACTTCCTCCACAACTTTCCATCTTTGCCTTCTATAATTTCCACCCCTACTTCCTGTAATACTTTACTAGGGCTGCTGAGAGAAGGTGCCACAAACTGAATGATGACAGAAATTTATTGTCTCACAGCTCTAGAAACTAGAAATGTGAAATTAAGATGTCTGCAGTGTTGTTTCCTTGTGAGTACTATAGAGGCAAATCTGTTTCATTCTTTGCTCCTGGCTTCTAGTAGTTTGTCAGCAATCTTTAGCATTCCTTGGCTGGGAGAAATGTCACTTCAATTTTCACTAATTGACACATGCATTCTTCCTATGAACATGTCTGCTTCCAAATTCTTCTCTGATTAAATGGACCAGGCATTTTAGATTAGGTTCCATTCTAATAAGCTAACTGGATTTTAACTGGATTATTTTTTGAAAAGACTGTATTTCCAAATAAGGTCATATTCTGAGGTAATTGAGTTAGTTAAGAGTCCAACACACCATTTAAGGACAGAATTTAACTTGTAACATTTCCCAGTGTTTCATAATGGGATGAATCACCTGTCCTCAGAATGTATTATGAAACCTCACACTTTATTTTCATGTGCTATTTTTCTATGTACATTTTCTAATTTCCATATACATTGAGATTTTAACCCTTAATATCTAGCTCAAATACCATCACCTATTATAGGGTTCCCTCCTAAACTACAGAATGTTCTTTCTTCTGTACTTTCTGAGAAATCCTTATACGACTACACATTACATATAAACTATTTTTACACATATATATGTACTTCTACAAATGGAAGTGAGCCCTATCCATTTAGCGTCTGTTTAATATTCATTTCTGCATCTAGAAACTAGCACAATATTAAGAAATTAAATCAGATCTCTCAGATATTTTATGAGAGTTAATGAGTGGATTAATGGATGAATGAATGAAATGACAACAGTACGATTTTATCATATGAATCCACTCCTCAAAACAGTTAACTCTAATTTTTTTGCAAGAATATGTGTGGATTCTTTAATGTCACAGCAGACACTGCATCATATGACAGGTTAAACTCCTGCACTTTCCCAAATAAATTACCTAGTTTGGCCATGCCAAATTCATTACTGCTTTCCCCAGATGCATACTTTATCAAACCACTATATGTTCCATATTCAACAGACATATACATCTTTTCTAGGGAGAGTACAGCTACGTATCATGCTCTCCTTTGGTTGTTATATCAGCGGGTTCCCTCTGTATCTGATAGTCCATCTTCATACCTATTTTCACACATCCCATTATTTTGCATTCCAAGAACCTTCAGCTGAATTTCATATCTTTTCATTCTACAAAAATGTTCCATTTAATTCTAAGCAAAACCATAACTTGTTCGTAGCTGTCTCACTTCTTGACACCAACGCCGTGTTCCACCTACTTCTCCTTTGGAATTCATTTCTTTGTGTGGTGAGAAAGTGGTTATTTTTACACACATCCCAAATAGCTCACTGAAACCCTACTATGGACCAGGTTTGTCAATGAGTAAAAAAGAGAAAAAAAAATTATCTGCCCACGTCTACCTCATATTCTAACAGGGAGAGACAGGAGAATAACAATACATACAGTTTAGGTGGGATTTCAGAAAATAATACAAAACATTAGAGGAACAAGCAGATCAGGGTCAGGTGGATAAGAGCAACTGAAACAGAGTGGTCAGAAGGGGGCTTATTGAAAAGCTCCCATATTGACAAAATATGATGGAGATGATGGAGTCTGCACTATGGGCGAAGAGAGTTCCAAGAGGTGGGGACAATCAATATAAGACCTTAACTAGAGAGAGTGCCGTGTCTAAGAAATAGCAAGGAGCTCTGCAATGGGAGATAAATGAATAGATAGGTAGGAAGGAGAAGTTGAACATGCAACCAGTTACTATTTACAGATCATGTGAGGCATAGAAAATTTCATGTAAAATATCCTTCCTAAAAATATAATCATCAACTTCTACTTCCTTAACCTGTTTTGTTTTTCTCAGAATCTGTTAGTATCTGTGATGACTTCAATTACTTATTCGTCAAAGTTATATTATTTCTCTATCTTCCTAGAATGTAAAGCACTTGCAGCAAGGATTTACTCATAGCCATAATGATGCCTATGATGCAGTAGTGGTTTAAAGCTATTTGTTGAAAACACTTCTGTTGAAGTCTTCTTACATTTTCGAACTGCCACCTACCTACATGGAATTCTTGAGACCTGCTTTCCAGTGGCCAATGTTTAGGCTCAAAATATATTTGCTGATTTGAAATACAATGATGGGAAATGAAAGCCACATAGTATTCCAGCATACATGTGTTTTCAGCCTCTCAGCATAAAAGTTTTCACTATTTATTTATTTTTCATCTGTATGCATGGATTCACTGCAGCTACTAATTGGTAAGAATAAGCCTCCAGCTGCGCTTATATAAAACATGAGCAAGTAATAAAGAAGCTGTTTGTACTTTTCACAAAGAAGTGAAGTTGACACTGGTCCCTATCTCCACAAATTAGACCTCTGTTCAGCTTAGAAACACCTCCTTAGTGGAGAAAAGAACATAAGAAAGAAAAATTTACACAGTAGGACTTTTAAAATTAGTATTTGTTGATTTACAAGTTGTTTGCAACATATAAATAAATGGTGAAATACTGTTACGTAGAACTTAAAAGCGGGCAGGATCTTCCACAGATTACACTGAGGTAGTATTTCTAATTCTAATACCATCCATCTCAGCTTGAGTGTCTTTTGATGGAGAGAGAAAAAATAAGGCCAATCAGGATCAAAGATAACACTGGTAATGCTGCCATTACATGGCAATTTCTAAAAAAAGTAGCTCCTTTATTAAATGGGTAGCTTTGGAAGGTACTATTTATTGGGAATAACCTAAATGGAGTACTAAGGGTTCAAACCAGATATAAGATTTTTAATTGAACATATAAAATTTAAGGTAATCCACTCAATTATTCCTATCAACAAACTGTTCTAGGAGAAATATGATGAAAACCGACATAATTTGAGAAGCAGTATAGCCCAGGATTTCACAGCACAAACACAAAAGCCATCCTGCCTTGGCCAGAGTACTAGCAAAGCTGTTTATAAGAAATGTGACCATGGGCCGGGGATATAGCTCAGTGGTCCTGGCACCTGCCTCACAAGGGCAAGGTCCTGAGTTTGATCCCCAGTAGCAAAAAAAAGAAAAAAGAAATGAGACCATGAGCCTGTTATTTTCTGCACTTTTAAAATGATCATATTGATAGTGCTTCTCTCATAGGTTTGGAATTAAATGCATAATACACTCAGAACAGTTAGACCAGTCAGTGCCTAGTGGATAAGAAAGTATTTTTTGAAAATGTTCACTAGTTTTATACATTGAATGAACAGATGCCAAGATATACCCATTGTCTTATCCAATACTCATACAAACAGAGCCAAATAGTATCACCATTTTTATTTTTAAATGTAAGGAAACAGGCTCAACAAACTTACCTGCTCTTCCCAAGCCTGGATATTTAGTAGATTCTTAAGCCAAAATTTGAACGAAATTTGTCATACATAAAATCTTGTGCTATGAAAACACTTACACATCCCTTCTAAGACAATTATAGCTCAAAATCTATGAAGCTTGATGAATTGTTGGATTTTTGTAGGTTTTCACTACAAATCCACATGAGCTTTTATTTCTTGATCTTTTCTTTAATTTCTGAGATAGTTGCATTTTCTGGATATTGTTTCTTTGAATTCCTCAGTGTGCTCTTCAATAAATTCACATTCCCTCCCTGTACCACCCCGCCAAACACCCAGCATTTGTTGTCCTAAAACATTTTTTCATTTATATGTATTTGCATTCTTTGGCAGGAACTAACAACTACTTCTTGGAAATTCCTCTTATTTCAAGGAACAGAACATTTTTGGTGACAGTACATGCAAGAAGATTTTGCTCAATATAAAACAAACAATACGGTCTTTCATTTTCTTCTTGTTTAACTTATTTACCTCTGTTGAAAGCAAAATATATTCTAAAAGATTTTGGCCACAGTTAATAAAAAACACTACAGACATGCCGAATCAGCCTGCTGCAGACAAGCAGCCACCTGGTTCCATACTACAAAGACGCAGAAGACACCAGACCATGAGATCATGGTACTGGGTCCCGCCACTCCAGGCCCAGAGGTAGGGGCTTCTGAGCTGCCATCCCACTGCTCCTGGTCCAGAGGAAGGGGCTTCCGGGCCACCATCCCTCCTGCTACTCCCAGCCCAGAGGAAGGGGCTTCCAGGCCACCATCCCTCCCGCTGCTCCTGGCCCAGAGACAGGGACTTCTGAGCCTCCATCCTACTGCTCCTGGTCCAGTGGAAGGAGCTTCCTGGCCAACATCTCTCCTGCTACCCCCAGCCCAGAGGAAAGGGCTTTTGGACCGCCTTCTGTCCTGCCGCTACCGGCCCACAGGAAGGGGCTTCTGGGCCACCATCCCTATGGCTGCTCCTGGACACTGTCCCACCTCTCCCAGCTCAGAGGAGGTGATACTCGTGGGCCCCAACAGCACCCCCCACCCCCCCAGTCGAAATGAGAAAACACGTAAATAAGTCTCAAAACCAGACTTCCAGATCACCTACAGCAACCCCAAAGGGAAATGAGATGGAACACTCTGATACTCAAACACCTGGACCCACTGAACTGACAGCAAAAGGGGATCTGGAAAAAATGAAATCAGAAATAATTTCTCAGA
>NW_004624795.1:8893557-8927079 GCF_000247695.1 Heterocephalus glaber | reverse complement strand
GGGAAGGGCAGGGGAAAGGAAAGAAGGGAAAGGAAAAATGATGAGAAATGGAAAAAATGGAAATAAAGTCTTTGTAAATAGGGAAGGGTGGACGGGGTGAAAGGAGGGCTAGGAATGTTGAAAAAATAAGAACCAAGATGCATTATGTAAATGTACAATTCCCAATGACATATGTAATTGTTTTGTATACCTAAAATGTACCAATAAAAGAATTTAACAACAACAAAAAAACACTACAGACATCTAATGATATATAAAGCAGAAATTTAGCATCAATTTTTTATTGTGAATGAATAATAGTGAATGAACTGTGGTTAGCTAATATCCAAAAACCAGATAGTTGGAAATATTAAGATGTCTGACTGTCACTTTAAGAGTAGCTGATTCAGAGAAATTTGGCATAAAATATTTGAAAATCAAAAATTAGCTTCTGTATCAGATGGTGTTATGGCTTATGTTTAGATGTCCCCTGATGCCTCCTTCATGCAGTCATAGATGGGGCTTTTTCAGAGGTGGCTGGATATAGTGTGTGACACTGGAAGTGATTCATGATGCAATGCTAGGTTCAAGGGCACTAGGATTAAGGGTGTGTGTGCTGCCTGCCCTATGTAGTCTGGATATGATAAAAGGGGCAGACAGACGCTGTTAAGGTCCCTTGTTTTTGCTGTCTTTGCCTGGAATGAACTGTTTCTCATGTGTGATGCCCATCTGCCATGTGCTACTCTGCATTGGAGCCAGCCAACTGCGGACTGAAACCTCTCTACATTGTAAGCCAAATAAATCTTTCCTCCCTTAACTTTTGTCTCAGCACTGAGATAAATAACTAACATAAATGGAAATGAGAAAAATGTCCTAGTCATGGCTTTAATTTTAATTTTTGAATGAAATTATAAGGTGATTTTTCTAAATAATGCTTCCTTTTTACTTTCTGTTATTTGTTAAACAAAATACTTAAGCAGTTAAAATATTTTAACCACATAAAATAAATTTAGGCTGGATCTTTAAGTCTAATAAAAGGGATAAGAAAGTAAAAATATACTCCATACTAAGTCTAACAATATATTATAAAAGTTTACAGGGAAATTTTCCAGTAAGCAGTTATAACAGAAAAATAAATTAGAATTCCAAAGAACCTGAAATAGTACAGTACAATAAGCATAATATTCCAATTGCTGAAAATGACATAACATTTAAATGTGATAATGTGTGCTGCTATATTTGACATCAAGCCCACGATGACAGACAGATGCAGTGAAATCTTAATAGTGTCTTATGAAACAAAACTAATTTGACACTTTTCCCTCTTTTACCTGTGACAGATGATGCTTCTGGTCCAGTTGCTGATATCACTGGGGGGGGGGTGGACTTTTTGCATGACGATTAATGATCAAGGTCTCCTTTTTTAAAAGAAACTACCTTGGTTTGAAATTTCATGTTTGCACTTGTGATACTCAATTGCTATCTCCCACTGTAACATTCTACATGAAAGCAGGGCCTTGTTTATTAATGATGACCCTTCCAATTATTTATCTGGCATAAGATAGCAGGGACAGCATAGGAGCCACTAAAAATACAAGCTATAATAAACATTTTCTGAAGTGAACTGAATTAAAAAAAATGTAACTGATACTAAGAAATCTACAAGAAATTCAAAGAAACCTGATTAATTAGTGTCCTAGACAAGAGAAACAAAAATTTAAAGGCTCTGATATGAGAACTATGTTGGAACATTTGAGAAATGACAATATAGCCATGGAGGCTAAGTTAAAATCCACACATCAGAGTTATGGTTACTGGGGCTCAGAGAGAAATAATGGATTGTTCCCACAGGGCATTGTAGGATATGCTATGAGCCTGGATTAGGTCAAAGAATAGTAGAACATAACTATATGTCTGTATCTAAGCGGTTTGTAGAAAACAGGCATGTGATATAATTTACATCTTTAAAAGCAAAGTTGATTGCTGTTGGGTAGAAGAGAAACATGAGTTAAAGCAGGACATTGGGAGGCTGCCTCTGTCTAGTGGTAGTCATATAAGACAGGAGTGGAGAGGGAGGTACATCACGGGGCTAGAGAGACTGAGCTGGCTGGTGAACTAGGAGGAGGAAGGTTAATGACAGAACAAAAAGAATATAATAATCCATACTCTTTGGACTTGAGTAACTGGGTGACTGTAACTCCACTAACGGGCAAGACAGGATTGATTTATTACCTGGCTTATGCACATATTGATTACAGGTATTGTTCTGGGCATGTTAGTGGGGGATGTCAAGTAGACAGTTGTAATTAAGCCTAAAATGTGAAATAGATAAAGATTACCTTAAATATTTACAAAGTATTTTACATTATTGTCTTTACAGTAAAATAATGTAGTTATAACTTTAAAGTTATTATTACTATTTTTTTGTTGTTGTTACCGGGAATTGAACTTAGGACCTTGCACTTGTGAGGCAGGCAGCAGTAAAATTTTTAATTGATAAAATCACTGTGCAAATGCTGGTCTGATTCCCAAAATAAGGTTGGTTGGCTCATTTCATTCTGCACTATTCTGTGTAATTGTAATGAAGGACCAAACATATTCACATGGCCATAAATGTGCTATCAGGGAAAGAAAGGCAATTTTTTGAGGGGGCGGCTGAGGAAATACATGAAGTCTTCCTAAAGGAAGTAGCTGAAAGCAGCCAGTGACTGAGGAGTTAGAATTTCAATCAGCAGAGTTGGAGGAAAATATTTTCTTTTGTCTAAACTATATTTAAAGGCCATATGAGCTATAGCAGAGAAATCAGGATGTCTATATACATATATTTGGGGATTCAAACCTCAGGATAGATCAAGAAGCGAGTTTGGGAATGGAAAGCATAAAGGAGTGGTTGAATGTTGTCACCAGATATAATGGTAAAGAATTTACATGTTAATTCTAGAAAGAAAAACCTCAGATTTTTCAGTAGGACTAAATGCTGCCAGTATAAATGTAATGGAAGGGACATTTCCCTGCCCTATAAAGTGGTAAGATGTCTAAGTCAAGTGGACCTAAAGCTAAGTATTCTACATTGTGGGAATCTGAAAGTTTACCCAGGAAAGATCATATAACAATTATTGGTTAATTTAGAATTGAAAATCAGGCGTCTTGACCTGTCAATATCTTTCCGTATTCACTCAGTGCTATGGCTGATTCCTTATTATCATACACACACACACCCACACACACACACATATTTTATATATATATATATATATATATAATTGGTTACTTTCTAATTCCTCTACCTTCACAATTTTAATCATAGTGCTTTACATTGAAGAAACTCACATGAATTTGTTCTTGCTTGTATGAACATCATTTTTGGTTTTGGTTTTTGTGTCTATTTCTTCACTCCCTTACCCTATAAAAACTAAATAAAAGTTAGGATGGTGAATTCCAAACACCAGACACAACATCTACAAAAATGCTAAGTGACAAGATGTTCCCATAACGACTAGAAACAAATCACCAAGACAACAAGACCTGCATGATTCCAGTGATTATGCAGTTGGAAAGAAAGAAGAATCTTGGGGACCTCTGATGAAATGTCATCCAGAGAAACTTCAAAGAGCCAATGAGACTTCAGTGAAATAGCAGAATCTGAGAATAGCAGAAAAAGCTGAAAAGGATTTTTACAGCTCCAATATGAACTTAAGTTCATAAAGTGGCTAAAGTACATTCAGAAGAATGGCCTGGGCCCAGTGAACTCTCGAAACTAACCAACTAAAGATTCCTTCCAGGATCAAGTCACATGCTGAGAAGATACCACAGGAGATAGAATCCACACTGGCAAAGCAACCACAAATAGGGAAAACTGTTATGATAATATGGGGAGGAAAAGAAAATCGGTATGTCAAAAATTACAAAACTACCTTTTAAACTCTTCATGAAGCCAGCACAAAAGGGAGATTAAGAGCTGTAAAACCACATCTAACTGCACAGGTGGCTGCAGTAGGTAGTAGTCTGGCTTTGTGCCTGGAAGGGACTACTGCCAATCTCTGTGACAGGTAGGTTCCTTCTTCTCCTGGGGCCTCAGCAGCATTTCCTAGCACTTGTACCGATGAAGAAAACAAACATAGATTCATATTTTCACATATGTATATGTAGACACTTTTATATTTAATACCATATTTACATGGTAATTTATTACTCTTATCTTCAGTATGGAATATTTATAACAAAATACTGTATTTCACCCTAAGGAAATTCAGGTAATTTAATTACTTTAAAAATATTTAGTTAACTGACTATAAGACACTCCACTATTTTTTCATTCTGTATTTCTTCTCTGCTACCAAAAATTTGCTTCTAGAAATTAAAAAATGAACATGCTTTCTGATTACAAATTACATAAAAAATATAAAATGATTCCACACTCACAACTATTTTCTAAGGAAAATTTTCTATTGGGAAAACTTGGGATTAAAATGTATATGAAGTGGCCTATTGATTGCTGCTAATTCTAAATCTGCTGATGACCCCTGCCCCATGGTTTCCCCAGAGCATCAGCTAGGGCAGAGTGATTTGTTACAGATGAGTGCAAGGTGAGTCCCTGCACCCTTGAGAAACAGAGGGAGCCAGGCTGCAGCGTTGCACTGCATTGGGCTTCTCAGGCTTCCGTCTCCTCCCTCTCCCGGAATCCAGATGGAAGCTTTGCATGTGCCCCTTCCTGGGGCAAAACCAGTTGCCAGGAAGGAGTTCCCATTGCCTCCTCCTCACCCTACCCTGTGCTGAGCAGGCCCTGGCTTTTCCTCATCCCTCTCTTCTACAGTGCCTGGTAGATAAGTGTTACATTGACGAATGCAAACCTCTTCTTAAAACTTGTCCTGTAGCTTGGTATTACAGATGTGCTATTAGTGCAATAAGGTGAAGGCTGTCTTCCCAGAGAAATACATAATGTATATGAGAAAATAAATTTCACAAACAAAATAAATAAAAAATAAAATATATCTGAAGACTTGTTATGGTTCTTGCTATATCACCTACTTGAGTCTATATTCCCACATGAGTGTATCAGTACCATTTCCTTATATCTTGACTACAATGGATACTGTCACATTTTAAAACACTCTCAGTTTATAGCAGAAGAATGCCTCAATACTCATAAAACTTGTATGTATTTTATAATATTATTATGTGGCCATGGGATTAATATTAAGACTATCAAAAATCAAAATGAAGAATGCAAGTCCACTCAAATGTGAGAGGTACATTCCTTTTTATTAATACAAAAATATAGAAGTATGATTTTACAAATGTTTTTAGAAGGAAAGACCTGTTCATATTTGGCACATACCCTACCCATTTTGGGGGTGAGGATTCAGTAAGAGACGACCTTTTGCTATACACTAGTACGAACCCCATTTGCTTCCTTTTCTGGTTTCTCCTACACAGGATACACTCAGGTCTGCATCACTGGAGCTCATAGGTACTGAACATCAATGCCAGGAACATACATCCATACTAGTCTACAATGTCATCAATTATTAATAATTATCTAATCAGTCTGCCTCAAAGAGTTATTATTAATACCATGGCACATCTGTCTGCCCCAAGGCATTCAGAGATGCAAATAAAGGTAAGCCTTAGGAAAAACTGGAAACAACACTAATTATATTAGGATTTTTAAAAACTGTATTTCTGCTTTTTTAATGCCTGTCTGACTGTCTTGTTTCTTTTCTTCAAGTTGACTTTCTCCATCTCAAGTCCATCTGTTCTCTTAAGTCCCCCTGGCTTGCATCGGTAGCCACATCGTCATGGGACCCAGGTGAAACAGCTCCACGTCACAGTTCCAATAACTGATTTCTGGGAAACACAGGACTTCCTCAGTTGGAATCTGGTGTCTAGTTCCAAAAAAATTTTCTCTGTTAAAGGTCACAGACATATTTACATATGGATGCTACTACTGTAAACATTCAGAGAAACGAATGTTCGGGGATAATTTTGGTGAGAAATCAATTCAGATGGAATGAACTGCTAAAATCCATTTTCTAAGTGATTGTTCTTCCAAATGGACAATTTCATCAAATTCACAAAATATACTCATTATCAAAAATGTTGCAAACAGTTCTGATTAATTCATTAGCACCTTTAACAGGAATAAATGCTTCTGGTCACTAGTGATACAGAATATTATATAACATATACACATCTACCACACACACACACACACACACACACACACATATGTATATTTACCATTAATAATAACTTTAAATTTAAATGTAACTTAATTATGGTTACAGTTAGGTGTCAAAGATAACCCTTTATACATGACATGCCTTAAATTTGCAAAGTAAAAAATAACACTTAAAAGCCTTTAAAGTCTACCTAATGTAGATGAAAGGATCATGTCATTTATAAAACACTGAAACTTTGGTTTCTAACAAGATGGAATGGAAAACATTGACTTATTAACTGTTAGGAGAAAGGTACAATATCAAAGGTCGAAAGTATCCAAGTGAGGAAGCGAGGCAGGGATCACCTGAAGGGGTGACTATAATTGACTCTAGGACTAGAAATAAACTAGGAAGGGAAAGAAGCACTCACAGCACATAATCAATTGTGGCAACTAATTTCTAGATACGGTAAATGAAATATAAATTTCCCTCTGAAATTGCCAAAAAATTCCAAAAGCCATTAAAGATTCCAAAGCCAAAATAAAGATTTTTGCTTTGCTTTTTAATTTACATTAGTTTGAAAAGTTCCATATGAAGTAATGAAACTTTGACTATGTTCCTATTGAGGCCCTCAAATCATTCTGTTTATTTACTAAAATTACAATGACCAATTTTATAAATTTTAAAATCAGTCATTAGTAAAGAGTTCTTCAGTAAGGCTGATTTTTGGCAGAGTTACTATATGGCAAACTGAATCTCGATAATTTGACTTGGTGAATTTATTTTCAGCAAATTGACTTGGTTTCATGGATGGATGGGAACAATTCGAATTCTCATAGGTATATCCCAAACGGATGTCCCAGATCATGCCAGTGATAGATTACAAGCAGACAACATTTCAGACATCCCCGATGTGAATTTTTATGGTGGAATATTATTCAAGTGTCGGTGAGGTAAAAATGCCACACTTCTGAATGGGATTGCTTAAGGAAGTTAAAATAAATGAGCATTTCAATTGTGCCTTTGGAATACTCTTCTGCCCTTTCTAGCCAATCCAGTTTTAGCTCCATGACCATTTTAATTCAATCACTGACTCTGTCACAAGCCTTGCCATCAGGTAGACACAACCATGGCCTTTTAAAAGCCCAACTGCTTCTGCAGCTTGCTTCACAATTTAGCAGAGCCAAGTGGCATTAAGGCCACCGTTTAATACAATTTCAAAAACTCATCAGACAATGATGCATATTTCATAGCCACAGCCAAAATTCCATATCCTCCAGTCCCAAGAGATGACCTCCCCAAGAGAAAGGACATTTTATGTAAGTGAATAAATGAGTAAATGTGTCTAAGTATGTAAGTGTGTGCATGTGTGACTGCTTTTATGTGTTTTTATGTTACAGATATGATATCTATGCATCTAAAATAAAAGGAAATCAGAAGTTGCCTAAATTTGAGAAAACAGCATTTTTAAAGGGGACCATCATTCACAGATTTGGCTATTATAGGGTTTTAATTTAATGATATTTTTTTAAAAAGAGAAATCCTGTCTTAAGAGGCTTCTATTAGAGTGGGAGAAAAGAGAAATACAAAAATATTAACTAAAACAAGTAATGAATGTCAAATGGTAATACACATTAAGAAACAAATGGTACAAGCAAGTGGACAGGCATTGCCTACTTGGATGGTGTATGTATGTGTGCATGGATAGCCACTGCACAGTTGTGTGTGTGTGTGCACACATGTGTACAACTCTAGGTATGCATGTTTGCAATTCTAGATGTTTAATCAGTGTGGGCTTTACACAGAAAGTAAGAGCAAAAGGATCTTAAGACCTGAGACATGGAGATGCCTCGGAGAAAAATGCTTCATGGGGCACGAAGAATAAAACTCCATGCTCTCACATGGGAGACTGTCTGACATATTTCAGGAAGACTCAGGTAGTCAATACACCTGTAGGGAATGGGCAAAGGTAAGAGTAATGCAGGTGATGTCAGGGAGGGGACTGGGCACCAGACTGTGTGGGGCTTCACAGTTGCTATAAGGCATTCACTGCAGGAATCACTGTAAGTACTTCAGCCATCTGACTGTTTCCTCTAAGTCATCCCTGACATTCAATAAATCAAGAAATTCTATAGATCTACTCCAGGCATATCCAGGTAACTTCTTTTGCTTCTCTCTAAAATTACTGCACTAGATCAGCTCTCACCATCTCCTGCTTGTTAATTACAATCGCCACCATATCTGACATCCCGATTTCCTTCATTCTCTGCACTGTCATTAGAGAAGTCTCATTCAGACCCTTTAAACGACCAGGGCCAATCACATAAACACTTAAAGCACATTTCATTCCAACACCATAAAGCCCAAAGCCTAGCACAGTATCCAGGACAGTGAACAGTCTTCTCTCAACTTAATTGTTCAGTTTTATTTTCAAGTAGTACCCTCATCCCTAAATTTCCCACATCTGCAACAGTCCGTGCATACCTCATTTGAATTTGCTAACAGCTTCTCTTCAACATTAGGCCTCAGTTCCTTTGTTCTCAAGTAAAATTTTGCACCATTGTATTGCTTAATACTCTCAAGGCATTGGAGTCTTTGTCCATCTGCTGTTCCTATCTGTGTTCCAAAGACGTTTCCTGCATATGACTTTATGCTGGATTTTCAGCTTAGTAGGTTGCTGCTAGATATATCTGGAAAGCAAGCTAGGAGGATCATCAGTCTACTCCTACTAGAAGCACCAAGACACTTAATGATAAAGAACAATGACAAAGTACTTGTAGCTGACAGCAAATTCCTAGTTGTAGAGAATATTTAAGAATACGGGCCCTGGAGTCAGACTATTTGACAAAGGAAAATGACTTAAATGCCAGTATTCAAACAGAGGGTTAGAAAAGTGTCAAACTCATTAGATTATTGCAAAGATTATTGTGATCATATCATATATGGTCTCAATATGATAAGATATTGCCGGTCATATCATATATTCTCAATAAATGTTAGCTAATGTGAATATTATAAACTGGGTTTGCCCTTGCACAGGATTAAGAATGGGCTGACCCCATTAAGAAAGAGTCAGGTGTAGGAAAAACAGACAGAACCAAATGAAAGGTCTTAGGTGCTTCAAGGAAATATTTGTAACAAGGGATATTTCCAGAATAGGTGAAGCCACAACACTGGTCCCCTAAAAGCAGTATTGAGTTCATGGATTCATTAAGCAGTGGTAGTGTTACTGAGTATCCTACTGACATGAGCCATGGTGGACTGGGGCAGTAACCGGATACCATTTGTGAAATGCTCTGGGGAGTCTTGACTGCTTAGGGCCAACGTTAGTCGAAGAAGAGAAGACATCTGATGGGCTCAGAGCCATAAAATGAGGCTTCTCTTTGTTTTTTTTAATACTTCAGCTCTACCCCCAAGTTGGTGCAGGCGAGGTAATTACTTGCTATTATATATACATTCCTGGAGCCTATTGCAAGGAATGACATATAATGGGACTCAGTAAGTTTTTGCTAAATGAATTAATGCTGAATCCTCACTTCCTCTTGGCAATCAATATTTTAATTACATTGGTGGCAGTTATGGTTAATTCATGAAGCATTAATGTGCAACAAGCACCTTCCACAGGAAGAAAATATAGAACAGAATACAACAAATAGCATCATGGACACCATTAGGTAAATATATTGGTCTCTCTTCTCCCCTGCCTGTGTACTATAATTTGAGTCCCATGTGGAATAAACTAGCAGCGCCTTACACTTTCTCTTAGTTTTGTTTCCAGTCATTTTCCAACTGTTCTTGCAGTCTTCAAACTTAAAAGAAGTGTTGGTGCCAATTTTGACTCCTTTTTAAAGCCTCCTTAATAATGTAATCAGTCTATATTTGTTGAGCATCTACTATATACCAAGCATACTCTCATGTATTGGGGTGACAATGATAAAAGAAAAGGTCCATGTTCTCACTGCCTGAGTTTTGCTGGGGAGAGAGACAAATAAACAGAAAAATGCTAAGTCCTGTTTCTGAGAAAAAGACATACTACTCTGAACATATATAGAACGACACCTGAGCTAGATTTGGAAGGAGAAATCAGGCCAAACCATCTCTGTAATCAATCTTACAGAAATATTTGTTGTCCATACACTTTTTCGGCAATTTCCCAAGATTTTTGTGCATGTGTGCACTGAGGATGGAAACCTAGGTTCCGGCTATGCTAGGCAAGTGCTTGACCACTGAACTGCATCCCTGACCCCAACCTTCCCTTACTTTTAATTCACGCTTTATTTATCTTTACATTCATATTACATCTTACAATACTCTCTCTACCAAGCTGCAAGAATGGCTGCTATTAAGAAATCAACCAATAACAAATGCTGGCGGAGCTGTGAGTAAAAAGGAACCCTGCTCCACTGCTGGTGGGAGTGTAGAATGGTGCAACCACTGTGGAAATCAGCATGGAGATACCTCAAAGAACTAGGATCAGAGGTCCCATTTGACCCAGGTATTCTCCTTCTAGGCATCTTCCCAAAAGAATGAAAAGCATCATACCACAGTAATATATGTCCACCCACGTTCATAGCAGCATAGTTTGTAATAGCTAAATCTTGGAAACAGCCCAAATGCCCATCAACTGGAGACTGGATAAAGATTTTTTTTTTTATAAAATGGAGTACTATTCAGCCATAAAGAATGATAAACTAGAGACATTTAAATGGATGCATATCGAGACCATACTATTTAAGTGAAATAAACAGGACACACATGTGTAAATACCAAACTGTCTCTCTGGTGTGAGAAATTGAAACTGTAAATCAGAACCAAAATGTATAGTGGATAATGTGAAATAGGAAGCAAAGGTTCAAAGGGGACGAGGAAGCATGGGGGGTGGGGGAAAGAAAGAGCGAAAGTAAAGAATACGAGAAATGCAGCAAAAAACAGAAACAAAGCTTTTGTAAATGGGGGGTGGAGAGGTGGAGGGGTGGGAAAAAACAAGAACCAAGATATATCATGTACAGGTACAAACTTCCAGTGATAAATGTGATCATAATGTATAACTAAAATGTACCAATAAAGTTAATTTGAAAAGAATGCAAAAGGCAGAAAAATGATGCATCTCAATTTGATGGGAAAGCATGGTGTACATCTATTATCTGGCTTTATAATTAACAGTGTTCCCTCTTCCACCTTCAGAGTAATTTGACATAAACAATAAATTATGTGGTTAAAACACTGGCCAAGGGCAGGGGATGTAGCTCAGTGGTGCCACTGCCTGCCTCACAAGCACAAGGTCCTCAGTTCGATCCCCAGTACCAAAAGAAAAAAAGACTGGCCAAGGTGGGCTTTATATTTCTTCCAACTGGATTAAATTTAAGACAAGCTTTTCCTGCCTGTAGGCCCGACTTCCCTCTCATTATCTATCCTTACAGAACAGGGAAAAAAGAAAACTAGAGAAGTTCCTCGCACATCTCTTTTCTGAGCATTCACTTTAGAAAATGTAAAACTGTAAATCCTTCCTTATTAGTTTGAGATGTAAATCTTTTATAAGACCTTCTAATCAGTTTTATAAGGTGGGAATGCCTTTCCCATGAGATATCCCTTTGAAATGCCATAAAGAAGACAGTGCCCTGATGTAGGGCTCTGACTTCCTTTCAGTGGACAATTTGCTCCAAGTTGTAAAACTACCTCCTATGATGAAGATGATTTTCCTCTGGGTAAGTTCAGTCAGGGAACACACGCACACTTCCTTGGAGTTCTCCCTCAGCCCCACCCACACACCTCAGGTTTTAAATCTTCTCCCCGGAGGGAAAAATAGACTGCAGCTCTGTTCTCTCTCCTATTCTGAAAAAGCTTTCTTTTCTGCTCAAATTTTCCCAGTCCAACTTTTGTTTTGGCATCATCTGGATATAGAGGCATCAGAAAGAATTGTAAACTCTTCCCTGAACCACAGACTCATGTATTCAGTTCTCCAATGACTTCCTCATTATTTCTGAGAAGCTCTCAACCTTCACATAGCTAATGCCTAACTCACAGAATTTACTAGTCCACCTTCCTCTCAGCCATGAACACAGAAACAACTCTGCCTGGCAATTTCCTCTTGCTTGGGCAATACTCCTTAAAGTCACAGTTTTCCCCTACACCTGATCCACCAGAAAATCCCACTGAGTTAAAAATGTAAGACATCTCTAACATTCGTTTCCTACCACAGAAGTATCTATCGCTCCAGCTCAAGCCATCTTCTTTTTTTAAATTTTGAGGAGTTATTTTAAATACATGCCTAATTTTACTTCTTGCTTCCAGTCTTGATTTTCTCCTGATCTTAACCAACAACAGAACTACCCTTTCAAAATGTTTTAGCTTCGAATATCCATCAGAATAAAAGCCAGAAACCTTCTACAACTTTCATGGTAGACTGTAACAATAAAATTGAGGACACATGTAGAAATAATCAAGAATGTAACTGAAGACCTTAGGACCTCAGAAAGACTTATCTCCCACAATGGAGGTGGTCACCATTATTGCTTTTAGGGAGGTAGAAGATGACTTTTTGCCACATAGGGAGTAATGAAGTGGTATCTAGATTCTCATTCAGGTTTCTCACTTTAGCAACAGATTTACTCCTCTAAGGGCAACTTCAAAAGTCTATTTGCAGCTCCTCTAAAGAAGGGTATGGTTTTGTGTTAACCATGATCATACAGTTTTCTGGTTTGTGAGAAAAATCTCTTCATCACAGTTCCCTGAACTAAGCATTTCCTCACGTTTATATTGTCTACCAACATACTCTCATATACTTACTGTGGCTCATCTGATTAAAATAGAAAGTTACATCAAATAGCATCCCAGTTTTTAGTCATCTTCCAAAATCATTTCCCCACCCACCTCAACAGGATCACTTATCATTAGAATGAAGACATTAAATTGTGAAGTGCTGGAGCTCCCTCTGACTAATCAATATAGATACATGATGACAAGAGGCATCTAATGTTTCATATTAACTTGGCCTCAGATGAGAAAGGCCAAATAGCAATTAGAAGAAAGACAGAGGCAAAGATTGTTCCTTTTGTTTAGTTCATCATGGACTCTTCAAACATATTTCAATAATTTCCAAGAGAAAGCATGAGGGGTGAGTTTTAGGTAATTGGCTCAAGGGTTAAATGTACTTTTAAACCCCTACAGTTTAAAAAAAACAAGTTATAAGCCTTGTAAAGAAAGTCTTGGGAATAGATGAATTGTAAGTGTGTGTTAACAAATGTAAATGTATGCCTGACATATACCTAGTTTTTTTGAGACAAAAGACTTAAAATATTCCAATTGAACTGAATGACAAAAAGGCAGTATTTTCAAAGCACATTGAGCCAGTTTAATCCTTGGTATGCCTACATCTATTTTTTTTTTAGAAATATTAGGCAACTTCAAAAGCCTATTTGCATCAATAATTGAAGTGCTTCCTGCACCATGATTTAATTTCTAGTTTCCATTTTCACCAGAGCTAACATGAATAATTATTATAATAATTGATATTACAACCCTGATAGTACATACAATGCACTTTGTTTCACCCATGGCACATAGCAAGTGCTCCATTAATAACAGCTCCCTTCCTCTCTGGTATCCTTGCCATGGATTCATTATCTTCTTCTGGATCAATCACCAAATTCAACTAAATTTAAAACAATATAATTTGATAATAAGAAATTAACTTTCTCCCCCTTATTTACTAATGCATTAGTCAATACATTGTCTCCTTTCCCCCACCCTGGGCCTTTTAAAAGTATCTTCATTTAAACCACACTATGGTTTGTGAATAAGAGAAAGACAGATGATAGGCACAAGCAACTGTATCTCCTATTCATACATACCGCCTACTTTTATGGCTTCCCATCCATTTCCTGATTCCAATAATTTCCCAGAGAAAGCAGGAGTGGTGAGTTTTAAGTAATCAGCTCAAGGGTTAAATGTACTTTTAAACCCTTACTGCCTACTTTTATGATTTCCCATCCATTTCCTGATTCCATTCCTTTTGACTGTACCAACCTCCTGAACATTCCCAGATATTCAATTCTTTTGATACCAAATGATAGTTTCTGATACCTATCTTGGATATCTTTACAATAATGATCTATTTGAATAAATATTTCTAGAGAAAAATCTGTACACGCCTTGTTATTTCAGTTATATTTCCATTAGTCGTAAATACAAGGGTCATTAAATTATTGATTTCAGTTGCTTCTGCTGGGCTGAAACATTTTAACCTTGTTCAGCAGTCCATCCCAAATAGATGAGCAGGCTGATCGCCCCATCCACATACACACACAACTACTGCATCCAAAGCTGTGGCACTTCTAAGTACTATTTCTTTGATCATGGATTATAATGGTAATATAGTTACATTGCAGAGATTTTCCTCAGCTGTGTTACTCTAACAAAGATTTTAGCCAAGTGACACTGGGGGCTACAAAACGTTCTTGAATTCAGCTAACTTTTGATGAAACAAAGGCTAAAAAAGACAAAAGAAGGAAACAAGGTACTGTTTTCAAAGATTTAAAAGACACTTCTTCAAAGGAAGACTGAAGACACTGTGTCTAATTCTAAGGGGTAGACCTGGCATGAAAGGGGTACAACCCTGAAACGAATAAGTAAGAATTTCAGGGAGGCAGACTGTATCAGATTGTATGTAAAGAGAACTTCTATGGTGATGGAAAAAATCAAACAAAAACAAGATGGTCCATCACATGGTTACCATCTCCTAAAGTCTGACTTAACCAAAGACACTTGTAAAGCATTCTGAACACAGAGATTTTTCCTTGACTAGGACTTCAATTAGATCAGCAGTCCCCATCCTTTCTGTCACCAGGAACTGGTTTGGTGAAAGACATTTTTTTCATGGATAGAGAGGTAGAGTGGCGTTGGTTTCAGGAAGATTCAAAGGAGCACATGCAACCTAGGTCCACTGCAGGCACATTTCAAAGTATGGTTCACATTCCTAGTAGAACCTAAAGCCAGGTAATGGCACTGCTACAGAAACCACAAGACAAAGTGGGGCTCAGGACATAATGGAAGCAAAGGGGAGTGGTTGATTCCCCACTGCTCATCACCTGCTGGAAGGCCATTCCTTACAGGCCATGGACCAGTACCAGTCCATAAGCGGGGGGGTTGAAGACCTCCAAATTAGATGATCTCTAATATCCTCCTCCTCTAAGTTAAGGCTCAAAACAAGCACCTATTTTCCCCTTTAATTACAAAGTCTGTAGAAGGAGAAAAAAATCTTTAGTTAATTTATGCAAAGAGAAATTAATAAAGCACTACATCATCCAAAGTTTTCTATGTTTTGTTGCTTTGGTTTAGTTTTCTTTTGGTGCAACTCCCAGCGAAAGAAAGAAATAGCTTTGAACTCTAGTCACAATATTCATGATTTAAATTCCATAATAGTGAATACTAAATAATAAAGGGATGTATTTATACATCTCTCTCAGACCTACATCAGAAATAGAAGACTTGTTTCAATGTTTCTAAAAATGTCCTAAACATATGCTTCCCTTCTACATGTCAGTTTCATTTACAGTTTTGAAACAATCCAATACTTCCTTTTCTAATTTATTTCATCAACATAGTGTTAAAGATGAAAGACTCAAGAGATCATCAAATCAAAACCATTCTAATATGTGAGGAAATACACTCACAGAAGTGAAAGGACAGTAAGAAAATGGAATTAACATAGAATCCAAATTGGAGATGCTTATTTATTTTTGTACCATATGACCTGCTTTCCTAAGACCCACAGGGTCTTGTTAGGCTCATTCTACAGTTCAAAATAGCCTGGATCCCTACTTAGCTAATATAATCAGACATTAGGTTCATGTTGGATTAAGTGGTGGTGCTGAGTGCTATAGTTTGGATCTTGAAATTCCCCAAAGGCCACAGGTTAACGGCTTGCTCCCTACGATGGTACTGTTTGGAAGTAGTGAAACCTTTAAGAGGGGGGTTTAGGTTTGTGCCCTTAAAGGCACTGTGGGACCATGGCCTTTCCCCATCCCTCTCCCTTTCTTTGTCTCATTTATTCCTGGCCATATGGCAAGTTTTACTTTGCACTTGCTCCTTCCATGTGTTTCCTCATCACAGACCCAAAGCAATGGGCCAACTGATCGTGGACTGGAACTTCCACAATTGTGAGAAAAAACAACCTTTTTTGTTTTTATAAATTAATGATTTCAAATATTTTGTTATAGTTATTTCTGAAAATTAAATGACTGTAGTTAACTGCAAACTGACTAACAGAAAACACATACTTCAACCATCTTAAGCATTAGGCCCATGGAAATACTGTGGTTATGAATCCTGAGAATCTCAGTTCTAAATTATTATCTCTTGGCAAACTTTTATTGAGTGCTTAGATGGCTCAGATTCTATATAAAGTCCCAATCATACAGATATAAGAAATATAAAATATGGCTGGGCATAGTGACATGTCTATAATTTTAGCACCCGTCAAGGCTCAAGCAGGAAGATCACAAGTTCAACCCCAGCCTGAGCAACTTAGAAACTTAATGAGACCCGGTCTCAAAATAAAAAATCAAAAAAGGGGTTTGGAGTTTATAGCTCAGTACAAAATGCTCTGGATTCAATCATCAGTACTGAAAAAAAAATCCTCATATTATAAAAGTTCTCATTTAGAGAAGAAAGGCAGTAGGGAATAAAAATTGTGAGTCTTATAAAATGAACAAAGCAATATGTAACTGATGCAGGTACCAAGAGAAGGTAACTAACTCAGGTACTGTAAAACCAGCACTTCTCAAAAAATGACTGCTGTTTAGAAACTACAAAGTAACACCCTAAAAAGAAGAATGTGCAAAGCCATGAGAAACCAGCTGAGCTCAGTTTGACTGAAATTCAGTGTGCACGTGGGCATGGTAAAAGATGAGGGGGAAACTGACATCGAGCAAGACAGAGAGGCCATGCCAAGGAGCTTGCAGAAGTATTTTAAGTGGGCCAACAATACCTTGGATGCTTGTACGTAGCAATGAAGAAACAATGTGTACAGGGGTGGCGGAGTGGGAAGAGGAGACTGAGTCAGTCACTGGGGAAAGGATAGCACCTGAGAGGTGGACTAACCAGGGCAACCTAAAAAACAGGGAAATGTGCGATAAAGATCCCTCACCACAATGTGTACTGTGTACCCTTATCAGTTGCCACTGTATTTTATGTCACTTATTTCTAATGTGATCCCTGAATATGAATCTGAGTTAATAGACTATGCAATAGACTACTGCAAGATTTGCTTTCTTCTAACTTGAAGTATCCCTGTGAAGATAATGTTAAATCCCGAGGAAAGGGGGATATCCATATTCAGCACCGCGGGCACAGAGTTGTGAGATGTGAGTTCCACACAGCTTGGGCAGCCCCATCCCCATAGCCTTACTGGTTGCAGCCCATGTGGCCTCTCTCTGCTGTGGGGGTGGGGGGTGGGGGTGGGCTCCACTCATGGCCTGAGCTTTCCTTGGCAAATGTTCTATGTTCCTGACATCTCTGACTTTCTGGGATCTCAAGAGCACTATTGGCTTCATTCCCACAGCTTAAAGTACTGCCATCTCAGAGGATCCTTGACTGGCTCCCCAGGCCTTCCTTTGAGATCTGGGTGACAGCCTCCCAGAACCAACAACACTTGCATTCTGAATGCTGATAAAACCAGCATCATGTGGACTACACCATCATCTACTGTCAGTGAGCCAAAGAGCCTGCTCCCCTAGATCCACAGCTTAGTCACCTCTCAGTGCCTAGATGCCTGAGCAAAGTGAAATGAATTCTGGGGAACCAACTCTCTAGGACACACTTCTGGAGCTGGGGTCCGAGGGATTCTCTTCTCCAAAGAAAAGTACATTTTTGTCCACTTGAACCTGTGATGGGAGGAGTCTTGCTGATTTTTGAGATGCCCTCGAGGTATCTCTCTTGGCTACTTGGTTTCTTCTTCATGGTGCTTATCTCTTCTGCAACCACACCTTCTTTGGCCCCAACTATACAAGTGTTTGCTTTGGGGCCAAATTTTTTCAATTTTTTTTCTGTTCTCCTTTTGCCCCATTTCTCACCATAAATCTAGATAAAAGCAGCCAGATGTATCCATCTCACAATCTGAATGTTGGGCTGTCTTGAAATATCTTCTGCCAGGTTAATCAAACAGTCCACCATCCTTAACCTCAGTATTATGCAAAGTATTAGGGCATGGGCAAATACAGATTTTTTTTGTTTGCTTGCCATGGCATAAGACATATAGTCTTCAATCCACTTGTCAATGGACCCCTTGTCCTCAATTGAAACCAGTTGTGTCTGGCTTTTACTATACACACTTCTATCAGTATTCTGGGTCTTCTGAGCTCCTGCCAGAATCACCCATCACACTCTCCCTATAGAATTCTAAAGCTTTTGTAGCCCACATCTCCAAACCTTTCCAAAATCTTCCTGGAAACCAGCTGCAAAGAGTTCTAAACCATATGATCAAGTAAGGATACAGCAATGACCCCGCCCCTCCAGAATCAATTTTCTGCATTGTTCAGGTCTTCACTGCTGATTCACAATATCCCACATCCAGAACTTAGAAGAGGAGAGGTTTAATTTGGCTCAGTTTCAGGGGATTCAATCCGTGGTTGACTCCCTCCAAGGTAGGAACCTCATAGCAGAAGGGAAGTGTCACAGCAAAGATGCTTTTTTTGTTCATGGTGACCGCAAAGCTTAGCAGAGGAGCAGCATCAGAGAGGAAGGGCCCAGGGACCATATATAGTGCCCAGGTCACACTTCCATGGTATACCCAGGCACATCTACAGTGTACTGACTAACATCCTGAGCATTGCTTAATCCAGTCAGGTTGACATGTCATAATTAATGATCACAAAGATGACACATGAAAGAAGTACCAACCACAAGTTTTATATGATATGTAAAGAATATGAAAATCTGTAAAGACCAAAAGTAGATTAGTGATTAGCTGGAGCTGGGGTTGTGAAGGGGAGACTGAGAATTAAAGGGTAATGACTGGGAATGGTATCCTTACTAGGGTGTTAAAAATGTAAAATTCAATTTTGATCACGGCTACACAACTCTCACTATACTAAAATAGAAGAAAATCACTAAAACACTTTGAATGGGTGAATTTTATGGAATGTGAAATTGATCTCAATAGAGTTTAAATGAAGGAGCTAGGATTTATATTGTATCTGACTGTAGTCCTAAACTTCTAACTAATGCACTAATCAATCTACTTCTACTTATTTATGGGGGTTGTCACCATTAGCTGACCATTATAAATTGCAAAAGACTCTGCTCTCAGCGATCATCTTATATGTTAAACTTCACAGTGCAGTGTTCTACCTATCAGGTTAACTCTCACGTCAAAAAGTCAAGCCTTGGGCCGGGGATTTAGCTCAGTGGTTTCGCCACCTGCTGCGCAAGCGCAAGGACCCGAGTTCAATCCCTGATACCAAAAAATAAATAAATAAATAAGTAAGCCTTGTGCCTCATTTACTTTTGTAGGGATAAATTTCTGTTTTCTACAGAAAAGTTCTTTAGCTTATTGGGTCTGTCCTCTTCTGTCTCTTCTATGACATTGATCCATCATTAACTCTTCTCTGGAAATTCTGTTTCTCTCCATTGATTGTTCTCTGTCTTCCAACATTCTCAAGTGATCTTATCTTTCAAAAGTTAACACTGTAAAATAAAATTATTCATGCGCCCTTTCTTTTCTCAATTGTCACCTTACATCTTATTTTTATGGCAGTTAATTTTTTTAGGAGTTCAACTGATAATTCCATTTCTCCAAATTCTACTTAGAGAAATCCTCAGGCTATTACCAGGTGCCAACACCCATAATGATGACCTATTCTACAGGTGCATCATCAAATATCCTCTTAATGATCAAATACAGTAGATTTTATAAACCCCCAAACTGAAAACAAAGTGAGATCTTAAAATGAGAGGGATTAAGGCTCCAGTATTTACATACCAAAATCTGCCACTTTTTGAATCAAAAGGTTCCTATTTTATTAGTATAGTAAAAGAGTAAAGAAATCATTGTTTAGTGTCAGGAACATTTATCAGTTTTACAGGGTGTGGGACATATATCTATCTATGTATGTTTAGCAAACTGAGTTAACACTTCTAGGTCTGAAGGAATAAAGATCTAAATATCAGCTGATTGATATTAAAGTGATATCAACTGTGCCTTCAATAAAATATATACAACGAAATAAAGAATACTATTTTCAGGAAAAATAAAAGTATTTTTGTAGGTTTCCTTTATTTTACCTTTTAATGTGGTAAATGTGAAGGACCTTAATTTGCACAGGTGCAATATACATTAAATTATGTTACAATATTATTTGGTTCTTTCTTACAATCAAGTTCTCATTACTGAACCTTCACTTAAGCAAAGCATACTTGCCGTCCTTATGAATTCTAAATATAAATTTAAATACACTTGAACAGAGAAAAAATCTGAAGTTCTCACTATGATTTTCTAATAATATAAAGCCAAAGCTTTTAAAAATTAATTTACAGTAAAATCTGGCCTGAAGTCATTAGGAGTGGGAATAGTGATTTCTAAAATCCAGTGATTCAACAAAGGCTGAAAATTATATTCTTAAGAAGTACATGTAAAGTTAATTTTAAAAAACAGCAAACCCAGCACCCACTTTAGCATTCTTTATGGGATTAGAGATGTCTTGCTGGAGGTTAGACAGTGAAGAAATGGACCAAGAAGCAATCACAGTACATTTAAGCTTCATTTAGCTCTACTGTTGGTATCAACTTGCTGAGACAATAATTTTTAAAAAACTAATGGAAGGAAAATTTTATGCACAATATAATTTCTTATATTAATTTTAGATTGAGAGCCTGGGGTAAGAAGAATTTTGGCACCCAGAATCTTGACCTCCAGAGTTACTCCTAGGAATACCTAACAAAAGGAACTTGGCAGATGTAATTAAGATTATTAATGACTCAACCTTCAAAATGAAAAATTGGGTTATCTATGCAGGCCTTGTATAATCAAAAGAGCTCTTGAAAGATTTTATTCTGGCTGATCCTAGGAGAGGTGATAGATTTGTAGAATATGCAATCAACATACTACCATTTGCTTAAAAATGAGAGGAGTCTCAGTCCTGCAATTACAAGAAACTGAATTCTTCCAGTAATCTGAGTAAGCCTGTAAGCAGAGTCTTCCAGATAAGGAGCCAGCTTAGACCTTGCAAGACCCTGCAGAGTGTGAAGTAACTGGTTCAAGTCCCAGAACCACGAAACAAACAAAAACAGACCCTGCACAGAGGTTCCAAGTGCACATACACTCCTAACCTATAGAAATATAAGTTAATAAACAGATGTAGTTTTAAGCCACTAAGTTGTGAATGACTTACAGCAGCAATAGAAAAGTAATAGAGAATCTTATCATAATTTTATGATGTGACAAGCTTTGATATGCTTGCCATTGGATGCATTTGACATCAAAAGCTACAGAACATGTGAGTTTTAACTTGCAATCTGTCCATGAATTTCATACCTATGTTACCTTATGGAGAAAACTGAAAGATAGTTTTGCTGTTGTAACTATTTTTTGTGTTTTATATCCTTGGATAAGACAGAAACAATAATATCCCCTTGCAGAATATATATCATGATATTATATTTATTCTTTAAAAATAAAGCCAAACTACCTTTGATTGGAGTATACTTTGAATTCATTCTCTTAATATATAGCCTTTATGCTCCTCCTGAAGATGAACAAATTAAACTTGGTATTGAATGTGTTGATTCTGTTCATGTACTCAATATAAATAGCTGATGTGAAAGTAATTTTTCTATGCGGAAGCAATGGGAAAGAATTTGAATGGCTTCAAGTGTTTCTCAATGTAATAAAGTCTAGTTATGTAACTGAGAAATACAGTCTTTGTCACTCTTTAAAAGATCATGCACTGTACTTGAATCTTAATGGTAATTCCAGTAATGCTTTAAAGAGCCATGTAGCTGTATTTTAGCTGTATAGCTTGATTCTGTTCTCTCAGAATATTTTCAAGAGCCCAGTCCAAGGAATAATTGAATCACAGTCCTTTCATCATGAACAACCTAGTTATCTGCCAGAGAGGAAAAAAGACAACACTCACCAAATTATCACATGAATTGTTCCCTATTAATAATTAAGAGTTTCCGGATCCAAGACATTGATGGAAATGCAGGAAATCAATTCTCACAAACGATTCATTCCATTTTCATCATTGCCAGTATCACCAGTATACTACTTTGAATTTTCATTCATTTCTTTACTCAGTATACATTTATCCAGTGCCTAGTAAGCATTCAGAGCTTATTAAATGGGGAGATGCATATCTGCAAAAGTTACAATTCACAGATCTATTTCAAATGGAAGGAGGAATAGGAGATGGAGGGAGAGAGGAGGGAGAGGAAAGGAGATGGAAAAATTAAAGGGAAAAATATGATAAAAATAGAGCTTTGCAGATGGGAAGGGGATGAAGAGTTGGAAGGAGCAGTGAGGGAGGAGAAGAGTAAGTGATGCAGAAAAAAGAATGAAGATTTATTATGCATATGTACCAATTTCCCAGGATAAATGTAATCATTATATGCTGTAAACACGTACTAATAAAAACATAACTTTACAGAAGGAAAGGCATGCACATATTAATTGAAATGTGACATACGCTAAAATACAGCTAAACATTAGATATAATTGTGTATATAAAACTTCTTACTATCATGTCTTGTGGCAGGATTTCTGCATAGATGAAGAAATATCCAAGGATTTTTAAAAGTAAGAAAAAATTTATCAAAGGTGTATATGTTCATGTCTGGATATGCAAAAGATTTTGAAGATATGATGAGTGTGTTATGCTCCAATGAAACCATTAAAAGATTTTTATGTTCTTCATACAATAAATTTTGCACTATAGGATTGGGGCAAAATCACTAAAAAGTATAAATCAGAGGGATACAAGATGAATTATGTGTTTTAGAGAAATAACTGACTGTATTCTGGAGAATGGTTGAAAGCACTTTTAATCGGAGAGACCAGTTAGGACAGAGAGTACATACTGGTAAGAACTTACAATAGTCAAAATAAAAGGAACAAGGCTGGAGTTCTTAAACTGCTTAATTTCAAAACTCACTAAAAACTACCAAATTTAAGAGTATACTGTTGGCATTAAAATGGATATGTAGATCAATGAACAATATATGCTTCAAGATTAAACACTTACGTTTATAATTAATTGGCATTTAAGAAAGGGACCAAAACAACTCAATGGAAAAATAATAATCTTTTTTCACAATTGAAGCTAAGACAACTGAATATACATGTGCAACAATTAACAAACTTATGCCACACCATACCCATAAATACAACATAACTATAATTATAGCTAAGTGGAAAACAGAATTAAAGAAAATTTTTGTGTCCTTGGTTTAGAAAAATATTTCTTAGATATATCAAAATAATAATACAAAAATATTTATAGCAAGGATCTCATCTATACTATAAACATCACTGCATTAAAAGACATCATTAAGAATATAGGAAAATAAGATAGAAACCAAGAATATACTTTCAAATCATAAATTTAGTGAAGGGCACTATACGACATAAATGAAGAACTCCTGAACATAAAAAATAAGGAAAAAGTCTTGAAAAAGAAGTAAATGATTATAATATATTGTGCTGAAATATATGCATATAACTAATAAAGTAAGACATTTATTAGTAATTAGAAAAAATACAAATTGAAACCTTGATAATACAGCACTTTACACTCAACAGGATGGCTATAATAATTATAATGAAAGATAACCATTGTTGAAGATGACAATGTCATCTATAGTAATTGGCAATAAATGTGTTCATGAGAGAAAGTGGTACAGTGCCATCAGGGTACTATGAAAGCTACTTGTAGTTAAATTCAGCACTGGTGGTGGTGGTGCACATCTATAATCCCAGCTACTGGGGAGGCTGAGGCAGGATGTTCACAAGTTTGAGGTTATCCTGGACAATTAGTAATGCCCTGTCTCAAAATAAAGCAAAAGGTTTGAGGATGTAGTTCAGTAACAGAACACTTCCTTTTAGCATGAGCAAAGGCTTAGGTTCAATCTCCAATATTGAAAACCAAACACAGTTCAATGTAGAATGTTTGAGAATCAAATTCTATAGGTATAGAAAGTTTTCTTTTGTAAATCAAGAATGTAAGCAATATGTAAAATGAAGAAAAAAATTAAAAGGTATGATTTCCAAGTCTCTACAGCAGAGGATAACACTGCAATGTCTAAGTTGCAATTAGTAAAAAGATTGAAATGAAGATGAAACACAAACGATAACTTGGAATTGAGGCTCCACACTGGGTATATGGAGACAGAAATCCAAGATGTCTCTTTAGAAAATGGTAATTATCATGGACCTGATAAAAGGTTAGTCAAATAAGAAGGGGAATAAAAATTAAATTATAAATCAAGAACTGAAACTAATGCAAAGTCCTTACATAGGATGAGGAGGAGAAAAAAGAAGAAAACAAATAGATGAACAAAATGCAAGCACACAGAACACCGAAAATTGCAATGACTTGAAAGCAAGGTAGAGCAAAGGTTAAAAGAGTTATGAAAGTAATTTCCTTCAGAGCTATTTGCTGCTAATTTCAAAGACAATGAGGATGGTGGATAAAGATCAGAAAGTACATCATTAGAGACATTTAATAGAAAAAATTGATGGACTATATTATAATAATTAAGAATCTATGCTCTGGAGCCAGTAGATTCAAATTCAAATAGTGTCTGGTATTAAATGTTTGCAATCAATAGTTCATATCGTTGACATTAGAGTGTTGGAAAAACAAGCCAGACCTAAATAAATGTAAATAGACACTGATAGTCAATAAGCATATTAAAAGTTTTCTCTTATATTCTGTACTCTTAAGAAACTCAGCAACCAGAGAAAATAGTAATTAAAATAATCTCCACATATGATATACTCAATACACTTTTTATGACATTTTACAGAAAATATTCTACCAAAATATATCCAAGGCAATGATATCTTACTTAACATTTTCCCAGATAGTGAATTATGGTTAATAGCCCATTTTTTGAACTGTTACGGCAGTGCTTTAGCTTGGATTTCATGTTTTCTAATGCAATTTGTGCATATTTTAGTGTGGAATGTGGGACTGAATAAATGCAAGAGTTAGAATGCCATCCATCATTCCAATTGCCATAAATAAAATATACCATGTCAATTTCTATGAATGGCATTTCTATTATTTCTTAAACTACTCCAGCAGTACTGGAGAAGTACCCCTTTGATAAGATGTAATGACAGAATGGACATTTCTGTAGTCTACTTATCTAGTGGAAAGGATTTCAATAGTATGTCAGAGGATGTGAAGAATACTACAGCCTGTCTAGATTACATTTCAATTGACCTTGCTATTGAATTCATGAAAGAATTAGAAAAAATATGTGGTGGTAGTCATGATTTTTCTGCCATCTGCAAGACACAGTAACTTTGTGCATGCTTCTAAACGTATATTATCATTTTTTAAAATTTTAATTATTTTGGTGATGAGACATAATACATAGACTTGAATTAATAAAAAGCATAACCCTTCGCTACTTAGAGCTCCAAAGGAGAAAAGGCTACTGTTGAGGGCCACAGAGGGCGGTATCTGAGGTTAGGGTAACAGCAACCTGTTGCTATTGGAGGCAGCTCACTAAGGCAAGAGGAGTGAGTTTAGCTAACTTCCAGAGCTTCCTGTGAAATGGATAATTTGAATGATATCACAGAACTCATGAACTATGGGCTATTCCTAATCCTTTGGCACCTGCCACAGGGTATTTAGGATGTATGTTAGTAGTCTCCGGTATGAAAACCCAATTGAAGAAATGGTTGGATGTGGATTTAGTTAGTTCCTCAAGAAAGAGGATCAGTTACCCTCTATCCAGGGACTCTAACTGGTCAAGATAGCCATTATATATAATTATAGCAGTTTTTGAATATTTACAATAATCTATGAAATAGGAACAACTCCTAACTTTGTAGTATTATACTTGTAAAAATAGTGAAAAGGAGAAAATAGGTAAATTGCATATAAATCATAACAATTGTGACTGAGAGGGTTTAAATTCAAAGTTCCTTTGTCTAGTGTTATATTCAATCCATACTCTGACATGTAGATGTAGATGGGAGCCTTTGTTTGTTTTGATCTTCTAAATATTCTTCTTCACTCCTAAATTTATTCTGCCATCTTTATAACCAGCACCAAAGGAAGGAGGAGGAGAAACTTAAGGAACTGAACCTAACAATTCTATGACAAACGACTCATTCAAAGATCTAAAATTGGGCCGGGGATTTAGCTCAGTGTTGTTACCGCCTCCCTTGCAGGCGCAAGGTCTTGAGTTTGATCCCCAGTACCAAAAAAAAAAAAAAAAATCTACATCTACATCTTCTCTTTATCATTTTCCCCAGCTGTGATCATCATGTTTCTTCCTGGCACCTAGTTCCAAACTTTCTACCTCACTGCCCTATTTTACTACATATGATATATATATATATATATATGTATATATACATACATTATATATGTATATATATCATATATATATGGTATTGTGAAATACCAACACAGAAGATGCTTAACTTCTTTTTTGAGGAACCAAGACTATTCACAAGAAGGTGCTTGTGTTAGCCTTCCATCACTATAACCAAATACCTAAGACAATTAACCTAAAAAACAAAAGTTTCACTTTGGTTTACAGTTTTAGAAGTTCAGTCCCATGTTTAATTGGCCCCACTGCTTTGGGGCCCTCATCTTAGGGTCTGGTCCCAGAAGGCAAAGGCAGGGAATTTCTGGCAGAAGAAACTGTTTAGCTCTTGGTCAGAAATCAAAGGAGAAAGAGAAGACAGAATGGAGTCTCAAAATCCTCTCCAGGAACTCACCCTCCATGACCTACAGACCTCCCACAGAGCCCCATTTACTAAAGGATCCACCACTTTCCAATGATGTCACCGTAAAAGATCAAGCCTGTAACACATGGATATTTGTGGACACTTATCCAAACCATACCAGTGCCTTCGTGGAATTATGGTAATTTTTCTTTTTTGGGGGGGGCCAGGGATCAAATTCAGGACCTTGTGCTTCTGAGGTAGGCAGTGGAATCACTGAGCTAAATCCCCAGCCTTATAATTTTTCAATGATTAAAGGATCCTCAGCTTTAGGAACAGTGCTTAAAGATACACAAAGGAAGAATTAGTAAATCCGTGTGGCTAAAGAAGAAGAGACATGTAGAGAGAGCATGCTCATGAGAAGAAACTGGACATGTTAAAAAATTAGATCATTGAGGTCTTCCCACATGCCACGCTAAAGATTTTCAACTTTGTCTGTACATTTTATCTTAGGCATCTAATTACATTAATTCAGCATCATGGTCACTGTTACACGTTAGAAATACTGTTCTGTGATAAGGCAAAGTGAACAGTGAGTGAGGCAGAGAGAACAGAAGCAAGACCAGCAGTTCAAAGACTGCTGTGAGAGCCGAGGCCGAGAAAGACAGAGAGCTGAACAGCTACTTTGGGAAGGAGAGCAAAATAAAGATTAACCGAGGGGGTAAAAGAAAGTGCAAATAAAAAGCACAAAAGAGCTTAAAACCACAGACCTATTTATTAGTGAACATCAGGGTTTTGGAGGAGGCTTATCAGTGCTAATAATCACAGGCAGATCTGTTTGGGGCACAATACAACATTTACATTTCTTTATTGTGCAATGAGAACTTTTAGGTCTTATAGCAAGTGAGACCAACAATGAAATTAATATGCTCTTTAAGTATACCTTAGCGATATATATGCCTAAGAACACCTACTGGGTAAATTCACCCTCAAGTTAGTATTTGAAAATATAGGTCATATTTATATCTAAATCAAATTTTATTGCAACAGGAAAACAGGGGAAATGTTTTTACTGTTCCTGGCAATAATGTTATATTTTCCTTTCACTTTGGAGTTTCAGAGAAAAAAAAATCAGTGTGTTAGAGAAAAGAAATTAAATGACTCTGGTGTGATATCTTCTTTGCAGTTTATTATTTTTTATTCCAAATTTCATTCTATGTGTGAGAATTCTGTGAACAACAAAAAGAAATGTAGAGAGATTCAATATCCTTCCTTCCCTTTAGGAGTTCATTTACTGATAAAATGGTTATTCTGTCAAGAATTATCATCATAAAAAGAGATAACAAAAGAATCACTTTCTCCTTTCCTTTTCCAGCAAATTATTTCTGCTGTTCTTTCATGAAGAGCTTCTCTGACTGAAACAAACCCTGCAAAGGAAGACTGCATTTAAGCCATTTAATAGCTTAGTAACTTGGCCCAGTTAACCTATAATGCTGAGCTGTTTAAATGTTTATAATGACATGAAAGACGTGAAAGAACCTGTACTTTCTGAAAAAAGCAGATACTGGATTTTGAGCCATGTGAAGGAGCAGGAGCTGTATCAGGGGGAGAGTACTATCACTGGCCCCTCAGTAGTGCAGTCTGGAAAGAACTGAAACCAGGCTGCCAGATGATTCTTCTACACGAGGTGGTTTATGCAACAGTTGTTCTAACTCAGACTTGTGAATTACTCCTTATAGTAACATCTATGTTACTGATGTTTTTCCTTAAAGTTTTATTTTGTCTGGTATTTACATTGTTGTACCAGCCTTCTTTTGTTCACAGTTGCTAACATGCCCACGTATCTCTTTAAGGACACTATGAATATTTTTTAAGTAACTCTTGGAAATGGCATGTGGTTGGGATTTTTTAAATCTAATCTAGAAGATTATATTGTATCACTTACTCTATTGGCATTTACTTTTTGATGGTAGAATTAAGATTTTTTTAAATTTTCACTTGGCTTGGGTAAAAATTTCTTTATTCCTTATTTGTTTAAAATTTATTTTGCTCCTTTTGTTTTATAAATTTTACAGTATATTTAATACTTTCAATGATTCCACCTAAAATTTTAACATATACAATTTACCATACATATTTCTAAGAACTCTAAAAATACTTAATATCATTCTATTCTTCTCGAGTAGACACAGACCTCCCATTTAAACAGTGTTAAATTACCCTATGGCTTTTTTTTCTAAAAATTGAAGGGCAAAATTGGTTATTACTTTATTGTCAATATAATGTAAGTCTACCACACAGCTATATACCTGGCTCTATACATTTCAGCATTTCTTATTACATTATGTTCCCTGCATCAGACTCCTACACATTTAATTTTTCTTCATGGTGAAGTATCTCCTCTAGTTAATTATTTCTAAAAGTCTATGGGTGATAATCTCTTATTATATATTTTTTTGCATTTTAATTTATTGTAGATATTAGAATGGCCTGTGAATAACATGTTAGCATCACATGTTTTTTTTTTTTTCCATTAAGTTTATTGGTACATTTTAGGTATACAATACAGTTACATTCATCCTTGGGATCTTGTACCTTTACATGACATATCTTGGTTCTTATTTTTCTCCATTCCCCTGCCCACCCTTCCCTATGTACAAAGACTTTGTTTCCATTTTTTTCCCGTTTCTCACATTTTTTCTTTTCTCTTCTTTCCTTTCCCCTACCCCTCCCACTTCCCCTACTCTTTTAGACCTTTTCTTCCTATTACACAATGTCAATTATACATTTTGATCCTTATTTATACTTTTAGTTTTTCACACCAGAAAAGCTAGTCAGTATTTACACGTGTGTCCTATTTATTTCACTTTAAAAGTATGGCCTCAATGTGCATCCACTTAGCTATAAATGTCTCTAGTTTCTCGTTCTTTATGGGGGAGTAGTACTCCATTTTATAAAAAAAAACGAAAAACAAAAAACACATCTTTATCCAGTTTCCAGTTGATGGGCACTTGGGCCATTTCCAAGTTTTTGCTATCACAAACTGTGCCGCTATGAACATGGGTGAGCATATATCACTGTGGTATGGTTCTCTTAATTCTTTTGGGAAGATACCCAGCAGGGGAATAGCTGGGTCAAATGAGACTTCCAATCCTGGTTGTTTGGGGTATCTCCATACTGATTTCCACAGTGGTTGCACGAGTCTGCACTCATAACACAATGACAATGATTTACTTGAGTTCAGAGAAGTTAGGAGTAAATTAAAAGTAGACATATCCTAAAATGCTTTATTTTAGTGGGTACCTTCAACCACTACTCTAAATAATTCCCCAGAATTGAAAGTAATAAAAATATCCAGGTTGGCTTGATAATTAGAAACATAATTCTCTTAGGAGAGCTACAGCGTGGCTTGGGAAAGGCTGCACAGGTTAGGAAACCGAGTCTGCTCCCTGGCAACTCCCTGGAGAAGAGGTTCATAACAACTCATGTCAGTTGCTTTTGTAATTTAGCTTTCTTTTTCCAGACTCAAAGATCTCGCACATCCCTAATTTTAAAGTATGTCTTTCATTATTATTTTTCTTTGTGAGTCTGAATTATTTGTATATCATTCAAACCAAAGTTGGGCTTCATCTGCCTGCAGATCTGAGGTCAAGTAGCCTCCTAGCTTTAACATACTGTGTATTCTGCTGTATTTCCTGGAGATACATGTGAGAGGAAGTATAACGGACCTGCAATTGTTGATATTATTCTTTTTTCCTTACAAGCATTTAAATTATAAATCCTAGACTGTGCCACATACTTATAGTTATGCTCTTACTTCCTGTATCAATAGACCTTGAGATTTGGCCTAAATCTGGCAGGTAATGATCTGTTGACCTGATACCTTTTGCTATCAAAAAGGAGTCTGTGATTCAATTATATCTGAATTGTATAACTGGCCTGGCCACTCCCCAAATAAAAACTACGTAATATATGTGCACACCAGTGTGTGCAACATGCACATCCACACACAAACTCACATCTACAATGAAAGAAGATAAATGTGAATAGGGAAATGACAGCTGAGTAAGAACACAGACAACTGTAAGGTGTTTTGTTGGTCCTCGGTTTTGCGGGGTTTTGTTTCTGTGGTTCGTTTTATCTTTTTTTGCTTTTTTGCTTTTGCTCAATAGTAATACACACTTCCAAAAGTAACATTTTCTTTAATCAGGTCCAATACCTTGAAAGAGAGCCCATGAGAACATAGCTGATGATTGAATTCCCACTGCTTTCAAAATACAGTTTTCCTCAGCAAGCTGTCAGCTGTCAAAGGCAGAAACTGCAGATTGCTAACACATGGCTATAGTCTAAGTGGTGTGGCTTATTCCTTGGTCTGGAGGAAACTGAAGCAGAAATCCCAAATTACTCATAGCTTGCCGCAGTTTCATGTTCAGAAATTGAAAGGAATTTCCAAACGGGAAATTTATGGCTGATGCTACCTTACCACAGTGATAGAAGTTCATACAGAAAAACTATAAACAAGCTCAAGGGAAGGTCTTACCCAACCCTCTAGATTTTATAGCTTGGGCTGAGGACTCCAGGAGCATATTTCAAGTTAACAAACTGATACAAAAAGCCATTCTTGTAGTAGAAAAGGCTGCTATCCCCTAGGTCTATTTAAATTGCTCCATGCCTAAGCAAAAGTAAAAGCCATTTTTTATTGTGTTTTCATCTATTACAATTTCCCTTTTTTTTTTAACCTTACATTCAATTTTTTTGGTATCCACCCTGCCTCCTCCAAGTTTCTTAATGCATTTTATTTGTAAATAGTTCTAAGTTTGAAACCAAATTAAGAAGAAAGTAAAGAGATTTCCTTTATAACCTAGCCTCGATGTACACATAGCCTCCCCTACTACCAATGTTTCAAACCACAGTGAAACATCTACTATAATCACTGAGACTACAGTGCACATCATTATCCCCTAAAGAGCACAGTTCACAATAGGATTCACTCTTGGATGTTCATTCTGTCAATGCTGACAAATGTTTAATGCCATGTATCCTCCAACAATTCATCTTCTATTCATATAGAATGCTTCCATTGCCCGAAAATCTTTGTTCTGGCTATTTGCCCATCCCTGACCCCCCCCCCCAATGTCTGAGAACTACTGATCTTCCCAGACTTCATAGTTTTGCCTTTTCCAGAATTTTACATAGTTGTAATCACATTGTTTGTAGTCTTTTAATATTGGTTTAACTTAGTAATATGCATTTGACATGTGCTTCTTTCCAGTTTGAGTGCCTGTGCTACTGAGAGATGCTCAACTCAACATCTTTTCATACCTTCATTATTCATTTCCTGAATATTTCACTGTTTGGGTTTACTTGACCATGACTCTTTTATGTACTCATTTGCTAAGACAAATCTTAGTTGTTTGAAATTTTTGCAATTATAAATAAAGCTCCTACAACCATCTACGTGCAGGCTTATGTATGGACACAGATTTGCCACTCCTTTGGTCAATACCAAGGAGCAATAATACTCAATTTTGATGACTTCTGTAAGAAATTGCCAAACTGATTTTAAAAGGGTCTGTGCTACTGCACCTTCTCACCACTAATGAATGAGAGTTCTTGTTAGTCCACATCCTTGTCAGCGTTCAGTTTTGCCAGTGGTTTGGATTTTGGCCACTCTAATAGGTACATGATAATATCTCATTGTTTTAATTTTCAATTTTCTCATGGCATATGTTAAGCATCTTTTTATGTGCTTATTTGACATCTATATATCTTCTTCAGTAAAGTGTTCAGGTCGTTTGCCCATTTTTTAATCAGGATGCTTAATTTATTATTGAATTTTAATGTTTCATGTATTTTGGATAAGAATCATTGATCAGATTATATCTTTTGCAAATATTTTCTCCTGGTATGCTGTTTGCGATTCTCCTTCTCTTGACAATGCTTTTCACAGTGGAGAAGTTTCTAATTTTAATGAAGTCTATATTATTAATAATTTCATAGAATGTACTTTGCTGCTCTATCTAAAAAGCCATCCCAATGTCCCAGGTTATGCCTTTGTTATCTCTATGAAGTTGTATAGGTTTACATTTTACATGTAGGTCTATGATTCATTTTTTTTGTTTGTTCTTTTTTTTTTTTTTTCTTTATCAATACTAATTTCATTTTACTCAATAGAACTCCCTATCTCACTTTTCTCCTATCTTATACTATTAGAGAGTAATGTGTCAAACATATTTATTAGATCATTTATTTTAATTTTTTTTTGTACCAGGGATCAAACTAGGATCCTTGTGCTTGCTCAGCAGGTGGCGAAACCACTGACCTAAATCCCTGGCCCAATGATCCATTTTGAATTAATGTTTGGGAAAAGTGTAAAAAAGTGCCTAAGGTATGCTTTTTTTTTTTTTTTGCACTTTATTAAATTCTTTTATTGGTACACTGTAGGTATACAACACAATTACATTTCTCATTGGGAATTGT